>OU015751.1:89968743-89991663 GCA_907169655.1 Acomys percivali | reverse complement strand
AAAGAAAGAAAGAAAGAAAGAAAGAAAGAAAGAAAGAAAGAAAGAAAATCTGTCAGGTCAAATACAATGAAGTAGAAAAAATCAACCATACCTTGTTTTGGTAATATAAGTGGAATCATTGAACCAGACAAATTTTGTTTTTGAGATTGTTAATATCAGGGGAAGAACTTCAAATCTTGCATAACATATATTCTGAGGCTGAACTCGGGGCTCCTCAGGAAGGATTCATTATACAAGAATCCTATTCATATCTCCTGTGTGCGGACGATACTACCGTGCACATAGCACACACAAATTGCTTCGTCTGTCCTCACAGACAAGTGAGTCAAGTAACCCTCTTTTGTTCTATAGTTAAACTAAAAGGCTGAAAAGATAAGGATGCCCAGAGCTGAGGATGCCAGAGCTGAGTCAGGACATGAATTCCCCTCCCATGGCTCCTTCCTTGGACCCTCCACCCACTCACTACTTTTTCTATTTTCATGCATCTTTTTTGTCTCCTCGCCGTTTACCAGAGTGCCTTTAACCAGAAAGACTTCCACAAATACTCAGTCTGTGCTGGTCTCATCTGTTCACAACATCCAAAACCAATATGGGAGTGAGTGGGGGGAGTTTTTTTTTTTTTTTCTTGTTATTCCCCTTTTCCATCCCTAATACTGCATGTTGGGTCTATGCCTTTTGCTCATCTTTTGCAGTGGGCAAGCACAACCTTGTACCTTTTAGACAGACAGTGTGTAAATCACGGTGTTGAAGCCTGCAGACTTCCCGGGCTTCACTCCATGGCCTGAAACGCCCTGGCTGCTCTCCCTCTTGAGTCTTGATTATTTTTGTCTCAGCTCCCGTGGCACATCCTTTGTAAAGGTGTTCTGAACCTTCATGGTGTCTCAAGATTTGTCGCCTCTGTGCTGACTACACAGTCTCTGCTGCCTGACACCCTGATGCAGAAGCAGAGATCAGTGATCATCTGGGTGCTAGCCGGGCCTTCAAACAGCCCCTCGCTCCTGTGTAATTGTTGGCAGAGTAGTTATTAAAACCACCGTTATGTACCATAATCTGCTCCAGGGCGGCGGAGGGCGAGCATGTCTTGATGGATATTGGTGGGGTGAATGCAGACTTTGGAAAATAAAAGGACCCAGATCCACAGTAGTAATTCCCACTGGAGTCCCTTTATCACCACAGAAGAACAAGTTTATCATACAGAATCCTTTCTTGACAATCACCCAAACGTTTTCAGAGATACTTTATAGACTTGATTTTTTTTTTTTTTTTTTTTTTTTGTTCACAAACAAATCATTACATGTACAACACACTGTGACTGTGTGGCACGGAAGCTGGGATAAACAGAGAAAGCTGGCATGCACATCTCTGTAGGAGGAAAACATTCTGTAAATACTCTCATAACGCGAAGAGGAGCTCTGTGCCACATGAAGGTTCCATCTCATTTCTAAAATATATGAATTTTGGCTTTCTGTAGCACATTTTACATTCTGGATAATGAAAAGTAATGAGCTGAGTATAGATTCTTATATGAAAGTGAATATGGTGACCGTTACTCATCTCCCACATTAGAATCTATTTTAATTACATCTTAGTAAATTTACTCTATTTTAGTGATAGCTTAGTGGCTTTAGTTGTGCTAAAAAGCATTTCGTGTCTTTCTTCCGCAAGAGAAATACTACATTTGTGGCATGGACTTGCACAGAAATGAGCACAGGAGGGAGGGCTCGAACTTCAGAATCAGGACAGGCTGGGGAAACTGGTAAATGCGTAATAGATGTTTGTGGTGGCTTTAATAAGAAACGTCCCCCATGGGTGCAGGTATTTAAGTACTTGGTCTCCTGTGGTGAAGCCTGGCTGGAGGGAGCTCGTCACATGGGGGGGGGGGGGGGGGGGAGGGGCGAGGGGCGAGGGGCGAGGAGCGAAGGGCGAGGGGGAAAGGGGAAGGATTTGAGAGGTTGATGCCTCAGGATTTTTACTTCACTTCACCGTCTCTACTTGTGGCTGCAGTCGAAGAGCAAAAAGCGACCTCCCAGCTTCCTGTTCTAGCCACCTGCTGCCAACACCCTCTAACCCTTATGGATCTTCCCTCTGAAACCAAAGTGAAAGCGAACTGTCTCTTCTAAAAGCTGTTTTTGGATGATGGTATTTTATCACCACAACAGAAAGGTAAACTAGCACAGTGTTGTGTTGTGCCCTCGGGCCAAGAGACTCTGAGGGAGCCTTTGCTGTTTTCCGTTAGTGATGGAGACCCGCAGTCAAAGGCTGGGAACTGTGGTCCCGAAGGTGAGATTCAGGGAGGGCTGAAGCTGGCTCCTACAGGCTTTCAAGAGCCAGCGAAGCACAAGTCTCCCTAAGGGCTATGGTCGGTGCCTACACCTCTCATTGTCCACGGCTCACCAGCTCCTCGGATTGCTAAGATACCCTTGCTTCAATGTTTAGGATAAACTGTTTTTTGCTAAAATTCCCCCATTGAGCCTTGGTGTGCTGAGGAGCATAGCAGAAACTCAGTTCCTAAGGTGTCAGGCTCAGCACTTTCCCCTAAGGAAAGGAAGAAATTAAAGACATAAGGAAATAATTGAGTAGACATTTGAAAAGTAAGGAAAATGAAAAGTTCTTGTGGGATGTAAAATTTAAGGCTACAGAGTCCGGTCTTTGGATGGGATGAAGATGAACAGAAGTGCACAAATCTGCTTAGGAAAATGGCTTACATTAAATCAGGCTCAAGTGTACTTTTGAAAAGCAACTTCAGATTAATTCACAACCAAATATGGAAGCCTCCTACACCATATATGTATTTATGGTAATTAGTACACACACACACACACACACACACACACACAAATAAAAACCCCAAGCCTGGAACTACATGGAGACCACCATAGTTAATATTTTACCAGTTATCAAAGGCACACAGAGATTTGAATGATTGGTCACCAAGGAAAGTCACATGATTAGAGACATGGTCACACTATCCCTTATTAGGCATAATGTCTCGAGTGTGAAAGCACTGCTTTTAGTGGGGGACCTTACAAGTTCACCCACTTAAATGAGTAAAAAATATTTTTTTCAAATAAAAGATGCTGTTCTTTTTTAAAATTATTTTTTAAAAGATTTGTTTATTATGTATACAGTTCACCTCAGATCACATTACAGATGGTTGTGAGCCATCATGTGGTTGCTGGGAATTGAACTCAGGACCACTGGAAGAGCATTCAGTGCTCTTAACCTCTGAGCCATCCCTCTAGCCCCGTAAAAAATACTTTTAAAAATGAAGGACAGACTGGTTCATAGAGGAAACGCAAAGCATTCCTGTCCTCAAGTAGTGGAAAGATGAATGCAGAATGGCATCATGGCTGGCTATGCAGTGTGGACACAGAGTAGAATCTCATGGGTTGACATCAATGATTTATAGATTTTTCTTACTATTTGTAAAGATAACTCTCTTGTGAGGAGTAAGTAACTTTACAAATCACAATTTAAAATATCCTTCTGTCCCGATGTGGGACCCAGAGAATATAATTCCACGGTGATGTACTAAGAGTTTGACTATGTGGTTCTAACTATGTTCCATAGATCACTAACAAACATGCTAGAAAGAAATCAGATGGGGAAAATCATTCTGAAAATAGCCTCCAAAAATACCTAGCAGTAAATCTAACCCAGAGGATAAAAACAAACTCTATAATGAAGTTAATATATCCAACTCATAAATTACTGCAGAAATTAAATACCCCAAACACAAAATCACTCAATAAATGGGCAAAGGAACTGAACAATTTTCCAAAGAAGAAATACAAGTGGTTAATAAAGTGTGAAAAGATATTCAATGTCTTTACCATCGGGCAACTGCAAACTGAGACAGCTCTGACATTCCATCTTACCTGAGTCAGACTCGCTATTACAGCAAAGGTGTACAGGAATGTTTGGAAAGAGAACACTTATTACTGCTGGTGGTCAATGCAGCCAATGTGGAAGTCAGTACGGTCAATCCTCAAAAATAAGTAAACAAATAAATAAAACAAAACCCACAAAAACCCTAAAACTAGAACTGCCACTCCTGAGCATACACCCAAATTAGGGGTCTAAGTCAGCAACATAGAGACGTCTGTGTTTGCTGCTGTGTTGGTTATAATATCCAAGAGATGGATGTTTATCTACAGACAGAGAAATATAGGATATATATAAACATATATGCATACAATGTAGAATTTTATTCAGCCATAAATAGATATGAAATTATGTTACTTGCAAAAATGGGTTAAACTGAAGATCATACTATTTGAAACAAGACAGATCTAAAGTCAAATATCTTATTTTCTCGTATATAGAATTTATGTGTGTGTGCCTATGTATATGTGTGTGACTGTGTGCCTGCATGTATGTACGTAACATAAAAGTAGAAGTGGGACTATAATGGAGGAGAAAGACCTGGAGGAGAAGGAGGAACACGAGAGTAGAAAGGGTAGATATAAGAAAAACAACACATTTTCCTTTGTGCGTGGAATGTAACTTAAATAGACCTGTATGCATATATGCATTCATATGTAAAGAAGAAATACAAATGTCTATACATTACACACACACACACACACACACACACACACACACGAGTGACGAAAATAGAGAACTATTTCGGACCTTCACGAGGGAAGGGGGAATGAGGGAGAAGAGGTTAAGAGAGCACAATGGTGTTTATGTATGAAAATCACGAATTAATGGCCACTATTTTATATGGAAAACATAGCAAGTTTATTTATGCATTTAAAATATTTTTAAAGGAGAAAATGGAAGGATAAATAAAATGTGATGGGGAAACTGGCACCCTTTAATCCCTGCCTAGTAAAAGTCTCTTGGGGTGAATGGCCTGAGGATGGAGGTGCTACATGCAGGGAAGATGATGGTGAGATGTGGGAACAGCCGCTCTGGATCATCTCTGCATTGACCGTGGGCTTGTACCTGTGTCAGTACCTGTGGCCAGAGTGACTTTCCTGCCTCAGAATTCCCACAGGAGCACTGCAGGAAGGGGCTGGTTTTATTATCAGGTGATGAACAGTGATGACATTCAACCCAAATACCCATGAGTCAACCTTTTCCAGCCCATAGAATGTATTTAATTATCATGTCTTACAGGCAGGAACATCCTTAAACTTAAACACCCAAGAGGAAAAGACCAAAAAGTAACAGTGAACCCACCAGCGGCTCCTTCTCATCTGAAACAATGTAGCACTTGAGTCCCGCAGACACTCCAGGGGACCCTGCAGCACGGCAGACATATTGGATCGCTTTCATTTGCCCTTTCCTTGCTTTTGATCACTGGGCCCTTGTTGACAGGATCTGTCTTTGTGAGTGGAAAGAACAGGGTTGCGGTTCTCGAAGCTCTGCGGACTGGGACTGAAGCCGAGCGCCAGAGGGAGGGTCATCCAGGTCACAGACTTGTTTCACCAGGCACAGGGCAGTGAGAGAGCTTCATCCTTGTGACCTAGCTGCTTATCAAAGGCCTCAGATCCTAACACCATCATATTGAGACTAGCGAATTTGCTCTTAGGGAAGGAGCACAAAAGTAATAAAAAAAATAATACCTGTAAATCCATAAGAAATTTACTTGTAGCTCACTTACTGTATTTGAAAATCTATCCTTTTCTCACACAATACAGCCTGGTGATAGTTTCTCCCACCTCCTCCCCACTTCAGATCCACCCCCTTTCTGTCTCTCATTAGAAAAGAACACACTTCTAAGAGATAACAACAAAACATGGCAAAATAACATACGAAAGGAAGCAAAAGCTATTATATTGAAATTGGACGTGGAAAGCTAACAGGAGAAGAAGAGTCCCAAGGACAGGCACAAGAATGAGAGACTCGTTTGTTCTCAAAGTCAGGAACCCCATAAAAACACCAAGCCAATAGCTATAGCAGACCCTAAACCCTGTGCGTGCTGCTTCAGCCTCTGTGAGCCCATATGTGACTTGCTTGCTCGATTCAGAGGGCCTTGTTCTCCTCTGAGGGTCCGCCATCTCCTCCTGCTTCCAATCTTTCTATCTCCTCTTCCTTAGGATACTGTATTTATCTCTCTATACTATATTTATCTCAGTCACCCCACTCACGATTTTTTTCCAGTTCCATCCATTTGATGGAGACCTCCCATTTAGACTTTCTTACTGCATTGTGGCTGGCTCTGGGCCTCTGTGTCTGTTCCCATCTGGGCTGGGGAAGCCTCTATGAAAAGGTAACAATCTATGAGTGTACCAGAATATCATTAGGAGTCATTACATTGTTACATTTGTTTTAAAAGAGGAGACGTGTTTGGTTTATTCTAAGTCTAGTTTCTGGTTTTGCTTATCCAGTGACAGACATGGTTCCACCTCATAGAGGGTGCCTTAAGGCAAATCAGACATTGGTTGGCCTCTCCCACCAGTTCTGTGCCATCATTGCCACCATTGCCCTAGCATATTTTTCAGGCAGGATAGATTGTAGGTCAACCAATTTGTGGCTGGGTTGGTGTCCACGTTTCTCTTTCAGTAGCCTTCCACCTCACTTAGGATTTTTTTTTTTTTATTGCTGCAATGAAACACCATGTCTGCAAGCAAGGTGGGAAGGAAAGGGCCTATTCAGCTTACACTTCCATATTGCTGTTTATCACCAAAGAAAGCCAAGATAGGAGTTCAAAGAAGGAAGAAACCTGGAAGCAGGACCAGATGCAGAGACCATGGAGGGATGCTTCTTACTGGCTTGTTCTCCATGGCTTGCTCAGCCTTCTTTTTTATAGAACTCAGGACCCCCATCCCAGTGGTGGCACCACTGACAGTGGGCTGGTCAGCCGCCTCCCATTTATCACTAATTGAGAGATCACCTTACAGCTGGATCTTATGGAGGCATTTCCTCAACTGAGGCTCCTTCCTCTGATGATTTTAGCTTGTGTCAAGTTGATGTAAACCACGCCAGTACATTTGCAGAGTATCTTCCCACACCAAAGAGATGGAAATGTAGGCACCAGTTTGACCTCTCTGTGTCCAGTGAGTTGTGTGGGCATTGTCCTTGGTAATGGGACCCTAGTGTCAGATTGCAGAGAGCAACCCTTTGTCTTAGCAACGGCCTAGGTTATTTGGGAATTTCCATGGAACTCTCTTGGCCAACAACCTACTTGAATGTAACCCAGTCCCACCACTGGAAGTTTCACTTGGCAACAAGAAATGGCCTACCAGTTGAGACTCTGTATCCCCCATTACTAAGAATCTTCAATAGGATCACCTCCACACCTTCCAGGAAGTTTCCACTGCACAGGGTTTCTACATCATCCCCCAAATACACCACAGATCCAGCCATCTCTCCCAAAATTCTCTCCCTTCACCTCATCTTCCCCCAATATTTCCCCTCCTATTCCCACTTGCCTGAGTCTGCCTATAAAATTTATTCCATTTCCCCATCCCAGGAAATCCGTGTCCCCCCCAGTAACTCTCCTCTTTACCTAACTTGTCTGGGTCTATGAATTGTTATCTTTTTGGGTCTGGGTTACCTCAGTCAGGTTTTTTTTTTTTAATTTATTCTTGTTACATCTCTATGGTTATCCCATCCCTTGTATCTTCCCATTCTCCCCTTCCTCCCCTTTTCCCCTTATTCCCCTCCCCTATGACTGTTCCTCAGAGGGATTACCTCCCTCTGTATATGCTCATAGGGTATCAAGTCTCTTCTCAGTGACCTGCTGTCCTTCCTCTGAGTGCCACTAGGTCTCCCCCGCCAGGGGACATAGTCAAATGTGAGGCACCAGAGTACGTGAGAAAGTCAAATCCCTCTCTCCACTCAAGTATGGAGACTGTCCTGTCCATGGGCTAGATCAGGGTAGGGGTTTAAATTTTACCACCTGTATTGTCCTTGGCTAGTGCCTTAGTTTGAGCGGGACCCGTTGGCCCAAATCTGCCTATCATAATGTTCTACTTGTAGGTTTCTAGGACCCACTGGATCCCAGTGGGTTTTTTTTTTCTAGTTCCATTCATTTGCCTACAAATTTCATGATGCTATTTTTAAAAAATAGCTGAGCAACACTCCATTCTCTAAATGTACCACATGTTCATTATCCATTCTTCTGTTGAGGGATATCTAGGTTGTTTCAGGTTTCTGGTTACTATGAATAGAGCAGCAATGAACATAGTTGAGCAAGTGTCGTTGTGGTAGCATGAGCATCCTTTTGATATATGCCCAAGAGTGGTATAGATGAGTCTGGAGGTAGACTGATTCTTAACTTTCTTAGGAACCACCATATGCATTTTCATAGCAACTGTACAGATTTTCACTACTACCAGCAATGAAGGTGTGTTCCCCTTGCACCACATCCATATCAATTTGTACTATCACTTGTGTTATTAATCTTATCCATTCAGACAGGTGTAAGATGGAATATCAAGTAGTTTCAATTTTTTTCCCTGATGGCTAAAAATATTGAACATTTCTTCAAATGTTTCTCAGCCATTTGAGATTACTCTATTTCTTTTTTAAATTAATTTATTCATATTACATCTAGATTGTTAGCCCTTCCCCTGTTTCCTCCCATTCTTCCCTCCCTCCCACTTCCCCCCTTCTCCCCTCCCCTATGTCTGTGATTGAGGGAGACCTCCTTCCCCTATATATGCTCTTAGAATATCGTGTCTCCTCTTGGTAACTTGCTATCCTTCCTCTGAGTGCCATCAGGCCTCCCCATCCAGAGAATGTGGTCCGAAAAGGGGCACCAGAGTTCGTGTGAAAGTCAGATCTCACTCTCCACTCAACAGTGGAGAATATCATGTTCGTCGGCTAGGTCTTGGTAGGGGTTCGAAGTTTACTGCCTATATTCTCCTTGGCCGGTACCTTAGTTTGAGGAGGACCCCAGGACCCAGATCTGCCTATCATAAAGTTCTTCTTGTAGGTTTCCAGGACCCTGTGGGTCCTACTATTTCCCCATTCTTCCATGCTACTCTCACCTAAAGTCTCAATAGGATGTCCTCTCCTCTGACCCACTTTCTTGGTAAGTAAAGTTTTTCATGGTACGTATCCCTTGGGCTAGTGTTTTGATATAAGTGAGTATATACCGTTTGTCTCTTTTTGCTTCTGGGTGAACTCACTCATTATGATAATTTCTAGGTCAATCCATTTGTCCACAAATTTCGGGAATTCCTTGTTTTTAACAGCTGAGTAGCATTCCATCGTGTAAATGTACCACAGTTTCTTAGTCCATTCTTCTTCTGAGGGACACTTAGGCTGTTTCCATGTTCTGGCTATTATGTATAATGCAGCTATGAACATGGTTGAGCATATGTCCCTGTTGTGTGGTAGGGCATTTTCTGGGTATATTCCAAGGAGTGGGATAGCTGGGTCTTGAGAAAGCCCTATTCCCAGTTTTCTGAGAAAGTGCCAGATAGCTTTCCAAAGTGGTTGTACTAGTTTGCATTTCCACCAGCAATGAAGGAGTGTTCCTCTCTCTCCACATCCTTGCCAACATGTGGTGTCATTTGAGTTTTTGATCTTAGCCATTCTGATGGGTGTAAGATGGAATCTCAGTGTCGTTTTGATTTGTATTTCTCTGATGACTAACGAGGACGAGCATTTCTTTAAGTGTTTCTCGGCCATTTGATTTTCCTCTGTTGAGAATTCTCTGTTAAGTTCCAAGCCCCATTTCGCAGTTGGGTTGTTTGGTTTTGTGGTGTTTAATTTCTTGAGTTCTTTATATATTTTGAATATTAAACCTTTGTCAGATGAAGGGTTGGTGAAGATCTTTTCCCAGTCTGTAGGCTATTGCTTTGTTCTGCTGACAGTGTCTCCTGCCTTACAGAAGCTTCTCAGCCTCATGAGGTCCCATTTATTAATTGTTGACATTAAGGCCTAGGCTGTTGGTGTACTGTTCAGGAAGTTGTTTCCTGTGCCTATGTGTCCCAGGCTCTTCCCCACTTTTTCCTCTAACTGAATTAATGTCTCTGGTTTTAAGTTGAGGTCTTTAATCCACTTGGACTTGAGTTTTGTGCATGGTGACAAATAAGGGTCTAATTGCATTTTTCTACATGTAGACATCCAGTTAGACCAACACCACTTGTTGAAGATGCTATCATTTTTCCATTGAATAGATTTGGCTTTTTTGTCAAAAATCAAGTGAGCAAATGTGTGTGGATTCGATTACTCTATTTCTGATTACACATTTAGAGCTACACTCCATTTTTAATTGAATTATTTGTTTTGTTAATACATAGCTTTTTTTGAGTTCTTTATATATTTTGGATATTAGTCCTCTATCAGATGTGAAGTCGGTAAAAATATTTTCCCATTCTGTAGGCTGCCGCTTAGTTTGAATGACAGTGCCCTCTGCCTTACAGAAACTTCATTTTCATAAGGTTCTATTTGTAATTGTTGATTTTTTAGTGCCTACACTATTAGTGTTCTGTTCATAAAGGCTTTTCCTGTTCTGATGAGTTCAAGGTTATTCCCTGCTTTTTCTTCTATCAGGCTTAGTATATCTGGTTTTATGTTGAGGTCTTTGATGCACTTGGATTGAGTTTTGTGCATGGTGATAGATATGGATCTATTTGCATTCTTCTACATGCAGACATCCAGCATGACCAGCACCATCTATTGAAGATGCTAGTTTTGAGTTCATATTTTATTGCTTCTTTATAAAAATTCAGATGCCCATAGATATCTATGTGGATTTATGTCTGGGTCTTCATTGATCAATGTGTCTACTTCTATGCCAATACCATGCAGTTTTTATTACTGTAGCTCTGTGGTACAACTTGAAATCAGGAATGGTGAGACCTCCAACTGTTGTTTTATTGTTTAGGATTGTGTTGGCTATCCTGGGCCTTTTGTTTTTTATACGAAGTTGAGAATTATCCTGTCAAGGTCTGTAAAAAAAAATTATGCTGGAATTTTGATGGGGATTGCATTGGATCTGTAAATTGCTTTTGGTAGGCTGGCCATTTTTACTATATTAATTCTAGCAACCTCTGAACATTGGAAATCTTCTTATCTGATATCTTCTTCGATTTATTTCTTCACAGTTAAAGAGTTCATTATACACGTCTTTTACTCACTTGGTTAGAGTAACCCAAGATTTTTTTTTTATTATTTCAGGCTATTGTGAAAGGTATTCTTTCTCTATTTTCTTTCTCAGTTCATTTGTTGTTTGTATATAGGAGGAGTACTAATTTCTGGGAGTTAATTTTGTATCCAGATATTTTGCTTGAAGTATTTATTAGCTATTGGAGTTTCCTAGTGGTATTTTTAGGGTCACTTATGTATACTATCATATCATCTGTAAGTAATGATACTTTGACTTCTATCGAAGTCCAGCTTCAACATCAACTGGGGAAAACTGAGGTGGGGTGTGAATCCTGTGGCTGGCTGGCTGGTGACCCTGTAGACTTTCTCTGAGGGCAACCTTCCAGGCTGGAACTGATAGTTATTGGCAATAGCTTCCACTGATGGCGGCAAGTAGGGGCTAGGGCTGATGGTGGCAAGTGTCTGAAAAAGAAAGGGAAAGGAGGAGAGAAAAGAACCACTCACACACAGAGAGAGACACTCACACTTGACAACGAAGTAGGCAGGCCCCAGCAGGTAGGTTCCACAAGCTGTTTCTTCTCTTTTTATTATCATCTTCTTATTTTCATCCTTACTCTTATCCTTCTTCTCACAGTTTATACACCAACAAAATCTTTCAAGCAGTACAAAAATCACAATGTGTTTACATTCTGTTTCTCTATAAATAAAGAATTACAATGGGTATACGTAAGAAAATCACGTTCCCCAATACCTTCAACATGATCAAATGTTTTACATATCATGAGTGAGAAAAAAAACATGAATAGCAAGTTAGTTCCAAGAACCCACATACATTTGTACCTAAGCAACTTGTTACTTATTAACAAAGTATAAGCAAGCAAGTTAGTTTCTCAGCCAGCTTTTCTTTACTGGCAGGCTGCAATTTGTGGTTACAAAGAAGGAATTAATTATCTTAAGAAGTAATCTTATAAAGATATTTTTTTTAATCACAAATCTAAACTCTTATATAAAAAATAATCAGCCAGTTCTATTTTAAGTCTTAAATGTGCTCATCTATTCATTAATATATTTTATTAAATCATATCAGGAAGCTGAGGGCAGAAAAATAGAATAAGGAAATCAATCATCATCTCAGTCACCAGCCTAGCTTGAAAGAGTCACGTCAGCCAATGCTGCTATGGGCCATTGTTCTTGCTTTGCCAACCTCAAAATGTCCCCAGCTTTACTAATAAGAGGGTACTTTCTCTTAACTTCAGTTGTCCCCTAAGATTTCCTGCATCAGGGCCAATAGCAAAAGCATCTTTACCTTACTTTGCTAAACAATCTATTTTTCCCTAAGACTTTTCTACATCAGAGCAAGTAGCAAAAACAACTTTGCCTAACTTTGTTGAAGAATCTTTTTCCAAATTCTTTCTAAGGGTAACGATCATTGGTAACAATCTACACTTGTAGATTGTTTTCAAAGATGGTGGTGAAATCATTAATCTGCTCCAGCAGCAATGCCTGAAAGAGATCAAGCTTTGTTATTGCGTATGCCAATGATACTGCCCAGTGAGGGGCTAGGAGCCACCTTTATAGTGCTCACACAATTCACATATTAAGGGGATTATAAGGACCGCAAAGGTAACAAGCAGAGCTATGCTCCATAACAGCATGAAATCCTCAGGACAGGTAGTTCTCAGCGTTATGCCTTGCCAAGACACACTCATTGTGGGTTTGTTAACTGGTGGGCCACATTCCATGAGTTCTAGAGCTGTTTTGCTGTTCTTCTTGACCACATCCCAACAGACTTCTTTTTAAATTTGTATCTCTTTGATCTCCTTCAGTTGTCCCATTGCCCTAGCTAAGACTTCAAGAACTATATTGAATAAGTATGGCAAGAATGGACAACCTTGTCTTACCCTGATTATAGTGGGATTCCTTTGAGTTTCTCTCCATTTAATTTGATATTGTAGAGCACTTATTGTTATGTCAGTCAACTATGTTCTTTTGCTTGTTTGTTTGTTTGTTTGTTTCATGGAAGACTAATCCTGTAGTTCCTTTTTATGTATACTTTCATATAAGAGTATTGAACCAGTCATCTGAGGTATCTGATTAGTGAAGCCATCACCATGGACCCACACTGCTGGGCTCACAGATGAACACATTTCTTTCTGCTCTATAAAAAAGCTAATCTCCTTTGTCTAGCACTAAATGCTAGCACTCCAGGGATGGCACTGTGGCTTAGACTCCAAATACCAAGTGACAAATCATACTTAAAGACATCGATTTCCTTTACTGGAAAGTTTTATGACCTTCTGTGTGTGCTTCATCTTTACTGTGTGCTTGCTTATTGAATTATGCCCATGACTATTTTTCTTGCTGAATTATCTTCTTAAAAAAATCCTCAAAAGGTATCACTTCATTCCTAATCTTGTGTATTCCTATGCAGAGCCCATGGGTACCAAGCTTTCAGCAATAAGGGTGGGGGAGGGGAAGCTACTGAGAATAGAACTGTAGATTTTAAAGATGCAGATGGACCATAGACTCTATCCCGTGGGAAGAAGAAGGATGCTAATCTTTAGGGTTTAATCTAAGGTTCTGGACTGCTCAGAGGTTGTTAGACCTGAGATTTTCCTCTGGTCCCTAGTGCTTGAGTTGATCTCCACATTAGTTGAGTGTCCACTTAACAAATGCTAAGGGACAGGGATGTTATTAAAGGGGAGGAGCTGTGAGGAGAGTCTAGTAGACATTTGAGGACTGGGAACCCAGGGAGTTTGCATCAGTGGAGACTGGAGAAGCAAGCTCTGACATGTCCAGCAGAACCTATGAGGTTTCCTGGTAGTTTCCAAGGCCTCGGTGAGAGAGCCCAGCACCTATGCACAGGAACACTGACATTGCTGTGATTATATAGGCAGATGGGACTCTGGCTGCCTAGAGAGACCAAACATGATTAACCTCAGAGAAATGGGGCTCTGATGTGATGCTTGCTTTTGGGTATCCTTGCCTTGCTCTTCCTCTATCTACACTTCCCCATGGGGAAATTCCAAGACACCCAGGTATACCATGGTTCTCTCCCACATCCCCAGCTATCTGGGAACACAGAAATATACCCACTGGGAATTCTAAAGGCACATGTCACTGTCAGACCAGCAAAAGGAAAGCTCACCGTTAGTCTTCAGTTGTCAAGCAGTGGCTGTTTGAAGGGCTAGAGGAGAGTGGTTTGAAGGAAGCTTGGAAATGGGGGCTGAGGTGTGTCACACTCGCCATGTCATGTTGCCATAATGGATAGCACTGAGGGTGGGAAGAACTCAGCTCTAATCCTGTGTACAATGGAAAACTGTCCATCTGTTGACATCTGTCTTCTCAGGCATCATGGGACACTGGATAGGAGATAACTCCATAGACTTCCAAAACGGCTTTATGTGTTGGTGGGTACAGGAAAAAAAAAAAAAAAGAAAGGAAAGGAAAGAAAAGAAAAGGAAAGGAAAAAAAGAAGGAAAATCATTATTATAAAATCCACTAGCCTTCAATGAGTGCCAATCTTTGTGTTAAGACTTTTTGCATAGTTTATTCCATTTACTTTACTGATATATAAGAAATAAGATTGTTGCAGTGTTGCAGATAAAGAAATCAAGACTGAGAAGAAAGAGTTAAGTAACATGTCCTGTTAATACAGATCGTAAGGGGAGCCTGGGGATTTTGATCTAAAATCAGTGCACTCTACCACCATGTTATCTCCCCATCCTTGCAGATGCAAATTTTGGTCCTCGGACATGGAAATGAAAATATCTGAATCCCTAAAAAGAGGAAAAGAAATAAGCAGGAGCTATTAAATGAAACAAATAGCTTAGAAATGGGAGGAACAAAACAGAAGTCAGGTCTTTTATGTGGCTCAGAAATGAAGTATTCTGCTGCTTGTACAGCCACCTCACAAACAACTACACCACAGAGTTGAAGGAAGGTCTCTATTTAAGACACCCATGAGCTGTTGGCTGTGAATGACTTAGTTCCAATGAGGCGTTATCGTTTTCTTTTCTCTTTATGGCCTAAATATAGTTTATCTGTGAGCGGCCCTAGTGATAGCTCCTCTACATAGCCTTGATAGCTGGGCTTAGTTCTTCTATGTCATCTCCAGCTCCAGCAGATCTGCTGCCAAGCATCTGAATTGTAACAATCTGATAAATCAAGACATCCAGGCATAAAAGTCTGGCTGAGAGTTTCTGAAGAAAAACAGTTTAAGCACAAATGATTCTAATATCTGTTATCTATAGTGCTATATTTAAAAACAAAAGAGGTGTTTTGTTCTCTTGGAGTTGCTAGTTTGATGACAAGAGACATATTGAAAAATAAAACTCCTCTTTCCAGCCACCGCCAAGCAATGGGCATCTCTCAGGACAGCTGGCACAAACAACACAAGACTAGGGGTAAGAGGACTCCCCAATACATGAAGTAGAAGTCTGAGTTGGGATGGCGTGCTGTCAACACTGAGACTGGTCCTCACCATATACACACAGTGTGAGTTCCAGGAAGCAATAAAAAGTCATATGCCCTGAGATGGGATGTGGAACTTTTTCCTAGGATGCTGAGTGTTGTACTCATGAAACAAGGGTCATTGATGCAGCCAACAACGCATCTAATAACGAGCTGGTCCACACCAATGCCCTGGTGAAGAACCACATTGTGCTTGTTGACAGCACACCACACTCACTACGGAAATAGTCCCACTATGCATTGCCCCTGGCCTACAAGAAGGGGGCTAAGCTGACTCCTGAGGAGGAAGAGGTCTTAAATAAACAAAAAATGATCAAAGAAAATTCAAAAGAAATATGATGAAAGGAAAAAGAATGCTCAAATTAGCAATCTTCTGGGGGGGGAGGCAGTTCCAGTAGATTCTTGCCTATATTGCTTCAAGACCAGGCCAGTGTGACAGAGTAGATGGCCATGTGCTAGAAGGCAAAGAACTAGAGTTCCATCTGAGGAAGATCAAAGCCTTAGAAAGGCAAACAAGCCATCATTCACAGCTCATGTAATAAAGGTGTTTATCATTCTATATTAGAACGCAAGCAAGCAAAGAAGGAAGGAAGGAAGGAAAAATTAAATTAAATTAAAAAATAAAGTCGTGCCTGTCTCCTCCCAGAGAACAAAGGACAAAGGTGCTGGGCTGCCAGAGCCTTCCACCCACAGTCAGATTTCTAGGCAAAAACGTTATTCTTCCCTCATGGACCAGGTTGACCAGCACTCCCTTTCCTAGTCATTGCCAAAAAATAAAATCATAGACTGTCATTAGGGGAAAACATTTTATCTTTCAGAATAAGAAATAGAAAGCACAGGCATCCTGTAGATCTAAGCAAAGTGGGCTGTTGGCATTGCCCTACTAACAATCAAGATGGCTGTTGTGCCTGCCCACGCCACTTGATCCTTCTTGGTAGAGACACTATAGAAGCATCTTGCTATCACTACTGTTTCCATGTTGGCTGTGCTAATTCCAGCCTTGACCAGCACTTTGTTCTACATCCTTGCCAACCTTATGACTTGTCTCTTTTATCATAACATTCTTAGCATGGGGAAGTTGGGATCGCATGGTGAGTTCCTTCTTTCTGGCAGTTCTATTTGTATTTTGTCTTTTGAGAGATACTTTTTCAGGTCATTTTCTGTATTTAAATCAATCAGTTTGCTTCATTTTATTAAGTTCTTTGAGCTTCTTTTGTATTTTGCATATTAGTCCCTTGTCAGATGAATGGCTCATAGATATTTTCTCTCATTTTGTAGGTTTTTCTTTGCTCTACATAAGATTTTGTTTTGACTTGGAGGTTATTTGTTGTTTGGTTGGTTTTTTCACTTGTCCCTTTACTGCTTGTGTTTGGAGTCAGATCCAAAAATATCTTCACCTAGACCAATGCCAGGAATCTTTTTTCCTATGCCTTTTAATGACAATCTTTAAAACAATATCTACATTATTTTGCTTTATGTGAGTGTTTTTGCCTTAATGTACTTAAGTGCACCTCACACTTGCCTGGTTGCACAAAGGCCAGAAAACTGGAATTTCAGATGGTTGTGAGCCATCAGCCACAGATCCCATGTCCTCTGCAAGAGTAGTAAGTACTCTTAAATATGGAGCCATCTCTCCTGTCCAGCCCTGTAATGACAATATAGTCTTGATGGAACACAGAGAATTAGAAAGAGATTAGCACTTACCCTTTATCAAATGGAACACTGGACATGACGTGTCATAAACAACAAGAGTTGCAATGATGAGTGCCTATGCCGAGGACATAAACTTCACAAGCAGATAGAATTGCAAGCTATTTGGCTTTTATTCTAGGCTACTACTGAACACTTGCTTTTCCTATTCATAGTTTTTGTTTTCTAATAAAGTGACTCATAGAGGCTTCTAGATAGCTCAGGATGGTGGCTAACCATCTTAGAAAGGCCAGTTCCGGGAACACAGAATGGTAGAGCTTTGAACCACGTAACCTCCTAGAAGGAGATGCACGAGTGGAAACTGAATTCATTTGACCGATGACTCAGTCAATATGTCCAGTGCTGGAATGCCAGCAAGAACTCACCCTGAAGCTCGGCTGAACCTGGAGTACACACAAATGCTAAAGGGGAGCAATGTGGACCAGCTTCCTAAGGAAGGAGTAGGAGCTGTGCATTCCACACTGGCTGCCCTAGACCTTGCCTTCTGTTTAGATGGCTCTGATTTATATACCTTATAACAAAATATGGTGTAAACTGTAACACATGGTATTTTGCTGATTTCTATATGTTGTTCTAGCTATTTACCAATGTCCAGGACTCATATCACAAGAGCACCTCAGTATTAGGCTAGTCAGTCAGAGGTGCCGATGACCAAGGATCATAGCTATGATCAGAAGTAAATTAAATCCTTTTTTAAAAGATGTTTTCATTTTCTTAGATATTTATATGGGTGTTTTGCTTACTTGTACATCTGTGCACTACATATGTAGAGTGCTGAAACAGCCAGAAGAAGGCATTAGATCTCCTGGGCCTGGAGTTATAGACAGTTGTGAACTGTCATGTGGATGCTGGGAACCAAACCTAGCTCTTCTGGATGAGCTGCCAATACTTTTAACCTCTGAGCCATCTCTCCAGCCCTGTAAATACAATCTTGTTGGGCTCCATGCCTCCAACGTGTGTGACTAACTGGGGTTAGTCAATGTCAGAACCGAACTGTAGAATTACCACACAGACTAATCTTGATACTTGTATATTATTTGCACCGAGATAAAGGGCTTTGGTGACACTTGGATGTATTCAGCATAGAAATTTTAATTTGGAAAAAAATAATAGCAGATGTGGCTCAGTCAGGAAAGCTCTAGCCATGTAAGCACAAGGACCTGAATTCAGATTTCTAGAGGTCATTAAAAAAAAAAAAAACAGGCAGATACAAGGGAGGGGATAACCATTGAGATGTAATATGAATAAATTAATAAAATAAAATAAAATAAAACAAACAAACAAACAAACAAAAAACCAGGCAGATATGGTAATCCTAACATTGGGAAGGCAGAAATAAAAATGGCACTAGAATTTACTTTCAGACAGCATAGCTGAATCGACACAGTCATATATAGCTAGACAGACAGCAATAGGGGAGCAAACAGTGGAAGATAGCTCCACACACACATGAACAAGTACATGTGTATAACCACACACAGACACGCATGTGCATGTGCACGTGTATGCATGCACGCACGCACACACACTCACACATACACAGACACACATGGCAAAATTTGAGTTTGAGGATGATGTTATTTGTCTTGCAATAGACTGGAAAATCAGTGTTGACGTTATCAGCAGTGAAGTGTGAGCTGAGGGCCCCAGGAGGAAAGCTCATGTCCAGCCCAGCAAGCACTTTTCTCAAGGGCAGCAGTTGGCATCAGCAAATGGTGTCTCATCTTAATCTGCTGGTGATGGTGATGTCTGCAAACAGGCCAAAAGCACAAATCCATTCAAGGCTAAAATTATCAAACTAGATTACCATGGCATGTTCAACCACTGATTACATGACACTTGTCCAAGTGCGGTGGCTCAGCACTGTGCAAAGGTGCTGATGGACTAAGTTTTCAGAATTTAACTATCTCCCAGAAGTATATAAAAGGCTTCTCTTTACAGAGAAATTAGTAAAAGTTCTGAGTTGGATGTATTTTAACATTACCTCCACAGGGTACAGTGGAAATGGAAAAAATAAAAGGCTTTTAGAATAGTCTGTGATAAGAAACCTCAAACTATTCTATCAAAGGCTCATGCGCTGGTGACCCTCTACTTACATTTGACAGAACACCCAGAGGCATCTTCTATGAGGACTCACCGCAATAATTCCACAGCCTGGCTTTGTCCTTTGAGTTAGTGATAATTATCTATAGCATGCATCTCCTCAGCTTCTGGTTTCTAGTTTACTAAAAATCATGAGTAAGAGGTGATACATAATGGCAGCTAAGGCTGACCGGTAGCTAATGGTGTTCCCATCAAGCTAGTTATAATAATTTGTAAAATACTGTATTTAACTGATATGTATTTATTGCTTTAAAATCATCCAGAATTTGTTTGTTGCCAGTAGCAATGGTCTTCCTTTTGTATTTACAGAAACTGACAGTCTGTTTGCTGGATGCCAATTAACTTAGCTTCAAATGTCAAAATTGTAATTCTTCATTGCCTAAGACTTGGCCAAGGGCAACATAAGGCTAAGTGGATGATCTCCAGAAAAAGTTAATTGGTATGAAATATAAAAACAGAACAAAAATAACCATTTTATATTCCTGGACACTTCTTCAAGAGTAAATAATGAGTGGAAAATATTTAATCTAATTACTAAATGTTGATATGAAAACTTCAGCATTTGAGTCATGAGTCTCTCCATCACTCAACTCCTATTTTAGTTCCAGTTGATCAGACTCCAGTGGACACGGGAAAAAGATGGTGTCTCTTGCTCCCTTTAGCCTCTGGACTAAGGCTATAATTTCACCTCTCCCAGAACAGGCCACTAGCACCATCTGTCCTTCACAGAATCATATTGTTAAAAACTCTGTTCTGAGTAGATGTGGCAGTTGGAGCCACTGTGCCTTTCCCCAGCTTCCTCTCACAAGATGAGAGCTCAGGTCTGTGTGCTGTAAGCTAAGGACTGATGGTCTCCACTAGGGCCTGCTCAGAGGGAGCAATTTCTACACCATGAGGCAAGCCAGCACAGCAAGAACATACCATCTTGCTGGCTGTACTAACAGAGCAGTTGTAAGGCATGGTGAGCAATGGAGTGTTGCCCCATTCCTCACTCTAGTACAGAAGCTCTGAGGTCCCTTTTATAGCAAAATATGCTTGATAAGAATGAGGAACTCCACGGTCTGTCTGAACATGAAGTAGTTCCTAGCTTACAGGTATTGCCAAAAGCAATGACGATGTCGTGGACCAGTAACTGAGAAGGCATTGGTAGCTCCATACTTGCAGAGCAGACAATCCAACAGATGAACAGAAACAATCAATGCCAGGGTCAGCCAAGAACAGCCCTGATGTGATGAAAAGAAAAGTTACCCCCGGAGGACTGCAAGGCTGTGTGTGAGTGCTCCTGGCTGTACCCACTCAGGAGCAATTAAGGTAGGTTTGCGAAGAGCAAAGGCATCTAAGCCTTATGGAGCAAAAGGCTTAAAGTGACTTCTGATAAAACTCTCCTTGAAAGGTAACTTCTAGGGTTAGAACAGAAAACCACTGTTGTCTCAGTGTACCTGGAGTGTGTATGAGGAAGCAACAGTGTGGCACGTCAAGAGCTGCTAGAAAGAGCTAAGATCTAGGTCTAGATGAGTGTTGAATGCATCTGCAAGTTCCCATAAATGTGAGACTGCTCTACACACACTCAAGGAGTTGGTGCAAGATCAGGCTGAGGAGTGGCTGGGAAAGGATTCCTCATGGGCTTTGACAAAGAGCAGCTTTGGGAATACCCAGAGGTGATCCCTAGGAGGCAGAGCAGCAGGTGTAAAGGAAAGAAAATATGAGCAAGACATCAGAGACAGTATACCCCACAGACTTAGAAGTGCCACAAGATCAATACTGTGATACTATGTTAGCTGAGATGTCCAGTATTTAATAAAAGTGAGCAGACAGGCAAGAAATAAAAATATGTAACTCATATATAGGGAAAACAGCAAAAAATATTTTTGAATAGAACAAAAGATGTCAAAGCAGCTACCAAATATGGTGCAAGGACTGAAGGAAATCATGTTGAAAGAATTAAAGGGAGGTCTAATAATGAGGGTTCAACAAAGAATATTATACAGATATGCTAGTGGTCAATTTATGTGCTGACATGACTAGGTTAGGTGACACCCAGACAGCTTAAAGTAGCATCAACCCTGGTGTCTTTTGAAGAAGATCATCACTTGGAACAGGACAGTGAAGAAGGCCTCCCTCCTAGTATGGATGAGCATCACCCTTCCAGTGGAGGACTGACAGAATAGAGAGGCAGAGAAAGCTCCCTTGCCTTTTCCTCCTCCAGACATTGGCACCTGTGGCTCCTCGGCCTTTGGTCTAAGACCAGACGTCTCCTAGCTCTCCTGGACTGCCTGTCATAGGGCTTCTCAGCTCCTGTGAACCAAGTCTTTCCATATGCATAGATCCATATACATTCGGTTTTTCCAGGGTTCCTGAATACAGAGAGAGAGAGGGGCACATAGAGAGAGACACACACAGAGACAGACATATACACACCGGTACATGCACACATGCTAGAGCAGCCATTTGTTCAGAAAGAACCAAATGGAAAGTCTAATACTGAAAAGCACAAAGCTAGACAAACTATTTAGTGGTTAAGAGCATTTCTTGCTCTTGCAGAATACCTGGGTTTGGCTCCTAGCACTTACATGGCAGCTCACAACTATTTATAAATCCAGTCCCAGGGGATTCAATGTCCTCTTGTGGCATCTGGCAGCAGCAGGCATGCACACACACACACACACACACACACACACACACACACACACACACACATATATATGTTTATATACACAGTGCATATTGTGTATATATATATAGGCAAAATATTTATACACATAAAGATAAATCATATTTTTAAAGTACAAGTTTATGGATCTGAGACATGATTCATTGGTAAAGTTTTGCCTGGTACACACGAGGCCCTTGATTCTATTTCTAGTACCATATTCTGACATGGCTCCACATACATATACACAAAGAGACAGCAAAATGAAATATTTACTTTAAGAGTTCAATAATATATATGAGTTGGGAGAATGAGCCATCAAATTTGAAGAGAAATCAACAGAAGTAATCAAATCAGAAGAAAAGCAAGGCCAGGAGGAGGGGAAGGAGGAGGAGGAGGAGGAGGGGAACAATGGCGATCAGAAGAAAAAAACGAGCAGCTTCACTGAAATGTGGGTTACTGTTAAACACACCAACACAAGAATGGTGGTGATTCCAGGAGAGGAGAAAACGAGAGGAGGAGGGGCCGGATAAGGCCATCACAGGAGAGGAACACAGACTCACTCCTAGGCATGGCAGCGCTGCTCACCAGCTCACTCCATCCTGCTCCGCCCCCTGCCATGGGCGGCTCCCCTGTCCTGGCACAGGATCTTTGCTCTCTGCCTCTGCACTCCCCTTGCCCCTACCTTTGGATGTCCCCTCTCTCCTCACATCCATCCAGAAATACATTTCCGAGAAAGAGATTTTCCAAGTAATATCAATAACAATGCAGGACCTTATCCTAGGTGACATTTCACTTAGGTTTTTTTTGTTTGTTTGTTTGGTTTTTTGTTTGTTTGTTTGTTTTTTGAGAGAAAAGGCATCACAACTGACTAACCAGATATGTGTTTAACAGAGTTAAAGTTGGGCAGTAAGTATGCTGATGTAACCTGAGACTCAAGTGTCCTGCCCTAGCTCAACTCAGCCTTG
>OU015751.1:89862954-89968733 GCA_907169655.1 Acomys percivali | reverse complement strand
AGAGAGAGAGAGAGAGAGAGAGAGAGAGAGAGAGAGAGAGAGAGAGGATTTTTTTTTATCCTTTGTCTTGTTAATTTGCTTGTGTGTTTTATATTTTGGAGGAGTTGCAAGGGCAAAGGGTGGAGATGAGGGGGCGGAGAGATAAGTGGGACTGGGACGCATGATGTGAAACTCTCAAAGATTCAATAATAAAAAGAATCTTATGATTCAATGAACATTCAGTATGCGCGGTGTATTGTGTAGAGGGTGTCCTTTGGGTAAGGGCTGTCATTTTTCTAACAGATGGAGGTGAGTTACCAGGTGGCAGGCTTTGTCCAGGCAGGTGTGGGTCTCCACCCCAAGCCTGCATTTCACTGGCAGATGTAGTTACTACTCAGTGGCTTTAAACACCAAGCTAAAGTAGAGTTTAGCCAAACAAGAACAAAAGAATGATTTCAGCCAAAAAGAACCCAAACAAGCCAAATGACAGAAACAGAAGAGGTCAAAGCTGTCTTGTACAGTTCACTGAGAGACCAAGTAGGGTCAAAGAGGAGCCATCTACAGAGATGGCACGCAGAGCCAGCCCTAACCTGGCACCGTGTCCCAAACCACAAAGGAACAGACAGACCAGGCATATTTGCAGGCCCTGCTGCACATGTAGGAGGCAGATCAGGCACGCGGTTTTGTATTATTATTTTGCATATGTGACTCAAACTATCTAGTAAAATCATCATTTTATTCTCAGATCCTCTGGCTTCACCTTGTCCCAAGAAAATCCAATGGAGAGAGTGGAGATTTGTGTCAGGAATTCCAGGGAACCCCTGGCCTCGGCCCTCAGCCCCATAGTGCTTGTCATCAACCGTGTACATGCGCTATCATTGCCACTATGTTAACCTCTGAAGCTTGGCCCACATCTCTTGTAAATTTTATCACCATCTTTGTACGAATCATGTACTTAGAACAAACACTTCTCTGCCATTCTTTCCTGCCACAGCTGCATGGCAAAGCTGGGGAAAATACTTAAACACTGATAAATGCTGACTTCAGTTCTCTCATAGTCATCACTGACTTGCCACCTTTTCTGAAAATACATTTAGCTAATTGGTTTTTAGGTAAAATTTTGGAAATTTTCAATTTCTTTTTTTTTTTTTTAAATTGTATGAAAGCAGAACTCATTTGAATCCTTAAGGACTCTGAGCAGCCTCACTCAATTTGCTCTCGTAAGTTCTGTTCCTCTGAGAATCCTTAATTCTCCTAGGAATATGAGATCCTGCAGAAAACTGGAGAGTAAATAGGTCTGAACTACCTCCCAGAAGCCTCCAGAATATACCTGATAAGGTGAGTATCAAGTGTGTGTGTGCGTGTGTGCGTGTGTGTGTGATGCTCATTTCTGCTCCTAATCCAAGCTCTTCTCACCCTACATCTCCACCATGAAGAAATTTGACCTTTTACATTTCATGCCATAGCCCCATACTAACATTGTGAGCAACACCCACAAAATAGTATTAATTTTCCAGAGTTGCCAGAGTAATGTTTCATTCTTTTCATTTGAAAATAGATTTATAAGAAAAGCTATCTTGTAAATCTGAGATTTCCTAGAGAAGTTTTGTGTCAGAAAACTGTAGGAATATTTGCATATTAAACGCCTTGGAGGAGCATGGCCTTTGAATTACTGCCCTGGAAGGCAAGAACAGGATCCTCTTTAAAGTTGTTCTCTGATCTTTATACATGTGTCTTTTTGTGTGCACATGTGCTCAGATACACACAGCACACACACCACACACACGTGCTCACACACACACACACACACACACAGAGACAGAGACAGAGACAGAGACAGAGACAGAGAGAGATGGTAAATGTGTTCATGAATAGAGATGAAAGAGGGAAATGGAATTCAGTATGCTCCTTAAAGAAATAAAAACTACCTGTTTATTTTTAAAGAAAATAACTACCTGTTTATTTTTACAGCTATATTTATATTTTATTTTATGTGTTTATATGTGTGTCTGAATGTATGCCATGTGCATTCAGTGCCCAGGGAAGCTAGAAGGATACACTGAATCTCATGGAACTGGAATTACAGATGGTTGTGAGGCTTCATGTGGGTGCTGTGAACTGAGTACAGGCCCTCTGCAAGAGTGCTCTCAACACCTTAGTGACTTCTCCAACCTCAATTACCTGCTTTTTATTCTGTCCCTTGCAAATGACAGTCCACCAACATGTGAATTGCCTCTTCCATTGCCTCCAAGACACTGGAATACAATTATAAAGGGCACCCAATCCTTGCGATTTAAGCAAACCTATTTATAGTTTGGGTTTGCTGGCACAAAGAGGGTAAAGACACGTAGCACTTTGTAGTAGATCCTACACGAAATTGGTTTGTTTCCAACTTGGGTTTGTGGGCAACATCCCCTCGCTGCTGTCTGAAAGGCTTTCCCATGCCACCTTGACCCCTACTACACTATCCTTAGAAGACTGAAAAGGGGGCCAAAGGAAGCCTTTCTAGACAGGATGTGCAGTTTTCTGTCTTTGTTCTTGTCCTAAATGTTGATTTTACTATACAAAGGCTATTAGGAGCCATCAGATAAGGGGGATGTAGAATTTAAGGTTCAAAGGAGATGAAGCATATATCTTCTCTGTGTATCTGATTCGAGTAATCAGGGTGTTGTGTCATTTGCTAAAGAATAACATTCCAGTGTCTAACCCAGCTAAGAAGACTAGCAGCCTGTGTTGCAATAGGAAACAGCATGCATGCACGAGGCTGAAGTCCTTCAGCTATAAAACAGACAATAATTCACTCAGGAGCGTAGCACATGCTGAGCACTGAGACATGGGTAGCACAAAATAAAGAAGACAGGACACGAGACCCAAGAATGGAAATAGACATTTGACAATTTGACAAGCACTCGTGACTTGGTTCAAGGCAAAACACGTCAGGAAGCCACAACAGCTGAGGTGAGGAGGCAGGTATGTTTCTTTAAGCACTGGGCCTTAGTTCAAAGGCTGAGATGTGATCTATGTCTTTACGATCTTTAAGCTGTGACCTCAATCACACATGGAGTCTAGTAAGAACCACAGGGTAGAGAAAGATGGTCCAGTCAGGAAGGAAGGGGGGGGTGCATGTATACAAAGAACAAAAGGTCATGGCAACTAAAGAGGATGGCCAAGAGCTAAGACGTGTACAGACCAGCCAGGAGAGACAGCCACGGCACTGATGATGACAATACTGATGCAGCCACTTTTCATCAATGTAGGGTGTGAGGAGAAGAAAATAGGCAGGAAGGTGAGTCTGGAACATGTGGAGAAGGAATATAGCTTCAAGGGATACAAAATGTGATGTGTAAATACATGTAGTATGGATATATTCTGTTGTTGTATACACAGCTACATGCAAACACAGGCCAGTCCATGTCATCTTCACTTTAGAGATGGAAATGTCATGTTCAATATGTGCTCATCAGATGAAACTGCTCCAACAAATGACTTTGAATACCAACAACAAATCTTCACTGGTTGGTTGACTGACATTAAAAAAACCGTCAGCGATAGTGTTTCATTGGTAACATAAGTGGCTTTCAAGATTAATGAGTTGACTCCGGTCCATCATGAAGACACTTCTGGGACTGTGTGAATGGAGTTCTGAGAGTCTGCTGAGCCAGGGGCCTCTCACGTCTAGGAGTCATAGTCAAGCGTAGACTCATCGGCCTAGCATTCTACTTCACAGAGGAGTTGAATTCCGATGAGCTGAATGCTACTGGGTTTTTATTTTTCATCTTGACCACAGTTTCCCCTCCCTCCTGTCTTCCCAATCCTTCCCCTCCCCTACCTCCACCTCTCCTCTGCTCAACCCACCCACCCACTCCACCTCTGTCTCTCTTCAGAAAAGAGCAAGGTCTCCCATGGATATCAATCAAGTATGGCATATCAAGTTGCAGTAAGACTAGGCACCTCCCCTGGTATTGCCTAGGCTGGACAAGGCAACCCAGTATGAGGAAAAGGGTCCCCAAAGCAGGCAACACAGACAGGCCCCTGCTCCCATTGTTAGGAGTCCCGCAGGAAGACCAAGCTACACCACTGTAAGATATATGCAGAGAGTCTAGGTCAGTCTCGTGCAGGCTCCCTTGTTTTCAGTTCAGTCTCTATGAGCCCAGGTTAGTTGATTCTGTAGGTTTTTTTTTTTTTTGTGGTGTCTTGTGCTCTCTTTCTCCTACTTCCTCCCCTTCTTCTTCAGAATTCCCTGTACTCTGCCTAATGTTTAGCAGAAGACTTGGGTCTGTGCATCTGTTTCCATCAGCTGCTGTGTGAAGCCTCTCTGATGACAATTGAGCTAGTCTATGAGTATAGCAGGATGTCATTAGAAATCATTTCCTTGACTTCCCCCCTCCCCTGAGTTGAGTTTGGCTCCATCCTAGGCCTGTCTGGGTCAAATACTACTGCTCTTCAGCACTGCGTTCACTTTGAATGCCTTCCAAAGGCCTAAGCTCACAGAAATGGAACTGACCATGAGTCAGCCATTATAGCTACTTGCAAATAATTGACTGCGCACAGGGGCAGAATCAGGTTCAGGACTTCCTTTCATTGTAACATCCCATGCAGTGGTGCATTTGTGAGGTGGGAGGATGCTTGCGACTTTCACCTTATCTCAACATCCTAGTAACAGGCAGCAGGTCCAACAGGAACCTGAAACTAAGATTGGTCCAAGTTCAGATCAGTTATAAGTAATTGCATTCAAGTAGTGCAAGAATATGAGAGGCAGAGCAGTGCCAAGGACAACAGATTTCCGGCATTATTAACTTCTTCCACAGAACAGGCAGAGAGAAATTGGAGACACCTGGTTTAGGCAGAATGTTATAGATTGGGTTTGAGTGAAGCTGTTTGTGAATTTATGAATTCTAGATACTACGTTTGTGCTGTGGGAGGCTATTGGGGTAATCTTTTGTACACTGTGTGGAGGGTGTCTCTGTATATTTAGTTGTTGATTGTGAAAACCAGCCGAGAGCTGAGTACTGTCCGGACTTTGGTGTTGTTATTCTTATGGCTCAGCACATCATGTTTTCTAAACACTCTTCCTCTTCCTCCTTCACCTTTTGATTGGCTTAATAAAGAGCTGATGGCCACGATCTAGGAAGGAAAAGAAAGGCAGAACTTCCAGCTGAGAGTGGGTTTCTGGGAGAAAAAATGAGCTGTGGAAGAATTCTCCAGTGTGGCACATGAAGGAAGAGTCGCCAGGACTGAGTGAGACAGAGAGACAATGGGCCACGTGGCCGGACAAAGACCAGGATTAGTCAGGTTATGGTAGCTGAGAGACTGCCTATCTATAGTGCCTAAGCTTTTATAAATAAGATGTCATGTGTTATTTTAAGAGCCGGTGGGTTCAGAAAGTCCCATTAAAAAGGTTTTGGTAAATGAGGTCATTAAGCCATGGAGTTAGTTTGTGAGATTGCCTAGGTAGCCAGTGATGTAGAAAGGACCTAAAAACCTGTGAGACTTAAGTGCTGGGTACTGGAGCTCACAGGTCAATGATGAGTTTGCTAGCAGGCCTCAGCCTTAGACAAAGGACTACAGGCAAGTAAAAAGTAGCCTTTCCTGGGGAAGAGCACATTCATTAGTTACCAAGTGGTCAGCTCTGAAAGTATATATGCCAGTAATGTTATAGAGACCAAGCAGATTATATATTCGGGAATACACATATTCATACATGTATATAACAATAAAAGAAAAAATGCAGTGAAGATCTTATGTAATTTTAAGGTCTAACAGCAAAGTTCCCTTTCAGGTACGCTGTCTTTATTGGGGATACTTGATGTGCAAACTGAGGTGGAGAACCTCTGAGCTGTGCTTCAGGGAATCCCTGAGTGGTGAAATGGGGGTCACAGGACCACTGTGCATGAGATAGGAGTAATGGTGCTCAGCAATCAAAGCAAAGAGGACAGAGTAGTTAACTCAATGTCACAGTAAGGGGCAGGAAGGGATTTAATTTGTTCATTTATGCTTGTTCAGGGTGTTGCATCATAACAGAAGTAGCTGAGGGAGTCACTGAAAAAAAATCCCTCCAAGAATTTACATAAAATTTACATAAAATGGCAGGATGGCTTTGAACTCAACTTGTGTTTATTTTTATAGATGTGGAGGGATAAGCATAATTATCACATTTTAACCAAGTTAGACATTTTAAATTATCCTATTGCATAATTTTAGAATAATAAGAATAAATATGTTTTTATTAATAAATTTTATTTTTAAAATCATGCATGTATATAATGCATTCCATTACCTCAACTCCTCCACCCTCTTTCACCTCCCTCCCATCCTTGTCAACCCTTGTCTCCTCCCTACAAGTCCCCTGTATGTTTCATGTTTCATGTTTCTTTGTTTTGTTTTGGCCACTGAGTTTAACCAATGTAGTCCCTATAACCATGGATGCGGAACTATCCACTGGGGGCTGGTGGACTCACCAATGGGTTCATAATTGAAGACAGTGACTCCCACACCCTAACACCCATTAATCCCCAATAGTTCCCCAAGGAGGGTAACTCACAAGCCCTGGCCCCATCTGTGACTAACTGTTGTCCAGTCCTGTGCAAGCCCAGTATGGATAACTGTGGCTATGACTTCATGACTATGATGCTATAGGATGCTCCAAGGATAGCATTGTACAGTGTGTCTCCCTGTCATCTGGCTCTTATGTTCTTTCTTCCACCTCTGCTGTCTAAGAAACAAGAAACAACATTCCTTATTTCATAGAGGTGGTGGTGTGGTCCTGTTCAGTGCTGGGCACTCAGTTATCATTCTCAAAACCTTGAGCAACTACAAGTTTATTGCAAAGAGAAGCTTCAATAATGAAGGCTGAAAGTAGCCTTTGTCTATGGCTATAAACATAACTAGTTAAAAAGCAGTTTGGTACCATGTCAAATTAGCAAAACCACGTTAGCTCCATCCCACCCACAGGTCTGTAATCTTGGTTGCTGACAAGAACTACACAGCAAGACTCCATTGCTGAAGATACTACACACTTGCTTGTAGGACATAAGGAATGAAGCTCGGACTGACCTGGACACTTCTTCCCTGATGGTCAATGTACATAGTGCTAGAAGGTGCTATGCAGGCTGCTGAGGGAAAAAGGCATTAACGGCCTTATGTGTCTGTGAGCTCTGAGAACTGCGATGATGACCTGCTAGGCATGATGTGCCCATGTGAACAATGGGGTTTTCACCAGGCTTATTATCGTTATTAGTTATGAATGTCCTCTGTGGAGTGTCCAATTAGAGAGCAGCTGGTTACTTCCATAACAGTGGTGCCACCACTGCACACGTGGGTGCAGATCGCCTAGCATGTCATCATGGCAGTTCTCAAAGTTTTCAGTTGTGTAAGATTGCCAATGCCTTTCCCTCTCTGCAGCAGCACCTGTTTGCATTGTGTATGATAGTCACGAGGCAGGAAGCTTCCAGGCCATTTCCAGCTTTCTTTCTTATGTCCTACAACCAAGTGTGTGGTTTCTTCAGCAATAGAGTCTTACTGCAGAGTTCTGTTGGCCAACCAAGAGCGATAATCGTAGCCTGTGTTGTTTTGGGGGCCTATGGGAACTTTCTGGCCAATAACTCAAAGGTAGGTTATTTCACAGACCTATATTATACTTGGAGCCATGCACCCTTCTTTACTGTTAGTCAAAATAGGTCAAAGAAACAATAAAATATTGGCAGTAATAAAAATCAATGTGTAGTTTGTGCTTATCATGTGCTAAGAGCCACAAAGAGTTCTCTTTAGAGCATTTTATATTGCCCTTTCTTAAAACTTTATTAGGAAAATAAGACTAGACCCTGACCTGGTGACCTGGACTTGTAATCTAGGTAATAAAAAGGGTTGAGGGAGAATTGCCAGTTCAAGGCCACCCTAAGCAACTTAGTGAGACTCCATTTTAAAATAAAATAAATGTGAAGGCTAGCATATAGCTCTGTGGTAGAGTGCTTTCTTAGTATGTGCAATCTTTAGTACTAGAAAAAAAAAAGAAGAGTATGGGGAAGAAGGAAGGAAGGGAGGGAGGAAGGAAGGAAGGAAGGAATTACTATTCCAAATCTTCAAATGAAGAAATCACTATTAAGAAACATGTCCAAGCTTGCAGGCTGGTATACAAGGCAGTGGAGACTCAGATTCAACCATCCTGAGGCTGAAGCCCTCACCAGTATGAGTTCATGGCTGGTTATCACCCTAACATACTCTACCGATGTCTTTATTTTGACATTGGCCTCAATATAGTATTTGTGAGTAGAGCAGCTTGGAAGCTAATCACTTAATAACTTGCCTCAAGCAAATTAGTATAACTCACTTCAGATAAACAGAGGAAAACAGTCTGTTATAAACATTTGTCCCAGTAAAGCTTATGTCTACACGTACTACAAGATAAACATGTATTACAAATATTATTAGTACTAATTATTATTATTGACATCCTGGTCTAATGCATTCTCTTTTTCAAAAATCTATTTTTATTTATGTTTAGTAGTATTTTGCATGTATGTATGTATGTATGTATGTATGTATGTATGTATGTATGTATATATGTATGTATGTGTGCCATGAGCATGAAGTGGCCCATAGAATCTAGAAGGTGTTGGATCCCTTGGAGTTAGAGCTAGAGGGGGTTGAGAGCTGCCATGTGGGTACTGGGAACCACACCTGGGTCCTCTGCAAGAGCAACAAGTGATCTTGTAAGGTACTGCTTAAATAGTCTCTTTAGCTTTCACTCACTCCTCTCCCCCATATCAAAGTCCATAATTCCATAATTATTCTGTAATGGACAGTCAACTCATTACTGTCCTGTCACTTTCCTAAGGACCCTTCTGACGAAATCGCTTGCTTTCTCTTTGGCAAATAAAGTAATGCAACATAACTCCCCAACACTCTCTCCACGATAACTTCTTCGGTGTTTCTGTCCCATAAAATCCTCTTCCCTGTCACTAGTGTGTGATCACACTTTCTTTCAGATGTCCTCTACAGGTCCCCATTGGTCCTTCGTGGCATTTGTTATGTGCTGCTGTCCCTTAAGGCTTCCTGGTCACAGAACTCCAGCGTGTCTCTCCAGCTTCAGGCCGTGGTCTCTAGCTGCTCCCCCGGCCTCTGCACCTGCTACCTAGCAGGTGTCACACCAAGTCCTTGAGCACCTGCTCCCGTCCTCTCTTGCTCTTTCCCCTGCCCCTTGTCCCCAGCCATCTATTGAAAACACGCAGGTTGTTTACACCTCTTCACCCTCCACTTCACACCATCCTGCTGCTCCCAAGGATCAGTCTTGAACTTTATTTCCCACAGCACAGAACACAGAGTATTTCCAGCCCTTCTTCCTCCTCCTCCTCTCTCCGCTTACCTAATGCACCATTACTGCAGCTGTTCTAGATAGTTCTTAGGCCTTGAAAACTTTAAGCAGCCTCTGCCTCTCTTTTTCATTAGGGTTCAACAAACACACAATGAAAGGCACATTTCACGAGAACAAATTCATAGACTTTGGCAAGTACGTGTATCCTCCCAAGCGATGTATACAGGGTATTTCTGCCATCACAGGGAATTTCCCACATCTTTAGTGCTTGATGCCCTATCCTCACTCCCAGAGAGAATAGTAACAGTTGTCATCTTTTGTGTTTGCTTGTTTTATTTTTTTATTTTTATTTATTTGTGTGTGTGTGTGTGTGTGTGTGTGTGTGTGTGTGTGTGTGTGTGTCTGTCTGCCATTACCTGAACAGGCCAGAAAAAGATCAGATCACATAGCACTAGAGTTACAGGCAATGCTGGGTCCTGGAACTCCAGTCCTCTGCAAGATTAACACGCGCTCTCAACCACTAAGCCGTCTCACCGGCTCCTGTTTGCTTATCGTTTTGTGACAAGAGCTCATCTATCTGAGGTCAGTCTTGAACTTGCTATGTAGCTGAAGTGAGCCTTAAGTTCTTGTTCTCCTGCAACTACGGTCCAAAAGCTGAGATTATAAAGTGTCACTATACTTATTCCATTTACCACTGTTGTCTTTCCTTATCTTTCCAAAATGTTTCGCAACCTTGCGGTTTTATTTTGATCATTTTTCACAGTATCACCCCGACGCCCGCCTCAGATCACCTCCACCTCCCCTTACCCTCCCCTATTCCTGCTGCCCCTCCTTCCTCCCAGCTAGTCTCCTCTTGCTTTCCTGCTCTGTTTGAACATGGGACCAAGTTAGCTTAATTGAGGGTGCTTGAATGACTGAGGGTCTCCCCCTCCCCAGCTACTGTTGTAATTTGTCAACATATGACCTTGTGTGCCCGCTCTCTGCTTCCATCATAATGTCTGTGAGACAGGAAGAGATTGATCTATATTCTTATATGCTTATTTTGTGGTCATGGGGCTTTCTAGTTTAGTTTTGTTTCATTTTGAGAGTACCAGTACCCAGGAGGGTATATGTTGCTATGGTTAACAGAGTAGAAATTTGCCTATTTTCTTTTAGCTATGAATCCACATGGCCCACAATAGTTAGAATTGTCAATATTTTTACTTGTTACTTACCTAGTGTGATGTGATTTTATTGTGGTACCGAGTCCATTTTCTTGTCATCCAATTTTGCTGAATATTTTTCAAATCTTTAGGAATAACTTATTCAAGTTTTTGCTCATCTTAAAATACTGAATTTTAAGAGTCATTCATCTGCAATAGTTTTAAATGTATTCTGTGTAGAAGGTTTTGTCAAACATATAGCTTTTGCTTCAGTCTCTTGTTTTCTTTATGTTGGTTTATGAAGATGAGAATAACTACTTTGATTTATATCATATATATAATGTTTGTGTGCTAGAATGTGAGAAAGATACTGGTGATTGAACTTTCAGGATAGTGTGTGTTAGAGTTTGGAATGCAGGGTATGCAGGCACACTAGGCAATTACTGCACTACTGAGGTAGCATGTCACAGCCTGTGAGTTCTTTTTTGTTAGGTTTACTTTATTCATTATTATGATTGTGCATGTGAGTACAGGCATGCATGTGCCACAGCAAGTGTATAGAGGCCTGAGGGCAACTTCCTGGAGCTGATTCTCTTTCATGGCTTCTAGGAATCAAACTCAAATCGCCTGGCTTGTGTGGCAATTGCTTTACCTGCTGGGCCATCTCACTAGTATATTAGATGGGGTGTGACACTGCCAAAATGGCCACTCCATTGGAGGGGTGGTTATTGTGGATAAAGAGAAAATATCCAGAGGCATCTGCAAGAGTCCCAAGCAGAGAGAGAGATAAAGAAAAAACAGAGTGGACATGGCCACGCCTAGAGAAGGGTGTGGAAAGATCATATGGTTTATCAGGAGGATGAGTAGCTAGGAGTTGGGGGAAGGGCCAGGGGGCAGGGTGGACTTTGAACTGTATTAGGCTATGCAGGTTAAGTTGACAAATGTATTTGTACTACAGAAAATAGTTCCATGCATATATAGCAAAAATGTTCAATCTCTAAGTATGATGTGTATGTGATTTTAAACTGAATGGATTTTTTTCCCCTGAAAATCAAGCCAAGCTAAAGTTTATTCAGAGAGGACCATTTAATTAGAGTTTAAGGGAAAAACCCTGGGGTGGCAAGCTGTAAACCTTGGCAGCTGTCTGGAGGAAAGAAGCAGAAAAGCACACCGCCATTTGAGTTAAGGCTGCATGGAGGTCAGCCGCATGGTGGACCAGCATCCCATGGGGAGAGTGGTTGTTAAGGAGATGCCACAATATCTAATGTTCAACTGAGGGGTGCATCCATTATCTGGCACACAGTGTTTGCTCCTGAAAGAGATGGTTCTGTTAGGGAGACACTGAGGGAATGAAATCTTTCTCTCAGATCAAGGCTTACTGCTGGGTGCCAGAGGAGATGACAGCTGCTGCTCAAGTGGCAAAGATCCTTGGGTGAGAGTAGGGTGAACTGCCTCAGCAGTCAAGTGCAGAAGACACCCAACACCCCGTGGACAGGGGGACGGCAGCATGCTTGTGGTGGTCCATCTTGAAGTTCTAGGTCATGTTGGAACACTGTCTCTATTCCAAGTTCATGCCTAACAGTCCTGAAACTCTCCTAAGAGTCTGTTACAATTGAAGTAAAAATGAGCAAAGAATCTAAGCTAAAAGGAGACACCTTTCTGTGCACGCTGTGTTCATAAGGCTTGGCTTGATAATTAGCGAAGGAACTAGAGGGAAAAAAAATCAGATTAACGGAGCTGCCCACCATGGTAGACAGGCTTAAGAAGTTAAACAAATCTGGTAAGCGAATTAAAACTCGATGACTCGGTGAGCTATTGATCAAAGAGAATTTATTCACAGAGCTTTTCAAATACAAACAAAATAGTACTTTTTTTCCCTTTACAAAATGAATATTGAAATTATTGTGGTAGAGCACAGTAGAATAATGTGAACAAAGAAAACAAGATCCAGGAAATGAAGAGAGACCTCTTTTCCCCCCTCAATATTTGCAACTGAATTCTCACCTACAGTGGACAAAAGCTGTCCTGTCTCTTCATAAGGGTATTATAGCAGAAGCTACTCAGATCACTACAGTGTGTCTTTGAATAACATTGAAATATGAAGGCTTACCCCTGAAGATCTGCATAAACACTAAAGATATGCTGCGGGCATAAAGAGTTTATGCGGCATATCAAAAATACTGATGATAGAGTGGCATATTGGTCCATGGACTAGGCTTAATGTATGCTTTTATAAAGTGATGATGCTGTACTGGTGAATATTAAAAAAAAAAAAGAAAGAAACAGGAGCAACAGTACACAGCTGACCCCCTGTGCAGTGGTGTGATGAGGTGTGAGGGGTGGTGTGTGCGTATGACATGTGCATATGACCTGTGCATGTGTGTGCACGTGCTTATGTGCTTTCAGGCTCAGTCCTCATCTACAGGGAATGTCTGCAGGGTACCTAACCTGCTTCCTAAGATAAGACTGTTTTTACTAGCCCTTTTGACTCCCGTAGTCTTCATCTTTTTGAAGGGGAACAAAATGAGACCCTCGTTTGCATATATAGGTTGCTGGGTATATGATATACATTAACATACTCTGTGGAATAGGAACAGCAACGTCCAGCAATGTTTTTAGCCTTTGGTCCACTTTCCTCCTTCATCCCATATTCTCCATGCTTTGGACAACTTCCCCACCACCCTCCCTTCCTACAGAATGTTCCAGATTCAATCGAATTCCATTCTATTAACATTGTTCTGGGGGAGAACCACTATTCCACCTTGTGAAGGTAGCTGGATGCTTTGGCCCCCTTCAGTCCTCCTCCGCGGTCTGTCCTCTCCTCCGCTTGCACCTGATGGCCTGGTCTCAGTAGGGGTAGTGCTTTTGCTTCTTGCCTGAGAAGCAAGCCAGCCACGTGCATAGCAGCATGGCGACTGCCGCCCCCGCCCCGGTGCAGTAGTAGGCCCAGCCGATCTCACACTTTCCTAAGGACAGAAGGAGGAGAGAAAAGCAGACAAGGGTGAGAATGGCTTTGAGGGGGGTTGTTTATGTCTTCCAGGGGGTGCGGTTTGAAATCCCCACTAACAACATGGAGGCCTCCCTCACAGAGAACGATACTGGGAGAATGAAGGATGACATGAGGATTTCCACAGCTCTCTGGGTCTGAGCCTCTGAAGACTGTCTATTCCCTGCCAGGCATGCCCACACCCATGACTGCAGCAAAGGAGGAGTAACAACCACAAGGGCAGGAGACGAGATGGTGTCGGGTCTCTCGTGGTACCTTTAACCCAGACTTGCATGCATACTAAGGTGTGGCAGGCAACATTCCCACTACAGGAACCATCCTCCTGAGAAGGGGACCCATTTGAAGGATAACACGGAAGTGGTCACGGTGACATATGTGGGATGTGTCAAATGACCTGCACCCTGTCATCTAAACTGGAGAACAAGACCTCTCAGATGTCCTGGGGCTGAAACTCACTTTCAACTCAATGTCCATTTAAACATGAACACTACAACCAGGGCCCAAACAGGTCCTAATTACTCAGAGTCATAATGACATACTTGAAACTCATTATTTTTTTTCCCATATGCCTACTGGGTTGGTTCTTCTAACAGTACTTGGAGGTGAGATGATGTTGACAAGGAGACTGGAACTTCATGAACTCGACAGCATCCTTCAAGCTCATGTAATTATTCAGAAATGGAGGCAGGGTGCAGGCTAGCACAAGAAAAACAAAAAAGTCTCTAATCCTAAACAGCCTATCTGCTTTGGTGGAATGGGTCTACATGTTTGTGAACTCTGGTGAGGCTGTCCTCTGTTTGGAAACAGTCTCAGTACATGGTCCAAGTTGTCACTCAGCTCACAACCTTTCTGCCTCAGTCTCCATGGTGTGGGCTTAGAGGCATGAATTACCACGGGTGGTCATTTTGTTTTGTGGTGATATGTGAGTTGTTCCTTCTGTATGTACAGGACATGGGCCCTCTGTCTCTTCCATTGATGGTTGTCCTTTCTGTGCTTAATTCTAGTTATTCTTGTTTATACCTTTTTTCCCTTTCTGGTTTTTTTTTGGGGGTGGGGTGGGGGGGGGGGGGTGGGGAGTGGAGGGTGTTGGACCCCAGAGCATGTTTGGCAAGTACCTTTCACTGAGCTGCATATTTGAACCTAACCTTTTTCTCCAGTTTTATCATCTCCCAACAACAGGCAGTTTCCTCCTCTTTTTTTTTTAATATTTATTTATTTTTTTTAATATTTATTTATTATGTATATATTGTTTTGCCTGCATGTACCCCTGCATGCCAGAAGAGGGCACCAGATCTCACTATAGATGGTTGTGAGCCACCATGTGGTTGCTGGGAATTGAATTCAGGACCTCAGGAAGAGCAGGTGGCGCCCTTAACCTCGGAGCCATCTCTCCAGCCCTCCTCCTCTTTTTTATTCTTGCTTACATATTACGTTAGGCACCAACACGCTTGGATCTAGTGGGATTGAACATGCATCCACAGAGAATACCATGCCCCTTTTTTCCAAGTTAGTCATTTTGCCTTATTCATTTGTAGATGATGATGATGATGATGAAGATGATAAATCTCACTACTAAAAATACAAAGACTATTAAAACTGTCAGGCCACCCACCTGTCTTAACTAGACATTTACAATTGGTGTCTAACTTGCCCCATGTACAGACCCCAGCTGTGTGAGGTTCTAGCTTACGTTAGCACTGCTGGTAGAGGTATGGTAAGGAACCGGGCCAAAGAGCTCTCTCTAGAATGGAACTTTACAGAAGTGGGGGTGATCTTTGTATGTCTTTGTTCCCTCCCGAACCTCTACCCACCACAGACACCCAGGAAATTGCTGTTATGTGAGGAGCAAGGTGAAAGGAAAACAGGAAGTAAGGAAGCAAAGCAGGCAGGCAGCCAGGCTCCAGAAGAGAGCAAGTCTGGGATTTTATTCTAAGAGTAACTCTAGTCCTGAACTTTAAAGGGATTTTTTTTTTCAACCCAAGCATGCACTTCTGCCTCCCACAGGCTGTGCTGCATTTAACAGGATAATAGATTCAGAAGGATCACATCTCCCGCTTGGGGCAGGTCCCCAGGCACAGTGACCTCCCTTAATAATGGTCAACCGGATAAGCGTTTTTCAAGGGTGACAGAATCCCTGCTTCATGACCGCATTTGCTGACAACCACGGGCTGTGAGTCTTGGGAACCATTGCCACTGTGAAGTATTCGTTAGCCCTATTAAGTAACTCTAGCGGGGAGAATTAAGAGGCAGCTAAGAGTGGCCAAGTGGCTTAGAACCTTCCAAAGAGTCAGCAAAAAGTGTGTGGCCTCTCTGCTGCACACAGGACTCATAATGTGGAAGGCAACCCATCGCTCATTATTAGCAAGTATTGACCTAAGCGCAGTCCTGTGACCTCACGCAGAAGGCTGAGTCTATTAATTATCACACACGTTCTCAAGAAGGAGTAGCTGGCCGGGCTCATTATTTGAGAATGTGTGTGTGGCTGTAGGAACCTCTATGAAGGATGATAAAAGTAACAACCGAAGGGCTGACTATCACAGAGCCAGGGTGAGAGGGTATCACTCTGTTTCCTGTAGAGGAGTCAGTGAGTTTCAACTCCAGGAGCCTTTAACTGGTGGGGAGCTACAGCTGATGGCATCTTGCTTCCCTCAGTCCTTTGGGCCCCCTTTCTGGCTCTGGGCACTAGTCACCAGCGTCTGTTTGTATTTGACCCCTAACAAGTCTAACAGATCTCTAACACTGCAACTCTCCTCCCTCCAAGGGTCCATGAGAGATGAGAAGACCTCCCTCCGTCCTGACAGCTGCAGTTGCCTTTGGCATGGTGGGAGTCAATGGGGAACTCAGGACTGGTTGCCAAGGGCCACGTGGACTGGTGACTTCTTACCCCTACAGGGACAATTCTGCAGTGTGAGGAATCTTCCAGAGCGCCTGCGAGTTCAGGCTGGGCCTTACCTCAGTCTGCACCCCTATTCTTTGTTTAATCCCTAACCACCTTAATGTCTTCCTTCCTCCCTGCCTTCTCCTCGGCACACTGCCTGTGTGTGTTCATGTGTATGGGTCTATGCATGTGTGTGTGCATATGGGAGCCACAGGTCAACTTTGGTGGGTATTTTTCAGGAGCTGTCCATTCTTGCTTGTTGAGGCAGGTTCTCCCAGTGGCATGGCGCTCATTGAGTAGGCCAGGCAGGTTAGTCAGCAAGCGCCGGGGATCTGCATGGTTCTACCAGAGCAGGCCCTTCAGGTGGGTTCTCGTCCAGTTGCGCGCACTGTGATGGCTCGCACCGTGAGCACTTACTGCCTCAGTCCTTTTCCACGCCCACCTTGGCACATTTCCTTTACTTTCATCGGAAGGTCTGCTCTGATGAACTAGATCCAAGACAACAGTGGACGAACCAGGCTTTTCTTGCCTGACTTTATGAGAGGGCCTGTGGTATGTCTTCAGTTGTCAAAGGCTTACCAACCCCACTCACCGTGCACCCACTCACGCAAGCCTTGCTAGCTCTGACAGACTAAAGATAGAGGAAAGACAGAGATAGCCAGGGTCAGGATGGAGGGGAATGCAGTATCTATATCACATCAGCCCTCCTGAGGCAAACCCCATGCTTTATTTTGGCCCTGTGTACTTATAGCTTAACCATCGCTGTGTCTTAAAACACAAGTCAACGCAGGAGACCAGTACATGAAAGCTGGGTGGAAAGTAAATAAAGGTTCTCAACATGTTTGAGGAAGTAAGGAAATATGTTCCCTGACTAATTACACCTGCCATGCAAGCTTTATAATTAAAATTCAGCAACTGGTTAGGAGCCAGTATGAGAAACTGAGATTTAGTCTGCTTTAAAAGAAAAATAACCCATTATTTCAGACACAAAGAATTTCACTTACTACCTCACGAAATAGGTAACCACTGACTCAAAGGTGGTTTAATGCTCTTTTTTTTTTGTAGTATTTTTATTAAATAAAAATACAGGCAGCCCATGAAGCTAGCCTCAAATACACACATATGTGCACACTCAGGCACATACATGTTTGTATGCAAATACATGCACACATTTGTGAATACTATATGGACACATCTGCACATATATATGTGCATGAATGCATATGTTCTTACACACATTTTGAAAAGCAGAGGATAGCTCTATCACTCTGGTAATAAGTCCTTTAGAAATGCTTACTGATGATTGACTCCCTGATTCATATTTAAAAAAAAGATTGGTGTGTGTGTGTGCATGTGTGTGTGTGTACATGCATGTGTATGTGTGTGTATAGCTCACTCACATGCATGCAATACTGCGGAGGCCAGAAGAGGGTGGTTGATGGCCTGGAGCTAAAGTTATAGGCAGTTGTGGGCTGCAAGTGTTCTAACCACTGCACTCCATCCCCGGCGGGAGTTCTTGAGCCCTTCCTCTGTAGCACTTGTCTCTCCCTCTCCCCCTCCTTTTTTTCATGTTTCTTCCCTTCTTACTTTCATCAATCCATTCATTGATCTAACAAATATTTATTCAATGATGACCGTTTCCAGTTTGGTGCTGTGGACTTGGTTGACTAAGGTGAATCCAATCTCTGCTCCTAAAGAGATGGTTGGCTGGTCACGTAGAGAGGCATTAACTAGTACTCACATGCTTTTAAGTGTCATGTGTGTTTTGAAACGCACCCCAGGATGCTGAGGCAGCAAATCTGGAGAGACCTTCAGAGCATGGCCAGAGAGTTGAAGGAATAGCTTGATTCAGAAGTGATATCGAGGCAGGGCCCTGGCAGATGAGGAAGGGCACAGCAAGCACAGGTGCGGGAGGCCAGAGACAGTATTTGATGAAGGAGGCTGTGGCAGAGAAACAGAGATAGAGCTGGATCTTGCACACACCTTGCTCGTCATGAGCTTTGAATGCTCAATTTTGACTGTACTGCCGGGGATGAGTAAAAGGGATGCCTCTCACAGCTGGAGAGCTTGGCTCTGACAGCCCTCCTCTGAAGTTTACTTATGCTGTGAGAGAGACATATTAGGTATTCTACACTCACAAATAATCCTGATTCACCAGTGCTCTTTTGGAAACTGTTCCAGGGGCTGGGAATAACATGGTGTATGCCACTGTATGGTCTCCTGAAGCCTGTTTTTCTTTCACTGTTCACATCAGTTATGTTGTTTTAAAATGTTCCTTACATAGGAAGTATGGCCAGCTTGTCAAAGTAGCCTCAAAAGTATACAAAAGTACACATCAGTATGCACATGCAGGTATATACAGACACAAATGCATCCACACACACACCCATACAAACTACACACACACACACACACACACGCAAACATACACCTCTATTTGGAGAGGCAGGAAACAGTCCGTATCACCCTCAGGTGTCAAGACTTAGGCCAATCTGAGAATCAGTCACGATTTCCTCAGTAGTCTTCACTTCTCGACTCTTTCTCATGCTCACAGGCTAGACATAAAAGGGCTTTTTCTCAGTTTTTGGTTTTTGGGTTTTGTTGTCATCTCCTCATAAAAAGATGAGTGCACTTGTGCACAATCCCGAGCTGTGAGGGAGTAGATCTGCTGGTCATAGACTTGACAAGGAAGCCCAGACTTCTTCAAAGGAAAAGGAAATCTACTCTGGACACGATTTCACGTTTAAAACCCAACTCACAGTACTAGTAACACAGAACTTATAGCCGGATTTTACAGTTGCAGAGGAGGACTGTCTTCCGGGATACATTAGACCATTAGCAAACAGGACATCTTTAAATTTCTATGTTTTAAATAGCAGGATATGCTATGGGTTGTAATGGAACTAAATTAAGCCAGGAAATAGGGGCCATTCTCTCTTGGCCTCCCCACCCTCCCCATGTCAGGGCAATAAATGCTTGTTATTATAACACAAACAGAAAGCATTTTACCAGAGGGCAGGTTTGGTCTGTGATCTTTCAGGAAATTAGAGAAGCAAATCTGTTTAAACTTTCCCTTTTGCTCTCTGTGATGCTCCATCAAACAGGACTCAGGGCCTGCCTGCTTGGCAAATTGCTGCTTTCAACAATGGGGAATACTATTCTTGACAGATACAATAGAGGTTAATGGGACAGAAAGCAGCACACCACAGCCACCTGCCAAGTCCACAGACAAAGGCTCCCTGGCAGCATTCCAGGGCAGCTCCAGCAGGGGACGGGGTGAAGTGAGGTGTGGCTAGCTTCTGAGCGCGGTGCTTCAATTTAGTTTTATTGTGCAGCTTTTGGAAGTAATAAGAGGCAGGAGAGCTAGGAGGAGTCTGGTTCAGATCCACCTCACTGGAGCTCTCCTGATCTCCTCATCTTTGACCTTGTAATATAATCTCCACCATTTCATGGATCAGCTCAGTTCATGTTTCATACTCTAGATGAGATTGCCTTGGCCTGTTTCTTTCTGTATTCTGGTGCTCAATACAATGCCTGGACCCCGAAGGCAATCGATACCCATTTGTGCCACGAGGGGCTATCAGACACTAGACCAGGGCTGCAAGTAGAAAGTCCACATTTATAATTGTATAATAGCTGTCAGCGCAAGACTGCAAGCCCGGAGCTAAACAGGGAAACCACTTCATTTACTTCTTTTTATCTGAGATTCTTTGAGAAAATTAGAGGCGCAAACCCATTTGTACTTTCTCAACATGACTCTCACCTCTCAGATGAGGATTTCCAGTTCCCGAGAAGATGAGTCTCTGACTTCCGTATCTCTAGTCAATGACAAACTAATCATAGAACTTTCTCTTGTGCCCAGACACTGTCTCAGGAAGGCCCGGATGACTCTACTCCTCTTGTGAAATGCTCCTGTTTTGTTAGAACTTATATGCCATGGGGAAAAATGTTACATTTTCTCTTACCCATTGATTCCTTTCCAGTTATTGTAGAAGATTCTCTCTTTGCCCACTTTGAATGTTTTGGTGATTTAGCACCTGATCACTGAGCCAGTCACACCACAATGGGCACTCTCTTGGCAATCTGACGTAGAGAGGTACCATACTAGTTTTTCTTGGGGAGACACAGGCAAATATCTCTTCACCCCAAGTAGAGCACCGATGATGGACCTTACCCAAGTCTGGGTTGGGGGAACCAACACGTTTAATTAGGCTGATTTTCAGGAGCAGGATTACATGTGAGGGATTGCAGGAACATGAGTGACTCCCCCAAAGTTTCACCGGAGCAAGAGTGACCTCCTGAAAGTGCATAGACTGCGCCCTTCCTCTTGAGTTAATCTTCTGTCTCCTGAGACAACCATGTGGCCTCAAGAAGAGATGAATCCAGGATAGAAACCACAACTATGTTAAAGATTCCACAAAGTAGACTGACTGATTCGCGTTTTATGCTTGTGGAGGGCTGAGAAGGATTGATGTTGGTTGGGGGTTGGGATGTTCCGAGAACATTATCTTGAGCTATCTTTAGCTCACTCAACAGCCACCCATGATCGACCTCTGTGTCTGACCTAAATCCTTGTGACAATCGACTGGAGCGTTACATTAACAGACCGCTAGCTTCTACCAGCCCAAAAGCTAAGACCTTGGTCAGACAGCTTCTGAGGCCTGTCCCAGATGCTCTAACCAGTTTACTTATGTGTCCCCAAATATTTGAAAAGTGCCTTGATTTATAACTATTTCTCTAACAGCTTCGTGAAAATGTAACCAGGTTGGGGTATGGTATCTGTGTTGAGCCAAATTCTTACTTCTAGGTCACACAGCTGGAGGGCACATGGGCACAGGTGGCAGGAGTCTCAGAGGAGGGTCGAATGGCCCTTTCCATCCCCTCCTGTGAAGGACAGTCAGTATGGCTCTGGCTTGCTGGGGTCTTTATCTGGTAATAGCTCTGGTTAAGATGGCAATCCTGTGTGGTGCACATTCCCCAAGAGCATGCCAGGTCTAAAGTTGGTTTGCTGGGGGAACTCAGAAAGCTAATATTCCTTGCATGAAAGCCTAATGCTTGACATGCTCCAAACTCATTGCCCTTAGCCTGTCCTGACTCGGATCCTGATTTGATGAAGACATGGGGAGTGTCCCAATTCCACACCAGGGCTGCCACTTGCTATGGAAGCACCAGAGTGTCCTACTCTCACCTTGAGATGCGGTGCAGGGCTGGCATCAGGGCCAGCAGGTTTTGTTAAACACAGAACGAAGCAGAAAAACTCAGGTCACCCTGGACCACCTGGACCACCTGCCATCTATCTGCTATGGCTCATGCTCCATTGGCTTACTCTTGTGTCCCCGTGGGTTACTGTTAGTGAAAGCCTCAGAGTGGCAGCATGGAGAAGTGGTGGACTCTTAGCAGCAAAGGTTCTTATGGGAGGTCCCTAGGTTATTGGAGGCCCTAGAAGGGACACGGTGGCCCAGTCTCTTGTTCTATGTTCTAGTTTAAGATGTGATTATTCTGCATTGTACATGCTGTCTCCAAACCAGCGGGGTCACCCAGTCTTGCACCTCCCAAAGAGGTGAACTACTTAAACCTTTTTAAAATTTTTCTTTTCTCCTCTTCCTTCAGCTTTGTTTTGTTTTGAGGTGTGTGTGTGTGTGTGTGTGTGTGTGTGTGTGTGTAAAGCTAGTTCTTCAGGTATTTTGTTTTCCTAATGAAAACCTGACTGACATACTGCTCTAGACCCCCGACCTCTCCATCCTTTGTAGTGGGAACACGAGCTCCAGGCATCCTTGCTTGTCTCTCTGTCCTCACAGGGTCGCTGCCAACTGTCCAGCATGTCAGGACTTTATGAGATGGCCGTGCCAAAGCACAGTTATCTTTTCACTGTGATATTTTGAAAGTCAGCATACTAATATATAAAGGTAAAGTTTGGGTAGAGAAGAAGCAGGCATTTCTTGCTTTAGTCTTTTTTTTTTTTTTTTTTTTTTTTTTTTCTGTACGAAGAACAAAGGCAAGAAAGTAAAGGATCAATGGAAAGAGAAAAAAAAAAAAAAAACCTATGGAGTTACATACCACACAGAGACAGGTCTTTCTCTCCTTCAGGAAAGTTCTTTATGCTGCTTCATAGCAGATGACGCCCTCATTGTTGGCATGTGTGTTAAGACCAGGGACCAAAAGGATATGTGCACTGCTTATAGAATAATCTCAAAATCAGAATTAAGCAAATTTCAATAAGAAAATGAGCTATAGATGTATATAGACATATAGACACAAAATAGGGAGGGTCATGCTTGCAGGTCTATGGAGAAAAAAAATTAACAAATGATGTGGCTGGGGTCAGTCCCATCAGTGAAGTCCTGCCACACAATATCAGACTTGAGCTCGGCTCCCTGGACACATGTAAAAGCAGAGCATAGGACTGTGTGTTTGTAAGTCCAGGCTTGGGGTCAGAGAGTGGGAGTGTAGACAGATCACTGCAGCTCACTGCCCAGCACATGTGCGCGCATGTGCACACACACACACACACACACACACACACACACACACACGCACACATGTGCATGCACAACATATTAATAAACATGAATGTTATGCAAAATGAAAAACTGACATAATAAACTCTCCCTCTCCAAAGCGGGGTGTGAAATTCAGGGACTTGTACCTGCTGCCCAACTATTCTATAATTAAGCAACAACTATAGTCCACGGAGCATTTTTTTATTTTAAAATTTTCTGAATCAAATACTGAACTTCCCTTATATCCCACTTGCCTGTGTGTCCAGCGTTGGAGTGACCATGGGGCAGTCCTGTTGTTCAGGTACTCTGACTGGACTCTAAGGAGTCACCGCTAACTATAGCCATCTGAGCAAACAGCCTACAAATTAAACCACTGAAGACAAAGAAGACATTCTAACCTTGGTCCTGCAATCTGGTTATAAAGTGACAGTTAAATCAGACCTGTATGCAGTCTCACAGAGCCCAGGGAGGAGGGAATAGAGTGCCAATACAGCCCCTGGGGGTTCAGGTGGCCCATTTTCCTCACGAAATGCCTCTAGTCAGGCAAGATGAAGTAGGCTTATACCACATGTGGGAAACGGCTTTCTGTAAAATGAAAGGAGTTTTTTCTAGCTGATATATTTGAAAGACAAGGAACCTGTGAGCCCCACAGAGAATGACTAGAGGGCTTTTATGTGCATCCAAAGTGGTCCCCAGGCAGTGGCAGCAAATGCTTCAGGCAAAGCAGGAAGGCAGGAGGGATGAAGGTAGGTATTGGGAAAGGATTAAACCTGAATATAACAGAGCTTCCTTTAAATTCAAGACCTACCCAGAACCAGGGCAACCCTCCTGTCTATCTGACCTTTGACCTACCCAGAACCAAGGCAACCCTCCTCTGCTTGTCTGACCTTTGTTTTTCTTCTCTCACTTCGGCCACCTAGGGATCATAGCCAGGCCACCGACGTTAGCACTGAAAGGGTTTTTGTAAAGGAAGGCACAGGTCAAGATTGATAATCTTATCCTGAAAAGGGCCAGACTGTAAAATTTTTAGTTTAAAGGCAACCACAGGTACCAGATACGTCAGGGTGCATTGCTGCCTGCCCTTGAGATCTCAATTACAGAAGCATGTGGAACACATTTGCCAGCCCTGGCTCTAGGCCACCTCCTGTGTTTTCATGAAGAGGACGGTTGTCCGGGACACTAGTGACTTCCCCAGATCACTTGAAAGTGGTCTCCTCAGCATGTCCCTAGTCTGCTGGATTTGTTTGTAACATATACTACCCTATGTCACTGCCAACCACACCCAAATATTTAATCTTGACTATTATTTTACCTAAACAGTATATTCAGCCTGTACCTACATGCTGTATCAGACTACTGCTTCTTGTCTATAAGAAACTACCCCACAGAGGTAATGTAAGGGAGGAGGACTCTCCTGGGCTCCAGGGCTCTCCTTGGCGTGCTGAGCCTATGGCAGAGGCCCTCAAGGGGGAAAGAACAGGAAGCTAAGAGGGCTAAACTAGAACAGGGTGGGGCTGTACTTTCAAAGGTTGTCTTCAGCAAAACTTCCCATGGTAGCCTGGCAGGCTGCACCCCCAAAATGTCCCTTACCCCTCTCAAAAGAGCACACCATCTAAGAGTGTGTGTGTCCCCAACCCATGAGCATACGCGGGGGTGGAGGGGGGGGGTGGGACATTTAACAGAACCATAACACCGACCTCCATTTAATAAGGATTTATTTTTAGTGTGTGTGTGTGTGTGTGTGTGTTTTGCCTGCATGTATATTTGTGCATTATAAGCAGTGACTGTGGAGGACAGACGAGGGCATTGGGTCCCCTGGAATTCAAGTTACAGATGGTTGTGAGCCACCACATGGGTGCTGAGAACTGAACCTGGGTCCTCTGCAAGAGCAGAAAGCATTCTTAACCTCTGAGTCATCTCATCAGCCCTGGGTGCTTTCATTCTTTAAAGTAATTTCACGTGGGCAGAGCAAATAAGTATATAGTTATGGGGGGAATAAGCCAGCATTATCTTTTATCATCAAACTAGGACATCTGGGCATAGCATCAGACTTTGGTAGTTACTGATTTTTTTGAAACACGGATTTGACTTCATTGAAAACCAAGGTGCTCTTTGCCTGCAGAACGGTGTCTGCAATGAACATGTTTGCTCATCGTTCCTGGTCCTTATGCCCCGGAGAGTGTACTAGCAGGGTTATTTACATAGGAGCTGTGGTTTCTCCTCTTCTCTGAGGGGCGCTTGGCCACCAGCCCACCGAGGCAAGAGGAACAGAAGACGAAGTGCAGGGCTTGGAAGGGTGTAAGCATTATAGAGACGGAACACTCTCGGAATCACTTCAGGAGCTAGTTCAACTTTAATCAGGAAAAAAACAAAACAAAACAAAAAAACCCAAAGGCTATATAGCCCTTGGGGAGTGGGAGAGGAGCTTCCAGAATAGATGCACATAATTGGTTGAAACTAGGCACTTTAAAGATGTTTGTTTTGTGTTTGGCAGCATGCTTCTATCATATGGATGGAAACACAGTACCTAATTATCCTATAGGTGTGGGGAGGGGAGAGCTGTGTCAAGGCCCATACAACAAATGTGGTTAGAGGCATCTATGTCTGAAGACACTCTCCAGATGGAGTCAGGCAGAGAGCCAGAGGCCCTGCTGGGGAGAGGGAGCTGAGAATGGCTATCTGGACTAGAAGGACTTCAACCTCAAACAGCAGGATCTTTCCAACAAGAGCAGGTATTATAAGTCACCTGGAGATGGAATAGAATATACAGAAAAATCTGAAAATGCTACACCATTTTCAATAAGGCATTTGAACATTCTCTGAGATTGGTGTCTGCAAGGAGTCTTGTGATCCCTTTGAATGCTCAAGAGGACTATGTGTACTTCATGTCAATATAAATTGCTTCTTAAGCTTACTTACAGATTAATGGGTGTGGTGGTGAGGGCAGGAGTGCAGCTGCTCTTAAAGAAGCCATGCTGGAAGGTTGGCACCCAGTATGGGCGCTAACTCCTCCTTAGTTGAGTGAATGCAAGTTCCTGGAACAAAAGCTGTTTCTGCGAAGACTGATTGATGGACTAATTAGAACTGTAGTGCTGTGGAAAGGTTGGAATGTCACAGGACCATAGGCTAATTATCTTATCTTGGGCTATCTTCAGCCCTCTGAACAGCCATTCCTTGCTACCTCTGTGTTGGAACCAATGTCCATTGACTAGCAGACAAAACCCTTTTGGAATCTATTAATTTAGCAGATGACTAACTTCCACCAACTCAAAAGAATGTTATCAGATAGCATCTGAGGTCTGGAGGAGAGCTTCCCCCATCTTGCTTTCACCACCACTCTGATGGACCCATGACTATATTTTAAATTTTCCTTACTTATAACTTTCTATGTTTTACAGCTATTTAAACAAACAAACAAACAAACAAAACTCCACGAAACTGCTTCCATGTGGGAGTGTGGAACCTGGGGTGACTTATCTGTGTATTTTTCAGGCCTTGGCCACTCAAATTTAGATCTACAATGAACTCATTCCCTTTTACATGACAGCTGTGTTTTTCTGTTGACAGCTGCACAATTGGAATTCCCCTCCTGGGCCTTCCCAGCTGACGTACTTCTAGCCGCCTGACCTGAGGCCACGTGCACTTAGGGAAGAACTGCATACAGCTGGTTTGGAGGAGGAACTCAGGCTCGGAGTGAAGGTGCTATGACTGTCCCCACCCTTCCTTCTGGGAAGCAATATCAGCAGTCATCATGCCCAGCTGTGGTGCCACATACGCTCTGGCTCAGCTAATTTATGAAAACCTGGGCTCTTGGCTCAGGATATAGTCACGTACGTATGACAGGTAAACCAAGAAACAAAAGGAGCCAGGCATGGTGGCACACACCTTTAATCCCAGCACTTGGGAGGCAGAGGCAGGCGGATCACTGTGAGTTCAAGGCCAGCCTGGTCTACAAAGTGAGTCCTGTACAGGCAAGGCTACATAGGGAAACCCTGTCTCAAAAAACCAAACCAACCAACCAAACCAAACCACTACCAACAACAACAAGAAACAGAAGGAGCAGGGAAGATAGAATAGAATGGACCTAGGAACTGGGGGACTAGGTGGTGATGTGGGCATGGCTGCATAGAACAATGCAACTCAGCTCATCAAATGTCACGGTCTCCCCAGATTTCCTCTTTACAACACCCCTATTTGTCTTTCTTTGTGTCAGGTTGATCCAGAGTCCTTTCTTCCACACTTTACATTGAGTAGGGGTTCTACATCCCTCCATCCCGCCATACCTGTAAAGCATTCAGAACCACCAGAGAGGAATTAAAGATGCTTTGCCTACCCAACACTCTCTGGTACACATGCCAAAGAGTCCCAAACACCCCCAGTTCCTTTAAAAATACACTGAAGCCAGGATGAGTCGAATGGCTCCCACAGTGCTCTGCAGGACACATCAGACACATCTATTTATACACATCCTTTCGCTATTCAGATGAAATGCAGCTTTGCCTTTGTCTGTGGCTCACTGGGTACCTGCCAGCACACGCACTATTAATCTTTGCCCCTTAACACTGAAGCCAACCTAAAAAAAGCTTTACCAGAGATAGCTGCCGTTCAGGTGTCACTGGTTGTGGGAACAGAGGTGGCCTTTGTGTTCACACTGTGAACGGCCACAGAAGCCTATCTTCAAGTGAGAATGGCTAAAACAACCAGTAAGGATTCCTTCAGTTTACTGCCACAATGACCCTAAAGATCGTCCTTTAGTCTCTGTCCTGGGCTGCTGTTTATAATGGCAGAAGCTTCCTGGGGAACTCTGCTCTTTGATTTCCGGATCACTCCAAACAAAGAGGAGAAACCCCAAGTCTGTCGCCCAGTGCTGTTGCTTGGTGAGCTCCACAGCAGTTTTGCAACAAGTCTGAGTGAAGAGAGGTGGCATTCAACTGTGATGGTCTCCTACTCAGTTTGTCACTGTCACATTTCCACTGAACGCCCAGCAGAGTCTGCGTGTCTCTGTAGGCACTGAGCTATGGGAACCTAGTGGCTGCAGCCTGGGCTTTGATGCTGGCTTGCTGCCCCAGTCTAGGAGTCTTTCCTCTTTCCTAGACAATCTCACCATGCTTGGGAGGCGAATCAAGGGAATATAGTTAAACCAAATTCAGTCAGGCCCAAACCTTGTAATTCCTTTTGGTAAATTCCAATAACCACTGTAAAATATGACAGACAGATGGTGAGTGGTTAGTGGCTCTTTTACAAAAACTTATTTCCAAGATATAAATAAAGCAAGCCTCAGACCAAATCCCACTGCACATACACTTATTTAACAAATAGTCATCAGAAGGCAGGTGTGACACAAACCATCAAGGCATGGTGGCATATGACTGTAATATCAGATTTTGGAAGGCAGGAAGATAACATGTTCAAAGCCAGCCTGAGCTATGCAGTGAGACCTTGAATCAAAGCAAATTGAAGCAAACAAAGATACACAAGTGGCTCATCCACTGCTCAAGACTGCTCTTTGTGTTCAGATCACCAATGTGAGTGAAAGAACCGCTACTGGTGAGCACCGCAGGGGTCAAGCAGAATTGTGTTCCCCTCGGCAACATACACTCATACATCCTTCAAGACAAGGACTAAAACAGACCCTTTAAGAACGGTCAAGTGGTGCCAGGTGGTGGTGGTGCCATCTTTAATCCTGGGACTCAGGAGGTATAGGCAAGAGGATCTCTGCAAATTCGTGGCCAACCTGGTCTACAGAGTAAATTCCATTGATCTGAAGCTTAAGAGATTTCGGCAGAGCCAAGCAAGATAGTGCACGCCTTTAATCTCAGCACTTGGGAGGCAGAGGCCGGCAGATTTCTGGGAGTTCGAGGCCAGCCTGGTCTACAGAGTGAGTTCCAGGGCAGCCAAAGCTACACAGAGAAACCATGCTCAACAACTACAAACACAACAAATGATCAAGTGATGGATGCCAGCAGCCCATAGCTGGCATTCATCACTAAAGATGGAACGGTTATCACAGGACTTTTACCTGTTTACCTGCCTTTACCAAAGTTCCCCAAATGGTCCCACTAGTCTTTTCTTCTCTTGAAAATGGTGGAGATTCCTAGTTTTACATCACACAAACCAGAGTTGATGCCATGGAGCAAGAGGTCTCCATGTAAGCCAGCTTCACTACTGTGGCCGCATGTGTTAGGGTTTAGATTGCTCAGAACCTGTTAGAGTACTCAGAATCTATGTCGCACAGGATGATAAATCTTCTGAATGTCATGGAATATCATGTAAAAAAGAATGAAAAGCTGAGTTTTTACACTACTTGTGAGTTAGCATGTTAGACTGGTGTGGGGATTTCATCACTCACAGCACTGAAAGTAGTATAAGCTTCATGTTTTCTCTTGCCTCCCACACTCCTCTCCGGCTGAAATGCTGTAGCTTAGGCAGATATAGCAAGCACAGTGGGTTTGTGTCACAACCGAGGAGCTCCAGCTTAGGGAACCCGAAGCTTCTAGATTGCAGTCCAAGAAAATATGCCTGACTTTTTATCTCAGATGATTTTGTCATCTGGACATAGGAAACCCTCACCTCTGTGGTGTCTCCTATGTCTGTTGACTATAGAGACGTATTAGTTACCGTTCTGCTGCTGTAATAAGTTATTACACCCAAAGCAGCTTAAGGAAGAAGGAGTATATTTTGGCTTCCGGTCTCAGAGGGATCCAGTCCATCATTGTGGGGTGCCAATACAGCAGAAGGAGAAGAAAGCTCAGAGAACTGGAAGTAGGTGGCGGTCATAAGCCCTTAAAAGCCCACCCCCATGATGTACTAAACCCAACAAGGCACCATCTCCAAAGTTTCCATAACCTTCCTAAACAGTGCTACTAACTGGGGACTAAATGCTGAAATATGTGGTCACATGGGGGACATTTCTCATTCAAAACACCACAGCAGACATCTTTGAGAAGGTAGTCCAGAGTAAAGTACCTCAACTCACAAACCAGGAGAAACATGGAAACATGGTGATACACATGTGGCTACGTCCAAGCAGAGCAAATAAAATTTGATCAGATCTAAAGAGACATCACTGGGAAAACAGGTTACATTTTCCATAGATGTGACTTAAAAATCAGAACTATACATGAGACATATTTGTACAAGGCATATTGCAAATAAGGGTGTCTTCCTCAGATCATTCCTTGCAATCACTTTCACAGATAATGAACCAGGTCAAAGGGTCTTTATAGCTTCCAGTCTACCTGGGGAGACCTAAGGCTCCTGGGGAGTCTAAGTCTAGAGTTTGGGTCATTACAATTTCCAAGGTCAGATAGCCAATGTTGTCTGCCAGAAGTGCTAAATCTTCAAGTATCAAGAATGTCTTTGAACAAACTGTGATGTTATAAGTACCCTCTGAAAAATAAATGCATGAATAAATAATTTTTAAAAGCATCGTAACATGTAAGAAGCACATGAAATGTCAGTAGTTCTCCCGAAACCTATGTAAACAGACAACTCAAGAGACCTCAAGCTGAACTCCATCAAACCTTCCTGTAACACTGAACTCAGTTGCAGTGCCATGGGTTCAAATATCTAATTCACCCAAATGAGTGCATTCATACACAATGAATAACATTTTTAAAGATATGGAGCACACAGGAACAGAAAACAAGGTGTTATTGCCATAAAATATGATTCTAAAATCACTATGAAGATATGATTAGAAATGACAGAATAAGAGCACAATAAACAGCAATAAATAAAGATGACAGTTTGGCATAGCACGGCAACAACAAAGCCAGAAAGAAGGGTGAAATTCCTTTAAGCCTTTGATATTTCGTTTCAACGGTTCATTCGTTCTTGCTACTTGAAAAGGCTCAAGTTCTGAGAAATAACCCAAATCTCAGAAATACCCCTCCCCTCAAGACCAGTTCAATTTAAGTGCTTTCTAGACAAACTAATATCCAAGCAAAAGACAGCATGAAACCGTCAATGGCGTATAGCGTATAAAAAACATTAGGGTGGCACTGACCAGTTCCCTCCATTTTTGTAAGTGCTTTCTACGGTGTCTAAAAGGGGTACACCACTAACAGGCACGGTAACAAATGAATCTTCTAGAGTCAGCAGAGTCCCAGCACCTGGTTGGCAGCTGGGCTTCAAGAAAATCTTACTTCACAGAAGTTTTGCGATGGCACACACCTTTAATCCCAGCACTTGGGAGGCAGAGGCAGGCATATCTCTGTGGGTTTGAAGATAGTCTGGTTTACAAAAGATAGCCAGGGCTACACAGAGAAACTCTGTCTCAAAAAACAAGCAACAACACTTTTTTTCTGCATTTGCTGAATTTCATTGCCAGAAATTCCTGTAAGGAACTGAATAAGGCTTTAAAAGGGTGGCAGCCTTCCATCCCAGGAAAGGCTGCAGGAGGAAAAGAGTTTAACTTTTCAGAACCTACTGTCTGGGTCTTTAAGCTAGGACTCTGACCTTGGCTGCTTTCTGAGTAGTGACTAAGCCTGAGTTCCTCAGGGAGCCACGCCTTTATTCCTACCTGGGTGTCAGGTGCCAAAATCTATAGAAACAGGATGCAAGCTGTTTTTCCGTAGTTGTCGAAAATCAGCACTCAGGTGTCCCCACCTTCCAGTTCCCTCTCTCCTTTTTCCCTCCCGGTTCCCTTTCCTTCTCTGAGCAGACACAGGGCACATGGGTGAGGATCATGTCTGCCTGTGTGTGGCAGAACATGCTGCCTTGAATGCATGTGCATGTCTGCAGTTCCAGGTAAGACGAGCTTGCAAAGGTATGTTTAGGGAACCAGACAGAACTACACATATAACTGTACAGAATGTAACAACTTTTCCTTCTAGAGGAACTAGGTGAATTTTTCTAGCTGTTAGCTTGAAGTGCAAATGCCCATACTGTAATGGCCATAGGAACCACTGGAATAGGCAGGCTGAATGAATGTTCCACGAATGGATCTGTTGTTCTTCCTTTCTCTGGGGTGTATACATAAATATGGGGTATATGCAGAGAGTATAAACAACTAGAGAGCTGGTGGGAGGTTTTGTATGTTTGTTTTGCCTTGGCAGTGCCTGAGTGCTTTTTCCAGTCAGGTATCACTGGCCGAATTGGGCTTCCCTGTCCAGTAGAAATTTCTCTGTATCATTTAGGGCTAGGTTCCTGAATTCTCCAAGGTTCCTTGGAGTACACAGGTCAGGAATCAGCTCAGCTCCCAGCAGCTGCCTGACTCGCTCTAACATATGCCGCTACTGGGACCTTGGGTGAGAGAACCCAGGCCCATAGGGGAACTCCTAGATGAAATCCAGTAACTTGGTCATAAGTGTCAAAAGTTTGGAACAGGTCAGGTGAATAGCCATGCACACGTGAGTGAGGGTACCTACAGAGGCCAGAAGGGGGCGTCAGATGGCGCAGAGCTAGAGTTGCAGGCAGATGCTGATGATCAAACTCCAATCCTCTGTAAGAGCATCACACGCTTTTAGCCACTGGCCCATCTCTCCAGCCTTCCTCGCTGCAATCCTGATGTGTATTCAGATCTTAGCTTCATTCAGTAGCGTCACAAATAGCTGTCTCATAATGGGACCATGCATTCACTTTAAGCATTGGGTATAAGGAGTCTCCTGCTAAACCAAGGGATGGAAGACTAATTCTGCCAGAGACAAGGAAAACCAACAACAAAACAAAACAAAACAAAAGAACAACCAGTACCCGACTCCAGCATGACAGTCAGAGGCAAGAGCTGCCTGCACACTGAGCAACCAGGACATACACACAAGCCACAGGAGACTTGTAAAAATAGCCAAAATGATACGTGTCATATTAAATATGACACAGGCCAAGCAGAGGTGTTTCTATCATAGTCTCTACTAATGGAGGCTTCTGTGTGTCAGCCGTAAGACAGGCCATCGGCTTGAAAAGCACCATGAGTGCCAGGCTTGGAAAAAAACCCTATAACTAAAAAAGTAAGAGAGGATCAGGGGAGAGGAGTAGCAGTAACAGTTTTCCTCCTCATCTTTACCCAACTGTCCTTCACATAACTTACAAATCAAGTGTGCTTAGATCTAAAGATGGAATGGATGACTCAGAGGCCGACAGCTAAAGGAGAGAGATTTAGAGTTACGTGGTCATCCTTTAAATGGCAGCAGGAGGGATTTTTTTCTTTCTTGGTTTGGAAAGGCAAAGATAGATTCTCATCTTTTCACGGCTGGGATGCCTGAGTTTAGTCTATGGTGCCGTTCGAAAGAAACCAGCAGCACAATCTCCAGGACAGAGAACACGGTGGCCTCTTAATCAAATTAAATAGCAAAATGAAAGCAGTAATTACTCAAATGTACTTGGCAAATTAGCAAGACAAATTAATTGAAACGCTACTTTTGATCGTAGGGATATAATTAGAAAAATCTTCGATGGGTGAAGATATCTCTGAGGCATGAATTAAATCAATTGGACAACCCGATTATGGAGACCACATGTTTAATATGTAAAAGGGGGAACACTGGAGATTGACTGACAAGCATACATTAAAAATGGCTTCAAGCACGGCAAATCTCTGGCAGTTTTTCCTTCTAGGCCAGGGGGCTCTGTTGGGCTCTGGATGGTCCCTATCACCCATCACCTACATTCTTGTTCTTTCAACAGATAGTGGAGACAATCACCACACAGCACAAACCACCACTGTCACAACCACAGGCTACACAGATGGGATAAAAGCTGCTGCCCCACAGCGGAAGACAAAGGTGACTTTTCTCCTCTTAGTGTCATTGGCAGCTTACAAATCTCCATGAGAAGCCGATTCAGACAAACTTCCCCCAGCAGTAGTTCAAGGCCGACCCAACTTGATAGAGAGCGGGCAGGAAGGAGGGGGAGGGGCAGGGAGCATTATTGTGTTACTGGAGAGCAGCTTGTCCTTATTGTTTGCCATAAACTAGGATGCTCAGAGCTACAGGTGCCAAAACACATCTGCCATGAGGAGGATGAGCCTCAGGACAAAGCCAACCAATAGACGGTGTTCTAGTCAGGGTTTCTACTACTGCAATGAACTACTAGGACCAAAAAGCAAGTTGGAGAGGAAAGAGTTTATTCTGCTTACACTTCCGGATCACAGTCTATCACTGGAGAAAGCCATGACAGGAACTCAAGCAGGGGCTGGAGCCTGGAGGCAGGAGCTGATGTAGAGGCCATTGGAAGAGTGCTGCTTACTGGCTTGCTTCATATGTCTTGCTCAGCCTGCTTTCTTATAGAACTCAGAACCACCAGCCCAGGGATGGCTCCACCCACCATGGGCTGGGTTCTCCCAATTGATAATTAATTGAGAAAATGCCTTACAGCTGGATCTCACAGAGGCATTTCCTCAAGTGAGGCTCCTCCTCTCTGATGACTTGAGCTTGTGTCAAGCTGACGCACAAAACCAGCCAGTACAGATGGCAAATGGTGGCAGGCGTTCTGCAGGTAGTTCTTTTCAAATGTGGACCCCACACTACATCTCTGAGACTGGGTCTAGTTAAGTTTGCACCTTAGCTCTAGCCTTGTCCTAAGTCATCTGAAATGTCCTCTTTGTTTTAGTCCATTTCAATCAGACTTTTGTTATCCAAACATAAAAGCATCCTAACTCACAAACATGTATGATCAGTGTTTAAAATACCAGTGAGAGGGGGCTGGAGAAATGTCCAAGCAGTTAAGTTCTTGCAGAAGACCTGGATTTAGTTCCCAGCACCCACAAGGCTCCTAGGGGCTCTAACTCTGGTTCCAGGGAATCTTACATGTGTGGGCATGAGGTCTATATGGGCATATATACATGCAACTAAAACACGTATATACATTAAAAATATGTATAAAAACACCTCTGAAAAAGTAGTAAAATTTCTAAGACATGGGAACCAAGCATCTAATTTTTCAACAAGCCCAGTTTGGATTCGTACGTCAAAGACTGATAACTACTGTCAAGGCAGAGGCAAGACTGATGAAGATGCAGACACTCCTTGTTCAGTCTGTTGGGATTCTTTATTCTGTTCTTAAATGAGCAAAACCATAAATACACCCTCCTTCTTCATGAAGCAGTGTCATTCAAAGGTCAGCATTGTTACACTGTCTTGTTTGTCCAAGGAGCTACTATTGTAAAACTGGTTCAAAGCTCTGTATTTAATATGAAAATGCTTGACGAGTAAGTGATAGGGGATAAAAATGGCATGCAAAGAACAAAACACCACTGACATCAACAAACAACCTTCTTCTTTGTTTCTAAGAAACGGAGACATGTCCATGTAGATCCCTCCAACAGTGCATTATGGCCACAAAAGTAAATTCAGGGAAACCCTTCCTGCCTATTAAAATGTTTCCTCTGGGAGGTTCTTGCTAATCTCTCATCTAATGAGGTCACTTTGTATCTTGCATCCATGGCTTATATTTGGGAATAAACCTTGCACAAACAGAAAAGATAAAGATAAAGAAGGCGCCTTTCTGGCCCAATCTATTCACCTCCCTGCAGCCCATCCTTCCATACACCCTCACGCCCACCCACACGCTATCTGTACCTACTGGGAACTTAGACAGCCTTGAGGGTTGAACTATGACACCCGCAGGGAAGGTCATGTGGTCTTGAGTTTTTATTGGTAGGTCACAACATCAGGCTGCTTATAGCGACAAGTAAGAAAAGGAAAGCACACAGTGGCCAGTAGGGAAATGAGCGACTATGTGAGTGATGTCTGAAGGCCCAAGGGAAGGCAACGCAGGCGCAGGTGACTGATCTTTGTTGCCTGCCTCTGTTCCTCTCTGTTGCTTACTCTGGATAGGGCAGGGTGGGGGTGGGGCTAGGGCGGCACCAATGGAAGGACAGCATGGTTTTGGTTCCTCTCTTAAAGGCCTATGACCCTTTCCTCAGACGTCTCTTAGAACATCTCCAAGTGTCACTAGCTCCACAATGGACATGCCAGTGTGAGGGATGGTGTGAGCTATGATGGATCTGTAGCGCTTTGCCACCTGGTTTTCCTCCACTACCCAACATGGCATTTACACAACACAGTAGGGAAACCAAATAGGGCTCTGCAGTTGGATGTCTTCCTTTGTCCCAAGAACAGGATGAGCTGCCGGGGGTGGGGGAGGGGCTGTAAAGATCAGTGAGTGAGTACACCTTTCTGAAAGGAACAATTTTCTACCGTGTTACAGGTCCTTTGTATGGGATCAGACATCATCTTCCTATAGCCCACCTGTCTGCTCTTGTAAATGAATTCTAACTAGATTATAGCCGATTGTCTGCATTCTTTCATGTTCCACCGGCAGAGTTGAGTAGTTGGGACAGAGACATATAATTTCCATGTTGAGAACATTACTATCCGGCTCTTACTGAAATGCTTGCCAACCTCTTGCTTAATTCACCAGCTGGAGAAGAGCAGGTTCAGCAAGGCAGCCACCACACCCACTGTAATGCCACACTCTTCCTGGCTAACATGCTTCAGATGGCTTAATTTCATCACACCTGTTGGCGTGGTAAAGTGATTGTTTTAGCTCACAGTCTGGTTACAGTCTATCATAGAAAAGTGGTCAGAGTGCAGGAGCCCGAGGACATTGGTCACATGTCATGCATAGTCAGGAAAGAGAACAATGAATGCATGCATGCGGATATCCACCTTCCTTTCTCTAATCTCATAGAATTTAGAGTACCCTGACCAGGAAGCAGTGCCACCCAAGTGGGCAGATCTTCCCACCTCAATTGATGTAATCAAGATAACCCAGCACTTGTCCAGAGGCCAACCTAACCTAGGCAACCACTCGCTCAGACTCTCTTGCCAGGTGATTCTGATTCTGGTATGTGTTGAACTGACAATTAAAACTGCCATATATATATATATATATATATATACACACACACACACACACACACACACACACACACACACATACATACGGTCTCTGAAGTAAGTCATGACCTTGTTTTATTCCTTTCTGATGCCGTCTCCCCAGCTCCCTGTGAAGGGCCAGGTGAATCCCAAGCTCCACTATCCTTTGGGAGAAAGCCGTGACCATTGTCTCCACCAGTGGGAGTAGACATAAACTCAGCTCAGGTTCTCCTCAGTGGCAGGAGCAGGGGGTGACTGTGGCATTCAGCATGTCCTGCTGACTGTAGGCCTCAGAGTGTTCTCTGTGGACAGCGTCACCCCTGAATTCATACTGGGCACACCTGCCTTGTCCTAGGGTCCTTGTCAAGTTAGCTCCATGGTTTGTGATTTCACTAAAGCACCGAAGCCCAGCCTGATCCGTGTTCAGAGTGAGGCTGACAGTTTCCTAAGGGATGTAAGCATGAGCAGTTATGTGTGACAGGTCTAATAATGGTTCTCTACTTCTCTTCTTAGGTCTTTAGAAAGAAAAAAATGAGAGACTCCAAAATAGAACCTGAAAAACAACCCAAAAAGCAAAAATCATTTACTCAGGGGATTCCATTTTAATCTTTAAGCAACATCAATTTCTTTGCCCCTCATCATCCATTCTAAGCGAAACATAAAAACAAGTGGGCAGAAATTAAATCATACTAGTCTCTTGAATTGCTAATGTGGTTTTAGTAGCATAAAGTAAATAAATAGGGGCTGGAGAGATGGCTCAGAGCTTGAGAGCACTGGCTGCTCTTCCAGAGGAGCTGGGTTCTGTTTCCAGCACACACATGGCTACTCGCCACCTACAACTCAAGTTTCAGAGGATCTGATGCCCTCTTCTGGCCTCTGAGAGCACTGTAGGCCCACTGGCACAGACATGCATGGAGGCAACACACACACAAACACACACACACACACACACACACACACAGAGAGAGAGAGAGAGAGAGAGAGAGTGTAAAATAACTAAATATTGAAAATATATGGCAAATAAAAAAGAAAGCATAAAGAGGCATGTCCTAATTCAACGTTCAATTTTTTGATGGGCAGTGCTGAAAAAAACAGAGACTACTGTGGTCCAGCAAGTCTCGTAACACTCTGCTAATTAACAATGTACCACAGCAACAGGTCAGTGGACGCCAGGATTCTGGTCAAGTTGGGACCTGTGTTAAACAGCTAGGAATGCTTCAAACTCCAGAGAAAGGAAAAGCTAAACATATTAAAATATTTCCCCTGGATACAGGATGCACTTAAAACAAAGAGTAAAGAAGCTGTGGAGTCCCCTTTGTGCCATTTTCCCCCTACTTTTGTCTACATGGATGGTAATTACAAAAGTCATCCAAAATCAGGCAAGCTTGTACTGGAAGCAGAGAGAGGAGATCACAGGGAGCTGCTTGCCTTATTGATGCATGTTAGGAGCACACTGCTGTCTTCTGAGAGAGCCAGTGTTCTCCGGAGGACAACAAGGTGACTGACACCCAGAAAGCCAAATAAAAACCACTTCGTTTTCAGGCTTTCACTTCTCTTTACTTTTTCCTCACTATTCTTTTATTTTCTTTAAATAGTGTTTGGCTATATAGCTCATTATGTTAACAGGAAAAGATAGTCATCAACACTGTAACATAAAACAATTCAAAAATAGTGATTTAGAATATAATAAAAAGCCATGAAACCGAATTTTCTTCTCGGAACTGAATGCCTTAAGTGAGCGGCAGATGTTTAAGACAGTAAATTGCATATGGCAAGGATGACCCGACTTGCAGAAGCTCAGCCTCCAGTCCGCATGGCAGAGGAAGCAGACTGGCTGCCCTTGGCACAGTCACAGCTGCACAGCTGCCCCAAATATGGCACCGTGGGCTTTAGGAGAACAGCAGACGCAGGAAAGACACTCTGATCTGCATGAGTCCTTCTGCCTGAAGCAGGCCATGAAACCTAAGAAGACTGTGGACTCCCTCTAAGCAGGGCAGAAGAGCCAGTGTCTGCACCTGAAGAGTATCTCTGCCTCTTCAGCACAGGGACACACCGAGGGAGGCAAACATACAGCCTTGCTATTACTATTGGCTCTCACCCCACTCCAACCTGTCCAATCTCAGCTGTCTATGACTACCTAGGTACTCATTAAACCTGGAAAGGAAGCCATGGGCTTAGCATCTACACAATGTCTTTATCTTCTTACAAAAATCTGCATGTCCTGTAACACTTATTTTAATCTACCTTTTGCTATAGGGGCCTGAGTGGGGTGAGGAGACCTGTCTTGTCCTATACAGTAGTATCTTAAAGGCCTTATTTTTTTGTCTATTAACTCTACTTCCAGAAAAATACTCTTTAAAAAAATTCAGCAGAGACCATTGATATTCATCAAACACTTCATTAGAACATACCTTAAAGCAATAGAAGGTGAAATAAACTTAGTTATTTTCCCAACTGAAGAGAAATCAGGGGTGGTTAAATCAGCGTGAGTTTACTGACAGAGTAAAACAGTCCCCATTTACCACAAACTAAAGTCATGTGGACTATGTAGGATGTGAGCCATCAGAAATCACGGGGGCTGCAGGGCAGGTAGCATGGGCTCAGCTACAGGTAGGAAGCTTCTGAACTTTTTCATTAAGCATGCAGACAAGCAAAGCCACGGAGGACCCTGCATCCGCACACAGGATCCCACGCGTTCCATCGTACCTGAGGAGTGGCTTCCTGCCGCTCCTGCTTCTGGAGTCTCTGAAGACTTTTCCTCCCCTCCCTTCCCCTCTGCTCTGCTGTACCTCTTGCCTCTCGGGAGCTTGCACCTACTGCTGGTAACTCACACATGTTATGGTGCCCAGGACCCTGCTGTAGCTCTGGTCCACCCTTTTACAAAACGCTCCACATCCCGGAGAGAAACTACTTTGCCTTCGTTATCATTTCCTTGATTGTTTTGTTTGCCTGCGAAGTCCCCGGAGATGTTTTCAGCATGTATAATGAGTGATAAATATGTAATTTTGAACAAATAGAGGATATAAAAGCTCTGGCAATCTGGGCAATTTCTTTGATTTAGCAATACAAATCATAGTGTGGCAAACAGTAGGGTATCAATGACTCTTCATTAAGCAAATGGGTCAGTGTATGTATGTAAGTGTATGTGTGTGTGTATGTGTGTGTGTGTGTGTGTGTATGCCAAACACAGCCCCAGATGGTCCAGGGAGCCTTCCTTCCAGATAAGCCCTTTTTCTAAGGATAACAAGAACTCACCCAAGTCAAACTGGCCAGAGATGTAGCCACAAGTCTGCCGGACTTCCTCGCTGTCCCAGCCCAAGGGGTAGAGGGCACAGCCAGCACCAACCAACAAACCTAGGAAGAGGAAAAACAAAAACAAAAAAAAGCCTTTACAAATCAAAGTTTACAACGTGACAAGGCCACAGTGCCTGCCCCTTGAGAATACCGCATCACATTTCTTTAAACAACCTCAAGTCACTTCAATTCCAAGAACAATATTGAGTCTGCTTAAAATAAGAACAAAACCAGTAACAAACAGTTTGTTTACAACTTTGCCATAGTAAGAGCACCAATAGCCTCAGGAGTAAAATCAGAGGTTCTTTTCATGACATTTGCAAAAAGCCAACCAATCCCGTTAATCCCATGGAGAACTGACTTGACAGGAGCAATGTTAGTAAGTTATACCTTAACATCCATTGGAGTTTCTGACTTAAAAAAAAAAAAAAAATCAACACAGAATATGGTAGTGTTTTGAACTTTTCCCAGGGGTAGAAAAAACAAAGACTTTTCCAGAACCATGTCAACTCAGCTCTTCTTGAGCTTGTGACCTGTCTGTCCTTGTCTTGCTGAGGCTCACCCAACATCCACACAGCTCGGGAATATCCTACGAGGTGGACACATGGAAGTCTAGCGCTTCACAGACACGTAACACCAAAATGTTGGAGAAAGTAGCTTCGTTTTAAAGGAAGTCAAGTTATAAAGCAGCAGGCTGTGCTAACTGCTTTCCGAGAGTCTTTCATTTTGGGTATGGGTTTGCAAGAGCCTGAAAGAGATGTAAATTCTCACTACTGGACTTTGTAAGCTAATCTGACAGTGCGATCTGGCCACGCCAGTCAGTAGGCATTATTACCAGGCACAACACAAATATGCTGAGACAGTAGCGCCGACGCACAGTTGTGTGATGGGCAAAAACGAGAGTTATGGGATACCATGTGAGCAGTCCCACATGGGAACACCCTTTCATACAGTAACGTGGATGAGACACGTCGTAACACTGACACACTGAACCCTTTCTGTCTCTCTGACCATGCTCTGCTCTGCTCTGCATCCCAGTGAATAAATCATCTGTTTCTCTAGTCTCCATCCAGGGCAGAACAACTGTTCATGCCTGTCCCCTCCCCCACCACCTCCCACCTACCACCAATACTGTGCTAAGCCATGAAGACAGACACCCCCCACAATGCAACATAGAGCATCATCCATAACACAGTAAGGCAAGGTTTTGCTGACCAGGCAAACGCCCTACTGGTCAGCTGCCTCCCGCTTTTCCTATTAGGAAAATATTTCCCAAGCTAGCTTTCCCCACCATTAGGTAAAAAGATAATTAATGAGGATGTCAAAGTTTGTACAAATTGAATTCCACTCATATTTAATAACCAATGTGAGAGCATGATATGAAGCTTAGTTTTAATAAGTAATACCCATTTTTTGAGATTTTTGTAAAATTTAAAGGATAACAATACAGAAATGTTTGGGTTAGAATTTGTTCTAGTGTCAAATTAAAAAAAAAATGTTACCACATAAGCCATCTGTAGCTCCTTGCCTACTTTGGAAAGAAATATTCTAATTTACTAATGGTGGAGTCTCGGTCCTGTGGTTTGCTAGCTGGACTTGGGCCCTGAACAAAGAGGAGCTGATGCGCACTTAGCTACGTATGTGTATCATCCTGCATATGTGGGAGGGAGACCAGCCGTTTTCCCAAAGAACAAAGCACTTGGGAATCAGTTTCTTTGCAAAATCCTGGCGTGCCTTTGTGAACCATGAACCGCAGACTCATATAAATCAGCCATCATTTGTACACGGGAAACTCACACTGCTTTGTGTGTGAATTTTAGGCAAACTTCCCTTCACTGTGCCACATCCCAGCCCTCCCTGCGCATGAACTTCAGAAAACAACTACAAGCATATGCTCCCATTTAGAAAGCAGTTGTTCTGTGGAGTTCACTAGCTCACGTGGATGTTTATGGTAATATTCATGTAGGCTGTGCTTTGTCATCTGTTACTACGGTCTGCCTATGGGAAGGATAGTGTAGACAGTGAAGATCTGGAAGAATGTTTCTAGAAGACTGGCTAACTGGTGGCACAAGTGTAAGGATCTGGAGGTGAGCACTGATGGTCAGTAAATGTCTGCACTGGCCAGGGAGAACCAAGAATGGTCAAGAAAGCAACTCTGCCTTACAGCAAGGGACTCTGGCAACTCCATCAAGCACTCAGCCTTATTCGGATTTCAAAACATGGCAGCAGTATCAGACTGAAGACTCGGAAAACTTTAGGTCATATGAGGCTATACTTATCTCTCATTCAGTGGAAGTGTTATTGAATTTGGGGTCATAACCTTTGTCCTGAGTCAGATCTACTCATCCATTCCCAATGATTAAAAGGCCAAATTAGAGCTGGGCATTGTGGCACATGCCTTTAATACCAGCACTCTGGAGGCAGAGGCAGGTGGGTTTCTGTGAGTTTGAGGTCAGCCTGGCCTAACAAAGTGAGTCCAGGGCAGCCAGGACTGCTACACAGAGAGACCCTGTCTCAAAAAAATTAATTTATTAAATTTTTAAAAATTAAAAAATAAATAAAAGGCCAAATAGTAGAAAGCAGAGAAATGAGATTTATTCAATGTGCTCACACCGGAACAGGGAGAAAGAGATCTCTCCAGTCTTAGAGGTCCTGAGGAGAGGCTGAAGTTTAAATAGAGTGCCAAGGAACACGCCCATCTAAGCAGACTCAGTCAAGGTGTGGTCCTGCCTACCGTTGATTCATCCTTTCTGTCTCATCCTATAAGGTGGGCCTGACAAGTTCTGAGAACTCTGTGGAATCTCTTTCTGAGAGACAAGTTCCCACTCTGGTGGGGCCTTTCCCACCATCAGATTCCTGGAGAAATTCCCATTTCTTTGCGGTCTGCTGTTCCTATAATCTGATAAACTGAGAACCTCTTTAGAATGGTGGGGTGGCAAGTGACTGCCGTACTGCACAGTGCAAATACTGACCACTTTCATAGCTTCAGAAAACTGTGCTGCAGACTTCTGCTCTAGAAGGAAGAACAAACTTCAGAAGGGTGTGGGGTTTCCCGGACTCGCAAGCAGGGTCTGGTGTTGTTCTGAAATAAAGTCACTCCAACTCTTCTGCCTCCTTTCAGGTAAGGACACAGGGTAGGAACTCTAAAATCTGTTCTTTAAACTGTCCTGTTGGCAAGAGCTCCATGTCACAGTGCCTCAGTGAGACGCCTTCCTGTGGGACCTAGAAGGTGAGAAGATAGGGATAACTACGTGCTTACCCCTGGCAGCTGTAGACAGATGCAAGCCTTTTCTGCAGGCGGCTAGGACTTGAGATTTGGGGGAAGGGCTTCAAAACCTCTGCTTTACTTCGCTCTGAGAAGGCACTCCTGCATCAGGTTTGTTTGATCCCTGACCTTTGGTTTCTGGAATTCTTCAAATCATCTTCTCTGACCTTTACTTTCCTAGACCTTCCAATGGGCCTGTAAACCTTCAAGTCTGTGGGCTTCCTTCTGAAGTTCCCTAGTATGGTCGAATCCCACGGCTGCTCCTCACTCACTCACAGAAGATATGTGATACAAATGTTTTACAGTCTCTCATACTGCTCAAACATTATGCATATGTTCAACTAAGCATCACCTTGAGTAAGGTTTGGGGCTAATTTTTAAAGCTCTGGGGAAGGTCAGACAGTGATAGATAGCTCCGTGGAGAGCTCTTAGGTCAGGGTTATTTAAAGTGCTGATTGACCTCTCTCAAAGGATGGGTTTCTGAGCAGATGCTTCAAATGTCAACTAGCTGCCCTTAAGGTGTGGACTGCAGTTAAGCAGCATTTAATGGTCTCTGCAGAATGTACCACATTGTAAAATAAAAGTGGCTAAACAGGACAGTGAGAGCATCTTGTAATGAGAGAGACCTGCCACCACACAGCTGTAGCTCTACTGCAGGAACCTCAGAATGTTCAGTCAGAGCACAGCTTGAGAGCCCCGACTCCCGTCCCTGTGGACAGTAGACACTACGCTGAAGTGGGGGCCACAGTTGAAGCATTTGCTCAAGTGCTACCTCAGCGACTCCACAGGTTTTGAAAGTTCTGACTGCTTAATTTGGACACCAGGAAACCGGCTCCATAGCACCCCTTGCTTACAGAACTTAATATTACTTATAGAGATTTTCGCTACTATATTTATAGACCTTGTTACCATCCGGGATTGATTTTAAATAAGTTCCTTTGCCACCACATCAAAAAAAGAAATCATGAAAAGAAAAAAAGCTGCATTATCACATGTTTGGGAAAAAAACTGTGTAGTCAGGAGGGAAAGTGAGAAGGGCACAGTGAGAGAGGGCAGCTGACTTTGGGAAGTGCTAATGGAGGTGAGATGCTGGGAAAGATGGGAGGCAGGCTCACTTGGGCTTAAGGAGGAATCTATTTTTGCAGTCCCAGAGGACTCTGTGACTTTTCAGAGGTCACAAGCAAGTCACAAATTATAAAATTAGATGAATCTTTTCTCTTCACCTATCCTCCTCGCTGCACTCAGCCGAGGCATGGGGGCAACACAGTGCGAATAGGGTCATTTTGTAGATTGCAGAGAGATGCCGCCTCCTAAAAAAAGAATAAAAAACAAGAAAAAAAAAACCTAGGCGACTCAATAATTCTTTAATTTAACAAATTCATCTGAATAACATGTTGGCTATTAGGCTATTCCACCCTGAGTATCTAGGGCTTGAGGTGCACTCTGTTCAAGGATAATTAAAATATTTTAAGAGCCACGTTGGTGGACTGACCTTTCAAAGGAAGCCAGTGCTAATGGAAAAAAAAAGACCTTTGATAAATGCAAAGACGCAGACACTCCAGAGTGGTGCGGGCTAAAGTTAAAAGGAAGTCTACCTTCGGGACTGGAGAGGTGGTGCAGTGGTTAACACTCCTGTTGCTCTTGCAGAGGACCCAGGTTTGGTTCCCAGCACCTACATGGTGGCTCACAACCATCTGCAAATCCAGTTCTCGACTCTAATACCCTCCTCTGGCCTCTATGGGCATTATAGACATATGTATGCAAAGCAGTCATTCATGTGCAATAAAAAAATAACAAGATAACGAAAATTTTACGAGTCTACCCTTTAGCTCAGTGAGCTCTTCAGGGTGGACACTTCATCTGTCCACAAACTCCCACTGGAGAGCTTCTGGTAGTTGGTTTAGTGTCCACAAAAGTCTAGCACTATCTGCTATAACTCTAATTATTTCATAGAATTTGATTCTGAAGTCTGAACTCAGTGAAGAGTTCAGCGGTTCAAGAGCTAACCAGGGGCTGGGAATTTTCCCTGCTGCAGAATTCTTTTATTCAGACTCAGCACTGAGCACTTGGCCAGAGGTATTACCATAACAATCCAGCTCCTGCCAAGAAGGCAAAACAAACCTCTAGTCAGCTACTGCCAATTACTCTCCCCAGGTGGGAAGAACTAGTCCTCAAGTTAAACTCATAAAGCCTTTATTATTTTTTTTTCCAGGCTACTCCTGAAAGTTTTTATGTGATCTCACTTCTTTTCCATGACTATTGAGCCATTCTTTTTTTTCCTCAGCATTTTTTTTTAATAGTGTGACTTTTCCCACCCATCACCCCTTCAGTGGTCACACCCGCCTTTCCCATCAATTCATCTTTTATGTTTTTTGGATACTTTCATCTGTTTTCCAGCCCCTTTATCTCCCTTTCTGTGGCAAGTGCTGAGGGAAAGTGGTTTCTTTACTGTTCTCATAAAGGCTGCTCAAGCTTGTAGCCAGCTATCTGGACTTTCCTTTGGAAGGGGTTGGCAAACTTCCATCTCTTTAAGTCTCCGCATGCTAATGTGTGTAGGAGATGCTCTCCGATTCCACACCAGATAAGGACCCCTTTACAAAACGTAACAGAATAAACAGGCACAGAGAGGGAGCACCGGCAAGCTCTAGTGTTCTCACTCTTCAGACGCCAAACGTGCAGCGAAAGGCAAACTGTAGATTGTGTAGGAAGTGGAGAGGTGTTGGTTAGGCTCCTGTGAGCCATGGCCTCAGAGTACTTAGCAGACACCAAGACACAGAGAATATAAGAAGTTTGCGCAAGAAGAGAGAACTCAGGTTACCCACAGGGCTCTGAGGTTGCAGTCCAGGGCTCTTCCCTCTTCTCAAGGCATGGACATAAGTCCACTCTCGGCCCTCAAGCCCACACCCTCACACACAGCATGAAGTCAAACCAGGGACATGTTGGCTTGGGCCTATCATCTTCTACTCTGAGTAGCTCTAACTCCCAATGCCTCATCTACTGCTGACTAGCCTTGGCGTCCTGGAGACCTGTGACTATTGCATTGACCACTGGGGTTTTTATGCCTTGAGATTTGCGTTTTTCTGAAAGACGGATTCTTTCTGACAGGGCTACATTTGTTATTTAATTTGCAGGGACACATTCCATGACCTTAGGCAAGTTTGGTTACCAATGGGCCTCAATAAGCCTCAAAGGCAATAGTGGAAAGAAGAAAAAGGAGACTTAGTCAATGTGGCCTCATTGGGAAGAGAGGAAGAGAGATCCTGGGATACCCCCGAAGTCCATTTTTGGGGTCCTGAAGTGAGCCTGAGGTTTAAATAGAGGGCTAAGCATATGCATATCTAAGTGGTCATGGTCAAGGCATAGTCCCATCCACCACTGACCCACCACTATCTGGGCTTCAGTCTCATCCTTAAGGTGGTCTGACAAATTGTTAGAACCCCATGGAATCTCTTTCTGAGAGAAAAATTCCTCCTCTCCCTTTCGCTTTTCCTAGCATCAGGTTCCTGGAGAAATTCCCATTTCTTTGGTGTCTGTGGTTTCAATAGTCTGATGGTAGGACTGAGAGACACAAGTGTCATCTCAGCCAGGCTGGTTTCCCTTGCACTCCTTAGGGTATTGCTCAAACTCCATCATGAAGTTTAGGTCTAGAACTGGCAGCATTCAGCCTCCCTGTGCTGCCCTGCCCAGCAGGGAGCTTTGGCTTTCACTTGTCCCAGGAGCTCCTGCATACACTAAGGTTTATTTAAGGTGGCATATTGCATTACAGTTATTTCTGTTTATAACTCATGTGTTTGTGATTACTTCCATTCAAAGCACTCATTTATACTATTTGTTAAATATCAAGTCATTGCAGCTTTGTTATTTGGCACTTTCAGAAGCCTTTGGAAATTACATAACAATTCATAATTAATAAATAATATGTGACATATAATTGCCTGTATTTAATACAAAAGCTTATCAAAGTAGACCTGGACTTCTAAATGTGCTGCTGTGTTTCCAGGAGACACATCCAATGCTCTGAGTATTGAGCCAGTGCTCCAAACCTCAATCTCCTTGAGGCCCCAAAGAGCCGAGTGCTCTCTGTCCCACCCTTTGAATCTACAGGCAATAGCCCATGTCCCTTAGCCAGCAAGTGGCCGGCAATCAAAGATAAATGAAAGGCCCTTTGAAACCTGTCAACTCCTGCTTTGTTGGGTCGCAATGACCCCAGTGTAATGAGCTCTAGGACACAGAGAGTCTCTGTCTAGAAAGTGTACCTGCAGGCATTGCAGTGAGCAGCAGGCTTTGTCACCACAAGCAACACTTGGGCACTGTAATAGAAAGTAAAATGTGGTCATTTCTGCACTGACACCAGTGTTTCATCGAATCGCAGACAGACTTTTTTGTTTATTCATCTTGCAGATGACTTTGCGTTTTCTTAATTAACATGTTTTTCAAACTCGTCCATCAACTCTCATTTCTCCCTTTCCCAGCTCATGTGACAGAAGACACAAAAGACAGATACAGTGTGCTAGGCACCAGGATGCCTTCTTAGCTCACAGAGAGACCTCACAAGCTAATTTCAGCCATGAGTGGCTTGTCATTTCTTTCTCTTTCCAGAGTCCCAGGAAATCACTGGTACAAAGCATAATAATAATAATAATAATAATAATAATAATAATAATAATAATAATAATAATAATAATAATAGTTGTTGTTGTTGTTTCTGATGATGAAGTTTGGGTGGGGGCAGAGGGGTTGTCACCATTTGCATGTGACAGTTGTCAGATGAGTAAAGGCTTCGTCTTCCCAGCCCCAGGCCCCAAGCACCTCAGCTCCATCAGCCACTTCTCCAAGATCTGCAAAATGAAGGAAGAGCTTCTCCCTGGACCTCTGCAAGGATTGACGGAGATGGCGTTTGTGAAGAAGGGGCATAGTCCTCTATCCCAAGAGTCAGTGAATGGTCTTAATCTGAAGCCTTAACTATGCATGCAGAAGAGGATGAGGATGTGTCTTCACACCCACTGGCGGGGCGTTGATCATGTCCTTGTCTGTCAACAAACATTCTCTTCTTAGAAGGAAAAATAGGGAGGGCCCTAGCAGGAGTGTTCCTACAACTTGAGCACTCAACATTTGTCCTCAAAGTCACATCAGCCACACATCCCTCAGTGCAAACGAGGCACCTGGGGCCTGACAACCCTCCTGTGGGGGGCAGAAGATGAACTCTGATGCTTCTGAATTCTGCTTATTTCCTATTTTTCTTGCTCTTGTTTTACTTTTATATGAGTCAAGTAAAGCCAGAACTAATGAGGCAGAGCAGATGGAGCCACCTAAGCGCCGTCTACCACAGAGACGAATGACCAGAAGGTTTACAGGGATGTGCAGGTGGGGCACAGCTGTTTCTTGACACATCTGGTTCATGGCTTTCACTGTAAGGCTCCTGGACAATGCTCACCATGCTCAATGCTGCAGCTGCGCCTCTGAGACAAGAGAGGCGGTGTTTCCACTGACCCAGTAGTGTCCCACAACTGTGTTGGGAGTCAAAGCAAAGTCACAGTAGTTTCCAATTTCCTGTATAGAATGGTATTATGCATGAGATCAGTATTTGGGGACTGGGGGTGCTTGGTAAGATGCAGCTTCTGGTTTGTTGCTCTGGAACAGCTCCTGATGAGGCTGAAATTGATGGCTAGGGCTCACATGGAACAGCAGCGGCCTTTTTAGGTACTCTCTGCCAGGTTTGAATCTGATGCTACCCTAGTTAGCTATGAGGCCTCCTTGAGCTCAGCTCTTCACGCACAATTAGACCTAATAACCCCTCTTTCAGTATGGTACCTAAATCTGCAGCATTGCTGCTAGAAATAAACTAAAGGCTTAAAACTGTCTTGCTTGGAGGTAGGCATGCAATAGTGGCTCAGTATGAACAGTGTATTGTAGGTAATTATGTCAATGGTGCTAACAACCATGGTGCCACTGGAGAAGCACAAGCGCTTCAGCCACTACCTGTCCATTTCAGATTTTTCATCAGTGCCTACTGGTGCTCGTGAGTTTAGAGTGAACACACAAGCAAAAATATAATCCCATCAAAAGCAGAAATATTTTATTGCCTGTTCATGTCTTCATGATTAATACAATTTCTAGAGCCAATCACACATCTATGGCTAGGAATTATTACATCCCCATCTAACATGGTATTATAATGCGCCAACCCATAGAAGAGTTGAAAGAAATACACAGCTAACATCTGCTCACCTACCATAGTGAATCTAAGATTGACAGGTCTTCAGAATTTGTTTATCACCTACTTACCCACTTCCCATTTCTCTATGGATCTGGAAATCTGTCATTTTGGGGGTTGGGTGGGGTAAGAATATTTGTTATGGTAGGTATCAAGCCTCAACTAATAGAATTCTTGTCATCTCTCATACACCCCCCTCTGGCAGCATGCAAAATGTTTGTCATTGCCCATACACTGCCCTCTGTCCTTTGACCCAGGAGGCACTGAAACTGGGACCCATCAACTTTGGGAAATGATTTATGTACAAACCTCAAGAAAGGACAACTTCTCATCCTTTTTCATTTCCCAAACGACTATCCTACACACTAGAATAGAAACATCTTGCTTTGGCTTTCTGACCCAGAAATACCAACGGGAGTTCATGAGATGCTTCAGAAAGCCCAGAATGACAGCAGAGCTGGCTTTTAAGTACATGTATTCTCCCTTAAGGGTTCCTGTGTGGCTTTGTGCAAAGTGAATTGTTCTTAAAATGATTGTAAAAAAAACTCAACCATCATAATTTGGGCATGCAAATTAAAAAAAAAAAAACAGGGCTAGGCTCCAACAATTCCCTTTCAGAAATTAAACAAAAACAAAATCTGAACTCTTAAGGGCACTGCAGACTCTGGGCTCATTCTCCCTTTGCTTGGAAAATGCACTGTTGATTCCAACTGTGCTCCAGTCAGTGTGTGCCCAGCCACAGAAAAATTTTCCAGTGTAAAACTGTGGGCACAGGGGCTTTGGAGCCTGACAACCTTGTATCCAAATTATTTGGCCTGGTGCTTTCTAGATACTGGCAAACATTAACTTGAGCTCTAGAATTTTCTTCATAAAATGGATGTACCAATGCCTCCTATAGTCATTGTGAGGGCTAGATAAAAACATGTCTAACGCCCCAGCACTGTGTAAGGCATACATCTCCCATCTCAGGAAATTCTGACAAAGTGAGGGTGATGCTAAGAACATTTATTTTTATTTGTGGGATGATGGTTATATGAAAGGGATGTATGTGTATTACGTTCAGGGTATATCATTTTATAGGACGGGTTTGCAAAATGCTGAGATTCAAGGGCAGATAACACCATGTGTCTTGTCTAGCAGGCAGCATTACTCAGCATTGGGAAGCAGAACGCCCTCCCCAGCCCCCACCCAGCCTCCCAGCCATCCAGATCTTTGCTTTGATTCCTGATGAACAACCACTTCAGTTTCCTTCACCCAGGTCCCCCACCCCCACCCCCACTCTGAGCGTGGGAGCAGCCTCAGTCAGGTCTGATGCACTGATCATGAATCTTCCCAGGATCTCTGGGCTAACTGACACCAGGGACCTCAGTGGTGAGATCAAGGGCCAATCAGTTCCTGGACTGTCTCTGGAGAACAAGTCTTGTGACATTGCCTCTTTCAAGAATGGGTGCAAATCTAGGAGTTGGTTGTGTCTCGTTTAAATGGAGATGGGCATAAGAGCCAGAAGCTCTGATTCCAAACAGACCGCACAAAGTGCCTTCCTTGCCTTGACAATACAGAGGACCCAGTGGGATTGAAGCAACTAAGTTACGTGGGAAGAAAATAGAGAAGAATGCCTGCATTGGGCCTGATGAGGCTGTAATAAGCATTACTTCATTATTACTCAGGATAAATGAAGAAGGGGCCTGGCCAGATTTTACTTCAGATGAAGACTTGAGCTGAAAGCTTATGGTACAGGGAGGGCAGTCAGCTTTGGGGCCTGAGGTCAGGGGTGTGGCCAAGATCTGGAGTAGACCTATCAGTCTCTTAAACCTCAAGATTACTCTCAAGACCATTGTGACAACTTGCTGTGCCATTGTGACTAAGGCTACCTGGACAACTTGCTGCTGGTGTGACACCCTGAGAGATGTATACAATTGCATAGCACATAATAGATGCCTCATGGCTGGTGGCCCATCATGTTTGCACAGGGCATGGGAGGTAGAGCATCTTTCAGAACAGGTCCACGGGGAGAGGACCAACCAGTGGAGGAAAACCTGTCCCTTCCCAGGATTGTTTATTTTCAGTGATAGTGACTGAACCCTGGGCCTGGTACATGCCACACAGTGTTTTGCCAATGTCCCCTCTCCAGTCTTGATATCCTAACAGCATGACTAGAGACAGCAGAGAGCTGAGCAGAGGAATCCACTAAAGGAATGCCACGTCCCAGAGGTACTCACTCGAGTTTTCTGGTGGTCTGGATTCCACTGCAGGAGCTTATTTCAGTTTTGATTGTTTCGTTACAATGTGGAGCCCAAAACACAAAACTCAGGCCTCACTAACAACCTGAACTCACACACATCAAGTGCCAAAATCTTATTATAGCTTTCAGGTTTTGATCAGGTTCATTTTGTCCACCAAGAATTAAAAGGCAGGGGGAAAAATAAACACCGAAAAACCTCAGACGCAGCAGGTAGAAACAGCAAACAAACTTTATTACATTAATAGCCATTACTTTGTAGGATATGTAAGACATTTATAACAGGTTTCACTTTTTGTTTTTGTTTTTGTTTTTTCAAGACAGGGTTTCTCTGTGTAACCCTGGCTGTTCTGGAACTCACTGGCCTTGAATTCACAGAGATTGCCTGTCTCTGGAAAAGGGTGCACACCAACACGCTCAGCTTAATGAAAATTTCAAATTAAAATATACAATTGTCACTAATTATCTTTACTTATAAACTACCCTTTTCACCAATGAAATATTAGAAAATCTGAACATCTTGTAGTATTATTGGTGTGCACTGTAAGGCATACAGGTAGGCAACACAATCAAGTACTCTAAGGGGACACTCTCTCTCTCTCTCTCTCTCTCTCTCTCTGTCCTTCTACTCTATGGGACTTCAGAAAGTAAGAACCCCATCTGTTTTCCTCCGGTCCTTTAAAAATATCATCAATTCACTAAAACACAGCACAGCCACCTGGCAATAGCTGACAGACAGCAATGGGGAAGAAATTTCTTTCAGGACCTCTACAGTGATTTTTCTTTCTGTTTTCTTCCCTCCTAAAATGCCAAGGATAACTGTAGCTTTTTACTTTCCATCTGTGATTTCACAATCAGTCCTAAGGAAACTTTGAAAGTTATTTGAGAACTTTGTTTCCACTGGGTTCAATGTCTAAAACTTTAACTGAATTTTTCTTAGCTAACACATTATCTTTAGTGATTTTAAACATTTTAATATAAAATATATATTAAGACTATACATATTAGTGTGTATTTCAAGTAGACCTCAATGGGGAACAAAAAATATTTTTAAATTCAGCAACAGGCAGTCTGTCTTGGCAGAGTTTGGCCGTCGACTCTGCCTGCATCTAAACTTGGCCATTTTTAGGCCAAATTCTGTCTGTGGCAGAAACGGGGACATTTTGCCCAGTGGCTTGTTTGCCACATGTGAAGCCAACACCATAAGGAGGTTATTTGATGCTCCTCCTCTTCTTTGAGGCAGGCTGGGTGTTGCCAGGAGTTAACTTGTCTTATTGTCAAAGAATCTTTAGGATAATAAAAACATCTTTAAATGCCATATTCTCTGGGTCTCTGAGGTTTTTGAAGACATTATTTAACTATTTTACCTCATGTATCTATAGAATCGTATCTATCAATTAGATTTAGAGTATATATTCATGTGATAAAATTAGACTAGTTTTTGACATGAACATGATTTGCATATAGAGTGTTAGGTGACTGTTCAGGCAGTAAACTGTCTCCACCATTTTTTCATTTTGGAAGCTGCTAACCTGCACTCTGGGTTCACTCAAGTATTTAAGTTTTATCCCTTCTCAAATCTCTCATGGGTTTGAAGACCAGATAGTTTAGTCTGCCAATTAAGATTAGTAGGTTAGAGGTTATGATGTTTTTAGATCAAGATAGATGTTTTAAGTTAATAGAGATGAGATATGATAGATATTAATATCCATTCAGAAATTAGATCCAACAAGATAGGAAAGATGTTTACTTCAAGTTTGCCAAATACAAATAGTCAAATCACTCTGAATGTAACATTCATATAATTCCTGATTTTCTCATGGTTCTTCCTGCTGTATATAGTTTATTTTACTCATGTGTAATAATATAAATGTATATGTTAAAAAAGAAACATAATAAAAGTATTTTTAAAATATTTCTTTTGTTTTATAGGTATGATTATTTGTCTACATGCATATTATATGCACAACTTGCATACCTGATACCTTTGGAGCCCAGAAAGGAGTGGCAAATCCCCTGAAACTGGAGTTACAGATGGTTGTGAGTCACCACGTGGGGGCTGGGAACTGAGCTTAGGTCCTCTGCAAGAGCAGCAAGTGCTCTTGGCTGCTGAGCCATCTTTCCAGGCCCAGAATCAACAACCTAAAGATCTACATATCTAAATATGAATTTTACACAGACAAAAACATGAATACCAGATACAGACTCAAAGTTCAAAACACTACACACACACACACACACACACACACACACACACTTATTTTTGGGGAGTAGGTGCACAGTGCAGCTCATAGTTTGTGGTTAAATTCCCAAGTGCAAGAGCTAAAAGGAATCCTCAAAATGACCTAATGGTTCTTTTCAAATTTGCCATCAAATTAGTCCTAAAGAAAAAGAGCATGCGCCATTTATTTTTCTTATATCTATTAAAAATCATTGTGGAAATATCTATCTTATGGCACAGAAAATCCTTTTTTTTTTTTTTTTTTTTTTTTTTTTTTTTTTTTTTTTTTTTTTTACTATGTAAAGCTATTTTTCTCCAAATTTTAAGTTTGATACCCCAGTGAGATATTTTGGGTTCAGTCTGTGCCTTCTTGAGTCTGGGCACCATACCCACATCTCCATAAGTATGTATGTTACTTGGTGTTAGCAGGAAGAAGCTAAGCTGCAGCTTGAAGAGATTAAATGACAGGCTCAAGTTGCTGGTAGTAAAAAATCAAAACAAAACAATAGCAACAACAACAAAAACAAAAACATCAGAATCAGAAGGAACTCAAATTCTTTGTCCAAAGCGTGTGTTTTGGTAATGCCACAATGTCTCAGAGAAAAGACGCAAGTACCTGATATGACTGGCATAGACTGTATCATATTTAAAGAGGTTTAGAATCACACACGGCTACCCTAAAAAAAGACCCTGACTTCTTCGTGCACACACTAGCTGGTCAGCCAACACCCCACTACAAGGTTGCAAAGAGAAGATTCTCCCAAGTGTGGCAAGACGGCTCAGCCTAGGCTCGCCCCAGCGCACCCACTATCCTCAATGGCACATCCCCGGCTTATTTAGGACCAGACAGCCGCACCGGAGAGAGATGCATCTTCCTCTGAGTAGAACCCAGCAGCTGCTAATCAAAGGCTGTCAAGTGAGATGTGTACTACACAGGGCTTCATGGGAGGCATAAAAAGAGAGATTGCAGCAGCGTGTTTATCTCTCTTTCACTGCTGTTTCTGGCAGTGATATTACAGGCAGGCAGGCTGAGTCAAAACAATTTTCTAAAAATATGGATCAGCCGAGACCACTTAAAGCCTCGTTTCAAGGAGTTATTGTTAGGACTCCCCCTGGGGGTCTTCTGTGGATTCCTGCCCAGGCCTTCATCCTCCAGCATGGAAGAATATGAGTGATACCCTTCTGCTTTTTTTCCTGCTTCCCCGGGACTGATAAGTGAGTCTGCATTTTTTGTCCCAGGGACTTAGGCAGGGTCCCTTAAGGCTTTGTCACTGAAGGAGTATGACAAGGAGCCCCACTAAGGAGGAGCCGGTTTACTGGCAGACTTGCCTGCTGCCACCCAGCAAACAGGATGCCCGAGACTCACCTCGTTCTTTCTAGCCTGACAGGAATGTTAGAAGGTCGAGATCAGAGATGCACCTCAGTGACAGAGTGCTTGCCTAGCACCCGTGCGGCCCTGGGTTCAATCCTCAACTCTCAATCTGGGGTTCTCTTCTCTCCTAGAGAAAGGAACCCCGGGGAACAAGGACAGACTTCTATAGCTTCATGCTGTCCTATTGGGAGGACTGAAGAGCACTCAGTGGTTGAAATGAACAGGGAGACCTGGCTGGGTGGATGAAAGCAAACGGTTGCCGTAGGTGTCATTTGTTAAGATGACATCACACTGGAGAGAGACATGGGTCCTTAGTACAGTGCGAACAAGGTCTTTCCACTAAAGCAGCCACGTGGTAAGACAGAGATAGAGAAAGACGCCTGTATAAGGTGGGGGAGCTTAGAGTCATGCCTGCAGAGGAAGCAAGAGCGAGCTCCTCTCTAGACTCCTCAGAAGCGTATGCCTCTTCCAGCACCTTTTTTTTTTTCCTCTTCAGACTTTGAGGGTGTTCATTTCTACTGTTTTAGGGCACACAGCTGATAATCCCGACTTACAGAAGCCTTGGGAAACGTAAGCACTTTCTTGAAGATCAAACTTGTCCACCATTGCTTAATATGCTCTGCTCTTAGACCAAAAGTTGATATGCAGTAAATTGAAAGATGAAAACGAGAAAATCATTCATTTTTCTAAGTTTACTAAATCCTGTTCCTCAAATTCAGCTCCCCCCCAAACCCTTAAGCAAACACCTGCAGCAAGAGGGGTGCACATGGAAGCTCTGCTTTCTCTAAACACAGTTCAAAGAGGTGGGCTCTTCTCAAATGGCCCAGAGCAGCATAAATCTTACTACCGGGTCAAAGAAGGAAGGGCGAGCTGCGATGCTCACCTTGATAAGCCGGAGGCAGCGTAATTTACACGAGACGCTGCTAACCGTGCACGCCTGGCGTGAGATGCAAACTGCACAGTCATAATTCATAGTTAAATGGCTCTTTTCCCCAAAGAGCTTGAGGAAATTTACAGACTTTGACTTAATGAATCCTTGCAAGCCATCCACGGCGAAGGGGAAGTCGGGTGACACATCCCTGCTCCTTCTGGCACCTCAAGGTTTGGCCCTTGGCTGCCCTCCTCTTTATTCTTGCTCTCAGGATTGCTGAGTTTCTCCCTTCCCAGTACACATGCGCATTTGTGAAGTTGGTATCTGCATATCCATTGAACTATTCCTGAGAGCTCCTGGTTGGCTGAAGAAAATTGTCTCCAGCTATTATTCTGAAGGATGCTACCCTTCAGTATGGAAGGACACATAGAAAAAGAATGTAACGTACAAAGTGTATTTTCTACATGTTAATGACAGGTTAAAATGACATTTTTAAATATATTGGGTTGCCAAATGCTGCTAAAGTTAGTCTCATTTTTCTCACATTTTTTAAATAGAGGAGCTAGAGAGAATTTTAAATGCCATATGTGGCCTACAAGATTCTATTGACAGAGCAGATAAGCACCAGGATTAGCTTGTCTATGGTGCAGAGGAGCTTGAAAATGCTGACTCATGAAAAGCAACCTCAAATTTGATCTTCAGGGAAGGCAAAAGGTCCTTTGGCAACAAAAGCAGAGGCCCGCTTGGAAGGAAAGGGCATTAGAAAATATCTCTGCTACTGAGAGCTCCATATAGGTGTAGCCAGCACCCAAAGCTGCAATATCAAAAAGAAATAAAACACAGAGCTCAAAATCCCTGCCTTGCCTTTTGAACTGCCTGTGAGAAAGCAGCTCCCAGCCAGCGGAGGTTAGGACTGCGACTCCCACAGCACTCAAATCCTCACTTTGATTTTTCTCTTGATCAAAGATGGGACCTCGGTAATGAAAAACACTGAGCCAAAGGCCCCAGGAAGGAATTCCCCCAGCAAGATATACAAAGGCCCAGAGATATAGAAAGATAATTTAATAACCATGTCAAGAATTTTCAGACTAGCATTTAAATCTCGAGATACTGAGCGATAAGGATAAATAGCAGTCAACACATTGTGTGAGAAACAGCACAAGCAGCTTTTCCTAACGAGTCACCAGAGAGCTGGACAATGAGGGGATTGGCCAGGCTTGCCTAGGAGCATCCAAGCAGTCCCTCCCTCTCCTTCCCCGTGTCTTCTATATAAAATAGACAGAAAGGGAAATCAATCTCCGTCATCCGAGAATGTTATCCCTGCTTCCTTCCAAATCTTTCCAAGCTCAGAGATACCCATTACTTCCTTGGGACAAAGTCTGGTATTTAAATACCTTCTGAATAGTCTACGTGATACTGTGCGTGTAGATGAGTCCTCAAGCTATCACAGTGTGAAGAACACCAGGACAGGTTAAGAAGGTCATAGCCAGAGACACACTCCAGAGCAGCTACAGCAAGCCCCTCTCTGTCTACATAGCCATCAAGAGCAGGAAGTGGGCCAACAGCAAATAAACATCACCAATGAGGTTTAGTTGGTGAAAGTCATGTGTTGTTAGCTAGCATGATAATTACAAAGCCAGGATCTCATTGAGTGGCATTTGCAACATGCAAAATATATGCATGAATAAACTGCTGGAAATCCGTCTCCATCGTTTGAGGGTGTAAAGATCCAGCAAGGCCTGTGTCCTATATACTCCTTGGAAAAATGGTGTTTGTGCTTAATCCCCTGTTGGATCTGGGCCTAGCCATGGGTTTGGGATGATTTCTGGTTTTCGTTGCCAAGTAGAAGACTTGGACTCCTGCCTAGCGAATGCTCTGCTTTGGCCTCAACTGAACCTCTTACAAGACAAGGTTGCTGTACCTCCACATGCAGACAGCTGATGCCTTTCCATAACTAGATAAGACACTGAAGGGCTGGTCTGTGCTTGCTTTGGTACAGGCTGCTTTGCATATGCCTGTGATAGAATTTGCTTGAAATGTTTTAAGACCTGGTAGCCAGCTGATCACAGAGTGGCTTTCTCTCAACCTCTTTACATTTTGTAAAGTGACTCTACAGTGTCTCCAGTGGCTTAGGTCAGTGAACCACAGCTCTGCTTTCCATGCTGATACAACCGAACCTTCATCCCCTACATTGTACAGTCCTTTCGACTTCTAAGGGACTGTCACATCCCCTGTGTATTATTCGCCAGGCCACTCCAGATTCACTATTGAGGGGTCAGGCCACAGAACCAGCTCTTAGACCCCACTGAACCTCTGAATCCCCGAGTTTCTGAAAGCCCACTCTCCAAGGCATGCTCGATGCAAATTCAGTTAGAACATCTGGAGGTGGGAGTCAAGCATGAGGATATTTAAAAATGATTTCCTAGGGGGCCAACAAGATGGCTCAGTGGGTAAAAATGATTGCTGACAAGGCTGACAGCTCCTCGAGTTTGGTACTGAAAACTACATGGTGGAAGAGAACTGACTGCCATAAGTTGTCTCTGACTTCAAGACATGTGCAACGGTATGGGGGCACACATGTGTGGGTCACACAGACACATACACACCCAGGAATGAATGAATGAATGAGTGAATGAATGAATGAATCAATGAATAACTGCCAAAATTTTTTAAAGACTTCCTGATTCCATTGTGCAATGAAGTCCAGGTGCACCAACTTCATTGCAACAGAAACTACACAAATCACTCCCTGTAACTTAGGGTTCTCTGTGCCCACAGAAGTCTGAAGAGGGCATCATTTGGAACTAGAAATAAGGATGGCTATGAGCTGCCAAGTAGGTGCTGTGAAAGTGAACTCTGGTCCTCTGCAAGAGTAGAGAGTATTCTTAACTGTCTCACTGGACCCATGTCTCTCAAAATTTAATTTCACTCGCACTAAGTCTTTCTGAACTTTATGCAGTATTTGCCTAAGTTGGTGGCCTTTTATTTTCCTGAGTCAGCAAAGCATATTCACCTACACGTGTAAAGAAATGGCTCCAGTTTTAAGTTGTCACCTTTGCTTTCTCTCCAGCATTTGGGATACTGTTTAAACAATCAACCGGATCAGCACGGCTTGGAGAGACAGCACTAGAAACTATTTGCTCTCTTCCTGTCCTTACTTTCTACTCAATTCCCTCCCATGCCAACATTTTCTGGCCTGTGTGTCCTATCAACCGTGCGTGCATCGGGCGTGGCTAGAAAGCTTCAGAGCATCCACCCAGGTTCGGGGGAAGGGCTCGTAAGCATACCTGCTGATGTGAAGAGGCAGACACACCAACACACAGCCCAAAGGAAGCTCTCAGGCACAGCTGTCCCCTAACACAAACAGGTGCAGCAAACTAAGGCCACATCATACAAAGAATGAATAAATTCTAGGGGGCTGCGGGTGTAAGAAGGCATGAGGTGAAGGCACTAATGAAGGACACACAGGATTTGTCTGTGTCCTTGCTGGAGGCCAGCAAGAGCCCTTTTCTCCCACTTAATGGCTGGGCTCACACAACTGAAGCAAAGGAAGGAATTTGTCCATCTTATTTTTGCCAATGGGTGACATTAAAGTAGCCTCGTGGGTGTGACTGACATGGATTTATTACCCTGTGAGGTAACCGAGTGAATGGAGCTACAATAAGTGATTCACGCTGCATTTTCTTGACTCGGTCCAGCTCAGCTCTATGCCTTCAAAAGCATGATGGCCTTTCCCAGCCAGGGCTTGAGGCTGTCTGGTTGGATGTCTTTCCTTTTCAGTCAACAAAGCACCCTCCGAGGAAGAATTGTGCCAGGGAAGAATGGCAATATGGGTTTTTTGTGCACAGTGAAACTTTCGATTTAAGAGTTGTTTTCAAATGAAGTTTCACATCCTAACTTATAAAACTCTTATTATCCTCTTTTGCAATTTAGCAAGTGATCAGCGATTCCCTTGTGGAGATCCCTGTTCAACAACAGCTGGCTGCTAACATTTCTAAATGTTACCAAATTCTTCAAACATTTTAAACTGTGTTGACACTTGCTGTTTAACTTCCTAATCTCCTCAGTTGCTTCAATTCAAACAAACCCTATTATAAAAATAACTAATTGGTATAAATGCAGCAAATGAAAGGTTAGAAATCATCAATCTTAGGCTCTCAAATGCTTCCACATTGCTTGTAAATTTAATAAGATTTCATCTTCTAATGCAGTGTGCATATGATCAAAGTATATTATAACACATATGAAAATATAATAAGGAAATTCACTATTTTGGATAATTAATGAATGCTATAAAAAAACTCTCAATAAGCTTACTTAAAATTTTAAAAATGCATTTATTGAAGAGGCTGGGATCTGGCAGCACTGCTGATAATGGTGGGGTAAAGTGAGAATCAGGTCAGTCCCCACATCAAAATAAACAAGTATCTTTTTAATTCAATTAAAAATGCTGTGTCTGAATAAGAGAGTCAGATGCCCACTTAAAATTTAATCATGGCACTTAGTGAAGATACTCAAAACTTAAGATGCCATGGAAATTAATTTATATAAAAGTATTTGATCAAATAGAATGCTTTCTCTTAAGTATTGTGACTTTAATCTTACACTGTGATGGAAGCAAATGATCACCTTAAAAGTACTTGTGATGGTGCTAACAAGTGACTGAGGTTGTTGTCTGCTGGGGAAGGCTGGCCACCAACTGTAGACCTTAGCATAGAGGCAAATTCAGAGATTACAAGTGCTTTTCACTATTGCCATCAGTGCCATGTGTACCCCTGCCTGAATCCCTAGGTCAACACAGGTCCTGGGATTCCACATGGGGTGGTGTTGATCCACAGGCTGCCAGACCAACTTGCTTCCAGTAGCAGAGTTTGGCTCTGAGCTGGTTCTCTTCACTGCTTCAGTTGCATTCATTTGCATGGATTTGGGGGTACATACCACCATTGGGTGCCAGAGATTCCCCTCTCTCCCTTTCCTAAGCTCTCAATGCCTGAGAAAGGACTCCTGGAAGAGCTGGTGCTTCTTGACCATGGCTCGCCACTAACCCTTTGTTCTGGCCACACGCCTGCATCATGTTCGACCTGAAGGTGGCCAAGGCATTTACCAACAGCAAGCAGTTTTCCATTTTGCAGATTTTCAGCTACAACTATCTCACTAACTTTCGTAACCTCCAGGTAAAGTGCTAAGAGAACCAAAAGCCACATAGCTCAGAAACTGAAAACGGGAAGACTTGGGCCATATCATCAAAACGTGATATTTGCTAAAGAAAATGTCTTTAGAAAGTATCCACCTGCAACTGAAAAAAAAGATCTAGGGCACAAACAGGAGGCAGATGTAATGAGCTCTTGGAAGCAAGCTCCACTACATAATAAATGCTTGTTTAAAATCTGCTTCTTTTTTCACGTCCACCAAGGAACTCCACACACAATACAGAGTGCATCTATTTTGGCCCATGTTTCGTAATCAAACCTAATGCAATGTGGATCAAGTTTTACTATAGGAACTTGTTACAAAGTTGATTTATTTATTGAACAATTACTGGCTGTTAAATAACAAGGCATTTCTCAGCATCACCTAAATGGCATATTCCCTGGGGAACAAACAAAGGGTCTTTGTGTTCTGAGGACTTCAGGTGGCCAGCACCTGTCTGGGACACAGGGCCACACGGTGCTCAGCACTCCACTGCCCTCTCTCTTTACAATAGACTAGCCTAAGAGGGACTGCAGGAGGAATTCATTGATCTTAAGTAAAAGCGATAAACACACACATCCATAATGACACCACAAATAGTTGAATAAAGAATTCAATTATGGTAAGAAAATAGCCATGTTTAAGATGGACATATTAATGGCCTGGGTACATAAATTACAACTGCTACTTTGTTTGTGACAACATCTTGGTGGTCTAACTTACTAGACATTAGCTAAGTGTACTAAAGCTGACAGAAGCCTTGCCCTAGACTGTGGGGCTGGAAGGCAGGAGTTATTCTCTAGTAATGAAGATATCTTTTTACTTCCAAATTAAAAGCAATGTCACAAAGTTCCCGCTGTAATCACTTTAATTAAGCACAATTCATTCGATCCTTAAACAGACCTTCCAAGATTGCTGCATGCACACAGCCAATTATAAATATCCAGAGACATTCCCCGCTCTCATTACAGGGAACTAAAACACTAATAAATAATTCATCTCCTCGCAGTCTGCATCCATTCTATTTTGGGTCTGGTGCTTTCCTCTATTTTCACCAAGCACACAATATACGTCTCTTTCTTTTCTCAGAAAAGGGGGAGGGGAAGCTAGGGGAGATGGCTCCATGGTTAAGTGCCCTTGCTGCTCTTGCAGAGGACCCGGGTTCAATTCCTAGCACCCACTACCCAGTTGTGAACCACCATGTGGGTGCTGGGAGCTGAGCCTGGAATACCATGCAGTTCTCTCTCCAGCCCCCATCCAGAGAAAGTTTTAATAGTAATTGGAATGATCAAGGGGTTTGTATTCCTAGTACTTTTAACCGGCCAGGTTGGTGACATATAAGAAAATGAGAAACTTCCTCTTCTTTCTCTCTGTTCTATTCGAGGCAAGCAGAATGTCTTATGGAAAGAAAAGCATGCTGGTCGCTGTGCATGGTGGGGATTCAGCTACCTTAGAGTTTAAACTGGTGTACTGAGACAGGTGGTATGTCTTGAGGGGCTCACGCGTGTCCTCAGGCCAAGCTGGACTTAATGACTCATCTAACTGCTCACAGTGGTGACTCTATGTTTCCTGTCATAGCTATTGAATTATTAGATAAAACTTACTGTTATAGCTTCACATAACAAGAAGACAGCATTTACAACTGCTACCTGGTTAGTAGAAAGAAATGGTATAGGTAAAGGAGGAGAGAAATTAACTCAAAATAATTCACTCCTTCCAGTTTCACCCCTCTTCCAGAAAAAAAGAATAACTCAAAAACATCCAAGATATTTCACTGGGTTCTCGAAAGCTTATTATCTTTGTTCCAGGCACAGTAATTCTGCACTAGCTCTTGCTTAGCATGATATGCCTGAGGAAATGTTTAAAAAGAAAGTTTTAATTTAAGCTAAAAGTTCTTAAAAGAGTGGATAGCCCCTACAAGTACTTCCCAGGCACTAGGTTACACAAATAACATTTATGTTGTTGGAATTTTCTGTCTGGGTTATACATCACATTTTGGATGACAAGGATATCATCTGAAAGGGGAAAAAAAAAAAGCATCCTAACTGTGATTTAAGGGGAGGAGGTGTAAGAGAGCCAAGAACAAAACCTCTTTCACAACAGCTCAAAAATCCAGAAGCCAAATTTATTCATTCATTTGGCTTTCAGTAGGCAACGGCTTTGTCCTTGCAGTATTATGCAAGCTCACTTAAAAAACGAGCAGAACACAGAGGACTGAAAATTCTATTCCTATCGCCATGGTGAAAACTGGCCGGCTATGACAGCAACCCCTCCGCCCACTCCCCACACAAGTAGGGTGGTCTCCCATATTCTTTTGTAATCCCATCACTGAACTTGAAAACAATATTAAAGTTAGACATGATCCCTGTGTCTAGGATCTAAAACGAAACAAAACAAAACAAAACAACAACAACAACAAAAACTTGGTACTTCAAATATCAATTCAGGAACTTGAAAGCAGATCATAAGAGGAGTGAATAGATCTTAAGGCGTGTGTGTGTGTGTGTGTGTGTGTGTCAGAACACATGCATTTGACATGAAAGCAGAAGAGGGCACAAGAGGGGAGAAGGGGCAGGACAAAGGTGGAAGAAAGGGGCATGGGAGAGGGCAGTGGGTGAGGGGAGTCAAGTTAGAGCAAAGGATCAAAACGGCACGGTGAAACCATCACTTTGTATGATAACTTTAAAAAGAAATACTTTAAAAACCCAAATATTATTTCATGGAAACAAGCCCTCTTTCTCTCTATCCTATCAATAAGGATACAAAACTAACAAAAGATCATATAGACAGATAGGAATTTTCCAGGACCCCACCCCACCAGACACAATACTCAGGCTCACAATAGAGATTTCCCAAATCCTGGGAAGGGTTTGTTCCTTGCAGCAGAATCTAAGGAGAAAGCGTTCCCAGCAAAACTACCCAAAGGAACCCCCACTGGCGCGATCAATCAGTCTTCTGTAGCTTCAACAGGCTTTCCATAGCACAGCCTACGAGATGTTAACATTTCATTACTTCCTTTTCTTCTCTCTCTCTTTTTAAAAGATGTATTTATTAATTATGTATACAGTGTTTTGCCTGCATGTACACCTTCATGCCAGAAGAGGGCAACAGATCTCACTATAGATGGTTATGAGCCACCATGTGGTTGCTAGGGATTGAACTCAAGACCTTTGGAAGAACAGCAGTGCTCTTAACCTCTGAGCCATCTCTCCAGCTCCCATTACTTCCTTTTCTAAGTGCTGTTAAAATTAGGAAATCGCTGTGGCTTTACAGGGGAAGGAACACAACGGCGTAAAACTGCAACTTAGGGATGGCTCAGGTCAATGGCTTGCTTTCCATTCAACATTCTACGTTATGAGAAATTACATATCAAACCATCATATGGGGAACCATCCCAGGTTTGTGTCTCTGACCAGAGATATTTAAAGGGAGCATTAAATTCACTGTGTTAGCATGACAGGAGGATGCATATGCATACGTGGTCTGGCTACCTCCTGGGATGGGTAGCTATTCTAAGTAAAACAGAACTTCAGCTGCTCCTAGGCAGGGTTCCATGAGAAAGCCACATCCTAAATGGCTACTGCAGATTCGCTGTAGTTATTTTTATCTCCACACAAGCCTGGAAATGTCTATAATTGGAGAAATGGAATAAGAAGCATGAGCTCTTACAAGATCATTTTTTTAAAAAAAATGCTAGATATATGTGCATTAACTAGAATCTAAAGATGTTCTTTGTTTTTCTTCAATGCATGGGAGCAATCTGGAGGAATCCTAGTGAGCTCTGGAGGGTGTACCCTTGGAAACAATTCCTGAAATTGATTCTAAAGTAGTGATGTGTTCAGACATGATTCATCGGACTTCAGTCACCAGATTGCATCCCTAGGGTGGAGTGATGTCCTGCCCCTGCTGTGAGACTCCAAGTGACTGCAGAACAGAGAGCTTAGATGTCTGTCTACAAGTCCTGGAAAAGGTTCTGTGACCACTGGGGCTGTGACCTAGTAAATGGGTGAAACAGGCTGCTCTCGTTTTTCTCAAAAATAGTAGAAGCAAAACTTAATTTAATCTTCAAAGATGCATAATAAAGCGATGCTTCCCGGCCTTCTCCAGTCTGATGTGGGTAGTGACTGGCATTCATCCCAATGACGCAAGAGGAGCTGCCATTTACGTGGTGGCAGGGACATTTACCCTGTGAGCCATCTCACTTCCTTCAGACTAGGTTTTGTGTACTGCTTTAGATTCTTGGCTCCCCCTGGATCCATTACGTCATTGCTTTCCTTTTTTTTTTTTTTTTTTTCCCCTTTTGGGAATCCCAATGACACTTCAATGATGACTAAAAGTAGAAAATGTTGAGCACCTTAGTATGTGTGTCAAGAACTGTCCTTAGAGCTTTATACCTTAATTCATGTTACCTTTAAAACAACCCTAAGGCAGTGCCACACTGTCCCCATTTAAAGATATAAAGTAACTTAAGAACAAGGCTAAATGTTTACCAAAAGTTATACAAAGTATAGGAAGTCGCCTATGGGGATCCTGAAGCCAATGTAGCACTGGTGCACACTCTCACATCTGCATCAGTGTGCCGACCACCTGGCACAGAGCAGTCAGTGAGGAATAGACTTGACCTTGCCCCGGGAGTTTACAGATTACATGCACTACAAAGTGATACTGTGTGCACCACAAGGTGAGACAAAATCCTGTGGACTTAAAAAAAAAAAAAAAAAAGGAAGAAATGCTAACTAACAAAAGATGCTGAACAGGTTATGCACAATAAACAGCATTTGTTAATCATTTTAATTCAACTGAGCATTCTTTTATTGAGAATTGTTTTATACCAACTCTTCAGCAACTCTGTAGCTGAATAATCACTACAAAACGTAACCACAGAGCCACAGACTCGGGAAAATATTCCTACTGCCTTTAAAGTAGGAAAATACATTTGAACATTCATAAATTATGTTTCTATTTAAACTTCAAACAGGAGCTGCAAGTCTCAAAGAGAGCATATTTCAAATGAGCTTTTCCCGCTGTCTCTCTGGTTGGTAAATGAACATGTGTTTGCATTGCAATCTAGCATGAGCACTGACATGTGTACCCAGAAGGGCAGAGCTCAGAGTGTTCATAAGTCAGATGCATGTGTGACCTTTACTCAGATTAAAAAGATGCCATGGCCAGTGCCCAGCAGCCATCTTCTGTTCCTTTTGATCAGGACCCCTTCCCCAGGGTGACCTTCTTTCTGTCACCTGCCTGTCTTTGTTCTTACATAGGTAAGGCAGAAACTACTCATTTTTCTGTTTTACCATTATAGGTCATTTCACCAAAATATGTGTTAGCAAGCGGCCCACCATGCTGAGCTTTTGTCTCACAGCATTCTTTTGTAGGAATAAGCCAGGATCCATCAGAGTTTAGGCACGGTTCAGTGGCAGCTTAACCTAGGGACTGATCTTGCTATTTTCCACAAAGCTGTTTTTCAAACACCGCACTGAGCTACATCGGAAAGAATCCTTGCGGTGGATTTTGGCTGGAAGATGGGCTAACGAGGCTCTGCTTTTGCACAAGGCTAGATGAGTCTCCCAGGGATCTCTTCAGGGTCGCTTGTCACTTGTCTTCCTATTTCTGGTTCACATGAATGAGTCTCAGATATGACGCTTTGAGTTCCAGTTGCTGTGGCCTCATTTTGACCACTTATGCCAAAACATTCTGTGACCATCTTGGTTAGGGAGCTTTAGAGGAAGGGCCATCCTGCCAGCTATCAGTTTTATCCCTGCCCTACCACTTAACTGCACACTAATGGTTAAGGTCTCCACACTCATTGGCATTTAGACACTTGAGAGTATTAGAAAGATTGAAGGAAATTAAACTTAGAGAAAATTAGCATCTTAACTTATTTAAAGACGTAAATAATTCACCAGAACCAGGCCAAATCAATGTCTTTGTGAAGCTACGGGGCCTTGAATGTCTTTGTGAAGCTACGGGGCCTTGTGTAAAAATTCATGGGTCGAATGCGGTCTTTTTCCTTGCGAACACAATTCAGAGCACCCCTCCTTGGCTGAGTCTAGCGGCCCCTTTCCTAATCTGAATGTAGCAGATTGCCAGTGCATTTGGTGGAGACCGCATTCCTTATCCTTAAGGCCTGGCCAGCCTGGCCTGCTTTAACTTGCGTTGGGTGTTTTTTTGTAATAGAACCCATGGTGGAAACATCTGGAAAAATACCATGACTGAGTTGGTGGGATGAAAGAGCTAAGTGAAATAGCCAATTTTGAATGGTTAGAGATGGACAGAGTAGACACTGAAGGATGTGAGTGGGCACCCATCCCTCTAGGTTCAGGAATATTCTCCTATCTCAATATTGCTTCACCAGATAGTGGAAAGAAAAACAGATGAGCACTGTTGAGGAGAAATAAAGAGTATGTACACACATCTATGCACATTCCTGGAACCTTACATGTGCTTTCGACATGTTAACAGTGTGAGCCTCTCAGGGGTCCCTTCTGTGTCATATGGTAGTGTCTATGGGGGCTACGAAGATTCAAATGGAAGAAATCTCCTCTAACAAGACCGTAGTGTTTTTGGGTAGCAAACAAAGGCAGAGTATGAGCACGTAGGAACTGCAGCAGGGGCAGTAAATCAAGTGTGAACTGGAGCTCTCACTGGGACTCGGAGGGAGAACCGTGAGTGTCTGTGGGAGATAAGCAGAGAAGGCTCTACGATTCGGACAAAGGTCACACCATCAAATAACAGCCAGGAGAGCTGGTGTATTCCTTGTGTTCTTCGAGGTATGCCAGGGTCTAGAACAACACTTGGTACAGCGTCGATGCCTGGCACCTGTTGGTTGGAGAAAACTACATAATAGTCAGGGCCTTCGCCATCTGGTTTATGGAGTGCCACCGTGATCCTGACAACTTAATTTAAAAAGGTAGAAAATACAAGGACCCCCTTCTTTCCCCATGCAGTCTCTTAAATGTTTGGGCAATAAGATCACGTGTTTGTGGCTGGAGGAAAAACAGAAGCGGATTTACCTACTTGATGCATGAATGCATTATTTAGTTCTAAAAGAAAAGATAAAGTGCTGGCTTCGTTTTACAGTTTACATGAACATAAATCAAACATAGGGAAGTTATAAAGTCATTGCACGCTTTTTAAAACTTTCATAGCTCTGCCAGAAGAGGTGGAAGAAATAATTTATATATGGCTTACAACTCAGATTCTCCTCCTAGAGGAGTTTGCTAGGCCTAATATTTACTTTCTCTCATCTCCTTGTCTGGGACAGGCGTTTGTGGATGTGTCACAGGCGTTCAGTGATGAGTATGTTCTATATGAGTGTGCAAGGATGCTGCTTTCTTTAACCTTGTGAATGCAGCTTTGTTTTAAAGGCGCCTACTGCGACATGAAGGCTGTGACAAGTTTAGAACTGCTCACTGGCAGATAGGGGTGTCAAACGAAACAAAGATAGAAGAAGCCAGTGTGCTTTTATTACGTGTGTCATTAACACCTCGTCTCTCCAGCAAGCCATCCATGCTGCCACATGCTCTACTTGGGACAGGTCTCCACATACTGACTAACCACTTAGGCTTCTGGCCTCAGGTACTGTTAGCAGACGTGGCGCAAAAGCCTTGAGAGGCCCTCAGTGCCTTACCCATGTGCTATGGACTGACCAGGCCGAATGCTATTGTGGCGCCTCAACACCAAATGAGGCCAAGACCGACCAGACACCTCCACTCCTCAAAGGGAAGCTGGAAAGGGAAGCCAAGGTGGGAGTTTTTAAGTTTTCTTTTTGAAGATACATTTTTTTTCCTCACTTTCCTCTTCGGTGCAACTAACAGCTCCTTACTCCCCCCCCTCCTGTTCTAAGGGGTGAAGAGAGGGGAAAAGAAGTCACATCCAACTACCAGCCTTCCTTCAGCAAAACGCTCACCCAAATGGAAAAGTTCATTAGCTGCATAAACCATTCTCCTCGAGCCTCGTCTTTATTCCTCCCTCCCTGCCCTCCCCCTCCTTTCTTTCTAACATTTTTGGGGTAGAATTAAGTCTTTGTGACAATCAGCACATCCGGCAACTCTCACGCAGCCAGGCCTAGCTCTGGGGCCCCCGGCGGGGCTGACTTTGTGGGCTGCATCCCGATTAGTGAGGTGGTGGCAAGGCGATCCTCCAGCCAGGCCCCGCGTCTTGCATGCGATTCACACCACAAACGCACCCAGGAAAAGAAGAAAAGGATAAAGAGGCACAGGACTGGAAGTCATGGAATCAAGATCTGGGGCATTCTGGGGAGACAGACACTTGTTTGTGGCCCTTTGACCTTTCCCGACAGCAAAGCTGTAGCAAGAGAATGTACCAGAAGAAAGACACTTGGCAGAGTTGTGAGATGATCTCAAACTCCTCACACACACCCCTTCTCACTCCCACCCTGCCTTAGAACAACAAAAGCATGCGTGAATGACCGAACGAGTAAGAGAACAGAAGGCACAATCCCCCTTTGGCTACAACCAATCATGTATAGAGTTATATGGGATTTGAAAACATCGCTGTGAGTTCGAGACCAGCCTGGTGTACAAAGCGAGTCTAGGACAGCCAAGGCTACACAGAGAAGGCCTGTTTCAAAAAACCAAAACCAACCAACCAAACAAACAAAAAAGCTGCAAATATATTATTTAAATATTCACTTAAAAGCTTATACATGGAAGTATATAGAGACACTGTAGTAGATTAGAGATAAATAACTAGTTGGATGGTAATAGCCTCTGATATGTACAAGAATATTTTAAGGAAAAGAGAGTAAAACTTCACCTATTTTCTTAGGGTGCTACGGAACTATTATCTGAGTAGTAACAGGTCACTTTTCCACTAAAATCTCCCCCTCCTTTTAAGAGAACTGTGTTCATTTTACATTTTATTTAGAACTCTCTTATAACTCATGTGGCAGCCAGGAGGGTAGAAACCACTAAAAGCAAGAAGCCTTTTCAATCTGTGTGGCGGCCCTCGTTAAGCTGAATCCCTCATAGCTCCAAGCAGTGCTGTATCCTCCACAGTCACACAAGTGAAATGCTTGGTTTGGTGACAGCAAGAGCTCCATATCGCCTGAACTTTGTCATTTTTGCCTGAGGGCTGCAGAAATGCTCAGTGGTTAAGAGCACAGGACACCCTAGCCAAGGACCGGGGTTTGGTTCCCAGCGCCCACACACTCAAACTGCCTGAAACTCAAGGAAATAAACACAGTCTTTAAAGCCCATAAGTGATCCTTCATTCTGTGGAATAGGATAGGTGTGGTAGTCTTCTAAAATTAACTAAAATACTTCAACTTCTACTAAAACCTACTATACTTTTAGTTATGGAAAATAGTTTCTAATCTCCTCTAAATAGCATTCTTCAATTCAATTTTTAATTATTGTGATTTCTGCACATGCTTATTCCCAACAAAAACATACTGTCCATAAAATATTTTCCTATTTTCCCACAAGGGTCTTTTCCTAAACTAAGTCTTAACAATTTAGGTTAGTGCGTAGTATTTTTTTTCTAGAAATATTTAAAGAGTCCAAGTAAAAACATAGAAAGTAATACTTTCCAGTAATGTGACCAAAGGCACTAGAGGATTTTAGAGATGACATGGCTTCGGAGCCTCATGTCCCAGGAAGGATCTGCTTGGTAGCCCGATCTACATGTCTCACTCAGGCCCTGTTAGTCAGCCTCCCTCTCTGGACCCAATATGTGAGATAATTAGCCTATGAGGGAAAGGTTGTGAGGCTGGAATCCACAATCTCAGCTTCGTTGCCAGAGGCAAGGCTTAATGTGGAGGGAACAAGTGAGGGAGTGAAACTGCATGCCAGCTCTGAGCAAGAGAAAGACTGAGGACTTGCAGTCTCCCTCTAGAGAGCTCCCTAGTTATCTGAAGACCTCACATTATGCCCCATTCCTCTCCTGGTAATGTCAACCTGGAGAACAAGTCTTTCATACATAGGTCTGTGACTCTGATGGAGACCCAGTTATGATAGATGTCCCTGAACTCTGGTCATCTGGGGTCAGTGGCCACCGCTATTGTTTTCTAACGGGAACACACAGAAGCCGCGGAAATAATGCTTATTTCCCAAAGACTCTAGAATTCTAGTTACTATGTCGTTTTCAACATACAGAGTGTAACTTTGACCATCCAAATACTCTGTACTTCAATTTGAACTTCTTAAGCAGGTTTGACTGAGAAACCACCGAGCCTCTGAGTCTTCCTTTTAGAGGTAGCCATCAATATTGCCAGCCTTATGGGGAGAGTATGAGACAGACGTTTCAAATAAAGATGGGGTAGAGTGGTGGCCACTAGATGCCAGGCCAGTCAGAAATGGAGATAAATGGAGTTAGATGAAGGGGTTAGTAAAATCAGTCAAATATAAGGAATTCCTCTGGTTTCCTGTGTGAGAGTTAAGTACTGGTTGTAACAGCCTGTGACACATTTCACAATCACTACAAGAATATGACAATTCCCAGCACACAGGAAGACTTACTGTCAGAGGAGACGGTAGTGGTAGTAATTTTTACCTTGACTTGACCAATGTAAATTTGATATTTATATTCAATTATCATACCATATCCAATCTACATGTAAATATTATGCCTCAATAAGGATTCTAAGCCAAGGGGATTGTTCAGAAAGAAATTTCTCCTCACCTGCCAGAAATCACCACAGCAGCTGTAACAGCAAAGTCACTAGTTATCCCAACTGAGTTTTTCAGGATGGGTTTGTGGGAACCAAGGTTGAGGGAGTCTTGGTGACACTCAGGTACAGAATCAACACCCCAAGACTCTAAGCAGGGAAGGAACTTATTCTCAGAAAGCCTTTGGAAGAAGGTTCGAGAAACTTGAATGGAATGCACTTCTCTCAGAATGTGAGAGACTCCTGGGAGAGATGAGCAGTCCAGGCAAGGGGGAGGGCCTTCTGTGGAAGGCAGTGCAAACCACAGGAATGACACACACTACTGCAATTTCTCTCATCTTTGTTTGCCCTGTACTTTTTTTCTCAGTTTTCTTTCTTAGCCAGGAAATTATTTGACCTGGGAAGATTTCTTCCTCTAGTTGGGGCTCACAAACAGCAATATCATGTGACATTTTTATTTTTATCCCAAACTGGGAAATAGTGTTATGATGCAATTGAAAAGGCACTGGGCTTCATCATTTCTGGTTTGCCAAGGGGGTCATTTTTATTTTGAGTGGTTGCACTATCTAATAACTGTCTATCAGACCAGACAGACAGACAGACAGCCAGGCAGGCAGGCAGACAAATTATGGAAGCATAAATGTGTTTGCCCAATATTCTGTTTGTCCCCTAAGAGCAAGATGTCAATCACAGAGAAAGATTAAAAAACTAAAATTAAAAATTTAGCTCCCCAAATTTCTCAGTTTGGGGAGCATTAGGCTAAAAAGTAAATTTCAAAATACAGCACTTACTGCTAGATCATGATATTTACTTAGTTTAAACTCCTCAGCTGTAAACATACTTCCTTTAAAATACTTCACAAAATACAAATACCAATTTAATTTTGGGGAAGATTACTAAATATGGAATCCCATACCTTTAAACCATGGGCTCACAGTACACTAATTACACACACTGTGATGAACTAGACTCTAGCATAATAACCGTGCCTACATAGTGAAATAATTTAAAAACCATTTTCAATATCCTTTAAATTTCATTGACAGTATGTTGTTTTACAAAGTACAAAATCAGACGTTTTACCCTAAAAAGCCATCATTCGCAAATGAAAAGAGTCATGTGGCAAGCTTTTCTGTTGACAGAATGGAAGACTGACCGCCACTGTACGCAATGAGGTCATTAATGGAAACCTTCAGCTGTCATTTTGTTCTCCTAAGGGGCAGTCCTACAAATGGTGCACATTTCCAAAGATCGGGTGAAGGTGGGAAATGACTTCAGACTGACCTAGTCTGAAGGCTGACTATACACACAAACCCTCTTATATAGCACATTTGAATTGCTGTAACCTGGTAAAACATAGACATGAAAGGCAACCAGACGGCTGGAAAGACAGAGAAGAACATGGCGGACCACCCACTGGACTAGTACAGTGAAGCAAAGTCTGGGCTGAACACAGATGACTGGCTTCAAGTTGTTGCTGTCACTTTCTTATGACGGTCACTTGAATCCTCCTACCATAACCCCACCTAGTGACACTTTTAGCTGATATTTTCAGAGATAATTAGGGTTTGGCAATTGGTAGGCAAATACCTGGATACAGGTTTTAAGGGAGGCTTTGCTCTGTGATACTTTCCTGTACAAGTAGCAGCAAATGGCACAGGACAGTCAGCTTCCCCTATAAGCTTTGCACTAAAATACATTCTCTCATCTGAACTTCTCCCTCAGCAGTTTACTTGGGGCCAGGAGCTTCATTATCAGGTGAAGGATGACAGTGGTGTGAGCTGCAACAGGGGACAGTCAGCCAGTGAACCTCCTCTGTACCAGCTGCCTAGAAACCAACATCTGCAAATAAATATAATGTAGAGCAAATTCTAAGAGACCACATACTAACAGCCTACCCAAACTGTAGTTTCCCCTGATACTGAAAACACAGCTAAAATGATGAGAAATGACACAATAAGATGAAAGTTTTTTAAAGTAGTTTAAATTTCAGTGAATATTAGAAAAGTTAGATTTCCTCTTTACAGTCAGTATCACTATTGATGAGAATGAAGGGTTTTTCGTGTTTTGTTTTGTCGTGTATTTTTAATGGTGTGTGTGTGTGTGTGTGTTGCATGTAATTGTTAGTGTGAACCTGTGCATGCGCATGACACATGTGTGTGTTTGTATATGGAGGCTGGAAGTCAACTTCCAGTGTCTTCCCTTGCCCCTTCTCCGCCTTTACTTTCAGAGACATGGTATTTTACCAACCAGCTTGCCAACGGGCTTCAGGGACCCGCCTGTCTCAGTTCCTCTCCCACAGTACTGAGGCTATAGGTGCTCATCACCATGCAAGGCTCTTACAGGTGTCTTCACGCTTGCTTGCAGACACTTTAGTGACTGAGCAAAGCCCTCATTTGATTTTTCATGCCAGGCTCTTGCTATCTATCTCTGGCGGTCTGCTGCTCTGTAACCCAGCTTAGCCCAGACTCCTTCCTTCCTCTGCCTCCCAAGTGCTGCAAGAGAGGCATGTGCCACCATGGCCAGGAAGAATAAAATTTTAAGAAAGCATAAGTAAATGAAAAATTTGAAAATGGTAAGCACCAAGGATAAATAATAATAATAATCAAATAGTAATCAGGAGTCTACAGTGACTTGGGTCTCACCTTGGTGACCGTAATGCAGGTGACGAAGTCCCATCCACACTGTATGGATGTGGAACACAAGGCTGGTGAGTAAGGCACACTGGAAAATGGGTACAGCAAGTTTGTCACCTGCTATGTGACACTTTGCAAGCACATAAGTAAGAAGCAAGGGAGTGTCCAGTTTCGTATCATGGAGATTTTTATGAAGCTAAAATGTGTTGTTACAATTTTTGAGGCTAACGAAGGAGATTTGGAACCTGAGTGACTATCATCATCTTGGAGGACACTGCACATTCCCGGACTACTCTGAGAACTAAGAAGTAATCTCTCAGCTGATTTGCATCCTGGAACCGCAGTTTTGTACTTAACTTCTGAAGTTATTTCCAAACTGTTTTGAAAGGGCTTTGCCAATTGTAGGAATAGACTCCAACAAGATTTTCTAACTCATAAAATGCCCCCTCCACACAAAAAAAGGGCAGTGGAAGGAAGAAATTAGATATAAATTTTCAAGTAAAGACAGTGGTTTTCAGAGTGAGGTCTGGGAGAAACCTACTTTGGGAATTGCAGTTTTTACCACACTGAGACTGCTGAGCAGCCAAGCCCCTTGCTGTTTAATGAAATGACATGCAAGTAATGTCCTCCTCCATGCCCGCTAGAACCAAAGGAAATGCCAGTATCTCTTAGGAAAATCATTCATGGATGCTAGTGAGATGGCTCAGCAGTTAGGAGCACTGCCTGCTCTTCCACAGGTGCTGAGTTCAATTTCCAGCAACCACATGGTGGCTCATGACCATTTATAAAGGGATCTGATGTCTTTTCCTGGCATATAGGTATTTTTTTCTACAAAGAAAAATATTCATGACATAAACAAAAATGATAATTATTAGTATCAAGCCTAAAATGCTTTAAACTTTTTGATCACACAAGAAGCCTAATTTTCAAAACTTTTCTGATGAGATAGCTGTGCCGTGGGCTTTGGATATCTTCTTGTTTTCTCTCTGTCCTGTTTTCCCTCACAAAACATCTTTTTCAGTTGAAGAACAAGTGTCAGTGTGTTGTTGTTCATACCTGAGCATCTGATAAGTGTTTTCTCTATGGTAAGCACAGATCTGACAATTGTTTATTGCCAAAAATAAAATATGAATGTTCAAGCAAAAAACCCAACATTTTTCTATAGTATGCTTGGCCACTAATCTGAACTGAGAGACTGATAAGAAAAGATAATTAGTGGTGATAATAAATGTATTTTGTGTTACAAAGTGATATGTATCAATATTGGGAAACTCTATACCACTCTGCAAATCAACATTTCTCCAAGTGCCTAATATGTGACATTGTAAAGCCACAGATGGGTAAAGGCTCCTCCTGATGGCGAGCTGGAGTGGTGGGCCTGACACGCGTCTGACCACAGCTAAAGGAAAAGAGCAGTCCGTGGGTTCCTCACCAGCCACGCTGTAAAAGGCAACCACTCATCGAATTGTTCAGTGGAATCATGAAAGAGCTAAATTATTTGAAAATGCTATTAAAATGTTGCTATCTTTTGCAACTGCAGGTATGTGCAAGCTTGTATTTCCCTCATAGGTGTGATCAAAACAATTCTTTGCAATAAACTAAATGTACAAAAGATATGGAAATGGAAATGTCCTTTCTTAAACTAGACGGGTGTCAGGGAAATCATGATTACAAAAATTATAAAGTAATGTTGATTTTAACTCTGTGTGGGAGAATAGATTTATAAGATATATTAAGTTTAATATTATTAAGTTAAACTTTTAGAATTGCCATAATACATTTGATCTATTTTTAACCAGAATATTATGTAATGCATAATTGTGCAGTGGAAAATGATCTGGTCAGCTAGTCAATATTCAGATTAATTCAAATTGTTAATTTTATGTAAAACCACCTTTTACAGAGTAATATTTGAGTTGCTGAAGGCTGGGTACAGTAATTTCTACCAATAGTGTACGCACACAGAGATGTGCACATGGACACAATGCATGTAGCCCTTTGTCTCATATTTATACATACAAGAAGATAGTAATGTCGTATAAATACATCAAAATAGAAGACAATGATTTAGTGTCAGCAAAGCCACTACATAGTGTCAGTGGGTTATCCCAGCAAGGTAGTTCAGCCCGATGACTCACATGAAATTAATTCTCAGAACCATTGTAGAGATGGGGGAGAAAATTGACTCCATAAACTTGTCCTGGATTGCCACACACATGCACATGCGCATGCAAACATGTGTACACACACACATGCTCATGCACACATGTGCAAATGCATATCACTCAGACACAGACACACATGCCAAGGTATGTACATACATGCACATGCGCACGCACACACATGCTCATGCACGCATGTGCACACACACCACTCAGACACAGACACACATGCCGTGGCATGCACACACACCCACATACAGCTACACCCATAAACAATTTATAAGAGGCAAGATGATGGCACGGTCTTCCTTTAGATGCCAGTCAGCTCCTCACTGCAGCAGCCTAATGCACAAGGGAACCATGGTTGCAAAGGTGGAAAGTAAGCAGGAATCGAACAACACAGATGGGCTCTGACTTGCACGGCTCCTCTAGCTGCTGCCGTGGCTCTGAATTCTTAACCTGCCAGGGCCAGAGACAAATGCAGAGACTCTAAGATGGCCAGGTTTAGAAAGACCTGGCAGCTTGTGGGTGACAGGTCATTACATCAGACCTTTCACTTCAGAGACCAGAGACTTGCAGTGACATGCAGAGTCGCTACCCCTGGCCAGTGTCCCTACCAGTGTCATCAGCTAGAGACCCACAAAATTCCTAATGTATTATCCTGGCTTACACGACATTTCCTTAGAAGGACCCATTGTATAGTGAAGGGAATGCAAGAATGGATAGGATGTAGAAGTGGCTAGTTTAAAAGTATAAAAAAGTATAAATAGTATAAAAGATTTATATCACCCTAAACTAACCATCAGGAATGAGCTAAGATGCCAGGAAAAGGACATTACCTGTCAGGTGACTGGGGTACTGCCCTTCATGGTGTGGTGGCATAGAAAAGTGAGATATTAGACAGATAGATGGATGATAGACAGATGGATGATAAATTGATAGGAGATAAATAAAATAATATTAAACTTTTGTCACTTTTTATCTTAAGTAAAGAGGCCATAACATACACAAGTCAGAGTTCTTTGAAGTCTTCAACAGTTTCTAACCATACAAAACAGTCTTGAACACAAACTGTTTGGAAACCAGCGATACACAAGAACTTTATGTAGCTAAATATTCTGAGAAATATTTCCAGAAATATCTCAAAAAAATATCTCTTAGAAAAAAAGACCGAGGAGAGATGTCTAATGTTCACAGGATCTGCAAAGTTGTGAAGTTATAAGTAATTTTATTCTTGGCATTTTGTTACAGTTTTATGAAATGAGCACAGATTGTTTAAATCAACAAATGATCATCGGAAGTGAGTCAGTCAAACGTGGTAATTGCCATGATGGTAGGAAGAAACCGTTACTTACTGTCTGCTTCCTCCTTAGCTGATTCTTGCCTCTCCTCTCTCCCTACAGGAGCTCCTCAACATGCCCACCTCCACTCCACGATCCCTGCCTCCGGGCCAAGGGCTCCGAACCTCACCTGAGGTAAGAAGGCATCGGCTCTCTCCAAGTACTTAGCAATTATTTACCAAAGCATGGCAACATGCTGCTTTAAGAAACCACATCTGGGGCTGGGTGCACATCAAAGTAAGTTGATTGTAGCCATTTCCTGAGCATGCTTGGATTTTCGGCAGCCACACTGCACAGCAGCAATAGCTGGGAAGCGTTGCCGCATGGAGAGTGTGGGAATAGAATCACTTGTATCCTGGGTACACACAGACAGTGACCACCCAGATCTAAGCCATCCAAGCCCAACAGATCTGGGGTAAAATCCACAGCCTACATGCCTGTGTACAATAGAACACCTCAAAGTCACCATTTCCTCAACCTGGCATAATGCCACCCTTGACTCCACATACCATTTAAGAACCGAAGAACTCATTGTATTTACTTCTGTAATGGTTGGCTCAGTTCTGGAAGGGAATATCACCTGTCTCCTCCTGTGGTCACACCCAGGCTTGCATCCTCTGAACCCCCTGTGGTCACACCCAGGCCTGTATCCTCAGTGCCCCCCCCAACAAGATTCACACCCAGGGCCTGCATTCTCAGTGCCCCCACCACCACCAGGTTCACACCCAGGGCCTGCATCCTCAGACTCCCCATGTTGACACATTCTCAGCCCCATGGTCACACCTGAATCTGAATCCTCAATTTCCTCCGTGCTCATACCCAGGCCGGCATCCCCAGGCCTGTGTTCCTCTCTGTTTAGATTACTAACAATTTTCAGTGTCTTCATTTGCCCCCCTTGCATTGATAGTTTACAAATCTTGGTTTGTAGACTGCATGCAACAATGTGAAGAACATGGAACTGAGCTTCCACAGTGTGTGGAGAGGACGTATAGGCAGGCATCAAGGAAGAGCTATTGGAAAGTAACTACTCTTACAAACTTAAGAACTCAGGATGAGTTCCTGACTCAATACTAAATTTGACCTGAACAGAATTACAGGGAGTGCACAGTCCAACTAGTGAACAGATTTTCAATAAACTTTTGTTAATAAATATTTTTTTGGAATCTTTTTTGGAATCCCCGCTAAGTAGAGGATTTCAAATGCCAAACATTCTGAATAAGTGCTCAGGGGCTTGTGAGCACACAGAGTGCTTGCTGTTTATAATTTATTCAGCAGCCCTTTCAAGTAATTATTCAAGTGTCCGTTAAGCAGCTATTTAGTGTGGCCCACAAACTAGCAGCAGCATACAGCAGACCAAAATCAAGAGTAGGTGTGGAAGAACAACCTTCTGCAAATGTCAACTCAGAATATTTCAGGTAGATGTGCCACCTTAGAGGTCACTGAAGCTTGCTTGAAATGGAAATAAAAATACATCTTCAAAGATGGCAAAGAACTACAGAAAGGCTTTCAATTTTGCTCCCCACTCCCATGGCACTTTAAGTGTAACAGATGGATCTTCATAATTAGCACTACATTTGCATTTTTCTCTCCACAAGACGAGCTAATAATTTTAGAAGGAGAATTTAAAAGCATCATCCCATCATATTTTTATTGATCTTATTTATAATTTGTATGCTGGGCCTTTTTTTTATGGTGCCTATTACTTCCACGCCTTTCTGAGGAGAGGGGAAAACTTTAAAAAATGAGACAGTTGGCAGTGTCACTTAGGGAGACCTGTGTGAAAGTGACTTTAAGAACCAACTGGATGGCCCCATAACATGGGCCCATAACATGGAAGACATATGGACACTCAGATACATCTCAAGGCCCCCCGGGACAATATCCTTCAATCTAATAGGTCCACTTGTTCTCGGTGTACATATCTGTGGGGTTCTCATCGTCTCCTAGTGCCAGGTGACTCCCATTCCTCAGAAACATCGAGTTTAAGTGTGTCCTTAAGTAAATGAAATCACCCACCAAATTGCCCTCTCCTGCTGTGTGGCTGGAGGAAGCAGCTACAAGACACAGAGCTTGGAGAGGGCCAAGAAGAGAGCATTGACAGAACACAGGGGACATCTGCATGCTGAGGACAGGGGACACCTGCATGCTGAGGACAGGGGCCACCTGCATGCTGAGCACGAGAGTCCCCTGCGTGCTGAGCATGGGGATCAGCCCACAGAGCTGGTCTGGTAGACACAAGGATCTCCTCCATCCTGAGTTAGACACGTACCTACATTCTCCTCAGCCCGTACAGTGTCCCGTGAGCTGTTAACATCCTCATTTGGCAGATAGACACTAAGACTTAGTCAGGGCAATGCTTTGCTTAGAGTCTTCCTCTAATAAAGTGGCAAGGCCAGAATCTTCAGTTAAGTTCTATCCACCTGCAAACTTCCCTAACCTTGGAAGTGTGCCATTTCGGCAGTGATTTTGGGGGTGGGGTGGGGTGGGGGTAGGGGTGGGGTTTGGTAATGTTTTTTCTTTAATTCACCCACATCCTGTTCTATTTCATCAAGAACGTAACATTACAAGTTACCTGAGTTGGGAGCGAGCATCCATCAATGACTGTCTACAGAGAGAGGTACCTCTTGACCTTGGGCTCTCTGGTGCTGACTTCTGACTGCTTGTTAATTAACTATAGAGTAATCAGAGCCAGAGTCCTTTAAGCTACAGTCTGCACTGGCCTTTCAGCCACCCACAGTTAATAGGCACTGGCTTGAACATGCCCGGCCTTGAGCACAGAGATGCACGTTTCCTGCACTGTAAGCCATAGTCACACAAACACACAGTCTCTTTCTCTCTTCCTTTCTTTCTGTTTCTTCTTTTCTGCTTCAAAATTAGCAGCTTACAGAGCATAGGAAACACAATGACTCAGATGCCATACATAACTTTTTTTTTTTCGCCGTAATAGGGCTTACAACTTGTTCCATCGGGGTGTGGGGGGTGTGTGGAAGTAATTGATTATACCTAGGGATATTTTTAAGAATCTGGCCTTCAAAAAAAAAAAAAAAGACCCTCAAACAACTGACCTTCCACCAGACTTATTTAGCTCCTGGAATTATTGAGACAGACAGCATCCCGTGTACGATAATGAGTGTCCTGAGTGGGAACCACACGCCCACGCATAATAACTAGTATGGTCAAACCTGTATGCCTAATTGGGGGCCCGGACTTCAGGGCTCTTCAACAGCATATGGAGGCTGTTCTCCACACTGGGCTCAGCATCATCTGCCCAGTTCTCATTCCACCTGAGTGATTCAAGGTCTGAGCTCTTGAAGTCAGAAGAAGAAAGAAGTGAGAAGAGGGAGTTTCTGTCCCTCACAGTGAATGGTGCTTTGGACATTGCTCTTCTCACCCTTTATGAACTACTTATAATTTTCAGTAGGATGGAAAATAAGAAACATAAAGAAAAGGGGGCACATGAGGGGCGGGTCTGAGATAAAACTATCCATCTGAGAGGGCAGCTGTCTTAAGACACAGGATGTTCTAAGGGAAGAGAAACTCTTCATCTTACAGGGAAATTCCTTAAATTCAGGAGGTAAACAACTCAAAAGGTTCAGGAATTCCCTGAAGCCGACAAAAATCACCCTCCCCAAGCCTAAGTAAGCAGGAAGGACTGCCAGGTCATACTCTTGCCCAGCTGCCTAGAAGAGGCTCAGACTCGTTTCGCTGCCTGGAAGCGGGGTGAGGGGAGAGACCATCTGAGCTACCTGAAAGATACTCTCCAACTTGGCCGCAGAGCCAGGGCTCCAGATTTTGCGAGCTGTCACCTATGCTGGGGTCGATTTTGGTGAAGCATCTGTCTTTGAGTTATTTCTGCTCAAGTAAGTAATCCCTCACCCATATTCCTGTGCGTATCCTCAATAGAGCTCATTGGTTCATTAAGTTGGGCTTCAGTGGGATCCTTACTTTGGTCTGTCATAGGTTCCCTAACTGGGGTGAGCAGATGTTTGTTCACACGTCCAAAGAATAGAGCCGCATAACAGCAAGTGGAGCTAGGGAGAACAGAAGCTATTCTTTCATTCCTTCTCCCTCAAATGGTACCACCTCATATTGTTTCCTATATTCATCCTAATTTCTTAAATCAAAATACCCGTACCACCTTATTCCAAATCCCTCATCTTCACTGTAGCCGGGCGCCAAAGCACAGCAGTCACACATCAGAGTTGTGACAGCTGTCTCCACTTATCCAAAAAGGTGGAGAGCATAGATCTCAACAGCTACAGAATTTCAGCAAGTACATACTTTGTGGGCTGTATTTAATTTAGAAGCTTGACTCTTTATGGAAAAAATAATATTCTCCAAATCTCATTACGCAAGGCTGTTATTCAGGGCACATGTTAAGTTAAACAGGCTGGCCTGTGGGTATTCCATCCTGAACATCATACAGAATCATATTTAGTTCTAAGTAAATACATTTTTGAAGCTCTATCCACTCCTCTTGTGGATTATGTGCATTTACTCATGGAGTGGATGGATAAGGATGTGGGGAAAACAGAAGCCCAGACTTCGAGAGAGAAGGAATGATGCTATTTAAAGACTCTAGCTCATTAGATGTTTTCTATAATTATGAAAAGCAAGACCGGGCATTAGACACAGTTGAAATTATTGTTCTTCTCAGTATCTCTGCTTTCATTTTCTATAAACAAAGTACAAGTGTATAAAATTACTATGATTATGACTGGTGGGAGCTAAGATTTAAGACGTAAAAGGGGGCCGGCTGTGGCATGCATCTGCCATCCCAGCTGCTTGGGAGACTCACTGGGGGATTTTGAATTCGAGGCCAGTGTGGGCAAAATGGATAGACCTTACTTCAGAAAAATTAAACAAATAGATAAATAAGATACTAAGATATGGTGATAATTATCTTTGTTACAATTTTAAATTGTTTTAGTCTTCATTCATAAGAGGGCACTAAATCCAGAAAGGTAAAATATTTTGTTTTTAGATATTAATCCAACAAGATTTTTACAAATATTAAAAATGCCTATAACAGAAATGACTTACTGAAAAAGCATAATGAATTCTTCAGTGTGTTTTTTGCAAGGCAAAAAGAAATTAAGAGTAATTCGTTGTTGTTGTTGGGAAAGAACTAACAGTATTAAATTTTCAGAGAAAGAATGAGAGGGTGAAATTTGGCTAAGAAGCTTGCAACACTTTGAGGGGACAGACACATGTGGGAAACTGATCCTACTGGGGGCAAAGCTCCTTAAACTGACTGAATCAAGCATGTGTACAAATGAACCCATGTTCTTAGTCTTCGGTTTTCAGAGAATCAAGGGAGGTCTATGGCACACAGATTTTAAGTGCACTTCATATCCATCTTTCACGTGCACCGACCAAACTAGAAGCCGACTAGACCAAATGCCCCACGATGTTACCTTACAATATTTTATGACAGTTGCGATGACATGTCTACTAAATCCAAATGTGCTTGAACTGCACATTAATGGGAGGCCAAAAAAATGCACTCAATTCTAAGTCAGGGAAATTACACGTTTTAGTTATGGTTATAAAGATTTAAAGTTACAACCTTTTTATTAATGTGAAACGAGCCAGAGTATAAATGGCTATACTATTAATAATTACTGGAAAGTAGTGTTGAAAGGGAAAAATATTGAGGCCAAAGTCACTTTTCTATAATTACATAGAAATGTTGATTTATAACTTTACTTTTCAAATATTTTGACATGAAAAATTGTTAACATTCACCTCAAAATTTGTCCACAAATGAGCCTAGATTTATGCAGCACACTGCTCTGCCTTTGATTTATACAATGACATTTTCAAAGGATTAGATATATAACGAACCAACTTATCTAAGCAGTGAATATTTTATTAAGAAAGGCAATAGTAGATTCTATATAGGAAATTAATTGGAATTTTACTTACCTAAAATTAATAACACTGCCTAACTCAATCGCCCAGTGACCCAAGGTCAATGGTTAAAATGTTTCTGACATAAAAAGGAATTTCAAACGAAAATAGAATAATTCATGGTCTCCATCCAAACTGGCCACTTTGGGCTCTGTATTCTAAGGTCTCTCGCTTACAAATATCTATGCACCAGTCTCATACATTTGGGACACAACTTAGAATCAGCAGCTGGCGATGACACTGAAGCCAAGAAGTGAAGGTCTTTAGTAATGTCTTGGAGGAAACATCAAAGTTAGATGCTATTTTCTTTTATGCTTTATCTAAAAATGTTGACTAGAAGCCATGAGAAAATGGGGCTAGGGCTTGACATAGAGCCTATAAGGAAAAACACCAATGGGTGGCAATAGCAGAGAAAGTAGAAAACCCATTAAGATGAACAAGAACTTAAGAGTACAGTGATCAAGGAGACAGCATTAAGACTCAACACAGTGCAAAAGATCCCAGGAGGACAAGTACATTAGATCCTTGGGGAGAACTAATGTCTATTCTTACAAATATATTCATTTTTACTGTGTGTCTGTGTATGTGTGTGAGGGGGTTAGGGGAGGGGAGGAGAGAGAGAGAGAGGGAGAGAGAGGGGGGGGATATATATATACAGGTGTGTGCAACAGAATACATGTAGAGGCCAAAGGACAACTTGCAGGAGTTGGTTCTTTTCTTCCACCACATGTGCTCTGGGGAATCAAAGTCAACTCATCAGATTTGCCAGCAAGTACCTATATCAGCTGAGCTCTCTCCCTGGCCCCTGAGACCCGTTCTAATATTAGATTCAGTCTCTTCACTGCAGTCAGTTTCTTAAGTTATGAATTTGTTTTATTTCAGAAACTCATCCATTTGAAACGGTCGAGAGTTTTCTTAAGTGTGATGGTCAATCTCCATTGTCAACTTGATTGAGTTGAGAACCACTCAGGAGACATATTTTTGGATTTGGATGGGAGTGTTTTACACAGAGGCTGGCATCAATCTACAGCCAGGATCACAGGCTAAACTAAAAGGGGAGATGGGAAAAGCCTGCCGAGTATCCATGCTCATCTGTTTCCTGACTGTGGATGTGCTGTAGTAAGCCACCTCATGGTAATACTGTTGTTCTCTCACCACTGCAATGGACAGTCACCCTCAAAGCTCAAAAGTAACTGGAATAAATTCTTCCTCCTTAAGTTGCCTTTGGCCAGCAATGGGGAAAGTTACAAGTATAATTGGTGTGTGTGTATGTGTGTGAGTGTGTGTGTGTGTGTGTGAGTATGTGTGAGCATCTTGTATATATAGATGCATGCAAACACCCTTAACATAACTACATTTCTAGCTATGGTGAGGTGTTTAGAGTCAAAGCACCCAAAGGTCATTTTGTCTGCGCTCAGGAGTTTTTCTAGAACACTCAGTGGGGTTCAGTGGTGGCTTCTGGATCTCACCTGAGAAGAGCTGGATTTTGTTAGGTTTAAGCTAAGTGGATATCATTTCTGTTGGTTCAATCAACCAAATATTAGCCTTTATATATGGCTGTAGCTAATCTTATATACTTCAATCTTATATACTTTATGGGCCATCTCATGACTTGTATATTTTGTTATATTATGTTTTATTATACCCAATTATAAAAATTAGATTAGACTACAAGCATATAATAACTGGTTAATGGGGACTCAGACCTGGCATGAAAAATACGATTAATATTCTAATGGAAACCAGAGTGAGAAAAAACATGCTGACATTTGAAAGGGAATATATTAAGAACGTCAACCCTACGAACTCACTGTGGAATGTCTGTTCCCCATCCACAAAAACACTGTACAGTATTTACTCCTAGTTTTCATGAGATGGTAGGATATGGAAGCGAGTTGCTGCCTCATGGGTCTCCCAGGAAGTATGCAGCAAAGCTGAAGTGGGAACCAAGTGTTTCCTTCTGGGCATGAGATCCACTTAGTCAATTTGTTCAGCAAGGGGCAAGAGGTGGCTAAATAAGTTTGTGAGTCAGTGGAAGAAATTACTAACTGTTGTATTTCTTGTGAAATAAAGCTTAATCTGTTGGTTTTTTCCATGGTGACTAAGAATTCTGGGAGATTAGCAATGGACAAAAGGAACATTATGACTTCTTTGTAAGTAAATGTCTTTTCCTGGGCGAGTGTGTGGTTCGGCTGAAGAAGATCAGAACTTTTATTGATAATCTTTTCGAGGAAACAAGGGGCCAGTATGGAGCCTTTTACAGGACCTCACTAAAGGGAGAAAACAGCTCACAGAAAGACACCACCAGATGTGCACAGTATCTTGCACGTACTGAAAGAAATTGTTTTGCGCGCCCTTGTGCACCACCAGTCAGAAGATGAAAGGGGCAAACTTTAGAGGCTGTTTACCACCAACCCTTATATTAGAACCATTTTGAATTCAAGTTATTAGCACATGCCTTGACTGCTAACGGGTTCTATCCAGTAACCCTCACAAAGTAAGGGTAAGCCAGGGGTGGGTGGGGGCGGGCTCATTTTCCTATTTTATCAGCTAACAAACACCGTTTACCAACATTCCAAGGGACTAAAATATATTCAGACCATTTCTGATAATTACTGGGAGGAAGATCCCATCCCGGGGTGGTAATAAAGCCATAGAAAACAGAAATGGAAGGCTGCAGCAGGAACCAGTGGATTTGTGCACTGCTGTTTAGAGAAGCTTCGGAAACGTTCTTGACAAGGGCCATGGACTGAGTGAACGTGGACCTCACGGAGCCCTGAGAGGATCCTGGCTCATAAAGGAACCAAATGTTTCTACAGAGAATGCGTTATATACAGCTCTACCAAGTTGAAAAGAGAAGAACATATGACAGCTTAAAAGGAGGTCAGTAGAATAACACCAGCTGGTCCCATCCATACTGAGCTACAGAGGGCCAGGAGGTGACTCATAGGACACCTGAGGTTTAATTCATGCAAACCTCCCAGAAAAAGAAAGACAGCACAGAAACCTGTCTGAAAAACCATCACCAGCCCTTCCAGGTCATGTTGTACTCATAGAACTTCACAAATGAGGCTTGCCCATCAAAGAGACACTTTCTCATAGGACACCAGCTAAGCCCGGTTTTTGACAGGATAGCCCAGTCAGAAAGGCAGCCTTTGGCTTAGACAAGAAAAAGAAAGTCACACACTTTTGGCAACTGTCACTCTCAGAACAATGTTCTTAGACCCCAAAGATGAGCAGTGGGGCAGTGAGCCTGTACTCTGTCAGTTGGGTCTCATTTGTTACAGCGTGGGGGGTGACAGAGGACAGGGCACACACTCTGATAGAGACCTAATTACAATGATACCAGATGACGGACATATCACACACATCCATCCTGCCTGTCTCCTTCAGGCACTGGGATTCGAACACCACAGACACACTTCAATCCCAAGGAAGCAGAGTTAGGACTGGTAGCCAACAGGCAAATACAGAGTTCAAAGCAGACTTGTGCATTAAGTGTATTTGATTAGGACAATCACTTAGTAACAGCCACGTTGTCCTATTTTAGGATGCTCATGCCTTGCCTAGCTGGCCTGTTCTCCATCCTCCTAGTCAATCCTTGGCTTTCTCCATCTTGGTTAGTTCTCTGGAGAGGGTGAAATCATCGCTACTCTACAAAAAGGTAATACATGTGTGTCACAGAGGCAGCCTGCAGAAAACGTAGATGCTGGGAGCCAGACTCTACCTGGAACCCTGACCTTTGCAGGCCTTTTATGGAGCACAGACTGCTGACTTCACTCAACTATGTATACCAGGCAGAGAAACATATAGGGCTTTTATTATTTTAGCCTTACCCTGGGAGTTGAGTCATTTTTCCATTGGGGAGGTAGAGGGGGGAAATCCATTTTCACAGACTTTTCTTGAAAAATAACATCTAAGCAAGCATGGTGATTCTGGCTTTAACAAGATTACTTTGTTCAAATAAAATATCTAAGCAGCTTATCATTCAATATGCATGCATGCAGAAAAACATAGGCAAATTAAAGAAGATTAATTAGGCCACATCAATTTTAGGTTTATGCAGTGTTTGTAGTTTTATTGTAAATAAGACTGAAATATAGCATGAATCACATTTAAATTCATGCCTTTCATCTTAAAAAATAGAGCTCTTCATCTTAAAAAGCAAACAGATTTTATGTATCATTTTTTATAGTGCTCAATTGAAAAAAATCCTATGGTAATTATATTTGATTTCCAGTAAACTGTTTGAAATTGGGAAGACAAGTTACCTCTGCTTCAGACTAAAAACTGTATTTGAAGAAGTAAGAATTAGGGCAACACATTAGGCAATGGAATCTGTCTAACTCATTGGTAATTACCTTACTTGAAGTGAGTTCCTGCCCTCTGCCAAGCACTTTCATTCACTCACCCCCAAACTACAGAACACAGACTGCTGAAACACATTTACCATGACCAAGGACCCATTGAGTAAACCATAAAATGACTGAAGAAGAAAACTCAACTTCCCACTAATCTACCAGGCCATCAGCTGGGAGGAAACTGGAGGCCTAGTTCAAGGTCAGGCCTAGGAGTTTAAGGGGTTGATACCTGTTGCCTGGTTGTAATTCACTCTGGTTCTTTTCCTTTGTCCTCCAAACCAACTGCAGTTGGTTTTGTAATTATTTACTGTCCTGAGTGGCCTAGCCTCCTCACATACTTAGTTATGGCTTTAAAAAAATGTTTAATTTGAGAAACCAAGGGACATTTCATCTCGAACCACCACCATAACTTTAAAATGTATTATTGTTGTTTGTGTGTACCTGTGTGAGATGTTTGCACACTTGCGTGAGGGTACACACACCTGTGCATGTGGATGGAGCCCAGATGATTGTTGCATCCTGCTCTATCACTGTTGGCTTGATTCTTTTGAGATGGCATCTCTTGATGAACCTGGAGCCAAACTGGCAGCCAACCAGTCTCCGTGACCCTCTCGACCCCTCCCAGTGCTGGAGCTACAGGCATGTGCACAGTCACGAACAGCTTTTCACGTGGGTGGAGAACTGAACTCAGCACCTCCACTCGTGTGGCTTGCTCTTGCCTACTGAGCCCTCTTCCCATTCCTCATTATAATGTTCTAATGTGTCTTATAATTATTCTATCTCCGTAGGTCAGGCTGAGAACCTAGCAAAATGAAACTGCTAGGATTAGTGAGGCCTATGCCTAGTATTTCAATGGGCAATACCATTTGCTCTAGGTGGGAACTCTTACTTCTTTTCTCAGCAACATTTCCTTAAACACTGAAATCAAGAGGCTGCAGAGATGGCTCAGTGGTTACAAGCACTTGTTGCTCTTGTAGAAGGCCCAGGTTCAGTTCCCAGCACGCCTATGGTGGGTTGTGCTACCTATAACTCCAGTCCCAGAGTGCCCAATGCCCTTTTCTGGCCCTCAGCTGAGGGTGCTGCATTCACATGGTTCACATACATACATAGAGGCAAAACATCCACATACATAAAATAAATCTTTTAAAAATAGAAATAACTGTAGTCAAGGGCTACCCAAGTAAGAATTGGTTTTACTTAAAGTGTAACACTCAAATCCCTTCTGAAATTCTATTTAACATTACTAAATAATACTTTAGCAACTGGCATTTGTAGACAGAACGAATGTATAATTAATTATACATGTTCATTACTCTTGGTTTCCTAGTGATACTATTTTAAAAGATAGACCATTTTCACCCAATAGGTCATAATGTTCATAATTGCTGCTATTTTAATTCATTTGGAAAAATTAATGCTCTAGTATTTTTGTACAGTGTTCTTTGATTTTTTTCCCCTCTTTATTTTAACTTTAAAGAGTTTGCTAATAAGAGTCAAGAGGTTTTCTGTTGTTTCATGTCTAAGCCATTTAATAAAATTTACTGAGCACCCAGCATGCCCGGCGCAGGCCCCTGGAGTGGCTGCAAATGTCAGCAGCAGCAGTCACAGTTCCCCAGAGCTGCAATCTGGGTTAGTCATAGAAGAACGCAGGATGCGGGATGTGGGGGTATCCACAGCACACTCTGAATTAACTCAACATAAAAAACACACTCTGTTCCCCCAAAAGTGTGTGGCTGTAGTTTCATAGATCATTGATGATTATCAGATTAAAAACTATTTATATTGTCTTACAATACATTATCTTTGGTATTTTTGTTTTTTGTTTTGTTTTCCAGGAGTTTTGTTATTTCTACAGAAAGGAGGCACGTTTAACCCAGCAGCTAGGATGCCTGCCCAGAAGCCGGGGAAGAAAGATGGCTTACGGGAACAATGACCTGGTTTTATGTCACTGGGGAAAAGCTTTGAAGTCCTCTGTTACCTTTTGAGTCTGCTGCAATGCATTTATCAAATGTTAGGAAGCAGTGCTTCATCGGCTCTACCATCAGTGACAGTGTGAGAGACATGAGAAAGAACAGCTTTCCGGAACATACTTAGAGCATTCCATAAATGAACAGAAAACACCCAGAAAGCAAAGAAAATGTAGAAATGTCATTACATCTCTGATGAGCAGCCCTGTCATATGTAAAAATACCCCTGCTGGGCCCTGATACCCACGTCATCGTCATCATGCCCTAAGCACTCAAGACAAGACACAAACACAACGATTCTTAGAGAGCTGCCTTCAAGGTTGAAGGTTATGAAAGCCACAGTGTCTCTGGCACTTTGACAATGCAATAAGAGGCCGGTGACGAGCAAGTGATGGACACACAATGCACTTCTTGAGGCCAAATGGCCTAGCTGACACATCTGGAGTCACATATAGACATGTGACAACTTCCTAAAGGGATTATTAACAACCCTCAGCAAACATTCCTGGGTGACTTACAGAATGAAGAGAATGGAGGTCCTTTTAGAGAACCAGAAGATTCCTACTTACATATTTCATCCCATTCCCACCTCTGTAGAAGGCCAACATCACAAAGCAAAAGCATATGCTCACTTTGATAAGCCGGGGGAAGTGAAGGCATCAAGAGCTATTTCCTTTTCTGAATACACCTAACTGCATTAGCATATTCATGAAACCACCAGCCCCAGAATCCTGGACAAGCCCAAGTATCTCAGGGTTTTATTGCTGTGAAGAGACGTCATGGCCATGACAACTCTGATAAAGGACAACGTTTAATTGGGGCTGGCTTACAGTTTCAGAAGCTTAGTCCGTTATCATTCTTGGCAGGAAGCATGGCAGCATACAGGTTGACATGATGCTGCAGCAGGAGGTGTGAGTTCTACATCTTAATACACAGGCAGCAGAAGGAGACTATGGACCATACTGGGCATAGCTTGAGCATATATGAGATCTCAAGGCCCCACCTACACAGTGATGCACTTTCCCTAACAAGGTCACACCCCCTAGTAGTGTCACTCTCTATGGGCCAACCATTCAGGCACATGAATCTATAGGGGGAGGGGCAAACCTATTTGAAATACCACATGAGGGGTGTAAAGGTTTGAAAGAGTGTTGGTGTTTTCAACTTCTCAATATCTCAAAAATAAATTTAGAAGTAACAGCAAATCTAAGAGCTTCTTTCAGAGACAGAGAGAAAGGGAACTTACACTGCTCATGTTTTGAGACCATCACAAAGAGTGGAGACTCAAAGAAAAGAGCCGTCAGGCATCAATAAACACAAACAAATCTGATTCTTTCTTAAGTGTCTGATGGGGTTGAAGACCATAAGTTTAGTCTTACAATTAAGCTTAGTTGCTTAGAGGTCAAGATGTTTTTAGGTCTAGATAAATGTTTTAAGTTGATAATGATGAGACATGATAGATATTAATATACATTCAGAATTTTAGATGGGCCAAGATATGAAAGATGTTTTTTTCAAGGCTTCCAAATACAAATAGCCAAAACATTAAGAATGTAACATATGTATAATTGCTGATTGTTTCCTGGTTCTTCTTGCTGTAGGTAGTTTATTGTATATATGTGTAATAATATAAATGTATATATAATTTTTTTAAAGAAAAAATTTAAAATAAAACATTAACAAACTAATCTCAGCACTATATAATTGGGACAACATACGACTTTATGGGTTTTTCCACCAGCACATGACAATTCAGTACTTTGCTGTTGCTGTGTTTTTGATGTCAAAATAATCATTGGAAGACAGGACAGACATCTCAATAAATGGGGAGGGACAAACCACAAAGAAAACAAACAAAATGGCCTCATACTATGTTAAAAATGTATTTTAAGAAAGAATGAAAGTATAATAAAAATGCTTGTGTTGTTTGGTTAGACATGGATTGCTTAAATACAAACTATAAAAGAGAGAATTGTTACAATTAGGCTTAACCCAAATGAAGAAGTTTGTTATTTGAAAACAGCTGGGAAAACAGAGGTATAAGCAGAAGACTTGAGAAAATATTTGCAGTATTATGTCCCATATTTAGATTAAATCCCCAAATGTATACAGAAGTCTTTTAATTCATAGACTTTGAAAGAAGTTCTACCTTGCCAGTTAGGAAGGAGATGTTAGAGCCACTACCACACAGCTACAGGCAGATTATATTTAAAAAATACTTGGCAGTAGTAGGTTCTGGGAAGGATATGAGTTGTGCAGCACTCTCAGACATTTCTGGTGAGGATTATATGCAAAATTATAAGCATTTTTCAGAAACTGGAATAGTAAACTCTTATAAAATTAAAGGTACAACCCAGAGAGTTTATCCTTAGCAATTAAGGATAGCAAGGAAAGTAAAAGCTTACATTTGCATAAAAGAAAAAACACAAGACAAGATGCATACCAAGGAGAAAAGACTCAAGTCGACCTTCTAAGGTGACGGAGGTGCTCTATATGTTAAGCAGTTGTACACGGTAGCAGATCTCATCAAATCTCACCATAAGGTGTATCATATTGCGCTGGATAATACTTTCCCACAATTCAAAGTTTAGTTTGATAAAGACCCTTCTTTCTTCACTGCCTGTGGGGGTAGAAAACAAAAAAGGGGCTGGGAGATGGCTGAGTGCTTCAGAGCACTGGCTGATTTTCCAGAGGACTCCGGTTTAATTCCCAGCACCCACGTGGCAGCTCACAACTTTCTGGAACTCCAGTTCTAGAAGATCCAATACCCTCACATAGACATACATGCAAGCAAATCAGCAATGCACACAAATGACAAGAGATAATAAATAAATATATGCAATAGGAAAGTACTGCAGAATAGCAGCTAAGACCAAGAGGATAAAGATCAGAAGTCAGACCCCAAAATGTAAAATTTAGGTCAGACAGACTACCTTCCACCCCCCATGAAGATGATCCAGGGGCCTTTATTTTATAGAAAAATGTTTACAGAGAGAAAAACTAAAACCAGCCATTCTAGCCACTGCTGTGCATGCTCAACTGAATAACGGAGGAACAGCTGAGTCCTGTCACAGACTCCTGATAGTCTGCATCTGTAGTCCTGGGAGACAGGGAAAAAGCAGGAAGGGGCAGGATGGAAGAAAGACATCAACAGAAGAAAGGGAAAGAGGGGTGCTAGCCAGAAAAAAAACCAGACTCTGTAATCTGCAGAAAAATGCAGGAAAAGAGGTTAGGAAGACTGAACAGTGTGCATGGAAATGGTGAAAGAAAATGCAGGGATGTGAGAAAAGGTTCAGAGGGCCAGGGAGAAAGAAAGCAAGTAGAATTGAAAGCCAAGATGAGCCAACAGAGAGAAAAGAAACAGAGAGAAAAACAGACCGAAATGTAAGAGGGTTGAGAAGTCTATGTTTGGAGGCAAATGTGAGCTATGAAAATGCCTGCAGATTATTTCCCTGTAAAATTAGAATAAGGAAATACCAAAGAAATAATGCGAGGAATTTCTTCTCAGATGTTTTCAGTACATATATTTTCCATCTACGAAATGTAGCCTTTGGAGGATTTTTAACTCAGCTTAAATCATACTTTTCTTCCCAGGATTTCACATTTTAATAATTTTTTAAAATTATATAAATGATGCCATGCTGAAAATATAGAAACAGCAGAGGGAGATGGATGGTGGCCAGCCTGTCTCTGCTCTCTAGTCCTGGCTCTGTTAGGACTGACTGTGAGACGGGCTCCCACTCGGGCCTGTACTAACAGGATACACTTTGCCACTTCATTTATTTCACTTCCCGATTTTGCCTCATATTTTCCTATTTACTTTCCTTCCCTTAATTCTCTTCTCCTTGTCTTCTGGTTTGCTTTCTCCTCCCCCATCCCGTTTCTTTGTCCCAACAAATTATGTGTGCGCTGGCCAGGCTGAGTGCTCGGCTGCTGCCAAGGACACAAAACCACAGGCCATTCAGTGCTGCTCAGGACTTGCTGGAGGCCAGCTAGAACGTCCCATGCTTTGAGGTAAAAGAGAAGCAAGTATTGAACATTCCGTCCTAAATATTAATCCTAGAGATTAAAAAAAAAGCATGCTTTTCTTTCCTATGGGAACTTCAGCCTTTTGTATACAACATTTTACTAGTCACACGCTTTTATTTATCTCTACATGTCCTAAATGTCATGCCTTCCATTTCAGTTTGGAGTTTTAAATTCATCCTGACAAGAAAGCCTGGGGGTCCTTTTGTACTTGAAGCAGTAAACACAACCATGGGAATTTAAGGGCAACCGTTCCTGACATCAACAGAAGATGCACCGACCTAACTCTAGACACCTTCAGAAAAACACACTCCACTCTGGCAACAATGTGATGTGCAAGAAATCACTTAAAGTAGGTTTGAAAACATCCTAGCTGGTGTTAGCACCACAGCACTCCCTTCAACTCTCCTAGACTCCTATCATGAGAAGGAGCATGGAGTGATATTGTTTCAACATAGTAAATACTATACCTTTATAAATCTTCATCCCTTCTCTTAACTTTATGCCATCCAGCTCATCCCTTGAGGATCTTTGGAAATTTCTATTTTATCCCATGGCCAACGGATCTCTGCCAGTTAGCAAGTATTCAATGAAAACTTAAAAAAAAAAAAAAAAAAAAAAAAGGAATGTGTAAACAGTCACGTGATACACCTACAGAAGCTACCAAGCTTAAGAAATAGCAAAGCTCTTTGCACAACTTGAGGCTCAGGGACTCGAGGCTGTTTAGCTAAAGTGAGATCATGGAAAGTTCTCTGATGGAATGCAAAAGACGCTCCAGTCTTTCTCTTGAGTTCTATCCCATCAGTCTGCACTCAGTTTCAAGAGGAGGCACTGCAGTGGGATAAACAGAAAATAGCATGATAAGCCACTGACCTAAGACTCAGTCTCTCTCAGTGGTTCCTAATTATAAATAGTAACTGGGTTCTCTCAAATCACTTAGTGCAGAGCCTGAGGTAGCATTGTGGGGAACTAATAAAAGGTACTTGGTTACAGTACAATTGTGACAACTGGCACTTTGAGTGGTAGGGTTCCTGAATGATGTGATGTGATTTCATAATCCACAGCCTATCTGCAGAACCTAATCGCTGTCACAAGTCCCTATCCCTGATGGGCCTGGTGGTGAGTGCCTGCAATCCTGTCACTGGTGAGTATGAGGCCGGACTGAAAGAGTGATGACACCATAGGCTACAAAGTGAGTTCCTGTGTCAAAGCAACAATATAATGACATCACTCTGTCTTGAGCAAGGTTTTTCTTATGCTGTGACATCATTGTTGACAGTTTCCATTCTATGCAGAGACAGCCTGCCTACTGGTTTGAACTCAGAGTAGGAAGAAAAAAGATTGAGGGCAGTATATATATATATATATATAAAACCCCAGTTGACGCTTAAGAGAAAGGGAGAGAAGGATGTTAGGATTTAGAAGTGCCTTGGTGGGTTGGAGCCAAGGTGTGTAACAAAGAGATCATACCATGCAACAGGTCTCACACAAGGATTTACTGGGGGAGGGGGGAGTTAAGAGCCATTTTGGACTGGGGACATGAGAGAGAGAGAGAGAGAGAGAGAGAGAGAGAGAGAGAGAGAGAGAGAGAGAGAGAGAGACAGACAGACAGACAGACAGACAGACAGACAGGCGGACAGACAGACACACACGCACATGCACACGCGTGCACACACACACAAAGACAGACAGACAGAGAGAGAGAGAGAGAGAGAGAGAGAGAGAATAGAGATAAAGAGACAGAGACAGAGCTGAGATGTTGGGAGGGATCTTTTAAAGGAGCTTGTGTTGTACAGGAAGATACACAACTCATAGGGACAATGGAAATGTGTCATCCATGGCAGTGGTGGGTGACAATGTGTCTGGTCTTTCAAGGGCAGACAGGTAGAGTTCCTGATATCTCACAAGAGGGATATCTCCTGGGTGTGTATGGTGGGGTAGTGCCAATGCATTACACTAAGAGACGGTGATTTGTTTGTTTGTTTGTTTGTTTTTCCAGACAGGGTCTCTCCTGTATAGCCCTGGTTGTCCTGGAACTCACTCTGTAGACCAGGCTGGCCTTGAACTCAGAGATCATCCTGCCTTTCCATCTCGGGTGCTGGGATTACAGGCGTGCGCTACCATCACCTGGCAACTTGGGTCCCTGGAAGTGTTGCTCTCAGGAAGGATTAGTATACCGGAATCAGGAGACCAGTGAGAGAAGGCTAACAAAAGAGCCTGGCTGCCGTCTACACCCCCACCCCAAACTTCTTCAGGTGCTTCCTCCTTTGTGGTACGTCCCACCACCAGACCCTCCACTGAGGCCAAGTGAATAAAGCGATGGGTCTTGGACTTCTGATCTCCAAAACTGAGCTAAATGAGTCTTCTTTTATATATGTCACAGCCTGAGGTACTAGTGTGTTACAGTAATGGGGTGAGAGGATTTGGGGGGGTACGTGGGCGCAAGTGTGGGAATCTAACAGCTAGAGAAAACAAGATTTAAATCTACTTAGAAACTTGCTACTGGAGCATTTGCCCTATTCGAAGTCTCATCTCTTCACACAACTGCATGTGCCCTTTCCTAAGCTCACTACAAGCACTTGCCAGGAGTTCATTATCATCTTGTGCTCTGTGGATGAGAGAGGACCCTCAGCATCGGATCAATTTTCCTCTTTCTTTTTCTCTTCAGAAAGCCTGGGGATTTGAGATGGCAGTATCTTAACACCATCTCTGCAGTGAGAAAATGCAGCCCAACCTTCAGATAGACATCTCCAAGGGCTTATTTCTCCACACTGTGAAGCTAGGCCCTGGGCGTCCCAAGCACCATTCCCTTACCAGGATTGCTTTCAGACTGTGTGTTTTATTTCATGTGTGTACTACTACATGTCACATATCGAGTCCCTGGGAATGTTTAGCAGATTCCAAATGTTTGGCTTTTGATCTCAGCCACATAGTTGTCAGATGTTTTAACGTCACTTCCCTCTGTAAACATTCCCGAATTCTACCATCCTAGGACTTTTAGGGAAAGCTAACAAGCCTAAATAAATGTGATACACTATGCTATGCGCTTTTCATTGTGGCCTCTGTGAAATGGAGAGTAGACATCGCTGCCAATAGTTTATATATTAAGACACAAATCCTGATGAGCCACAGGGTAGCACTGTAGATGCAGCCTTTCTCCACGTCATCCACAAGGCAGTGAAAAAAAAAACAAAAACCAGGTTTCATCATTATTGTCAACTCACAGTGACAGACTACAAAGAGAGATGGGCAGCGAAGATTCTGGTGGTGACAACAGTCCATGGTCCATCCGCACACGCTCAATGCAGTCCACCCATTGATCTGCCCAGTATGAATCTGACCAGGAAATTACAACCCTGCCTGACCCCAGTCTTCTCTAACATCATGCCTATAACCATTTCTCAGCTATAAAATCGCCTTTCTCACTGAGAAGTCACATAGTTTCAAACTGGGTCGGAAGCAGGCGCAGCTGAGGTACAGAGATAAAATTAGCAGACATTACTCAGTGGCCGGCTCGGTAGAGTACTTACGGTAATAAGAGCAGGCAATGCAGTGGAAGCATACCCTGTATAAAATGTTCTCATCTCTCCAAATGTCCATACTAACACACACACACACACACACACACACACACACACACACACACACACACACACACACACACTGCATACCCACATTTGTTGTGTTGAGAGAAAGGTCATGATTCAAGTGACCTTACCCTTTAAGTAAATGGTCATGGTAGTCTATAATAAATCAAGTCCCCTGGGGTATAGAGGCTCCCTGCTGTCAGATAAATGTCTGAATATTTCTGCTAGGAATTTTCGACCAAGCAAGTTAGGATAGAGAAGGAAGGGGCAAGGAGCTGTGGCTCCTCACAGTTATTTGCTGTAGGGACTCTCTTGCGGCAGTTGGTGTGTTCAGGATCTGTTGCGCTATATGCAGGCTACATGTAAATGAACAAATCCTGCTTATGAATTGTAGATATGGCACTTGGTGTTTAATCTGATCCTCCTAACCATTAAGCTACATGCTCTCCAGATAAGCAAACTGGAGATAGCATTATCTGTGGATGCTAATTAAATATAAAGGCCTTCATTTTGACAAGGAGGAAACATGCTCATGTTGGTGTTGGCAAGGCTCTGCCAGAAGTGGTGCATGCAGCTCACCTACTACATACACTGCACACACTCCACAGAGTAAAACCTGCCAGGAACCAAGCGAGCCAGGAATGAGGCGGGTACCCAGAAAGGTGAGTTTTCAGGTCAGTCTGGGAACTGTACTTCCTTTTATAAAGCTCAAAGATGAGACAGATGACAAATTAAGTCTCCAGATAAACCCAGAAACACCAGTGAGAAAAGATGACTTTCGGCAAACTAGAAGGGCTATTTTAGTGCCAGTTAGGTCTGTCCAGTGGTAAACTCTGATATATATATATATATATATATATATATATATATATATATATATATATGTGTGTGTGTGTGTGTGTGTGTGTGTGTGTGTGTGTGTGTGTATGTGTGTGTGTGTGTGTGTATATGTGAATTGACAGGTTGATGCTGGAAAATGGATTCATATAAAACCACAAAGGTTAATTGCCATTCCACATTTGCCCTACCTACACCCATGAGATAAAAATAGCTAGCTGGAGATGATGCTAAGTGAAACTCAAGGTAAACCCATAATCATGATGGTTGTTAAGGCTGGCAAATATTGAATTTAGAGTGATCTATAGACATTGGCTATGTGAGAGAATTTATTCAGAAAACATGGATTAAGATTAAGCTGTTCTAATATGCACATATATCCATATATATATATATTTTATATATGCCCAATCTGAATTTCTTTTATTCCGTGAAGCCTATTAATTAATAAAGGCGAAGCTACACATAATTTTTATTATTAAAACATTTGACAAAACCAATATAAATAAATTCAAGTGGCAGGAAAAATACATATCTTCTGCCAGATCTCACATCTTTTTTGCAGTTTATGTTTCTGTGTATAGATGTTTTGCCTGCATGAATGTTTGTGTACATGGATGTATACATGCCTGGTGCCCACGGAAGCCAGAAGGTGTAGCCAGGTCCCCTAGAACTGGAGTTACAGACAGCTGTAAGTTGCCATGGGGGTGCTGGGACTTGAACCCAGGTCCTCTGAAAGAGCAGCCAGTGACTATAACCACTGAGGCATCTCTCCAGCTCCTAGACCTCATGTCTTAATTTGGGGTTTGACTATCTGGACAATATGAAAATAAAGTATATGGATCTAGCTCAGAAAACTTGTTTCTGTCCTTAATGACATACATGTAGGAAAACATGTCCTTTACTGATATCTCAGCTAATTAGCCCACTCTAAAGTCTCAGACTCACACACCAAAGGAGTCCTTCACACCTTTGCGTGTATATTTTACCTAGGAACTGCTGTCTTGAAATGGGCACTTATCAGCTAATGAGAAACAAAGAGTCAATGATCTTCAGGGATGGCTGCTGTCAAACACCATAAATCAAAGACCACTATTGATTAACTAATTTGAGCAGTAAAAACAGACTTTGTTGCTAGGGCAATAACAGAAGGGTTGAAAATGTGATCACCCAAGGGATTTCTTGTTCTCACAAGATTTCCCTGAAACCAGAGATACACAGAGGAAAAAAAAAAATCTCCACTGTGTTACTAACTATAGCTATAAAAGAATAATTCTCTGCAAAATTATTCTCCTAAAAAATGTTTTTACCAATGCCAATTTTCAAGGGCACCTGAGAGAGAGAAACAGTCACATCCCCACCTGTCATTAAGAAGACATTCAAGGACCAGCGTCACACAGAACGCAGGATAGAGCTATGCTATGCCTGTGGGGTCCAGCTGACTCCTTCATTTAGCAGTTCCTCAGCGTTTTCAAAACTTCACATTCCCACTCCTCCCCTCCTCAATTAGCTCAACAAAATGTCTTGCAAGTCGTACATCATCGCCCACCACCAAACTGCTGCCTGCAGCCTGGCCTCCCGATTCTAGGGGGAGAAGTGAAAGGTGGGGCGGCGTAGGATGCAACTGGAGAGCTTCCCTGGGAAAGGACAAACTGGAAAATGGCCCAATAATTCTTCTCTGGAAACATCTGAGGTTTCCGTCTGTAGGGAAGGACAGCAATAAGAATGCACCAAGTCTGTCCCCCACATTGGCTGCCCGGTGTGAGATTTCCACGTGGCTTTGGAGGGCTTTGGAGGCCCCTGTTGTAATGACCTCAGTTTTGAATAGACAGTAAGGAAAAAGAGGGCGCTGCCTAGTCTGAATTCCTTTCACTAGCAGGAGGCAGCGATGACTCACTGAGGTGTGTGTTTGTAGCATCCCTCCGGTGGCTCAGAAGATCCTGCCGGCTCACTGTAGGACCTTGTGACCTCATGCCAAGTGTCTTGCTACTGGGTTGAGTGCTCATGGTCTTTCCTGGAGCACTCGGAAAGTGCTCCCTTTTGAAGGCCACCCTTTGAGCAGGGCTAGCTCTATTTGATGGGGGAAAGCCCCCTTCTCTGCGTTCTTCAGCTCCGTAACTACTATGAGGAACAGAGATGTGGAGACACAGTTTAGTGACCTTTAAAATGCACAGCTGGGTTTCTAAAATCCTCCTAGTATTTGGCCACTGAGTTGTCCCAGGAAGAGAAAAGTGCGACAGTTTGGGCTTTGCATTGCAGGCAGAGGAGTGATCTCCTCCGTCCCATCTCTAATTGACATCAGTGTAAGTTATGTTGAAAAATACTGGTTGATTCCTGGACAGAGGCAAAGAAGTAATGGGTATGGGATAAAACCGTGCATGTTCCTATCATGCTTTGATAATTTTCTTCCCAAGAGTGAGCTGAACGAGAATAGAGGGACCGGTCTTATCGTCCATGCGTCAGTGACCTGGCAGACCATCTGATGCAGAACACTTTCTTGGGGAAGGGAAAGAGGGTGGGATGGGGATGGGTCAGGGAGGGGAGACTGGCTGAATTATTTAACTGAGTCAAGAAGCATGAAATTTCTTGACATTGTGGTTGCGGGTACCACACCTCCATGATGCTCTTCATCTTTGGCCATGTTCCAAAAGTAACATCATAACTTGTGCTCCAAAGCCCATCAGGGCTATTCATCGTCAGAAGGAAATTACCTGAAAATAGTTTCCTGATCAGAACCACGCGACTGCCTTTCTCCTGTCATTACCGATCATTCACGACTTCCCTAATGTGGTACAGTCCTCAGAGGAAGCTGTGCTGAATAGCTTTTCCCTCATCAAAAATTCAAGCCCGGTTTCACAAGGGAGGCAAAGCCATTACCAGATTGTGTGTTTCCCATTTACATGGGTGGAAAGGTGCTAAAATGTAAAAAAGAGTCTGTAACAGGCTCGGATTCCGACATTCCGTCAAGGAAACGCCTGTGCACGCACTGTTCTCCAGACAAGGACTATTTAGCCAACTTTATACACCTCAGATGGCCCTGCCTGTTGATATCCCAGGAGAGAAGCTCTCTCCACAAGATTTTAACTTCTAAGTTTCTACAGTAAGACCTTTCCTTTTTTTTTTTTTTTTACTTAATTCATTTGTTTTCATTTACATGTATTTTTGTGTTTGTTGGTCTATTTATACTCCAATTGCTCTTGGAGACCAGAGGAGGGCATTGCATGCCCTGGAGCTGGAGTGACAGGCAGCTGTGAGCCTCCATGTGGGCTCTGACAAGCAAACCCAGCTCATCTGCAAGAGGCACCAATGCGCGTACCTGCCCAGCCAGCTGCAAGACATTTCTTAACTCATTAACAGAAGAGCTAGCCTCAAAGTTCTGCCAGGTGGACTGGCTTGCCATTTCCTCCCGCCCCTCTCATGCCCTCCACGTTACACACTGTCTTGATGGACAGCTTGGAAAGTCATGTTCCAAATACTCCTAAGATTTGGGCCCTTGTGGAAATCCAGCTCATGGTTTCTTTGTCACAAGGAGTCACTGATTACTGCTGTCCCTCTTGCTTCACCCAGCTCATGGTCCTTTGGTATCTTTCTTCCTTTTCTTCATTGGTTTTTCACTACTAAGAAGTATAGGCCCTAAGAGATTCCCAGAGAGTGCCTTCCTGAGAGTGAGCTTCGCATTGCTGCTCTGCTCAAGAGACAACGCTTCGCTTGCTTGCTGTCTGTGAGCCAAGCAAGTGGATGGCATAGTCAAAGCCAACATTAAGCCATAAAAAGTCACCAGAAATGCATTAGATAATACCTAATGTAGATTAAATAGCCTTATAGAATGAACTCTTGGTCAACATTTGTGGAGTTTGACCAGGTAGGTTCTATCTGTCCCCTCACCAAAGTAAAGCATGGCATTAAAGGATAATTAAGTAATCTCAGAGTATGTGCTGAATGCCTTTGTAACTTTGAGGCTAACCCTGGCTTCATAGTGAATTCTATCTCACCTAAGGCTATATAGTGAGACCCTGTCTCAAAAATAGATGAAAATTGCATACATAAAGAACATATATAGAGTCAAACTAGGTTAGTTAGCATGAAGAAGTCCTTTTGTAAAACAATTGTTAGACTAAATAAGATACCTCTCTTTTAATACCTGTCTTCTATCAGCTGCACTACTGTATACTGGGCATGCTCAAAACAGTGGGGGAAGTGGCTGCAGAGGTGGCTCAGTTGGTACAGTGCTTGCCGCACAGCCTCAGGACCTGAGCACCACCCCTGGTACCTGTGTGAACAGTGGGGCAAGGCACGGCATCTGTGATTCCAGGGCTGGGAGGCAGAGCCTAAGGAGCGAATCCCCTATAGATTATTGAACAGATAGTCTAGACAAAGCTTCAGGTGCATCGGGAAACCCTGTCCCAAAACACTAAGACAGAGAGCCCTTGAGGAAGATACTCAAAATTAACCTCTGTGTACAAAAGCCCCAGCACATATAAGTTCACACACACACACACACACACACACACACACACACACACACACACACATTTATTCACATGCCCCAATACAGAAAGTAACAAAAAAATTAAAGATAAGCAAAGGAATACTATCCACTATGTTTAATTTGTTAATAAAGTTCTTGTCAAAGTTAGACTAATGAGCAGCCCTTTCATTTTAGTAATATTAACAATTTATCCTCAGTTTATATTTTATGTTTTCATGCAGTGCATCACTTTTATATGTGGTAATTAAGCATCAGTTGTAAAGAGCTAAATTAACAAGGAAACTTCTCCATGATAAACACAGACTTTGAAAAAAAATCCTAATCAATCAAAATGAAATTCTCTTTGCTTTTGGGATATAGTAGATTGCAATTTATCCGCACACACATGCTCCTAACCTACCAAGCAGAGGAACTGGCACTCCCACAAATTGATTGTGCATGATATATGGAACCATTATTCACAATAAATGGCTAATCCTATAGATAAACATGTCAAGCTATGGAGAAGATTCTTTGTCCATCCACAAACTTAGTAAACTTGGAAGTTAACCCTAACGGGACTTTGAATGGTTAAGAGAAAAAGCAAAACCACTGACTTCAAAACAAGCTTAGTAGTGGCCCAGATTTTAGGTGATGCTATTAGAGAATATGCCACATCCACCCAGTGTCCAGAGTCACATCACCAAGCCACTCTAGTGGCTGTAGCTGCAAGCTGCCGAGTTAAATGCAAGGACTCTTGCTGAAGGATGTAGGGACCAGTCAGAGAGAACCAAGAAACTCTACTCCCACCAAGCAGTTACGGCAGACATAGAAGCCGCACTAAAGGGTTACCCAGACCATCTGAAAAAAGAAGATTTTCTGGAGGACTTGATGCCTTGTGGTGAATTTCCAGTGACTGAAGGATGCAGGCAAGTTTGGCCTCAAGGGGCCATGAGTTTCTGTCCTTCGCACCTTTCTGCCTTGAACACAGCTGAAGTTGGCCGTCTTCTCTGTCTTGCCAGCCACTGATCTGTTTCAGGCCCTCAGCATTTCCCCTGGAAACCCCTAGGGACTGTGAAGGGTTGATGCGTTCTGAGGGGAGATTGGAGGCCTTGCTTCCTCTTTGATGAGAGAGCCCCCCTTACAGTTGAACAGCCCTTTAACCAAACACAGCTCATCCAGGAAGTCCCGAGAGATTGGCGGCCATATAGGTCCCCTTGTCTCGGATACTCTCTTCAAGCCTCTGCCTCCCAGGCTCACCTGTAACTCCTACATACAGCACTTTCAGATCTATGGGCTGCTGAGCCGGCTTAGTGTTACAGATTATCACTTATGCACGTACAGTTACTGTGTGTGCTGAAACAACAGGAGCCACGGCGGTCAGCAAGGAGAGACACTAACCAAGGTACTCATGCTTATTTTTGTGGCATTAGACTTTATTCTTGAAACACAAAACTTTCAGCTGATCTCACCATGACTGTCACTCCTATTCATCGTCACCCTTCTAAATCCAAAGTTAACGTCAATGGAAAGGGGACTGACCAGTATTTCAACACCCCACCACCAAATCATTCTCAATTTCTCTTCCCACAGTGGTGGAGATGGAGTGTGCAGAATGCACTTTTTCTTAGAACAGGGGAGGAGAAAGACTCCATACAGGGAAGAGAGGCTCTAAAGACAACAGAGCCAGGGAATGGCAGCATTGCGTGACAAGAACCTTGCACTGTCAGGCCTTCTGGCTCTCGAGTCACCTTTCTTTCATCTTCTCTCTCTGGGCCTGGCCTTGTGGTTTATAAGCACACCTTCGCCCTGTGAGTCCACGCCCCCTTTTCTAGAGACTCGGCCATTGGCATAGGACATAGAATCAGACAGTGACAACTAAGAGCATCGAGTTCTTTTAAAAGCTTTCCCATCCTCAGTGATGAGCATCTTTGTAGTGTCCGCTTCTCACTCCTACAACCGTGATGAGTCCAGACAAAGACAATGTGCCGCTTCCTCGCCCTCTTGGTGTTGTCACTGATACACAATCTGAGCTTTGACGTCTGATAAACGGGATGTTTATCAGAAACGGTTTGTTTCCTAAGAATACACCACGCTCACAGTGAGAGCTGAGATGTGTACTTCCTCTCAGTGAACACAGAAGTGTTCTTCCATTCTCCACCAATGGCAGCCCAACACCCCAGCATTAGCTACCCCGTGATAGTTCTGCTTTGTGTGGTGGCCACTGTGCCCTCACTGGGACAGCTGGAGCAAAGCCACAGCATGTCTCCGAGAAAACTCTGAAGCCGCAGGGATACAGATGTGTGTCCTGGGCTGACAGGTGGTGGTGGGGTGGGGGAAGGGGTGCAGATATTCCCACAGAGCTCTCCCCTCAAGCAAGTTCTAAGATGGCCTAGGTTCTCTTCGTATCCATGATCCGTGATGCAAAGGGCTTGATGCCACACCCCTGTCCCACTTGAATAAGATCTCTCGCTCTCTCTCAAACACATCAGACACACAGACACACACACACACACACACACACACACACACACACACACACACACA
>OU015751.1:89847637-89862944 GCA_907169655.1 Acomys percivali | reverse complement strand
CACACACACACACACACACACACACACACACACACACACACACACACCATGTTATCACCCATCCGATATTCCAGGCTCAGATGTGTGCTGTAACCTTGTAGGTAATCACTGAGTTCACGAGTGGGAGAATGCATGCCAAGCACAGCGCACAGTTCAGGTGAGGAGTGGGTATTTTTGTTTTTCCAGAAAGCTACTCAAATATGTGTTACCTTCTCCAGTGACAAATATGTCCTGTTAGTTATTCTTCATTACCAACTTGGCCGGACTTAGAATCACCGAGGAGACACTTCCCTGGACATGTCTGTGAGGGTATCTGCAGAGGTTTACTAGGAAGGACCCAACACAAATGTGGGTGGCATCATCTCGTGGGCTGGAGTCCAAGATGGAAGAGAAAAGATACAAAAGAGAAACTGAGGCGCTGCTTGCTAACAGTGGACACAGTGTAGCCAGCTGCCTCGTGTTCCTGATGCCTCATGGTCCCGCTGCCTCGCACCCCAGCCGACTCGCACTCCTGCTGGCATGACTTATCTTTACTGGACGGACTGTATTTTCTCACGCTGTGAGTGAAAAATAAACCCTTTTTTTCTCTGAGTTGCTTTTATCAAGCATTTTGCCACAGCAACAAGAAACAAATAACTAATGCGATGTTCAATTTCAGTCATTTCATTAGGTTACTGAGCCAGACTGTCAAGCCCACTGGCACAGTCCCCCTTGACTCTGCTTGCCAAGATCCTGCTTGAATCATTTTTTAAAGGATCTGCTATAACAGACCCACACTCAACAAATGAAGTAACTTTTCTGTAGATATTGGTATAAAGTGCAAAGGAAAAACAAAACAAAACAACAAAACAAAACCGGGGTTCTTTAAAATGCATGAGTGCCAGACATTAGTCCAGTACACGTGAAAATGGTTTGCCAAAAGCACATTTCGAATGGCTGAGTGGCCCAAGTGAGAGCAGCCCTAGAAAGCCATTCTGAACAAGAACCTTTCCACGGCTTGTAAACATCTGTAGGCAACCTTGTGGCTTGTGGCTGACCTTACACACAAGAACCGCCCCCCTGCCCCCTGCCCCCTGCCCCCTGCCTCCGCCCCCCCCCCCCAGCCCAGGGTCAGAATTAAAATCAACAGTCAAGTGTGGAATGTGGCGTCTTGGGAAGGGGCAATATTTAAATCAATTTAAAACGGAATGCAGTGATCACCGATATGTTGGGGCGTCTCCTTTTATCCTTTCCGTAGGACTACAGGGGACATGAAGTCTGATTTCCTTTTGTTTACTCCGGCAGGAAAGTGGACAGATGAGGAAAACCTTCCCAGAACTAGATGGTCATCCAGTAAGTTTCTAGTTACACCAAGTGTCCTCAATAGCCCGGAGAACATCAGCTATGCAAACACTCAGCCACTGAGTCCACAGCAATGGCGGGCGGGCCGCTCTTATCTCCAGAGTAGGACTGCAATTGTAACCCCAGGAGAATTCTACCTTAAAGCCTCTGCTTAGAGGTGTGTTGTGGATATGCCTCCTTCGAGACATAGTAGGGAACGCTCTATACCTTGCAGTCTGTGGAAATGAAATACAGAAAGGGTTATGTTGTATTGCTTTAGAAAGAAAGGAACAATAGGCCCGTGGTAAGAATCCAGCTTTCCTATTTTGTGGGTCTGCTTAAATGGCAACACAACTGATTTTCCAGATTCACTAAGAATCTTTCTCGTCTCACTGCCTTTGATCTGACTCAACACCACTTATTGCATGAGAAGAAACTTGGCCTGGTGAATAGGTCTCAGCTCTTTTATATCTGGATTTGCCTTCTGGCTCATAATTGAAAAGGCAACATTATCCCTTTCCTTCTAATTGCTTAAGAAGCTGACTCTCTTTTTTTTAACACAGAAAACAATACTTTCTTACTTTCTTTCTAACCTTGCTAGAATCAAGCCATGAAGGTATCGTGACTTTTTAAAGGTATTCTTAGATAAATTTAACACAATGAAACACAAAGGCTAAGTTGGCCCTGGGTGGGGAAAAAACCACCCATTGAGCTGTTTAACACGAGGCCCTGAGGTAAGTACTGGTCAGAAGAAGCTGCAAGGCCATGTCTCTGCTTACAAGGAGCTGTGGATGGGGGGCAGGGGAGGTAGATGCTACAAACAGCAGTGCATTTCTCCTGATGACAGCGTACAAACATCAGGTGGGAAGGAGACAGGGAGAGCCTGCAGGGAGCAGATGAACGCTTCCTCCGTATCCACGGTAGATCTGATCCTTCAAAGAAGGAATTCACTTTACAGCTCTGCTACTTCCCACATCTTGCATCGGACTTATTAAAAAATACAGCCCAATGTTGCTTCGTGGGAGACTCATAGATGCTATATCTCAGATGTGACCCAGAAATCTGGGCTTTCTGTCTGATCTTGTTCCAAATGGCCCCAGGATTCTGCTCGGAGAGCTACATGGCAGATGGGATGGGTGGTAGGGGAGGGGGTGACATATCAGGCAGAAAGAACCATCTGTGAAATGAGAAGTAGGACACGCAGGCATAGAATGTCTGGGAAACCATAGTGAAGGAGTCAGCAGCCTCGACAGGGACCTGGTTATGGGTGCCTTCCTCGCCCCATGCAGGAGCTCGAACGTGCTTCTGAGCAATGTATGGTTAGGTCATAAATAAAATCACATGTATCTAATAACCTTTTAGCATTCATTTTCGCTGATCTACAAAGACATGAAAATTGAGGCAGGCATGGTGGCATATGCCTATAACCCCAGCATTCAGGAGGCTGAGGCAGATGGACCACAGTTTTCAGGCCAGCCTAGACTACATAGAAAAATAGCAAGATTCTATCTCAAAGGAAAAAAACCCCAAGCAATCAATATAAAACCAGAAAAGAAACCACCATAAGTATGTGCATATCAATGGGGCTACCATATGATGGTTCGATACAAGCATGAATCCTTTAGTGATTATTAAGTCAAGGTAAAACACATCTATAGTCTCAGACAACTATAGGGTGAAAACATTCAAATTCTAATCTTTTATAATGTAGATTATTACTAACTGTATTGCCCAGGTGTGCAGCCACACACTACCACCGGCCACTCCCGACTGTAGCTTGGTTGCAGTAGAGCAGCCTTTTCCTTTCTATCCCAGCTTTGCTCTCCCCAGCCCTTGTTGACTGTGTTCACACACTGTAGGAAAACAAGCTTTTTAGGTGCCAAAAAGGAGTGAGATATTATCTTTCCGCAACTGGCTTGTGTCGCTTAACACAGTGATCTGCAGGTGCACCCACACTGTCACAGATGACAGGCATTCCATTCGTTTTAGGGCCACACTGTCTTTACTCCTTCATCTGTTGATAGTTTTCCAGATGTTAAGTGTTGACTTCATTTGGTTCCTGTTATTGTGATGGAACCTTGACCAAAAGCAACGTAGGGGAGAGAAGGGCTTATTTCATCTTACACTTCCGGGTGACAGTCATCAGTAATGGGAGCCAAGGTAGAAAGTGAAGGCAGGGACTTAGAATGTGGAACTGAAGCTGAGGTCACGGAGAAATGTTTCTTACTTGCTTGTTCCCTCTAGCTTGCTCAGCCTGCTTTCCTACACAGTCCAGGCCCACCTGCCCAGAGATGGCACTGCTTGCCACGAACTGGACCCTCCCACATTAATCACTCATCAAGAAGATCCCCCCACACTCATGTTGACAAGCCGACCTAAGGAGGCAGTTTCCCAGTTGCGGTTCTGTTTTCTAGGTGATTCCAGTTTTTGCCAGGTCAATAAAAACCAATGAATAATGTGTAATAGTAAGTGGAGGGTCAATCCTAATAAATGTGATTAAGTTTTTGGACTGTCGTCTTGTTTTGAAAGCAGGTATTAATATCAGAATATAATGAGTTAATGCGGTGCCATGGTGGCAGCTGTCTGATCACAGACCACCCAGATGGCCCCTGAATACTGCAGATACCATCTATTCACCACATACAGGACTTTTCAAGACAACCCTCACTTCTGTAGGCACCATCATGTGCTTACCAGCACAGCCCTGCAGCCCAGGAGAAATGGCTGCTGAAGATCTCCATTGACATCATAGGAAAAGAGCCTCAATGCTCAGAGAACAAATGAGGCCACAGCAGTCACCAGGAAAGGGTTGCATTATCACTACCCTGCATGCTACACCACCAGAGAGAACAGACAACACCATGTAAGGAACAACAACATGAGGAATGAAGCATTGATTGTATTCCCTTTGGTCTCAGAATGGAGCAGATGACTCATAGAAAGAGGATCGTGGCCCAGGAAATGAAAAATAATACAGAAAATAGCTATGTCTTTACACGTGTGGTTTGTTTTGTTTTGTTTTGTTTTTCTTTGTTTGTTTGTTTCATGCCATCTTTCAGCCAGGCATAGTAATACACACCTGTAATCCCTGCACTCAGGAGATAGAGGCAGGCAGAACTCTGTGAGTTCAAGGCCAGCCTGGTCTACAAAGTGAATCCAAGACAGTCAAGGCTACACAGAGTAACCCTGTATCAAAAACCAAAATAATAATGATGATGATGATAATTTTTATATAAATGGAGTATCTATTGTTTGTATTAATTATCTGTGACAAAATACATGATTAATACTGTTTGTAGCCTAAAGGATGTATTTTATTTCGGGTATCTATGTTTCTGGCTCCATTGTACAAATGTCAACCTCGCTGACTCAAGCGGCCCTTAAACTTTTTTTTTTGACTATGTCTGTGAGTGTGTTTCCAGATGAGAGGATTATTTGAGTCACCGGACTTAGAGCAGAAGACCCTTACAATGTGAGCAAGTTTTCTGCAATCCTGGACAGAGAAAGAAGAATTCTCTCTCTAGCTTTCTGACTGCCAGCTGTAACGGGAGTCTGTTGCTGCTCGTGGATTTGGATCCACACCACAGCTCCCCTGGTCCTCAGGCTCCTGAGAGCAGGCGACTGGGGCTAGAGCTATGCTCATCTTCTTGGGTCTTCAGCTTGCACATGAGGGACTGTGGGACTTCTCAGCCCCACGGCACGAGGTAGTTCTTCCTAGATGTACCAGCGGCCCAGTAGATATTGTCTATGTGTATTAATAAATGATAAACGGATAAATGACAGACTATATATATGTATATTATATATAGAAAGTAATCCAATAACTTGAATTATTATTGAATTTTATTTTATTGTTATAACTCTTTCTTCAGATGTTTGCAGTATGAACATACAGTCATATTTTTTAAAACGAACGCAGTTTATTGAATAAAACTTACACTCACACTGGAAATACATCTGAAAACAGAAAATAGCAATGTTTCACAAGAGGCTTATTTGAACACCCACTAAAAGGTGGAAGGATTTTTGTGGCAGAATCTCTGCCTTTTCCCAGTTCTTAAGCTGTGAAATGTGCAGTCCTTGCTTGCCTGCTTCTCTCTTGGGGTTGCGTTAGAAGAAAAGCATTGAGAAACTGAACCAGTAATTGTTACCTTGGAGTCCAACCAGAAAATTAAACTTTCTGTGTCCCCACTCAGTTGTAATATTAAAACGCTTACACACATGCATGCATGCACACACACATGCACGCATGCATGCACTAGGTCAACATTACTCCAAACCCCTGTTTCTCTGGTTACTTTTTATTTTTTAATAAGAAAAAAAAAATATCATGTTCCCATTCCTCATCCAATTCTGCCTCAGGCAAATGCATTTGACAATATCACGGTATAGATTCCATTTCCTTTAATTTTCTTTTTTTAAAAAGATGAATACTGGTGCAGTTTTCCTCTTTGGCTTCAGAATCCAAGTGGACCCAATTTAAGAGTTTACAGAAGCATCAAAAATCAATGAGCAGAGAAAGATGGAGACGCCAATGTAAAAAGCTATTGACCGAGAAGCGGGAAGTGGCTAAAATATCCACCCAGCACATACTTGGGGCTTGTACCACAAAGGGAGAGAGACATGAGACTGGCCACGCCTAGTTTTCCCTATAATATTATATGGCAGATTTCAGGTGTTTAAGATAGCTTAAGCCTTACCTTCCAGATTACTGGCTGGGTCACAAGAAACACCACTGGCATTTTAGTTGAATGACCAGGGTTTTGTGTTTTTTGTTTTTCTTTTTCATTTCAAAATATCCATTAGGCGGAAGGTCAATACAAAATTGCTTCTATGAGCATGCTATTTATTTATACTTATTAATTGTGGGAGTCTGTCTGCAATATGATTTTAGGGTCATCCTTATGCCTACAATCTTCATTCTTTTTGCCAATCCAAGCCCCTTCACCAAGCTGCACATCCATATAGCCTGTTGCCTCCTAAGCATTTCATATACAAAACAACATGGCCAGGAGGGACTTTTGATTCCCAGTTTACATATTCTTTATGTGGACGCAGTCAACATAGTCCGGCTCCACCATGGACACACCGGCTTCCACTGTAAATTACTTGTTATAAATTACAGTTCCTAGTTGATGTCTCCTGTTTGCTGTAACAAGAAAATTTAGTCAGAGGAAGTCTGTCGGATCATAACATAATTTCTTCAGTGACTCCTCATTTATAAGCAGTATGGATACTATTAGGGAAATCAAGTATGCATAGAAAATAAAGATCATCTCCACCTCTCCCTTTCCCTCTCTGTGTCTTTCTCCTCCCCTCATGGACAAGATGATGTATATTTCTTTTTGAATCCCTTTTCATCAATGCAGACTTCCTTTAACAGAAATAAGAATTCAAGCAGGAGGTTGGACTCAGTTGTGAGTATTTTAAATACTGATTGTTTTCAGCCTGGATCTAATCAACATTTACAACCAGCAGGGTTATCTTTCATTATATGCAGAGGGTCTTACTTGGGGAGAGGGGTGAATATCAAACTGAAGAGGTTATCGCCTCTGTGTGCTAGGCACGCTCCCTCCTAGAGAGATTCACATGTCTGACCACCTTCCTCGGCCACAGCCCTCAAAATGACAGATGGACTTTCTCCCTCCCCTTGTTTAGCCAGAAGGCAGTTACTGATATTTACAATGACAAACAAATGACCAACCGTGGCCACTCGCATTTGCAGACAAGTCACCATTATCCACTTAGAAACCTCTAGCATTCCTCATGGCCTATTTCCCATTCCAGGAAGGTTTATACTCATACCTTGTGTGCTTTCCTCTCATTTGTCAGTGACTACTGTAGAATACAAACCATGTTTGATATCAGATTAAGAAAAACACGAAGGACAATAAATCACCAAGAAAGATTATGCTGCATACAAAACACAGATGTTTTTAGGTGTACCCCACAACCTTCACTATCACTATCACTGTTCTCCAACAGTGCCTCTGGGGCATTTTAATACCTTTCAGAAATTTCATTTGTAAGTCAGATTCAAAGAATAAGGTTCAAGCATTTTTAATGTATTCTAGATTTACTTAATTCCGTGGGAATCTTTCCTTTTCCCATCCCACAGCCAAGTTTTAGTCATTGCACGAGTTACTGGTGGCACCACAGGTCAGTGGGGCAGACTAGATAGAAGATTAAAAACATGCTCATTTGCTGCTTGCTAGATTTTGGGTAAATGAAAAATGAGAATAAACAACAGATTAAAGAAGATGTCTTGGTGCCTTTTCTATAAAGAACCTTGAAATCTCAAATGTTTATGTATTCCTTTGCTTCTACTATGGCATAAACATGAGCTAGCCAACATATACATAGCTATGAAAATAAGGACACTTTAAGGAAATAGGAAGGAGTTAGAATTAAAGTAAAAGAAATTATGTATGAGTCCAAAATTTAAAATCTAGAAATTGTAATGAAGGGAACTGATTTGGCTTTGATGGTCCATAGCATTTATACGTAACAGCAGGTCTGTCAATCAGAACTAACTTATTGTTAAAATGATGCCCATCAATAATGATGGTGGTGATGGTGGTGGTGGTGGTGGTGCTGATGCAGGTGAAACTAGCATTTACTAATTCCTTAGAAAGGTCTAGGCTTTGTGAAATACATTACAATGTGTCTAATTCCTGCAACAACCTAGTACCCTTCCTGTTCTACTGTGAAGAAAACCTGTGCTCATCAGGGATAAGTAAACTGCTCATGGCTGCAAAGATAACTGAGTTAGCAAGGGCTGGAACCAATACTGGCAGACCCCCTACCCTACTCACATAACTTTGTCAATGCCTGGTACACGCTCTCCAGGTCTCATTCTCTTAGTGAGACTGGAAGCATTCGTTGCCAGGTGGTGGGTGGGCTGTTTCCAGGAGTAAGTGCAGGACTTCCACGTCTTTATGCCGCTCCACTGCTTCTGCTGGAGTGCTCAGTAAACACTATCGGCAGTCTCCATTTGGGTAGAGAATTCCCACCTGCTGTAGTGCTTTCAGGTTCCCACAGCATGCCTACCTGAGGCAAGACAGTTCACTAAAGAGAACAGAGCATCTGCTGTCAACAGTATAGATCGGATCGGCTAAAGGCATTTCAAGCCTGTGCTATTGTGTTTAAACAGGAGGTAGATATACAAGCCCATCCCAGGTACTGTCAACAGACATTTCAGAAGCAGAGAGAGGCTATTTCCAGCCACTTATGGGCACTGGGATAGGGGCGTAAACCACATCATCCTGAGAGGTTTACTATTACTGCCAACTGCGGTCAGGGTGTCTTGATTCTTCTTGATAGAGAGTTGCCAACAAGAGAGGCATTGCAATCTGTCACTACAGAGAAAAGGTACAGTCTTACCAGCATGAAAAACAGGGGCCACCCTGAGCCCCATTGACAGAATTAAAATAAAACGATAACATATTAAGGCAACTGATGTCAAGAGGGAGCAGTGCCAATCCATGCTGGATACTCAGTCTCAATCATTCCCAATGAGGGGTAGCCCTAAATAAATGCCTGAAATCATGCCTTTGTTTGTTTCTTTAAAATATACAAAAATACTGTGTGAATGAATGTCCTTAATTCATTCAATTGTACTTAATGAGCACACAACAGAGACTGGAGGACAATTCTGCTGTCTTTTGAGGCACTGATACCTGATGCTGTGGTAAAGCTCAATTCATGGAACAGAAATAAGGTGCTCATTAGCATAGGGAATGTGAGGCCTGCATACAGATAAATGGGCCAGCAGCCGAGCTAGAAGTACTGTGTTTCTTGTCCTCTTCAGAAGAGCACTGGAGAAGGACTAGGTCACTAGTTCTCAAAATCTGGGAGATGACTCAGCAGTTAAGAGCACTGGCTATTCTTGCAGAGGACCTGGGTTCAGTTCCCAGTACCCACACAGTGGCTCAACCTCTTGTAACTACAGTCCCTGGGGATCCAATGACCTCTTCTAACCTCTAAAAGCACAAGGCATGCATGAGGTACATAATCATACAAACAGGCACACACTTCTCCATACAAAATAAAATAAATACATCTAAAGACGGAAAAGCACAAAGGACCATTCTCCCATCTTTAGTATGCCGAGTGGTGCTTTTGGCCTGGGGTGCTCCCATTTGTCTCTGACTGCAATGTTGTCTCCCTACGGATCTTGAGCAAAGCACCTCACCTCCCTGCATTTTCATATGTCCAGCTATGAAATAAGAAAGATAACAACAGTAAGGTCTTACACCTACAAACCTTGCTGGAGTATTTTATGAATTACATTGTCTCAGCACATGCTTCTAAGTTTTAAAAGCATTTGATTACAGTTAGCAAAGAGCCACTGTGATGTAGTCCATATGGCTCACAGAATTATAGCAGGGGCTGTGCATGATAAAGTACATTCAGGTTACTTTGTGGAGAAGGCCTTAGGTAACATTAAAAGAAACACATTGCTTACTTGATTTCTCTGTATAATCTAGTGAAGAAGAGGGAAAAATTCCAGTTTCAAAAATTGCATCCAGTACAGTGGTGGAGTGCACACACCTCCTGGCTCCTGTATTGGAATCTCTCTCCCAAAGGTGTGGTAACTTGGCAGAAGATCAGCATAAGATTTCTACTAAGATGTGGGGTAAGTACCCAGGGAAGCAAAGTTCACAGAAGCTCTGTTCCCCTTCCAATACATCCCAATGCTGCAAGCAGGTGCTGTCCAGGGACACGGCTCTGCCAGACTGTGGCCTGTATGTTCTCCTCCTTCCTCGCTTTGCTCCACCTCTGCACAGTGTCAGAGGCTTTCACCTCAAGCCTCCTGTTCAAGCAGACCTGCCTGCTACCTCATCAGCCCTGTTGTACCCTGCAGCTGTTGCACTCTGTACCTCTTGATCTGGGGTTTGTAGACTCTAGAACCATTAGAAATAAATGTTTATAGTAATTTTATCTCAGGGGCCAGTTTAGTTGGAGCCATAGGTATCTAAGAAGCGCCCTTAGCAGCTCTGATGTCAGCTCTGAGGATGGGATGGGTAACTGATAAGGTGATTCTACCCTGTGTGCCAGTGTCTGCTTCTTTGTTCAGACTGCCCTTTACAGCGCCTTCCTCTCTCATTCTCCACCATCTCCACTCCTTTTCTTCTGTCAGAGATGCAGATGTTTGGATGACTTTAGCCTAGACAACCTCTCCCGGCTGCATGGATAGAATCTTAACTACAAGCCAACGGTACAACTGTGCCCTTTTTCATTCACACAATACATAGTTGACTGCAATGCACTTCACGTTGGCATGTGTCCCTTTAGACTAAGCTTCTAGGGACCAAGCCATGGCTCTCATTACCTGAGACAAAGCTGGTCCTCTCACTTCCCAAGCCATGAAGCAAATGGTACTGGTTCATTTTGAGCATCCTTCGATATTGATCACAGCTCAAGCTCCAAACAAGGCTTCATGCCCACTTCTTGTATGCCACACATGTGGGTTTGTAGGCACAATTTCCATTCCATGTTCTTTACTATGCAACTGGACGGTATGGACAAGAGGGTCCACAATAGAGATGTGTGGGGTTTTCTAGGGTTTATTTTCCCCTCTCCTTGCTGAGTTTTTCCATCTCTTCCCAGTATCAAAAGCTTGCATATCTCAAGCCTCCCATTAGAACAAACCTGCCTGCAAATTGGTCAGTCCTATTGTAATCTTTGTTGCACAGCATTCCACAGTATCTCTTTGAGAGGTTGTTCAATGCCCACATCAGAACTGGTGCACAAAGATCATTGTTAGAACCTGAGTTCTGGCCATGGACCGGTCTAAGATTTTTCAGGTAAAGCCCCTGGGAAATTCCTTTGCAACACTGACAGTTTTCTCTCTTTCTAGAACTAAGAAGTGTTTTTGATACAGCGCTAGCCTGGAGGTCAGGTGGCCCTAGGGCAAGCAGGATACTTTGCGGTGTGTGAAGCAGTGTTTCTTCACAGTGTTTTCACATTCTGTTGGTGCATAGAGCTTTCATAGAGGTCAGAGCAATGAAGGCATGTGCAACAGCTCTCAGACGTCTGAATGGCCAATGCCGAGCTTGCTATACAGCTTTCAGACACGGAGGAGAAGTTTAGAGACCCACAGCATCAATAGTCCATGTAGACAGTAGAAGGCCGTAGACATGAAATCAAAAGCAAGCTCCATTCAAACCAAACGTCAACTTCTGTCTCTTCACCTGTGGCTGGAAACCCAGGGAGAAGAACCATCACGCAACAACAACAACAAAAAAGTTGGAGGACCCAAGAGTGACAGGGTGCCCCTTCTACTTTCCTTCTTCACTGATTCTGACTTGGGTCAAAACTGGACAAAAATAATGCTGAGTAACACAAATAAGCCCTATGAGACAGTCCCCAATGAGGGACAATCCTACTTTTCCCGGGGACAAAAGCAATTCTAGGAGCATCTCTTTGTTAGTGTTAGCTGCCAACATGACAGAAGCTCACATCACCCTGAGAGATGGGCCTCTCTGCCTCACCTGTAAGGGATTATCTTGACGGTAAATGTAGAAAGACTCAGAGTGACTGTGGGTGGGCACAGAACAGAGAGGAGCTAAGCAGCAGCAGCGTGCTTCCATTCTTCTTTTTGCTTTCTGCTTTCTGCTTGCAGATACAAAGGCACCAGCTGCACGCGGCACCTGCTATCTTGACTTCCTCGCTACAACGGACTGTACCTTGAAATGTGAGTAAAAATGAATCCTTCCTTCCTTAAGCTGCCGCCATCAGGGTACTTTGCCACAGAAACAGGAAAAGTTACGGGGATGGTCTAGCTCCACCCTGAAAAGCAATCGTGCTCGGCACAATGGCCGGCCGCCGGCCAATTGCTGGAGTGTCCTGGGAACAAGTCAGTCACTGCTATGGCCTGTAGTTACAGCTGCATCTGTGGCCATGTAGTTAACTGTGCAGCTAAGCAGCTGCCATAAAACCGTGGCTCTGATCGCTCTGCGAGCTGGTAACATGGAACAACCAAAACAACACTACAAAGTCTCAAAGAAACCGTGCTTGTTGATTTAATCTGAAAGGCAAAGCTGAAGAAGGCAGCTAAGGATACAGCTCTTCTCTATCCACCATTCCTTACTTGGCTTGGGCGTTTTCTCTTGTTAAAGTTAATTCTCTCCCATATTTAATGGACTCTGATTTTCCTGGATGTCCTTCTGAAAGATCAGTATTGCCCAGGCAGGTGGGCAAAATAATAGCCCTCTAAAATGGACAATCAACTCCAAGCCCACTGGACTGAGGATGACTCTGCCATGCGGTGCACTCAAGCAGTGCAATAAAAATAAAGATAATGAGCACGGCACACCTCTAGATTTAGTCAGCAGTGACTTGTGAGTCCCAGCACGATGTGTATAAACTAGGCCAGGGTGTTACAGCGTAGCACGGAAACAGGATGTGCAAGACAAGTCAAACACAACCTTCTGGGCAATAACGCCTGTAGTTGTTACAGATTTGGGGTCATCAGCAGAAGGAAGGGAATGGTGACTTCTGACTGGAAAACAAAGAATAACTGGTGACATAGGTGGCACTTGAAGTGACTTCTAGTATGGCATGGCCTTAGTTAGTTTTGATGTTGCTGTCGTTTGTTTTTGTTTTGTTTTGTTTTGTTTTTTTGTCAATTTGACACAAGCTAGAGTTATCTCTGAGGAGGCCTCTCAACTGAGAAAATGCCTCCAACAGGTCACCTGTACGCCAATCTGCAAGGGCATATTTTAAAATTTCTAATTGAAACTGGACGTCCCAGACCACTGCAGGCAATGCTACCCCTGTGCAAGTGGCTGAGATGTCAGGCTGAGCAAGCCATGAGGAGCAAGCTAGCAGAGTAAGGAGCATTTCCTGATGGTCTTGGCTTTGGTTCCTGCCTCCAGGTTCTTGTCTTAAGTTCCTGCTCTGATTTCCTTCCCTGATGGAGTGCAACCTCAGAGTCATAAGGTAACATAAACCCTGCCCTCCGCAAGTTGCTTTGGTAATAATGTTTTATCACAGCCAATAGAAGCCCTAACTGAGCCGGGCATTGAGGAGAGATGACGTTCTGATTAGCGAGGTTAGCAAGAAACAGCAGAAGATTTGGAGATGGGAGATGACGGCAGCTTCTTGAATCCATAGATGGATGGAGCCTAAAGGGGAGGCCGAGTGTGGCTCACAGAGGGCTCCAAGCCTTCCTAGGAAGCCTGCACTTGCTTTGAAGACTAGTGGGAAAGCCAACCCCTACTTCCAGGTTGTCACACTCTATGTTCACCATGGTTGTATCAGTAGCGTCTGTCTAGTGAGGACGCACAACATCAGTTGCAGCTCTGGGAAGATGACAGTAAGTCTAAGAAGGTCTTGATGAGGATGTGGTCTGGGGGTAGCAGAGAGGAGAAGTGTCTGCTCCTACAGTAGGTGTGTGCAGTAAGACTTCCTGTGGTGTCCAGTGAGAAGCCACAGTCTTCTGGATATGCAGCACTTATGGGTCCAGGACAACAGGGCAGCTGTATTTTCTATTATAGTTCATTTTAATTAATTTTTCTTTAAATAGCTACATGCAGCTACTGGCAACTGTACTGGAAGCACGGTTCTCAGGTGATAAATATTGCTGTAGATAAGATATCAGGTAAACTAAAGGAAATACCATTAAAGGTCTTTAAATAAGCGAAGGTGTTCATGTATACTACTTTTGGCGATTTCTCAAAGACGGCATGAGCCAAGTGTCAGTTAAAATATATTAAGCTGTGGCCTTTGGTGGGAAAAACAGGAGTAGTTTTCATTCATTCTTCTATATCAATATCCCTAATACAATGATTCGGTGAGCTCTAGGTCCTCAATGAACATCCACGAACAAGTAAATGACTGAGTTAGTACAAGAATACATGGTGAACATGCAACCAGTCCTTCCCAAGAGATGCCAGAATCACTACTCTTGAGCATATAAACAAAACAGCCCGAAGGACCAGCATTCACCTCTCTTGGTAACAGGCGGTGCTGTTTGTCCTCCAGTAACACTAAACGGTTCAGATATAGTGGAACCTTAAGGCCTTTAGGCTTTTGATTGTATGCATTTGGGAAATAAATTTATCTAATTATAAATGCAATATATAGCTCTTACAGAAACTTGGAGTGTGTGTGTGTGTGTGTGTGTGTGTGTGTGTGTGTATCAGAATAAGAGTTACTTGATCCCCTCCTTCCTTCTTTCCTCTCTCCCTCCTCCTCTCTCTTCCCTTTACTATCTTTCATTTTTAGAGACAATGGTTGATTGTGGCCTAAGGTGGCCTCAGACTTAACCCTCCTCTTGCTCTGAGTGCTGGGATGACAAGCCTCATACTCATTTGAGGCTTACCCACACCTACTTTAACCAAATAAGCCATTTACCGTTTATGTCTTTGTTCTTAATATATCTTTTTAAAACTGTACATATTATTCTTCAAAAAGATAAATCATCATATTGTTAGCAATCTCAATAGTCTTTTCAAATAATTTCAATAGCTACAAATGTCACATCATGCAATTCTGCCATAAATTATACAAGCATGCCGCTACCACTGCTCATGTGCTTTCCCAATGCTCTAAAACGTCATTTGGCTACTTATATCAGATGGCTTAAAATCCTTTACAGCCTAGACCTGAAAATTCCACTCCTAGGAATCTATTGTAATGGAATAATCTCCAGTGGACAATTAAGTATGGTTGGTAACAGTCAGAAAGCTAAAGACAAAACACCAAACAAAAAATAGCAAGTTACATCACAAAACATTACACCACATGTAAAATACCTTAACAGGAAATTCAAAATGAGATAGGAAACACTCATAATGCTATGACATACATAGACTCAAATTAGGTAGTATTAAAATGAACAGGTTTTAGAATTTACTGATTTTTATTTTATGTGTGGTTGTTTTGCCTGCATGTATGTATGTGCACCATGCATGTGAAGTATCCAAGGAGGCCAGAAGAGGGTGTCAGATCTAGAACTGGGGTTACAGATGGTTGTGAG
>OU015751.1:89831127-89847627 GCA_907169655.1 Acomys percivali | reverse complement strand
GTGTGTGTGTGTGTGTGTGTGTGTGTGTGTGTGTGTGTGTGTGTGTGCTGAAAGCTCACCTATGTCCTCTGCAAGAGCAGGTAGTAGTCATAACTGCTGAGAATCTCTCCATCCACCACCACCACCTCCTTTATTAAAAGGCTTATAATCATCAATTTTAAGTCCAAACTTAAGCATAAGCTGAGGGCAGGAACTTAGAAAAACAGCAAAATATGGCTAATACTCGCCCTTATGGAAGAAACTGTAACCTTGTTTCTGCCTCTAATTTTTCCACATATTGAAAGTTTGTTCAAAGATGCAGGTTTCTGTTAGTGAACTTGCTCTTAACTAATCGAATGTTCTGGTCAAGATTGCTGGGCCCTGGAGGAAGACAGCATGCCCCACGGTGGCACCCTGTAGCTTCTGACAGCTTAAGCCACTGTGGACAGTTTCTCCCTGACCCTGCAGAGAACAGCAAGCAAGATGGGCTTTCTTGCAAAAGTTTTCATTACCATAATAAACCATTCTTCTCCCTGGTAACATTTTTGAACAAAACTTGTGTTTATTTATTTTTCTCCTCTCCTTTCTCCCTCACACCCCTCCCCACATCCCACTCTCCCGCCCCTAAGCAGCACCCTTTGGACAAGCTTGCTTTCTAAGCAAAGAGAAACTTCACCATGGGGATCTGGAACATACTTCACAATTCCATCCCCTTTCTGAGAAGGTTCAAGGACTTGGGGACCTGACTTGAGACCTTAGGCAACAAATGAGTGTCTTAACTTCAGTGGGTTCACATTCAGAAACAAAGTAAGATCCTTTTGTCACTATGTCCAAGAGTCTCGGTCCGTGTGTGTGTGTGTGTGTGTGTGTGTGAGAATTGGCCCCTGGAGCCCCAGCTGTACCTGGAAGGCAATGGCTGGCATGTGCACATTAGCGCTCCCTCCTTGACAGTGCACATCATTTGGTTGATTTCCTCATTCTCCACCCTGCATTCCCGCTGTAGATGAGGAGAAAGTGAGGGAACATTCACCTCACTGTTGAAGGATTCAGAGATGAGTGTCCCACAGTTAGCTTCCAGGCCTGCCTCCTCCGTGCCTCCCCATCATTTCCACACACCCTCTCTGTGCTGTTGACCTTGCTCTGACTATTATTTATATGATCAGATTATAATCCATATCTAGGTTTTATGCAGATGACTTTGGTTCAGTGTGAAAAAAGACATCTAAGTAACATTATGGTTTCTAAAACTCCAGGGAGGACGAGTGAGATGGGTGGCTCAACACGTAAACTACTTGCCGCCCAGCCTGATGACTTGAGTTGGAGTCCCCAGGACCCACAGGGTGGAAGGAGAAAACTGACTCCCATAAAGAATTCTGTGACCTCTACATGCACACATGCACACATACTAACATACTAAATACAAAAAAAAAAAAAAAAAGGAAAAGTAATTTTAAAAATCCAGAGAAACATCTTTCTATATAGCAACAGTTCAATAACCATAGACTCATTAGTATATTTAATTGGAATTGAGCTCAACAGTTATTTATGACTTGATTTCAATAAAATATGCTACACTTAACTGCACGTCCATACTCAGGGGAGAGCAAAACAAAGCTGTGCCAAAATAAATGTTTCCCTGACTGAGATTATGCGTGTTCCATTTCTAATTAATTAAATAGTTCAGGATTCTCCATTTATATTGACAGATTGCTGTGCTATTGGTCCCATAAGCTGGTAGCAGGAAAAGTCGTTTACTCACGTGCATTCAAGCTACGCGCAGCAGCCACACGACTGCCCTTCATATGTCAGGCTTGGCACCTAGTTATAACACGAAGTGCCTGCACCCCGCCCTGCCTGAAGCACTCCCCGCTCTCCACAGCTATGTCTGCTGGTAGAAGAGTGATGGAAACAAGAGGACGCAATCAGTCTAGAAAACCAGGCCTTCGGAAACAGACGTGTACCACACAAGAAAAAGTCTGTTTTCCAAGGACACGTAGTGTGGTCCACCTTGAGGCGCTGTAGCATGCTTCATATATCTCAGCCTAATGGGCCCATTCAGATTTCAGGACACCTGTCTTCAAGAATCTCTTTCCTAGTTACAGTTTACAGCCTCCTTCACCACAGCGCATGGATTCTACCTACTAGGAGTCAGTGAGTCTAGTCAATCAAGTATGGGCTTTATCTTGAAATTCATTTGATAATACCTGTCATTGGTATTAAGCTTTAGATTTCTGGAATCATTCACTGAGTGACTGTAGTAGATCGGTGACTTGCGCAGGAAAGCATTGTACCCACTTTATTGGGGGGAGGGGGAAGAGCTGTGCTGCCATGGAAAAGAAGAAATTTAGTCAATCTACATGCATGTGTCTTCTTCCTATGACTACACTTGCCAAGACATAAATAGAGTCATCTCTCTACAGCTGGAGGAGGGACTGGCTCCAGATTCCCCAGGTCCCATCTCCCGGAAACCTAAATCCCTCGCATGATGTTGTACTGCTTGCATAGAACCTATGTATAGCCCATGTGCTTTAAATCATCTCTAGATAAGCTAATAATAGCTAATACAGTGTATTTGCCATGTAAACCATTGTTAAACTACTTGTTGCTTTGGGAGTAATGACACAGTGTTTATATATGTTCAACAGTTTGGAAGGGGAAGGAATGTCTTTGTGGTTGGTTGAAGCCAGGAACCCAGAGTCTGCGGACATGGAAGGGGCCAGCTGTACTACTGGAATCAATATTTATAAAATGGCTACCGTGTGTCAGATATGTAGCCTGAGGCTGAGACTATGAGAAGCCGTGGATGGAACGCAGTGAGGGGAAGAGGGAGTCACTTGCTAGGCCATGCTTCTGGGAAGCCGGTGTTGGGACCAGCAATTCTGTGGGGTGGCTTCAGGAGTTAAACCTGGGATTCATCCAGCTCAAGTGACAACAAGGTAACCTTGCAGGACACGTCACCTCTCTGGGCTTTAAATCAGATCAAAAATTAAGATGAGCTACTGAATATAAAGGTCTGGTTGGAACTAATGGCACCTCTTTGGAAAGAGATTAGGAAAGAAAGAAAAAGAGAACCCAGCCAGCTCCATCCCCTTTGTCTTATGACAGCTGGGACTGATATTATAAATACCGTTAAGTTACTTCTCACAGTTGTAGTCTGGAGAGATGGCTCAGAGGTTAAGAGCACCAACTGCTCTTCCAGAGGTCCTGAGTTCAATTCCCAGCAACCACATGGTGGCTCACAACCATCTATAATGTGATCTGATGCTCTCTTCTGGCATACAGCCATATATGCAATAGAGCCCTGTACATAATACATAAAATAAATCTTTAAAAAAAAAAAAAACTGGTGAGGACCCATCTTCTGACCCTGTCCTCAAATGTAAAAGAAGCAAAGCATTCTCCTGGGGCCTCTTTTATTAGCATGGACCTCTGTGATTAGAGAAGCCTCTGCTTTCAGGACCTAACCGCCCAGCAGCCTTTTCTACCACCTGAGGGCCCAGATTCCAACACTGCAATGCATAACCTTCAGGAGGCCAATTAAATGAAACGCAATGTGCTAAGAGCCCGAAGAAGGCCCTTCAACACTTCAAACATACGTGTCGACTCTCACATTTACACTTCCCCAAATCAGAAAGGGATCAGGCATCCAGCTACCAGCAAAGAGAGTTTTTCTGGAGTAGATGGACCAGGTCAAGAATCTCATCAGAAGAGAGCTACAGAGAACAGCACACGTGCGGGAGTGGCTAGACCAGAAATCTTCGCCTCAGGATGGCAGGCAATCTGTCATGAGAGAAAGGTCTAATTACATCCCATTTGAGAAAATGCTCGCTCCACTGACCACCAGAAAAATCCAGGGGTCGCCGGTGCCAGAGACATTTCCAATGACCAGCTGGGAGGAAAGAGCCACCATTACTCTCCACAAAACCCTGAGTGTTGCCCAGTTGCCAGAGAAGAGACCTGCTCTGGCAGCCTCCCTGATGCGCAGGCTGCAGGTGGCTCCGTGATAGCTCTGCTTAAAATCTCAGCTTCGTGCTATCCAGAGAGCGGAAGCCCACCCCGGTGCTGAGTGCTGGCTGCGCACTGGATGGAGCCAGAACAAGAAAATTCAGCCATGACCATCACGAGCGGAACGGATCCAGTGACAAATCTCTTTGCGCTCCATCTTTCAGAATCTTCGGATGGGCTTTAAGCCCTACTTACTGCAGTTGCCACAAGCATCAAAACAGGACACGGAGTCAGACTTTACGGTAATGTTCAGCAAAAAGTGAATGAAAAAGCGGGCGATCGCAAAATCACCAGGGTTTTAATTAGCAGCGCTGACTCTGAACTATGACAGGGAGGTCAAGGCAGCGTGAGAAGTCTGAAGGAGCCTGGTCCTCCCCACAGGATTTCCGGCTTTGCCATCTCCAACATGGTTCAGGAAAGGAATGAGGAGAGTTATGAAAGGTCTGGCCGACCATGAGCATATAATCAGGAGAGAAAGCTCCTTAGGACAAAGAATGCATAAAAAACAAACAACCCGACTTTGGGGGAGCTGGAGAAATGGCTTAGTAGTGAAAGGCATTTGGTATTCTTGAAGAAGAGTGGTTTGGTTCCTAACACCCACATGGTGTTTCACAACCATCAGTAACTCCAGTCCCAGGGGACTGGACACCCTTTTTTGGACTTCATAGCCAGCATCCACGCAGGCAAAATATACCCCCAGAATAAAAATAAACAAAATCGTTCCTTAAAAAGTATCAAAAACCACATTTCATTTGAGCAATAAGATGTTCATTTTTTTTCCCTCTGCACCACCCTGGGGAAAATCAACTTGTCACTAATGAATTTGTAGTGTTTGTAATGTTTCAATCAGTGAGAAACCTTCTTGCTTTGATTTTGTATTTAATCTCCTGGATTATGACAGCAATCCCAAAGACAGGGGCAGGCGTACAGAGCTGTTTAACTTGGGGCTTATTTCCTGTACACTCTTTAGTGTTGAGAGTGCCAGAGATGACAGTAATAGCATTATCTGATTTGATTTGAGTGGCAATCTTTTCAATTTAATAACTCTGGTGTCAGCTTCTCTTGTCGTGTTGCCAGGTCTAATTCCCACTTCTACTGTGATTAATACTCTAATGAAGATGCTGTCTGATTTTAGTGCTAGCACACACTCCTGAGACAGTGCAGCTCGTCTCAGCTGTAACTGGAGCCTCTGCAGCAAACACCGTAATAGCCACCCCCACCCAGAACATCTGTCAATCATGTGGCTCTGTGTGGCACACTTAGCACTTTAGTTCAGATTTCATTCTTTTTCTTTTTTTTTCTTTCTTCCTTCCTCCCCCTTCCTTCCTTCCTTCCTTCCTTCCTTCCTTCCTTCCTTCCTTCCTTCCTTTCTTTCTATGCACTCAAGAGATTCCCAGCTATTCCATAAGAGGTAAATGTCTGATTCCTAATTAAGATCTCTAAAACACAAGTGTTTTGTACAAGATCAGTTGGTCAATGCCCAACTCAGAATCAACTGGAAGCTCACTGGTTTCCTGGTCAGCACAAACAGGAAGCTTGTATTGGCTTGGTGTGCTGAGTGAAGCCTGGCTAACAAGAGTTAAGATTGACCCTGCCCACTAAAGTGTTTTCAGTGAGCTACATATTTTTAAACTACATATAGAGTAGCAGGGGTGTCAGCTTATTTCAAAGATTGAAATCAATCAGTAGAAAAGAAAAATCCAAATAAACAGAGCATGCTGGGAAGTACAAAATAGCTCTGCAATTCAAGTTGATAACAATACTGGGAAAAGGGATGGGAATGCACAGACATCTACAAAAAGGTACAAGGAGTCTCTGTGCTAAGAACTCAGGGACAAAGGAGTCATGAGTGAATCCTACATCTTTGGCCACTGATTATAGCTACGGTTTTTTTTAACGCCTCCTGCCATGACTGTGGGGTTCCAGTCAACCTTGCCATGGCTTGGACAGCAGCAACTAACCACTCTCACGTACTCTGATTAGGAGCTGCTTGCTTCATGCAGTGCCAGGAGAGGTCATCGGGATTTTTTTTTTTTTTTTTTTTTACAATGTGGTCAAGGTTGGGTGTCCTGTGAGAGGTCATTGGGATTATTTTTTACAATGTGGTCAAAGTTGGGTGACCTGTAAGTGAGTTCTCACTTCTGAGACAAAACACTAGGCACAACCAACTTCAGAGGTGGAAAGAACCCCCTGGCCCTGTCAGAGTCTTTAGTCCAGTTCTGGGGAAGTTGTGAGGTGACATCAAGTATCAGCCCTAGGGATACAGGAAGGAGCCATGGCAAGATACAGCCGCCCCAAGAACACTCCTGCAGTTTCTTCCCAACTTGGCTTCCCGATCTACCACTTCCCAATAATGGCATCATTTTATGAGTCTATCAAGTGATAAGTCTGTTGGCTAGGCAAGAGCCCTTGGAAGCTAATCCTCTCTCAGCTACAGGGGACATGTCATAATGACACCCTGCTGGACTCCTTCATCACTCCGCTCCGGGTCACAGTGGCTTCCTCAGGCCCTTTCTTCCTGAGTCCCTGTCTCCCTTCATGATCATCCCAGAGGACAGACACACTTGACATTCTGCCATCTTAGCTGCCTTCCTAAGAATCAAATTCCAGGCTACTGTGGGCCAGCGCATGGCCACTCCCATTCCCAAATCTGAGATATCATTGGTCCTTCATGCCCACCCTTCTTCCGACTGGATGAAGACCAGATCTAGCCTGGTCCTAATACATTGTTGGAGCTGCTGAGGACTCAGAGTAGGCCCAGAGTTTCCAGGATTAGTGCCTCAGGAGTGCTGCCTCCCTGAACAGGGGCTGCCACAGAGATGGTAAGAAATGACCTTGCTTGAGGTCCCAGATCTAGCTGGCCCAAAGCCAATCTACCCGTAGTCTTCCACAAACTGAGCCAATAGGTTCTTTCTTTGTTCACCTACTTTGAATTGGGTTTCTGTCACTCATGGCTAAATAATCACAGTTGATAAAGTTGTGTGCCTTTCTGATATGCCAATCTTACTAAAGGAACATTTGTCCTGTTCCAGACGATAGCAGGCTTTTGTGCAAAATCCAAAATCTCCCTTTCTTTCTTCCTAAACTCCTTGTCTTCCAATTTGTTCCTTTGAGTTTCAGACAGAGCAATCACTCCCTGGCCTGAGCCTTCCAACCATGCCCTGGCACGTTTCCTCCGACTTCCTTTCTGTGTCTTTTCTGAGTAAAGGCCCTTTTGTGGCTCCTGGTGCTTCTAACACACCTCTTTATTCGGGCTCCTGTCAGCACATGCTTATTTGCTGCATTTCTTGATGGGTCCTCACTGACAGATGAATACAAGTGCAGCATCCACTGGTAAATGGGAGTTTCCTAGGGAAAGGCCCCTGCACCGCATGGCAAGTGTTCTTCAACCTTCTGAGATGTGTGCTTCTGTTTTGAATAACTGGGAACTGGGAAGGGTCTGTGCCGATCTTAATATTATCAGAAACTTTAAAAACAAGGACTTTTATTAAAATCAAGCCTAATACTTAGTGAAATATTAAATATGTCTTTAAACTTGGAGAAATTTGGATTATGGTTCCTCAGATCAGTGCTTCTCAAACTTGAGAGTGTATCAGAGTCACCCAGGAAGTTTGGGGAAATGCAGATGTCTAGGCTACACCCCCAGGATGGTTTTTTCAGTGTCGCTAGAGTTGGGCTAGAGAATTAGTTTCCAGAACATTACAAATGGATGCTGGTGCTCACATTATCATGTTAGCAATCCTGTTTTCTTTCTGCTTTAACTGTCCTCTTAAAATATTTGAGGTCAAGATCCCAAATGGCACCCTGAGCTCTGTGACTGTGAGAAACTATGACAGAAATCTCTAGACACACAGAGGAGGTTGCCATGCCAATTCTACTCCGTTATTAGGCATCCTTGAGCAGGCTGGCATGGAGGGGGCCTCGTTCCAAGACCTGTCACTTATCTAGCTTACAGTAGACACTGGGTTTGACCTCAACTTCCAGCACCAAGAAAAAAAAAGCCAAAGTTTTGAAGCAGTTTGCATTTCCTCATGTGAAACATGAGACAGCAACAGGACCTAAGTCATTTGTGAAGGGTAGAAGTCAACTGCTCCTTGAAAGGCAACATGCAGTAAGTAAATGTCCCCTCAATTCCCCTTGAGAATGGCAGCTCCGTTATTGGCACAGGGAATCCAGGTCAGAGGCACCACTAGTTATCATCACTTCTGATTCTAAATGCAGGGCTCTTTTAGCCACAGCACCTCCTGTGTGCACCCGCCATAGCACCTCCTGTGTGTACCCGCCACAGCACCTCCTGTGTGCACACCCCCAGCACCTCCTGTGTGCACACACCACAGCACCTCCTGTGTGCACAAGCCACAGCACCTCCTGTGTGTACCCACCACAGCATCTCCTGTGTGCACAAGCCACATCTCCTGTGTGCACAAGCCACAGCATCTCCTGTGTGCACCCGCCACAGCAGCTCCTGTGTGCACAAGCCACAGCATCTCCTGTGTGCACCTGGCACAGCATCTCCTGTGTGCACACTCCACAGCACCTCCTGTGTGCGCAAGCCTTTCCTTATGGTGAGAGACTCACTCTAACATCCGTTTCTGTGCTATTCTCTGTGTTCTGCTATAAGGCTCAAAATCCTTAACTTCTAGGGAATGAGAATGTTTTTTCTTAACTTAAAGAATCTTTTTTTTTCCTTTTTGCTTCCTAATTTCAATTAAAATCAATTTTCAGAAAGCCTGCACATTAAAAGAAACTAAGTACTGGGTCTCAAGCAGTCTCACTCTGTCTCCGCTATTCTTAAAAGTTGGCCTACAAACCATATTGACGTTTCCTGTAGGACAGTGAGTGTGTGTGGCACTTTATGACCTGGAGGGCAGGAGAAGGAGAAGGAGAAATATAAGAAATATAAGAGGGGGGGAGGGAAGAGAAGGAAGAAAAAGGAAGAGGAGGAAGAGGAAGAAGAGGAAGAGGAGGAGGAGGAGGAGGAGGGGAAGAGATTCACTAGTTTCCCTCTCCACTTACCCCAACTACAGGCCTCATACCTTGATGTTGGCCACAGAAATGTTGAGAAGGTGTCACCAGTGTGTTCAAAACCTTGACAAGGGGCTGGGGATAGAAGCAGGATGCTAGGAGCCAGAGCCAAGAGTCAAGCAATTAACATTTTTTCCATGCCTCACTATAATTAGCCAGATCAAAGGGGACCTGGGTTTATGGAGTTCATCAGGCCCGGTGGCTCTCAGAACAGACAACAGACTGCACAGTAGGCCTGCAAGACACCTAACTGTTCACAGGCAGAGCTGACTTTCAGATCAATTACTCTCCTGGGGATCTTTTCTAGATTGTTCCTACTGTAAAGTGGAACCCTTTCTCATTCACTTACTTGAATCCTATTCCTCATGTTTCCTGTGCAATGGGCACTGTTCAGAGGCAGCTGCCTTTTGAGGGGGGCATTAAGGCTCCAGGTCAAGTGACTGTAACTACTCTGTCAGGAGTAGCTCTTCTGCCTAGAGGAGAAACTAAAGGTTTCTTGGGTCTTGATAGGCTGAGGGAAGCCTTTCGAGTTTTCTTACCCATCGCTTGCTGTTGCATATGGTGTAATTCACACTGCACAACTTGGTGAAGAAATCCTCTCATTCCTAAGATGTCACCCTAGAAACCCACTGGAGGTGTGGCAGTAAGGTGTCATCTCACTTATAACATTAGGTGGTATAGTTAGAAGATTTGCTGCTGATAGTGGGGAGTGATAGGGCAAGAGTATGGATGGAGGCACTTTTGTACCCCACATTGTGAAGAGGAATCTGCACACCCATGTTATCAACAGATCAGTGTGTGTGCACTGATGACGGCTTACTTCTTCTGAGAACACTCTACTCCAGATGGCCCCCGGAGGCCACCCTCAGCAGATAGGAAATAGATACAGTGTTCACAGACATTCCTGAGCCTAAATGTACAGAGAAGGAGGCAACAGTGAAAGAGATAGGAACAAAAGAGGCTCCAACAACACCGGACTCAGAAATGTAGCTGACCACCTGACCAAAGGGACCGAGCTCTGGAATGGCTGACTAACTCTCTCCCCCACCCGCCCTCTCCAACACTGCTAGCTGTAGAACAAAAGGCCTCTTTGTCTCTGTCTCTGTCTCTGTCTCTGTCTCTGTCTCTGTCTCTGTCTCTGTCTCTCTCTCTCTCTCTCTCTCTCTCTCTCTCTCCCCTCTCTCTCTCTGCCCCACCCGCTCTCTCCATGTGAACTCACTGGGTTCTCAGGTCACTGAATAAAGTACAACTTACAGATTCAATTCCTAAGGGATAAAAAGTAGGTTCTGGGGTTAAATGCACTTATAGCTTTTGCAGAGGACCTGGGTTCAGTTCTCAGGACCCACACAGTGCTTCACAGCCGTCTGTAACCCCAGTTCCAGGAGATCTGAGGTCCTCTTCTGGCCCCATGGGTACTGCATGCAAATGGTGTGTAAGCAGACATACAGGCAAACAATCACACACATAAAATAAAAATAAATAAATCTCAAAATAACAACAAAGATCCAACCCCTATGTCTGTTCATCAATGTTTGTGACAGGTAGCATGAACTCCTGTGTTCTAGTTACACGCCTTGATCAATACCTTGTTACTAGGAAGTAGCGGCAATCGGACTCAAATTTTTCAAAATTTCCTAATTATAAAAGAATAGCCAGTGCTCCTAACTGCTGAGCTAGCTCCCCAGCCCCCCTCCCATAATGTAGCTTTTTAGCAGATAATATAAAAAGTATCCTCTAAAAGTTCTTGAAGGGATTCTGGGTCAGGAGGTCTGGCATCGTCTGGCATCCAAGCTGCTAAGGAGAGTGAAACAACAGAAAGACTGCTTGTTCGAGCCCAGCCTGGGCTACAGGGTGAGCTTAAGACTGACTTGGGCAACTTAGTAGGATCCTGTTTCAAAACAGAAGGTACCATGCAGCTCAGGGGTGGAACACTTGCCTGCCATAGATGAAGCCTTAGACTCATCAACGTACAACCAGGAAGGGGAAGAGGAAGGGAAGGGAAGGGAAGGGAAGGGAAGGGAAGGGAAGGGAAGGGAAGGGAAGGGAAGGGAAGGGAAGGGAAGGGAAGGAGGTCCTTCAAGAGGCTAATAGTAATACATGATAGACCATATCAAAATAAGAACAATGACAAAGTGATACAGCTGGATGTTTTGATCTCCTATTCCGTTGGGAAAGACTAGCTTTGGTGAGCACAGCAATAAAGATGGGAGTCTAGAACCTCAAGGCATCACCTTTCACCAGGACTCCTGACATGTTTCAATTATATCCACTAAGCTATAGCAAAGAATGTTTTAAAGTGCAGCTTAATCACCATGTTTTGCGAATTTGCCTTTCAGCACCGTTATATGGGAAGGATGGGTTTTATTTTGGGTGAGTAAATCCAGACCAGCAGGAGTCTATCCAGAACCCATCATTACCAATGTGTTAGCCTTTGAGATCTGAAATCGTCTATCTTCTTTAGCCTTAGCTTGGCTGTGTGGTTTACAAACTCCGTCTGTCGGCATCTCCTCAGGGTAGCAGCACACGGCAGCTTCTGTAGCAGTCACCGCACACTGCACAGCTGAGAGAACAGAGGTTCCCCTGCTTACCCTTCTGGAGCCCAGAAGCCAAAGGTCAGAATGTGGATGGGTTAGTTTCTTCTGTGCCAGACTCTGTGGCCTGCTCAGTCTCCTCCATGTTTTCACACAGACCTCCATGACATTTCAAGTCCTGATCTCTGTCTCCTCCCCTGTGAGCAACAGTCATACTACCTTAAAGGCCACTCGATATCACCATGCTGTTCAAGACTACCTCCAGATATATAGTTATGTCCTGAGATAGTGGATGTCAGTTCTTTACCATATGAATACGGGGATACAGTCTTTAATGCTCACATTGCTAATTTTAGCATTGAAGGCTTACTTGGAAATAACCCTAGCCCGTTACATATGTATCTGCTATCATCTATGTAGACAAAAAGCTAAGAGAAAAACACACAATTTCCTAATACATGTATGGCCTTCTTTGAACAAGCAGGAGTGAACTCGCCAATTACAGAAGTGAACGCATTAAGTTGATGGCAACTAGATCTTTAGCTGCCGTTTTCAGTGAGAATACAATAACGTATTTCTTCCTCCATGCTCAGCTTTCCCTCTGGTGTCTTGGTTTTGATCAGTTTGCCCAGACTTGCCTTTCCTTCCTTCACATTTTCCTCTGGGTACCGGTGCAAATTAAAATACGAGGGGAGAGAGGGCTCCATCAGGCAGTGTAGCAGGGGGATACCTAGTCCAACAAATGGTTTAACCAACCCTGTGATGACATTGGCAGGAAACCATGCCAGGAATCGCTGCTATTTCCACAGCTGATGGGCAGAGTCTTCTATGAATGCAAGTAGGGAGGAGAATTTCCATGGAATTCAGAGTATGATTGGTGTCAGGCCTCTGCCAAGTTATTCTCTGAGCGAGCTTACTACATGCAAGAAGGAAGACAAAAGCCTCAAGATTTAGACAGAAAATTTGAAAGGAGTGAAGAGCAGCTCATGGTATAGCAGAGAGAAGCGAACTGCCTGAAAAGGCAGGGACTGGGGGGAGGGAGAGGGGGCTTGGGGGAGGGGTGGTTTCCTCGCAGGTAACAGGTTTTTATCCTGGGGCTCCATAGCGTCCAATTCCATCAAATGTTGAAAGGCTTCCCCTAAAAGGACAAACTTTCTCAGTAACAGAATCGAGCAGATGCTCTTAGTGGCTGCTGCGCCTCTGTTCAGCACCTCTGCCAGGCTCTTAACAAAGGGTGAGAGCCCCAGTGGCGATCCAGCCATGGCAAACATCGTGATTTAAGGCAGGAGCCCCAGGATCAGAGTGCTCCTGCAGCAGCAGCAGCAGCAGCAGGAGTGAGAGGAGAAGAGAAAACATTTGTCAAAGTTGAGTTCCATCTGATTTCATGCACCGCTGAGCAGTGGAAACCAAAATCACCCACCTTTCTCCCCCAGCCAGGCCCAGCTGAGGCGCTCCGCAGTGAAGAAACACCTCACAGCAAGTCATTTATTTCATTTCATTTTATTTATTTATTTATTTATTTATTTATTTATTTATTTATTTTTTGCTTGTCATCCTGAAATTAATAGGGGCCTCTGCTGTTCAGCATCTTAATCAACAGGACTCCATCATTCTGCCAGACCCTTAAGCAGAAAGCCCAGGGGATGAAAGCAGAAGTGGGGGAGGGGCAGATGGTATGGGTGAGGGGAGGCAGAGCACTGGGGGGCGGGCAGGGGGAGAAAGGTGTGGAAAAATAATGTGAGACCTTACATATTATCTGAAGCTGAGGCAGGCGTGTAATTATAAAGCTAGCTTTTCTCTCACTTGACAGCACAAGAAAAGGGGGTGAGGAAAGGCTTCTAAATGAAACATGACATTCCCTTATTAAAGTCTGATTTAGATTTTAAATGGCTTAGTGCTTGGCGCCTACTTCTTTGCTCTGGGCTAGCCAAGAAGCACACGTCTAATGGAAACAGAAACTGCATTTTTTTTTTTTTTTTTTTTTTTGGGAACAATGCATGCACTTTTCAAATAATTTTCTTTATAAACATTTTTTTTATGCTCGGAAGAGATTTTCTTTAATTATTCAACCGTCAGTGGTCTACGTTTTGGTAAATATGAACATATTCAACACATATGGTATGCTTTGTGTTTAAAAATAACGCGGGGCATAATATATGCAATGTATTAAGAATTTACTGGCCGGTTTTGCTTCACTTCCTTGCTGTTGGGGGTAGCCCACGGAAACTGCCTGTCCTTACAAGCAATGCTCGGTGGCCCATATTAAATTGCACCATTGCATGCTGGGACCTGCAGACTCCAAACCAAATGGGAGCTACTGTGCATTTCTTTTCCATTTAGAAGCCTGGGAAGCTTTGTTTCCTTCTATCTCTTAGAAAAGCCTCGTGTCCCCAGCTCACAGTCCACTTTAACGCGCACCTCAAAAGCCTCCAGACACTTCTCCTCAGGGATGAGGAATGCATACAACTTTGGCAGTTCCCATCTCCTTGGGAGGTATCATCAATAACAACCGAAGTGATAGCATTTAGGTGATTGTTGAGGATTCAGTACAATGAGCAATAATAAACATAACAACGCCTCTAGGTAAAGTGGATAGAAGTAACTTCATCCTAAAAAAGACAGAGATGATCTCTGAGACTTTACAGAGTTTACCAGCAAGTATGTGACAGATCATCGGTCTCCACCTAGGTCTCTGAATTCAAACTGAGATCTTTCCTTCCACCCTTATTCCTTTTTTTTTTTTTTTCTCTTCAGCTGTTTTCCTTCACTTCCTTTTCTCTTGTTAGGAAGAAAAGTAAAGGCTAGTTTTGTCTGAATTTTAGTGAAAGTCTAGAACCAATATTTTTACAGACCAAGTTTTCCCTGGTTCAAGAATTAACTTTGTATCTTTCTGTCTCTCTTTGGTTTTCAGAAAGGGCTCACTATGTAGCACAGGCTAGTCTCCATCTCCTGATCCTCAAATAACGGGATGCCAGCTAGAGCCGATTCTACCTCGCATTGTGGAATATAAACAAGTACAGAGTTGTCCTTAGGAAACACCCTTGATAACAGCAACAATACGCAGTCCTTCCCATCAGTCATTCATATTTTCAGAATTTTCTGGAAGCTGTACTTCTCACCATCACAATCAGTGTCTAGGGCTGCTCTTACCAATTCCTAGTAAGGAGTCTCCCGAAGAAGGCACCTATTAGCACTCATGGCTTTCTGATTCTGAGGTGAGATGGACGGTTAAAAGATTTCTAATTTGAAGATTTTTGTAAGCAATTAAATCCTAAATACTTACTTATGGTTTCAAAGGTGCTTCACGGTGCTTAAAAATACCCATGCGTGCCTGCGTGCGTGTGTTTTTGCACTTATAAGCGTGAGCATGTGCACGTTTCCAGGTTCTCTGGAAGAGCAGCCATCAGTGGTCCTCACTATGGAGCTATCTGTCCAGCCCATGCTCATAGTCTTAAAGACGATTATCTTTATGATGCATGTACATCACCTACACAGCTGTATGCAGAATCTGTGTCTTCCTGACCAAAAACAAAGGCGGACCTCTCAGAGAATGTAAAACATATAATAATGTCAATGTTCTTTGCTGCCAGTTGCAAAATGCCTAAGTCAATCCTCTATTCTAGCATTTTGCTCTGCACACTTGTTTTGTAAAATATTCTTATCTTTAGATTACTATTCAGTTCTCAGGGGGCCTGGCATGTGTGGAATCTGGCAGAAGAGGAGATAGGATTCCAGGCTGACTCTTCCAGCTTTATTCTACAGATTATTCCCTGCCTTTTCTGGGTGGGGTGTTAGCAGTGTCTAAAGGGCTGGGCTGCAGTCCACCTTAGCCTCTCATTTCTCTAGTACTGGCTGCCAGAGAGACCACCTGTGTTAAGACTTAGTGCCAAGACGACCCAAGCATTTGCAGAGAACACCCTCAGCACCTGCCGACCCTGTAACCTGCTTGTCTCTCACCCCAGGTCCCACTCTCTGGGAGTGTCTGAAAGTGTTTTCCCAATGCAACAAGCAACCTTTATTAAAAGGCTGTTAAGCCGTTTGTTAAAAGAAGTTGTTCAAGATGGGCATATGGCTGAACTGATACAAGATTTGCTTTGCAAACATGAGGACATGAGTTCAAGCTCCAGAAACTGTTTTGAAAAGCCAGGCATGGTGGTGCATGCCTTCTGTTCAGGAGCAGAGGAGGCAGAGACAGATCGAGTACTAAGATTTGCTAGCCCCAGGCCAGAAAAGAGACCCTTGTCTCAAAAAGTGATACGGATGACTCCTGAGGGACAGCAGCCCGGGTGGACCTCTAGCCTCCATGCACACATACACAGTCACACAGACCTGTTGGGCTGTCCAAGAAGAGTGCTGTCCTTTGTCTTAGTCACATGGTCTGTTGCTGTGATAAAATACCCGAGAAACATGGGTATTTCCCTCATCATTCTGTGGCTGTCTTCATTGCTATGGGTCTGAGATGAAACTGAAGTTCACAGTGGGAAGCATATGACAGGCTGCTGAGCTCATGGTGAGCAGGAAGTAAATAGCCAGAGAGGAAAGAATCCGGAAAAGGTATATCCTTCAAAGACACCTGCAGCGATTGAGTCCTTCCAGCCAGGCCCCACCCCCTAGCAGCCCATTTAGTATGAAATCATTGGTGGAGTTAGGACCTACGTAATCCAGTTGCTTCTTTATGACTGGATCTATTAGCCGGAGACCATGCCTTCAGCACACAGACCATAACTTGTTTCTTATAGCATCCCATGGACCTCTGCTCTCAGCCTCAGTTTTATCAGTCCTTGTCGAGGATGCCCCACGTTATTCTTGCTTCTGGCTTGCATTTTTACTCTGTGTCTTCCCATGTCCATTGTATTCTAATTTCACTCTCAAGATAATATCCCGTAATACAAAGCTAGACTGCTCTGAGTGTGTGTGTGTGTGTGTGTGTGTGTGTGTGTGTGTGTGTGTGTGTGTGTGT
>OU015751.1:89787854-89814326 GCA_907169655.1 Acomys percivali | reverse complement strand
CTCAGCCCACTCCCCACCCTCAGCCATGGACTCTAGGCCAGCTCTGCCTATCTGAATATACTCTAACCCTGGCTTAATTCTCTGGCCAAGCTAAGTATGCTTCTTAATAGACACAGTGGTTGCCAACCCTCACTTATAATCCCTCCCCCTGATCTACCTGAAAAGAACTAGACCTTTGGCTAGTGCACCAGCTGAGCAAAAAAAGGAAGTTAAAGCTCCTCTAATCAGGACCCGTGCTCCCCTACTGGAGACCTCAGAGGAACAATGGTTGTGACGGTCCCAGGGGCATGATGACCAGCAAGCACGAGGGATGGGCTGTGGCCATCCCACTGCCTCAGAGTCCAGCTACTAAAACAGTCCTGCATCCCCATGAGCCTCCAGTGCACTTTACAAATGATAACAGGAACCTTCCCCACCTTTCTCTGTAATATTAAAATTATTTCCATTTTAGGGAAAGTGACTGGCAGGATAAAACATAGCAGGAAATAGGATTTATGAGGTCCTTCCCGCTCATCTGGGCTACAATTCTTGCACTTGTCACCCCTGTTGACAAGCTTAACATAAAATCAGAATTTTTATTTTTAGGTCTTTAGATGGTCTTCCTGGAATGTCTTATAAATTTAGTTTTCACCTTTGGCAAGAATTAGCACAACACTGAATGAATAATAAGTTTATTTATTCTGTTGCTTAGATCTTTTTTTGGAATGGAAAAAAAAAAAGTCCTGCATGACCTGATTTTCAAAGAATTTACTCTATCTTGTCAAAAGAAAGAAAGGTAGCCAAGGCAATGAAGGGTAGCATCTGAATCAGCAGCTACAGGCCAACTTGTCTCTTAGCACCAAGTCCACAGAAGTGGCGTGGCCAAGCAAAGGCACATGATACACTTGTTGGATACCAGTGTCTACCCAACAATACATTTTTCCAGGACCCATGCCTACTCAAGTCTATTTACCCATACCTACCCAAAGCCATATTTTATTGTTTTTAAATTATCTAGATTTTCTATATGATCAGTAGGCCTGGCTAGCAATCAATTAAGACACAGATACTTGTTATATTTTAAAATAGCCTTAGTTAACCTGTGTCAGGGCACATGCACAACAATAATTAGTCATAAGTTTCTACTAGGCGAATAGTCCCAGAGGAAGGAAAAGACAGAACTGCTGATAGATGAAGACCTTGAATGTTCATATGACATGTAAGAGACACCTGTGGTAAGGCACTGTACTAGGGCGTGCTCTCATTTAAAGTCTAATGAAAGAACAGAAGCAAAGAATAGACTATGTTGAGCTGGCCCAGTTGGGTACAGCCACCCCTACTACATAAACTTGAAAGCCAGGGTTTAAAGCTAAACAGCTAGTGCACTGGCTAAGAACTGGAGTTGGGATTCCAACGAATCCCACTCTACTCACTTCTACATGCACTCAACAGTTTTCTTGAAAGCAAATAGATAAATAGTCATCCACTCAAAGTATTTATGCTCAGGAGTCGGGTGGCGGGTGGCAGAATACCACTTGAAATAAGCAACCACAACATGGCACAAAGAGGGGGAAAAAATAAGAGCATAAAAGAAAGTTTTGCACAAAGTGACAGGAAGGACAAAATCGTATGAAAGAAATAACTTTATGCTGAGGTTTTCCCAAAGATTAATCAAACCAAACAAAGATAATTGAATGTTTTCTATGTGTTTCATCTATGTACATTGGCACTGTCCATAGAAGATGCTCAATAAATAACTGTTAAATACTAAATTAATTAATGGGACTTAACAGGTGAACCAAGCTTGGAGGTACTATAGAGGGCAGGTAGCCAGGCAAGCAAGCACACGTTGCTGTCTGATAAGCCACATCCCACCTAGGAGCTATAGTCAGTGGGAGGGAAGTAGGAAGAAGGGTGCCTGGAGGTGAGGGCACAGGCGAGCTGAGCATCACCTGAATCTGTACTTGGGGGGGATAAGCTTATTCCCTCCTGGGATGAGGAAACATTCTGTCATTGGAAAGTTCCCAGTGTGTGTGTGGGTGCCATCAAGATCAGTGTCATCAAAAGGTACCAGCCACATTGCATTTCCAGTAAATAGCATCCCCTGGAGTGTGCCCAGTTGGCAGTCCTGAGAAGGAACATGGGATGCTACATACGTGTGGCTGAACCTGGAAAATGGCATCTGAAAAGAAGAAGGGATTCTTTGTGACATGACAGATTCCAACCACATACCGGCCAGAGACAAAGTCCCACCAGGCTGCTCAGCATCGTGAGTACAGAGCTAGCTAGAGAAGGAAGTAGAAGCCCCAGCCGAGGTAAGTACCCCCACTTTCTATAGACAGAGGATAACCAGCTAAACAGGCACGGTAACAAGAATGGCAGGCACGGGTAACTAGAGGACAAGGAGGACACACTGAACCACTTCTGGTTTTTGCAGAAGCACTATCCCAAGCCAGGCCACAATGACTACCACAACTAGTGAGCAAGCCACAGCTTCGATCTATGCTTGTGAGAAAAGCATGTTGACAGAACAGACACAGAACAATCTGGATTACAGACCCTGCCTCAGAGACATGCTCTGAGTAAACATCTTTCTTAATATACTGTGAGCTATACTGTGAGCTATTTCTAACAGAAAAGTGAGCAGAACTGGTAGAAACAGGTTGGAGCTTGGGGCGGGGCACAGATGAGGCTTAACGTACCCCATCGCTTCTGTGTAGATGGCTAGTCTTAGACTTGTTCCCATCTGGGCATATAATGTCTTTTAAAACAGTGAAAATGCTGGTCACACTCAGGAAAATGGGAGAAATTATTTTTTTAAAGATTTATTTATTTATTACTATTTGCAGGTCAGAGGAGAGCATCAGATCACATTCTAGATGGTTATGAGCCACCATGTGGTTGCTGGGAATTGAACTCAGGACCTCTGGAAGAGCAGTCAGTGCTCTTAACCGTTGAGCCATCTCTCCAGCCCCAATTATTTTAAATTAATAAAATGTACCTTAATGCCTTGTTGAGAGACCAGGTAACTCAAGCCAAAACATTTTTCTGAGGTTGAAGCGTATGTACTTAGACCAATAAGCGTACATAAAACAACACATTGAAGTCAAGAACTTAAGACCGCTGAACACCACAGCAAAGGTTCCTTAGCTCTCAAGCAAGTTCCTTTTGAGAATGTCCATCCCTAAGAAACAGGGCTTGTGGTATCACGGCTTTGCAAATCTCCCCTCCACACTTCAACTATCACATAAGGAGCACAGGATATTCAACTAATGAACAAAATGACTCATGCTTAAAAAAAAAAAAAAAAAAAACAAGTAATTTTACCATTCAACCTTCATCTACAAGTACACTCCCTCACAAGAGCAGAGTCCTGAGCTGGAGAAGGGGAACAGTTGTTATAGCATACACCACAAGCAAGCAGCCTGGGTTCAACCTGAGTTCAAGACACAGAACCCCAACTTTGAAAGAAAAATAAGATGGACACCTTAAAGTTGATGTCTACCACTCTCTCACACACAAGAAAGAAAGAAGAATCATGTGGCACAGGGTCAGTGTCATAAGGAGAACTTAACCTAGTGCCCTTTGTCAGTGTACCTCACACACAGCTGCCAGGAGCCATGTTGAAGCCAGGCCTGGCTTGGATAGTTTCTGGCGTCCTTTGTACACTTCGACATTTTTATCTTCTATTCATGGTTTGCGGTTCTAAAAAGTCACAAGCGAGATCTACTCAAAATACAATGCCAATGGTGTTGCTATGGATGATGGGAAGCCTGGAAGTTATCTGAACCATCTTCCCTTTGTGCTCAGCCTCTGGGTGGCCAGAAACTCCCTGACTGATGACCCTTCCTCCCTCTAGCCAGGCCCAAGCCACTTTGTTCTGATAAAGGAGCAGGGAAAAGAAATGATGCTGACCTTACAGCTGCCCTGCTCAAAACCCCTCTGTGGCTTCCCAGGGGGTATTGCATCACATCTAAATTCATCTCCCTCCACAGCTCAGCCCCCACTGATCTTTTCCAATATAGCTCCTGCCACTGCTCAACAAATACCAGCAATGGTTTACTGACTTATTTTTGTTACAGTAGAATCTTTCCAAGAAAAAGCTGAAACATAACCCAAACCACATAAAAGAAATAAAAGTACATCACCATTTACAATGTTATGTCATAATTAAAACCTGCGTCAACTCCTTTCATAAAGCCTTTTGCCTTTTTTAGTGGTGTACACTCCCTAGCATCAAGAGTGAAGGAAAATAAAGTTGTTTTCTATATTTTAAAACAAAATGTGTACGATGTCGTCTTTAACGGGGAACCTGTAAATATGGTAAGATTGTAACCCCTGAGCCATATGTAAGAACAACATCATTAGGTGTCCCAAAGAGAGTTCACAGCTAAATAACACTGGAATATATCACGCACGGTTCTTTCCACTGAAAAGTGGAGTGTAGCTCATCCTCAGTGAGTGCCTTGAAAAAAAAAGTGGCTGAAGTCATTTGACCTATGAGTTTTTTCTCAAACCTACTATCTTCAAGTTACTCCCTCATTGTTTTTGTAGAAGCACTCATACATATGAAAAGCAGTTTGGAAAATATGCTATAACTAACGCGATAATAGCCAGGCTTACCTTAAGCCATCGATATTTCTGAAACACAAAATTGAATAAATAAAAGAAAATGTATTACAATCTTGGACTGCAGGGTGCTTTTGTAAAAATAGCCATATTATGCTCAATATTTGATTCCAGAAGCGTTACGGGTGTGGATGGCTGAGGTCCTACCAATATCTGGGCATTGGGTGGATTAATTAAGGCACTGAAACAAAGATTTGCCCCCTTACCCCAACTGCAGGAGCTTCAGTGACAGGGGTAACATCCCAGGTTGGTGAGGTAACTAATCAACATGTGGCTTTCCTATTGAGCTCAAGGTAGCAGCTCCTGCTCCTGTCGTTACATGTGTGTCCCCACAGTAGTTTTGCTAACAACTGAGATATACTCTCCCTTAAGACACAGACATGCCTGCAGGACTTCCACCTATATCTCATTAGGCCAAACGCGGTTACCTACCACTCATGAGTGCAAAGGAGGAAGAAAGATCTCCCTAGTCAGGAGGCCGCAGAGTGGGAGCCAGGGGATGGGAGACTGAGATGAGAAAGCCAAAGGCCTCCCCACCACTGGAGGCTATTTTGGATCAGAGGTCTTTGGTGTGCTCTGCACGGGTTGAATCTGCCCTATATCTACTGGGCCCTTCTGAATTCACACTGCCTTCCTGCATGTTCGTATGTGCCTCAGGGCAGTCATGAAGAAAGGACCCCATCCCCCACCCCTTCCGTCACCGCCACAGGCAATGACTATGGTGTCAGTGAGCTTCCACTGTCATGACTGGCTTCGTAGGTCTCAGTCCATGGCTCTGCTCATGGTGAGGAGGGGAGGGAGGAGCAAAGGTGGTCACCACCACAGAGTGACCCGGAATCAGCATGAGAGAGCAGCACAGGACTCTGTGCACAAGGATATGACCCACTGACCCATTTCCTGCTACAATGGCCTCACCTCTGAAAGTTTCTTGAACCTTTCCAACTAGCGCTACCAGCTAGAAGTCAACTATTTGATACGGGGATTGGGGACACCTCTTATCTAACCGCTGACATATCCCTCCTGTTGCCAGCTGTCAAGTCTCCCATTTGAACAGGGCTGGCTGTGACAGCCATGGTAATGTGGGGTCAACACACTGAGTTGGGCTCACAACCTCAGTACAAAACACATATGTACCCTTGTTGTCCTGAGCCTAGTTAGAGCATTCAGAGATAGCAAAACCAGGTGGTTTTTTTTTTTTTTTCTGAGAATAACCTCTGTACACAGGAAAATTAGATTTATGACACCAAAGAAATATGGTTTTTTTTTTAGTAGTGACAAGTAAAAGCCAAGCGGTAAGTACCTTAACACAAAGCTTACCTTGAGGCAAATTGGCAATGATCACAACTACTTATAAAAATTGCCAGTCTTCATTCTTTTCAGGAGCCTACAGCACAAATAGAAGTTGATCCTGTTCCAATAGCAAATCTATCTTTCATGTTCTTTAGGGTCAGGAAATTGGTGCTCTTGTTACTCCTGCCTCCACCAATAAGCTAGCGAAAGCCTATAGACTGCTTTGTATAGCTCCTGGCTCACGACAGTTGTTAAGCTTGAGTGTGGAGTGTCCCCCACCCAACACACACACACACACACACACACACGTGCACACACATGCACACACGCACACACGCATACATGCACACATGTACACACACAGACACATGTCTGATTGTTAAGTTTGAATGTGGAGTGTCCCCGCCCTCCTCTTCCCCTCCCCCCCTGCCACCCCGCAACAGGTGCATATGTCTAAATGCTTTGTCTTCTGCTGGTAAAGGCTTTTTGTGGGATCTTTTGGATACAGGGACCTAGCTAACAGACTTAGAACTCCTGTCTATGTCCTAGTCTGCTAGGATGTGAGATGTTTCAGCCACACTCTTCTGCTGCTTCGAATCCTTGCCAGGACTCACCACACCCTGTCAAAGTAGGAGCCCAAATAAAGCCTTCCTCTCTTAAGTTTGCTTCTTTCACCAACTTCGTCACCACGAGAAGAAAAGTAACTGATACATACTTTGCAAAGCTGATAGTATTAAGCGTTCATATGTGACTGTGTGGAGCTGAGTGACAGTGATAGAAAGCAGCTGAAGGAGACTCCTGGGATTGGTACTCAGGTAACATGTAAAAATTCCTTCTTGTAGCTAGGAAGGGTGGTGCATGCCTTTAATTCCAGCACTTAGGATGCAGAGGCAGGAGTTCAAGGCCAACCTGGTCTACAGAGTGAGCTTCAGGACAGCCAAAGTTACACAGAGGAACCCTGTCTCAAGAAACCCAAAGGAAAAAAAATTAATTTTTGCATAGCTCTATAAATGTTAATATTTCAAAATTTCTTTTAAAAGATATTTTTACCTTACTTTATATATTTTAATGTGTTTATGTTAGTGTATGTATGTATGTATGTATGTATGTATGTATGTATGTATGTTCATCAGATGTATGTCTAGTACCTGCCCATCTCTGGGAACTGAAGTTACAGGTAGCTGTGAACTGCCTGATGTGGGTGCTGGAAACAGAACTCGGGCCTTCTGCAAGAGCAGCAAGTGCTCCTAACCAGTAAGCCATCTCTCCAATCATCAAAATACCTTGTAAGTTAAACAGTCAAGATTTTAAATATGTGCATGGAAGGTCATCATTTGTTGAGAGATACTGGAACGAAAGGTATGTGTATATCCTATGTTGCTTATGAATATCCTGCATACGTGAATGACAACCAAGAAAATGGCAGGAGCAGATGTCTTCAGGGCATCTGAGTAGGCTGAGAGTGACGCTCTTACTTTGTGTCATTAATACCGCTATAAACAAACAGCACACACATGCATTACCAGTGTAAATCGGAAGTGATGATTGCATGTTTTCATATTGTTACTGTATTATTTCTGATTGAAATGTTACCCACTATACTTTCCTGTGGCTATCATAACTGGCATCATGAAAGAAGATTAATTTGTTCTGCCATCATTCTAAAGGCTAGAAAAGCCCAAGGTTCAGGAGGACTGTGCGGAAGGTCATGGCTCTTGGGAAGGACCTTCCTTTGTCTCTTCCGGCTTCCTGTAGCCCAGCTCTTCCCTGACTTGTAGCTAATGTGCTCTCTCTCTCTCTCTCTCTCTCTCTCTCTCTCTCTCTGTCTCTCTCTCTCTCTCTCTCTCCCTCTCCCTCTCCCTCTCCCCCTCCATTCATCTCTCCTTTTCTCTCTGTCTCTGTCTCTCTTATGTCTCTGTCTCTGTCTGTCTGTCTGTATCTCTCCCTCCATTCCTCCCTCTTTTTCTCTCCATTTCTGTCTCTCTCATGTCTCTTCTCTTTCTCTGTCTCTCTGTCTCTGTCTCTGTCTCTGTCTCTGTCTCTGTCTCTGTCTCTGTCTCTCTCTCTCTCTCTCTCTTCTCTCATGGCATTTTTCTGTATGCCTCTGTCCAAAATTCCCCATTGTTCCAGGGACCCCAGTACTATTAGATTAGGGCTCACCCTAATGATTCCCTCTTAGCTTGACTATATATATAAGAGGCCATTTCTAGACAAGGCCATTCTCATAAATAAGTACCTGGAGCAAGACTTTGGTGTCTTTTTGGGAGACAGTTCAATGCACAGCACTGCCATGATCACACCACTGCACATCACACCCTGCCCCTTCATTTTAGTCTGAGCAAAATACAACAAGGTAGGTACAGGGGCAGTCTGGGTGACCCTCATGACTACTTATATACCTTTAGAAATTTGGCTAGCATTATAAATAATGAAAACTAATGTCTTATTAAAAGACATTTTGGTAAAAATTCATTTCTATGTTCTTTTGTGGGAAATCAGACCATTCATATAAAGCACTAAGTGGGAATTGCTGATCGATGCTTGATGAGGCCGCCTTACGAACTCAGAACTAGCACACACCCTCTGCTTTTCTAGTGGCCAGTTTTCATCTGGTTGAGGTTGCGCTACATACATATGTACTATGTTCAATTTCACATCTAAGTTTTAAAAAGATAGAAATTTACCTGAAGATTTATTAAATACAGATATGGTGTTCTTGTGCTGTGATTTTAACTGGTTTTGAGGGTCACAATCACCTGTTCTTGGTTACTAAATGAATACACAATCACGCTCTGGGCACGAGAGGCACGAGGGCTCACAGAGACCATTAACAATCCAAATTTAAGAAACTCGTGTAATAAATGAGCAGAATAATCCTATCTAACTGTCTGTGAGGAGTACTTGATTGCAGACTTCAGTTCTGCACTTAATGCTTTGTCAGGAGGAGGAAGGAGGTGGGGTAATGACGCCCCTCTGCCTTTGTATGTTACATGTCTTTTCATCTTCCTGGCAGAAGATCTACTTGCCTATCAGGTGACAGTCTTGTGCTTGCACGAGGCAGCTGCAAACTTCTATTATTATTATGGAAGCATGTTTGCCTTGGAGCAAGTTCTTAAGCCTTAACTGTGTCTCCCTCTGGCACTCTTAAGCTCTTGTGTTCGATACAATTGCACAACCACGTAATAACTGTGCAGCTATGGAGACCATGACAGAAGAGAAGGAGGCATGATCCTGGTTATTTTCATGGACAGTCTGTGGCAGCTATGGAGTTGAACCACCCTGATCTCCTTCAAGAGGGGCAGAGAGTCCACAGATAGTTGGAACACCTTCAACCCTCCTCTTCCAAGGCACTCAGCCAATGGCCGAGCACCACAGGTGTATGAGAATCAGCCTCTCCCACCCTACTCAAGGTTCTTCTAATAGGCATTGCTTTTTCAGAGTCCCACTCAGCCTGGCTGAGACTTACACAGAACAGCAATGAACCCTGCGTTCCTGCTGCCTCTCTTCCTTTTTTGGTCACTACAGAGAGGGTAGAAGCCGGGCTAGTTTGCAAATCTCTCTGTTTTCTTCCTCTTCCCCTCTTATCATTCCCAGCGTTTCCTATCACTCATCTAAATCATGTGCGTGTCTCATGAGCAGAACAGGGTCCCAACTCTACGTTGAGTGGTGAAATAGTCATGGACTCGGTTCTGGTTTCCCCCAATATTCCTACAACCTCATAGCCCAATCATAGGCCACGCCCTATGAAATACCAGCTGCTGTTTCAGTTAACTACCTTCCTCCTCCTGGGGCTCTTTGGGCCTTTTAAAGTTTATGCACTGTCTACAGCGTCTTCCCCCGTCTCATTCCAGATCTCTTCTTCCTTGACAGGAATTCCTGCTTGAAAATGATGGGGCAGGTTAGGTCACAGGCAACTCTGACTTTTGTGGTCCTAAATACATCAGACTATCAAACACATCTGTGTGGTTCTAGATAAGTTGTGATCAAAACTAGACTTGGCTGCAAAACACAAGTTTTTAATGAAAAATGATAGAAATAAAACAAATTAAAAAGCCTAGACCAACACAACAGAAGTCCGTTTTAAAAGGTCACAGGTGTGAGCACTCGTTGTTCTCCTATGCCTGGGATGATCCGTGCCGAGGAAGACTGACGTTCTATAATCTTGTGTGAAAGAACTTCAGAGCTTTAACCCTGTATTCAAAGTTCTTACTTGTTAAAATTACTTAACTATAACTATTCACTTACAGTTTATATTCTCTATGTAAAATCTCAATAATCATATTTTTATTCTATCTCTTTGGGGTTTATGATTTTTAATAGTGTGCTTGCATTTCTATGGCATTCCTCCGCTTAAAAAGAAATACAGGAAATATAGTCCAGGTCAAACACAGTGGCACATTTCTAAAATCCAGGAAGATGAGGAGCTGGGTCAGCCTGGGCTATGTAAAGCCCGACTCCAAAGCAACACTGAGGACTACCTTAGCTGCAAAGTATTTCTTTCCACAGCTAGTCTTATTTCCACCTAGTGTCTCTGTGACCTTTTACAAACAATCTGTAATCAAATGAAACAAACATTAAGAAGAAAATGCAACTATTAAGAAGGTTTTCCAGGCAGGCACAGTGGTGCACTGCACTTGGGGTAATCCTAGCACTCATGGAGGCAGAGGCAGGCAGATCTCTGTGAGTTTGAGGCCAACCCGATCTACAAAGCAAGTCCAAGACAGCCAAGGCTACACATAGAAACTCTGACTCAGTGGAAAAAAGTTCCCTTAGCTCATGGGTCACAAGTGCCAGGGACTTTTGGCATGGACCTCATCTGTGTGTGACCACCATGCCTTTCTGATAGGATAATGGCAATCTGAAACAAATCTCACTAAAAGGCTGACAGTTATGTTTTGTGATGCATATCACCTGCATGGAAGGAGGTCCTCCCACCCTCTGTAAGGGAACAGGAAGAGACTAGGATCCCACAATCCCCTCTGAGAGCCTGTCTCCAATCACCTTGGTCCCTCCCACTAAGCTCCAGTTTGGCCACCACTTCCTGTTGGTGCAAAGCTGGAGACCATGCCTTCCATACACGGGCCCTTGGGGGAAATGTCAGAGCTGAGCTACAGCAGCTAGATAGCTCATGATGGCAGCAAGTGGGAAGGTCAGCAGGTCAGTCACCTTACTTCAGCCCTGGAGCCAACACACTCTTCCATGTCTCCTAGACAATGGCGGATCAGAAAGTCAGGTGTTTTTGTCTTTGTTTTCTTTTCCTTTTCCTTCATAATATGCTCCTTGTGCCCTTGGCTTAGGAGAAGAAATTCAGGTTCCATGTGTTTTGAGTAAACCAGTCTCAGTCTGGAGGCTGCATAGGTGAACCAGTACCTCTTACCAAGCATAGACAGATATGATTAAAATATACTTGTCCCTGTATCTGGGTTCCTATAAATGAATTATCTTCAAGAATGATCCTCACAAACTCAGAGTGCTCTTCAAGATGACATTAGAAATATAAAACTTGGCATTAAACATTTAGACAGTTAATTAAGCTGCACCGTTGGTTCAGACTGCCCAGTAGGGTTCGCCTAACATCAGAAGATCCCGTCTATTCAATTCTGCTATTAAAACCAAAAGCAATAAACTTTTATAGGATATGGCACATTATGGAAGTTAAATAGACTTCATTTCTGAAGGAATTTCTATCAGATGATGAGTAAAAAGTGAGACATGGGGCTGGAGAGATGGTCTGGTGGTTAAGAGCACTGGCTGTTCTCTCAGAGGATCTGGGTTCTGTTCCCAGCACTCACATGGTGCTCACAACAATCTGTATACAAACCCTCCTCTGGCCTCCTCAAGCACTGCATGCCCAAAGTGCAGAGAAATACATGCAGGCAAATATACATATAAAATAAAATATATATTGTTTAATCTGAGAGAAAAGCCGTGTTATATAGACCCACTATTAATAAAAAGAAAGCCAAATCATGATTTAACTTGCTTTTTTTTTAACCCACAGAGTTAAGATGGCCAATAAATTCTTTGGAAACAGAATATGAGGGTGGGGGGGGGGGCCGGGGAGGGGGAAATAGAGTCCCTGCCAAGTTTCAAGGTCATAAAAGTAGATGAAACAGAACACAAACTCATACACTTAGGATCACATTTTTCATGTTCAGATTCATTGTAGATCAAATTGGGCAGTAAGTAAGAGACTCTTGAAAAAGAATACTACATTATAAATTGCTAATTAATTCTATGTATTGCTTGAGGAGTCACTTAAATTGACAAATAAAAGAAAAATAATACCTTTCAGTCTTGTTTAAAAGATGTTTATAACAACTAATTTTTTAAAAACTACTTCCAAGGATCCCACCCACCCAGGACACAATGCAGACATTATTAGAAATAATACTATAGTTTTACACTAATTGGTAGCTTGAAACATATGTCAGTGTTGTCAAGAGGAGGGGAGATTTATCTCCACCCCAACCTCTTAAAAGGCTTTTCTTTGGCAGGGAATAGTGCCTACGCTGCCAGCTACACCAGAGGTAGATGTGGGAGGGTTGTAAGTTCAAGGCCACCCTGGGGAACACAGTGAGATTTTCATCACAAAATTCAACAAAGGGGCATTCAGCAAAAGGGTGCTTGCTTAGTATGAATATAAGAAACTGGGTTCAATTTTTCTTACTGAAAAAAAAAAAGCTTGAGGGGGAATAGGTTCATTAAGGATATCTATAGTCTGTTTAGTAGAAGTTTCACCCCATCCTGGGAGTTCTTGAGATTGCTAATTAGTATTGTTAGTACAAAATACTTTTTACCATACCACAAAGCAAGCTTACATTAGGCAATACTTGTCTAAGAACATAAATCACCATGTTAATGAGGAAATAACGAAATTGCACTCTCCTCAACATATTTTTAATTGTCAAACCTCTGATTTTTTTTTTTTTTTTTACACAGGGTTTCTCTGTGTAGCCTTGGCTGCCCTGGACTCACTGTGTAGACCAGGCTGGCCTCAAACTCACAGAGATCCATTTGCCTCTGCCTCCCAGAGTGCTGGGATTAAAGGCGTGTGATTTCTGTCTCAAGCAGAGGTTGCAAGTAGAACAGAGCAGCTAAGATAAGTTCCTCACCCAGGAGAAGCCACCGTATGGACATCTCCTGTAGGAGGAACAGCAGCCTGGCAGGCTTGGCAAAGGCTCACTCCTACCAGTTAGCAGACTGTTTCCATCTCAGCCATCGTGGCACACACTTGGGACATATCTCACAACTGTGGTGTTCAAATCTCTGTGCTGCCCTCCCCGCCAGTGGTATTACATCATCTGACCTCTTCAACCACACGCTGTGGCTGCTCCTAGGTCTCATGCCTCAGCTGAGAGCCGCAGTCTCCAGCTCTGCCACCCTAACGTCTTCCTAATAGCCCTCAAGACCCTGAAACCCTTACTTCTAACTTACCCTGGTATGTGAAGTGCCCCTCGCTCTTACAAAGCCTCCTACAGGACCTGCTGCTGGCGTGGTCGAGTTATTTTTCCCATGTTTACTTCCTTTTCTGAGATGGGACTTGCTCTAGAGCAGTAGTGATGCTACTTAGCTTTGTTCCTCAGACCATCTGGCGTGTAGTAGATGCTCGTTCTAAATGTGGACTGCCGGTTAGTATGGTGGCATGTGGTGCAGGGATGGTGAAAGTGGAATGAAGGGTTAGGAGACTCCTGGAGCTAGCAATATTCTTCACCAGAATAATAGTTATATAATAGAAATGTATTACACTATAAAAATATAGAAGAAATCAAAGAAATACCAATAGAAAATACACTAAGTAATACCAGGTGCTTCTCTATAAGATCCGACTGTGGTGCTTTTTGATGTTTTGAATGGACAATGTCTTTCTTCCCCATTTGGTAAGAATAAAATATCCAATTGAAAAATGAATACACACATACAAACATGCATGCACTCATGCGTGCGTGCACATACCGACATGCAAGCACTGTATTGCATGTTGCCTGCCTCACTAGTAGTTAAATGTGTTATATTTTGCAGGAAGATGTATCTCTTCTACCTGTCTACCCCACTGCCCATCATAGTGTTGTCATGTAAATATAATAAAATCCCTACTGGCAGCTGCTTGGTGATAGATGCATAATTTGGGGTCGGTGGGGGAGGCTTTCCTGAGGAGACTGTGTCTACAGTTTGTTTTTCTTTCACTTAGTCTATAATTTGGAGTCTACACTCATTTCTTCCTGCATCAGTGCAGTGGAAATTGGCCCTGAAGAGACAAAGATTGTTTTTAAAATCCTTCCCAATGATAGTTAGGCAAAATGAGCTATTTTCTTGGTACCTGTGCAGATCTCCCTAGATACCCATAGGTTCTAGAACCCCCCTCAGACAGCCAATCTTCATATGTCCCAATTCATTATATAAAATGTGGTAACATTTCCATAGAACACATACACATCTTCCTGTGTTCTTTAGAGCCTCTCTGAATTAATAGGCTACTACCTCAAAATAAATGTTATACAAATTGTTGCTGTGCTGTTTTGCTTGGAGAATAATGACAAGGAAAGAAGCCCATTCATTCAGAATGGACACAATTTATTCTTCCCAAATGCAGTGTTGTTAATCTGCAGTTGGCTGAATTTACAAATGTGGAACCCAAAGATGTAGAGGGCTCTGCCCTGTAAGTACAGTGTGAGCTGGGAGCTCGGGGCTGCTATGAATTTTAGTTCCAGCCTTGCATGACACCCCCAATCCCTCAGGTCTCACAAATCTACAGCTATATAATAGCCTAAAATAAAGGCTGTGAATGGATCCTGTGCGCTTCTGCACTTCTCTGGCAGCAGGCAGCATGAAGGCATGCCAATATCGTGATAAACATTTTCACACAGATGAGGAGGATGTCTAAGATTTCAAAGCGTTCTCATGGTCTATGAAAAGAGTTCGCTTACAGATTCTTTAGCAATTACACTCTAACACTTCCTTTATAGTACAAACACTTTGGAAAACTATCCAGAGTTCCATTTTCTGTGTGCAAGGGAGCTATCCTTTCCAGCCGGAATACACTAGTTATCATTATTGACAGAGGAAGGAAAGAAGAAAAGTAATCATTATTTTGATTAAAATCTTGAAGCATGCCATAAACCTGTTACTAAAAGAGGGGGTGAAATTGATAACAAAACCTGGGTGAAATGTGATTTGGCTACTTCACAGGATGGAATTATTTTGCTGTCAGCTTTGACACATAGGCCTTACTACTGCAGAATCTTCTGTTGTTTTATAACCTTGTACACATGTAAGAAAAAAAATTAAATAATAGATACCTTCTATGCTCATCCAGTGCCGATTGACTATTTTCAGAGAGGAACTGGTGGTAGATAGAAGATGAATTAAAAAAAAAAAAAAAAACCAACAACAACAACAGACAACTAGGGACTCACAAGATGGCTCTTTAGGCAAAGGCACCTGCTTCCAATCCTGACTTTGATCCCAGATCCCACATCATTCTGTTGAGGCAAGAAGTCCTCATAGGTCCCCCACAGCTGGATTTACATGTGGCTGTGAGCCACTCTCTAGATGCTGGGAACTAAACCCAGGTCTTTTGCAAGAGTAGCAAGTGTTTCCAATTACTCAGCCATCTCTCCAGAATACAGCCTAACGTCTTAATAAACATGGCATTTATTGACAATTTTATCTTCAATCTGAGAAGAAATAATCTTTAGAATTATGATTTTAGGTTTGTATATTAGCTTGCAAACTGGATGCCTACCCCAGAAAGCTTATTGGTCAATGGACCATCTCAGTCACTGTAGAGGAGTTCTAATACTTAGTTGCTCTTTGCATTTTGATGACTAAAGTGGTTTCAGTCTTCTCTTTAAGTTTTGAATAACGATGAGGTATTAGTAATATGCATTTCCAGTAACAATTATAAAGCTATTAACCAGGCCTGCCTCTGTTGATTACTGTTTATGAATAAAATAAATCCAGTTTACATATGCTTATTAAGTTAACAGTGGGCTTTGTATTCTTGAGAAGCAATAGAGATTAAGGGAAATGCTACACATTGAATTCTTTCCATTTTTTATGCTAAGTATGTGAAACTTTTATAAGAAAATAGAATTTTTATCAGAAAAAGTAAAATGTGTGAAAGATTTGCAAGAATAAAAATAGAGTTAAAATACTAGGTGTCATTATTATTTAAATGTGAAATGTCTCCCACAGACTCGTGTGTCTGACTCCTTGGGCCCCACCTGTTACATTGTTTTGAGATATTATAAATCTTTTAAAAGTTAAGATATGGTTGGTGGCAGAGGGTCACTAAGGAAAGGCCTTTGGGGGTTATAGTCTGTTTCTGACGAAAGTATTCCACTCTCCAAGTCAGATTTGTGATCATTAGAGAATATAAATTCGTTATTACATTTTTATTTACTAACATGATAGTTCTCCATGCCTACGACTGTCTACTAAATAGTAATTCAGAATATCTTGACTAAGTATCTTAATTATACATAAATAAACCTAGTGGAGTTGACCTTGATGTGTTGAGGACTAGAGGTTAACATCAGTTATATTTTATTGCTCTCGTTCTCTCATTACCTGGCCCAACTGGCTGGCCAGCAAGCCCCAGGGATGCTCCTGGCTCTGCCTCTCCAACACTGGCACACCCAAGTATCAGACATTGAACTAAGGTCCTCATGCTTCCGTGGCAAGTACTTTACCAACCGACATCTTTCCAGGCTTCTAATTTTTATTAGACAACATAATTATTTCAACATCAGAAAGAAGTCATAAGAACACAAGATTTGAATAACTCTGCAAGGTACATGTGCATTCATATATTGGTAACTACATGCATTCTTCTTGTTTACAAGAGTTGTTTTTTTAATCAAAATTAATTAGATACTTGGCCAGGCGCATCTTGACTTCAGCAGAACATCTTTAACACGTCCCTTGAAGCCTGTATCAGAGGGAGAAGGCCAACATTAATAGGAGGAGAATCCATTATTATCTGAGAGGAACACACAGGCCATAGTCAAAGACTCTGCTTGGGATGGTAATTGGAAAACTGAATATTTTTCAAAAAGTATTTTGTTCTTCATGGCACAGAAGCTATTGTCTGGCCATCCTTGTTACCAATGAGCAGCAGAGAGGATTGGGATGTGCACAGGATCAAAAGACGGGATGAAAGGGTCTGTAATTAATAATAACTGCTTCCCAAGTGTCTTCTACATAAAGATTGCGCTTCACAAAGAACACACTCAAGTCCACCAGATAGGCTTAATATTTCCACTGTGGGTGGTCTTTCCTGAAAAAGCTATTCAAGGGTTCTGCATGGGGCAGCTAAACATGACTAATAAGACAGAAGTCAAGCCACTGAGACAAAGCAGAACTTGCCTGTACCACTAGAGCTTGTAAGGCACCAGCAACACAGCAAGTCAGCCTGTGCAGTTGGTGAAGCCTGTGCACTGAAGACCTCCACCCAGGGATTACTATGCCAGGAGCTTTACTTCCACGCCCCAGCACTTGTATTCAATGGATGCCTTTTTGGAGATGATAGTCAAGAGTATCAGCAACACTTTGAAACAATGTACTGGCAGGATTGCTTAGATACCATCACTTGTCAGCATACTCGTCTACATAAAAGAGATTTTATTAATCCCCGCTAGTGAAGCTGAATGCAGATACATAACGCCTAAGAAACATGGAAAGAAAACCCAGAATGGTATTTCAATATATCTAACAAAAAGTAAGAGAAAACTAAGTAAATGTTTCAACAATTTTATGCCCACCTTAGAACACCATTCATCTTAAATTTTCACTGGGAAGCGGATGAATAGAATTACTATAATATAATTTGTGAATTATTTTGATAATCGCCTAATAATTACTAGTCACTCTGGCAGACTGGTTATAGTAGTAAAATTACCCATACATAAAATGCAAACTTACACTTTCTCCCTGTGAACCTGAAACAGGCCAGTCACTTGCTTTGGCTAGGAGAGTGTCACGGGATAAATACCATCCCAGTGCAGAGGCTCAGGCCCCCAAGGCCATTTTCACATAGGGACCCTTGCTCTGCGACACTGAAAACAAGCCTGAACATGCCTGCTGTGTGGTAAGACCCAGCCTGAAGGAAAGACAGGTTAGCTGAGGTCAGCTCAGGCCAGCCGGCCAGCCACCAGGCTCTTTCCTTGCACAGGATAGACACAGGAGTGAAAGGTGATTCTAACCTGAACAAGACGTCATCAGAAGAACCACAGTGCCAATTCACAAACTCACAGACATAACTGCCATGACTGTTGTTTGAAGAGGTTAAGTGAAGGATAGCTTATTATACACAGCGTGATAAAGATTACAATCCCTGCTGGTCCCAAGTTACCCCCTTGAAATGCAGAACTTATTCTGTGTCTTTCTTTTTCCCTCCTCTTGCACTGTCTGTCATCAGTATCACCATATGCTATGACTCGGGATTATTCAATATACTTCAGCCTCTCCTGTTCTTACTGGTATGGATCACTTCAGTCATGGCGCTCCATCCTTTGTGCCCAGCAGAGCCTTTCACCAGTTGCCCTCTAAAGCACCCTTTCTCCTCATCCCTTGGCCTTTTTAGTTCATTCTTTAATCACTGCAGCAGTTTCCTGCTAAGTCAGAATCATTATTTTACTATAATGCATGTTAGGACATATCATCCCACAAGTACAAGGTCAGGGACCTTAAAGGCCCCCAGAATCCAACAGGATGCTCTGACGTGCTTAGCAGGAATGCCACGATGCTCCAATATCTGATGCCAACGTTTTCTTCTTTCCATTTGATACTGCAGCCCTCTGTACTTCAGGCCTGTCAAACTGGAGTTACCACCAAAGGAATCCATGCTCTTTCATATCTCAGAGCTTTGAAATGTTGAGGTCCTCTTTCTTCCTTGGTTAATGAACTTGCAACCAACTGATTTAACTAAGAACTTTCCTGTACAGGCACACATCCCTTATGGCCTTCCCATGCCCTTCTTTGTACCCTGGGCAGATTTGACCTTTCTTCCCTTAACGCCATAACCACACCTCCTTTATGATAGGATCTTCATTGAAGCTTGATCTCTATTTAGTCAGGGTTCTAGGAGGTTGTAAATCCATTGGCCACACAGCTCTCGAATCTCTGTGCCCTTCATACACACAGCACGAGTTTCATATGCTAAATGTAATACTTTCTTGTATTATTAAATTAATGTTGTTAAATATAATATTAATTTGATAAATTAATAATCTTGGTTTCTCAGAGGGGAGATGATGTAATCAGAAGAAATTTAGTATGACCAAAAAGCACACCAAGATCTGGGGCAAATGCACATGTATGACCAAGATCAAGACGGGCAGTGCAGCACAAAATGAAGCTACTTGTGGCTTTTTCTCACTCCAGGGTCACAATACAGCAGCAGATGTTCCACTCCTCATACAAAGACTGTCAACAACAACTATGCTAATTTCAATTACAATCAAGACATTCCAGAAGCGTCTTTCTACTCTCACCCATGTCTGTCTGTCACATTTGGCAGAATTAGGTACGTAAGTGATGTTTATGCATACAGCGAAACTTTCTAAAACAGAACTTTTTTTTAAAAAAGCGGTTTTCACATTTTTCGCTGAAGAGAAGAAAATGACACATTAGTAGCAGGGCTTGTAAAATAGCTACTTTGAAGTACAAACAATTATATCCAGCAAGGAGTTCCATAGCTCCGTGGTGCTGTTCCTTGAGAAAGCAACTTAGTGGCCTTCAGAAAAGGCACAGAATTTCCATAGCATCACCATTTCCTTACTCTGTAAGGTGATTGGCCAAGTCTAACAAAACAAGAAGCTTCAGTGAGTTTATTAACATCAGTTTATTGAAGCATATGAGAATAAAAAACTTTTATGATGCTAATTTTGGTATTAAATTGTACATAGTATAATATTGTCTTGATAACAGTGGACACCTTTATAAGTTTGAAAGGATTTTTAAAAAGGTTTATTTTATGTGTATAAATATTTGCCTGCACATATGCTTGTTCCCCACATGCATACAGTGCTTATAAAAACTAGACAAGGGCGGCATAGCTGTGAGCCACGAGGTGAGTGCTGGGACTTGAACTCGGGTACTTTGTAAGAATAATAAATGCTCTTGACCACTGACCCAATTCTCCAGGCCCAAAAGATTTTATTTTTAAGATCTATTTTATGTGTTTGAGAGTCTGTCTACATGTACATCGGTGTACCACATGTGTGCAGTACCCATAGAGGCCAGAAGCTGGTGACAGTATTTATTACCTTCACTGTATTGATAAGGAAAATAAGGTCAGAAGAAAGCTAATAACTTTTCTCAAGGCTACATGGCTATGTGTTAGCCTTTCTTGTGACAAATGCCCAGAAAATCAACTGAAATCCAGAGAAGAAAGACTTCTTTGGGCTCATGGTTTTTGAGGCTTCAGTCTGTCCTCATAGAGTGAAACAGCCCATATCACAGTGACCAGGAAGCAGAGAAAGAGAAGAGCTCACGCTAGCCAGACTTTTCCCTTTTTCCTTTTCATTTCCCTTAGGCCTGGAGCCTGAGTGACTGCTCTGCTGCTCACATTCAGGGCAGAGCTTTCCCCATAGGTAATCCTGTCAGGAAATGTGTGCCCTCACAGACACACCCACAGTATGCTTTCCTAATCTGTCTCAACCTAGCCAAGTTGAGAACCAAGATTTACCATGACAAGTCATGGAAGTGTTCAGACCTTGCACCATGTGTCTCCCGAGCCTACGGAGACCTAAACACTTACCTTTTCTCTTACTTTTTCAAAGGGTGTTGACTACTTGCAAGTATTGGACATCCAAGCCCAATCTACCTTGTGATGAACATTTCCCAAAAGCTTTATACTGTCTATGCAATTCTTCTACTGAGCCTGTGCCTCCTGGTTAATGAGTTAACGTCTGCATTGATGCCCAGACTTAGCCTTGCCAACAGAGCCAATTCTTGTTCATCTGGCTCCGAGGGAGCTCTCTAGTCTCATTCTCACCTTATTTTTCTTCAGCTTCCCTTACTCCTTAGCTGCAGTTAGCTACATTCTACGTTGGGATAACCAAAACACTTTGGTTTTCTGCCTGAAAACCACAACTTCTCAGGGCCCAGTTTGCCCAAGTCTAGACAGTAGCTTGTTTTTGTCCCTCCTCCCCAGCACAAACAGCGCCAGCTTTCTCTTTCACCCTACGTTAATTTTTATCTTTATGAAAATTGGACCCAGCCTCATTCATGCTAAGCACATGCTTCCGGAGCATCACTCCAGCCCTCACTGTTCCCTTGGAAGACCACCATAGCCCTTCCCAACCTGAGCATCACTCCAGCCCTCACTGTTTCTTTGGAAGACCACTACAGCCCTTCCCAGCCTACATTACGGCTTGCTAACTGCTCCTTAGAGCCTTTATGCTCAAGCCATGCTCCATGGGCCAGCAACATCAGAGTCTCCCAGGATTCTCAGCCCTCTCAAAACCTAGAACAGGAGATGTCACATGAATAAAGTCTTACGGAGTTTTGTAGCCGATAGACTTTAACGAGACCCCCCCCACACACACACAGTCTATGAAATCAGGATGAAAACAGTGAGATCTTGTTTATCTTCAAACTTAGCCCAGGAGGACTGGACAATGTGAATGCTCTGTGAGTCAAAGAGGAAACACTTCCATGGCTTCTCACACTATTCCTTCGAGCCAAGAATCAACATTTCTGTCACAGAGGAGAAAACTGAGGCTGAAGACTGGAGGGAAGTTCCATAAAACTCAGTGGTTGGCTCCTTGTCATTTGCCCACAGGGTCCCTGTGCACTATAATGAGAACCTATGCATTTGCTCTTACAGTATTTACTTTAGCGTTAGGGTTATGTCCCAGGCAGGATGAGCAGTCAGTCTCTCGAATGTCCATAGACTCTTTCATTCGTGCGTTCATAAAACCTTATTGAGCTCCCACTATTAGCACAATGTTGTGTTCAGTATTAAACAATGAGATCAGAATAAGCTAAATCAGTTCTCACTCTCAAGGGAATACCAAGCAATAACGGGCAATCTTCACACACGGAAGGAAGTACTATGCCCATGCGTGCGTGCGTGCGTGCGTACGTGTTATGTTCCCACAATAAGGAGAGAAATATGAGTAAATATACTTTACACAACCTGCTGTCTGTGCTGCCAAACTAGATCTGGTAAGGAAAGATAGAGAAAAAGACCCACCAGGGCACCGTTCAGTTTTCAATGCATCAAAGATTTATACACTCTTCCCATTACCATTAATGACTGTTATGAACATAATTTGTCCCCACGCACCAAGGGGAGAATAAATTCCACACAGAGGGGAAATAGAGGGTATTGAAGGAAAAAAAAGTATCTTATGCAGAAGGGAGACTGATGACCGATAATGACCACAATGGGGGTGAGAGTAATTTTTTAAAGTTCCTTATTATGAGTCATAAAAGACATAGGTCAATATGGAAGACATACACACACACACACACACACACACACACACACACACAGAGAGAGAGAGAGAGAGAGAGACAGAGACAGAGACAGAGAGACAGAGAGAGAGAGAGAGAGAATATGAATGAGAATTATCCAGCAAAGCAATACATTCTTAGTTGACTACAATGGATGAGTCCAGGGGGTTGATAAGCGACTTACACGGGTCAAAATTAGACGTTAGAGAACGAGATCAGAGGACAAAGCTTGCACGTCAGCAGTATAGAGTCACTGTCCAGAGCATCACTGTGGTATCGTTTAATGTCTTCCTGGCTAAGGAGGATGAAACAGGCAGGCAGGCGCAGCCATGGGGCTTGGACCGTGATTCCTGCTGCCCTGGGAACAGCATTTCATGGAGTGATCAGGAGCTTTTGCTCCTCATCAGATCTTTATGAATCGGCTGTCGTGTCTCGGTATTTTATTATTCCTGCCAGGGTGGCAGATTATATTAATAATCCGAGGTCATAAAATACTGAGGCTCACTCAGGGAACTGAGAACAAAGTGAAGAATGAGGTCTGGCGTGATCCTTTTCTTTCCAGAACTTCTGCTTTTCCTATTAGAGGAGGTTAGAAGATACCATTCCCAGGACCCTCTGTCATATGAATGAAGGAGCAGATAGATACTTGTCGTGTGTTCCCCAAAGACAGTCAAAATCCTGCAACGTGCGCCTAAGACTCCTAGCACAAAAGGTGTGTAGAAACTGCTGCTAAAACACACCAGCCTAGCTCATGGAATCCTGGCTTTTACCCTAAAATTCAAGTTACACTGATATCATGCCGGGCCCATGGGAAACGCCAGGCACAAGGAAGCTGCCGCTATCACTCTAGTGGAGGGTTCCCACCACCACCAGCCACTGAACCTAGGAGTTTGTGAACTGGTTTGCTCTGGAGAGATGGCTTTCCTGTGACAGATCTGGCCAGATGAGCATGCACATTTCCGAGGCTACTTCCTCTTTCTAGTTAGTGTGGTCTGTGTGGTAGAGCCAACGCCGTGGCCAATATTGAGTGCTCAGTGAGGGGCATTTAACAAAATGGGATGAACATTGTCATGCCTCAATGCAATGGTCTCTCAAATTCCTTCCTAATGCAAGCGGTAAAGGAAAACATGAATAGCAGACACTACACCAAACCCATCAGGAACAGCACACACCTTCATAGCTGTGCGCATCCCTGCAAGGCTCATGCAACCCAAGACCCAAGAGCAAGAAAGAATGGTCTTTTAATGTGTTCATAAGACATCACATGTACTCCGGGCGAACCGTACACCACAAGGAACCCCTGTCGCCAAAGTCCCTTAAGCTGTACAGTGATGTGACACAGTGAGGGGTTATGCAAATTGGAAGCATCAAGCTGTCTGCATGAGTTGAGTTTGGACATGAGGACATGGAAACCCTGGTGGGAGGGTAAGTGTGCATGCTGAAACCGAGCTCCTTTCTGTTCAAAAGTGTCAGGAATGCTTCTCTCATCTCTAGCAACCACCTAACTCTCATCTGGGAGATGAGGCAGTATACTAGTGTGAAAGAAAATGTAAAAATCTCCCAGGACAAGGGTCCGTAAGGCCTGTCTGTATTCCTTATTATATCTTGATATTGTGAGACGAACATCCTTCCATGACAAGCAAAATGCATCTTGAGCTCATACAGAGGGACCCTGTCAGATGAGTGGCATTCCTAGAGCCTATGCACCTTTCCTACATTCCAAGAGCATTCACAAAATGGTCAGTGCTGTGGAGCCCAGTGGGGGAGCACTTACCAAACAGGCCCAGCAAAGGGCTGTGAGGATGTAACCCATTTGCTTAGAATCAAGTCAAATTGTCTCCCAAGGAGCTTGCCACCCAGCTCATCTCATAGGAGAAAGGAAGATAAACTGGGAGGTGTCAGGAAAGAGGTTAAAATTGCATTATAATATCAAAAGCCCAGTGCATATCAGAGAGAATACGAATTATAAGCACTACAGACAAAAGAGAAAGGTTAGCATTTAATCATGTTCAAGCTCACTGTGGGCTACACATGACAATACAGTTGTTACTGCAAAACCAAGCTTCAGCTACAATTTTGGTGCTGAGGTTTTTATATTTAGGTGGTTGTTAAAATAAGATGGAATGCTGGCAAACTGCCACAGGGCAGAAAGCAAGCCACTGAATGAGGAGGAAGCCATGAGAGAAACACAGCAGAAAGGAGACTAACAGTGTGCAGGGAACCATGTGGGAGGCCGGGGTCAGGGTTGGGGCAGGAGGGTAAGGGGGTGGGGAGGTTAGCCCTCACTGCTGGGTACTTTCGGAAGGAACATTTGCTTATTAGAAAAGTACGTTCCCCATGAAATTTAGTCCAAGTGTAAATTCCTGGCAGAATGGCTTCAAGCTCATGAAGCTGGAGGCCATCCTTTTGAAATGTTAGCAACTGCTGGCAGGAAGGCCATCCCTCTGGAGCTCATGGATTCCAGGGCATTGACTCACAGCCTTGGCTACCACCCTGAGCTGGGGGGGCGGGGAGAATGGGTCCCACCCTCTGTCCCTCTGATGAGCCAAGTAGCTGGGGGAAATCATAAGAAGAACAACAACATGATGAGAAAAGGAGCTGAGAAGTAAAAGGCACCAGATGAACAGAAAAACAACGGGGCCATTTTGGTTAGATTTTAACTCACTTCCTTCCCAATGACGCCCCAAGGTACAGCTGAAAGACAAATGCAAACGAAGGCAGAAATGACTCCTGGGAACTTGAGAGACAATGCTTTATGACAAGCTGCTCCTCTTTAGTGAGAAGCACCATGCCTGTGGTATTTGTCCATGATGGGAAGGCTGAAGGAACAGGAGTGCATCTTCAAATGGAACTCTCACCCCACGTGTGAGAGGGAGGATATGTTATCTAGCCATACGGGAGCACACAGAAGCCTAACACTGCTAATTTCCTAGCCTTTTTATTTTCTTGGTAGCCGGGGTTTTTCTACTTTCTGAAACTCCAAGCATTGTTTTTGAAATATTACCATGTCTTTATACAGCAGATACAGGTTATGGTGGAGTGTGGAGTGTGTGTGGTCGGTGCCGTAGGTCACCTTCAGGTTACTGAGGTTGAGGTGACAGTAGACAAGAGTTGCTGGGAGGAGAGGTGAAGGGAAAGCTGGGTGGGACTGCTCCGGAGATGCTGGTTAAATACTTATCTTGGTGCCTTCCACATAGTGCCCGTGGAATGAGCACGTTAACAGGTGTTGCTTTAGGCATCATGTGAAGAACAGTACAGCCATTGAGATACCAGATGATGTGTACTGGTGTACTGTACACAGGCTAGGAGGCTCCAAATTTCACCCAGAACTAAAAATGAATGTTTTAAAACAATCTCCCTTAGAGACGGGCTTTTCAAGATAAGACATACATTTTTTAATATCCTATAAAGGGGCTGGTGAGATGGCTCAGTGGTTCAAAGCACTGGCTACTCTTCTACAAGACCAGAGTTCAGTTCCCAGCACCCACACGGTGGCTCACAACCATCTGTAACTCCAGTTCCAGGGATCTGACACCCTCTTCTGGCCTCCACGGATACTCCACTTGTTGGTGAATACATACATGCAGAAAAAACATCCATACACATAAGATAAAAATAAATCTTTAAATGCCCTATAAAAATCTTAAATTATAAAAAAAAAAGTGACCAAAGAAAACTATCAGTTCATCTCTCTCTCTCTCTCTGAAATCTAAAATTTCACCAAAACTTTAAAGAGTGCATTTTCTCTAATATATTCTCTTATACCCTAGTATTGAAATTGAAGTAGAGCAAAATAAACAAAGAGCCCAAATTCCAACCATAACTTGGGATTATTAAGGAAGACATAAGCAATCTTTTATGGAGTTACAATAATATTCCTCAAAATTCAATATAAGTATTTTAGGCTTTATAGACCACATAAGGTCTATTTATTTCTTCATCTCCTCTTCTGCTGTTCTCTTACCCCCTCCCCCCATCCTCTCCCCTCCTCTATCATCCTCCCCCTCCCCTTCCTTCCACTGTCTTTTCCTGACAAAACTTTAAAACATAAAAAATACAACATATAAAGTCTCTAATAAGACAAAAACAGGCTTCCAGACTGGGTTT
>OU015751.1:89769932-89780451 GCA_907169655.1 Acomys percivali | reverse complement strand
TGTGTGTGTGTGTGTGTGTGTGTGTGTGTGTGTGTGTGTGTGTGTGTGCACACGCTTGCTATCCAATTAAAGACATGGAGCTGGGGTTGTAGTTTAGTGATAGAGCACTTACCCAGCATACGTGTACCCCAGAAGGCATAAGGTATAGACTGACTGACTGAAAAATCCCTCTCTCTCTCTCTGTCTCTCTCTCTCTGTCTCTCTGTCTCTCTCTCTGTCTCTCTCTCTCTCTCTCTCTCTCTCTCTCTCTCTCTCTCTCTCTCTGTCTCTCTCACTGTCTCTTCTCTTTAATGGCTATAGTGTTTGGAAGAACATAATTTTATATTGTACAAAGAAAGACAGAAGTCAGACATCTATTTTTTAAGAGCACCCTAAGAATAACCCATACATGCTAATTTTTTCTTATACATCTTTTCAAAGCCTTTCTAAAGGCCTTTTAAAAACTCAAGAAAGAGTAAAAATCCAAAGCTCACTATTTTTAACTTATGCTATACCCATGCCTTCTAATAAAGACAACAGCAGTAAAGTTCACCTACAAGTTACCTTGGGGACAGTGTGTACACTGGTCTCTTGAAATATTCCTAAGACAGAAGGTTTATCATACAGAAGTCCCATCTGATGTTGCTCTGCTGGCTGAAAGGAGACATTTTAAACTTTGATCAGTCATCGCAAGATATTCAAATTCAAGGTTGACACTCTGTCCTTTACCAATGTTCCAAAATCCTGCAGGGGTGACACTGCCCGATGTCACACCATATGGGCAGACTCCAGACCCAGCAGGCGGGGGAGCAGGAAGCCTCTGTACCTTGCCATTCCTCTGCTTCCTGTTGTTTTTGGAACAACCCTCACTTTAGCTAAACATAACCCTTCTGGGCGATTCATTTTTAGTAAGAGAGTCTGCCTCCCGGCAGAGCCGCCTAAATGCTCTTGCAGCCTGACAGTAACCTCCAGACTCTCAGAACTTGCTGATTTGGCATCTTCTGGTCTTTCAAAATGCTCACCCACTCTGTGAAGAATCAAATGAAAGAAAACTACAAACAACACAACTTTTGTGAATTAAGAAAAGCCCAACTATGTCGTGAATAACTAGAGAAAATCTTCCCAAGGCATTTTGTTTTGTCATCTGTTCTCCTATTAGCTGTTGATGACTGGTGACAGAGTGTCAAAATCTTTCTCCATGTCCCAAGCTATTTTTGACCTCTAAATTCACTATTATCTGTGGTAATGGGCACGTAAGATGTAGAATTTTTAATAACTCTCTTAGGTTTTAATAGAATTATTTCTGCATGACCTAAGAAACATGTACAGGAAGTAAGATAATGCCAACTGTTGGAGACTAGTGAGACAGATAAGATCACTTACTGCAGAAGCATGAGAGCCTGGGTTCAAGTCCCCAGCACACATGTGACACGCCAGGTTTTATTGTAAATGTAAGCAAAACCCCCACACTGCTGGGCTAATGGGCTGCTGGTCGACCCAGACTCAGTGAAAGTCTGTGTCAAGGGAGTAAGGTTGAGATGGATACAGCAAGACACCTGACATCCATCTCTGGCCCTTGCATGCACCTACAGATGTACACAAACTACACAGGGATAGTAGCACACACCAGAAAGAACCAGGAAGAAAGGAAGGAAGGGAGGGAGGGAGGAAAGGAGGCAGAGAGGGAGGGAAAGAGCAAGGGAGGGAGAGAGGAAGGGCCAACCATATCAATGATGTCTATTGACACTTAATGTCAGTATCTCTTACCAAGCAACTGGTCGTGAAGCATATATACAAAGAAAGGCATGGAGATGTGTGTGTGTGTGTGTGTGTGTGTGTGTGTGTTTGTGTGTGTGTGTGTGTAGATATATTTTAATATGTACATGTGTATATATACTTATGCTTTTCTTTGTTTATATCTATATGTAATGTATGCATATACCTTTCTCAAGTGTGTGTCCCCTTGGGTATTCTGTAAAGAGAAGATTTAGCTCAATATATTTCATAACAATCTACACATAGCTTAGAGAGGAAGGGGAAGTCTCCTGGGTCTCAGATTCGCTTCCTGTTGCTTTCCTTCATTACACGTTTAAAGATAATCAATAAAAGCTGATTTCTCTTTGTAAGCATTTTCCTATTCTGCCAGAAATAATAGCAGTCTCTGCTTTAAAATGAAAAACAATGGAAAGTAATATTTGCCATAAGAGAAGAAAATGGAACTGCCTAAGCACTTTTCCTGAGCCAAGTAAAACAACAGCAAGCTCAGTTTATTCTTAAAGAAAAAGATCCATCTCAATAGTCCCAGCTCTGGTTCTGCTCTAAAAGTCTGGGCATCAACAAGTTTGCAAACACCACACTTACATTCCCACTCTGTCACATCCATGTTTCCTAAGAGTTTGACTACATTTCTCTGTAAATATATGTATTAAAGCCATGCTGAACCTAGAAGGAGGCTGGAGAGACTTTCAGGCCCCCAAAGCATAGGTACCGCCTTACCCCCCAGGCACTGTCTAAGATGCAAAACCCCAGTAAAGCTAATTCCAGATAGGAAGACAAAGCACATAAATCTAAGCCTTGCGTGGAAACCCAAAGCTGCTTTGCTACACCCATTCACAGCATGCTTTTTTTTTTTTTACAAAGTTTTATGATAAATAATCTGAAATAAGGCACTGGAGTTTTCTAATCTGTACCAGACACTTCACAATGGCCATTTTAATGGCCTTCGCTTCTGGATTCCTCATGGAAGGCTATAAGAAAAATATCAAGTGGGAGAATCATAGACTCTCCCTTTGTTATGAAGTTACACATGCAATTTTTGCAGGTTCCCCAAGCTTCCTGTTTCCCTTCAGTCTGTGCAATCTAGGCAGGTTGTCATATTTCACCAGGGCATATTGTAAATCAGACAAGTTCAGCCAGTCTGCTGGAAGGATGGAGGTTTAAAAACAATCCCAGTGGAAAATATATAAAGTGTAATTAGAACCATATGAGCAGAGATATCGAAGCAATACTTGCTGGAAAAGCACCAAGTGGAGATCAGACCTGGCCTGGTGTTACTGAGGCTCTCCAGTCCATTTGGGACAGCACACATCACTCTTTAAACACTGTATTCTTTTCTTTCCTCCGCAGAAAAAATGCCCAGAGAAGTTTAAGATCTCACACCATAATCAGCCTAGAGTTATATTTGTAACCCAGTGAAAAACATAGTTGCCAAGATGAAAGTACTCATCTAAACCTTAGTTGGAAAAGTAGTGTAAAGCTAGTAGGGGTCACCGTTATAGCCACCAGGATCGTACAGGCTTATCCTGATCACAACATTGAATCAAACATCTTTTGCATTTTTCTATGAACTCTTGGCCTCCTAAAGACCTCAAGTGTCTAGCAAGGCAAAGACAATCCATGGGTCTACTGTTGGGCAAAAGAGCAAGGTACTACAAAATACAAACTATCTGCCTAGTCCATAGATTACAAACATCCCATACATGCTTGTCTCACATAGGTGGTACACAGCAGGCCAAGGATGTATATATCCAAGGATGAACCAGCATGAAGAACCCTGACACTGTCAAAAGTCTTGGACTTTGCTGGGTGTATTAGATAGCCATTTTCTATCTATTTCTCCTTGGATTCCAAAAGTCAATTACAAGTGCACCAATGGACAACTCAAACAGAATTTTCAGTACAGCTTTAGGATTCTATGGAAACAACCCAAGTTTAGCAAAGTTACTTACCCCCAAGAAACTGTATTCCTCCAGCCACTCTTCCTACTGTCCTGGAGATGAGATCCGACACACAGCAACCCATAAGGGCAGTGAGAGCCACAAGGAGGAGCAGGCCACAGCCCAGGCCTGTCACTATGGTACAGATCCTCCACTCTGTGCTGGGGATGCCCTGGAAGGAGGCGTAGCGCCCACATTCTTCCACCATCACCATCATCTGCCGACTCTCATCATGCACCGGATAGGAGCACCTCCGGAAAGTGCCAAAGGACACGGGTTTGCCCAGCTGAGATCCCCAGAGCCAGTAAGGCATGAAGAAGCCCACACAGGAGGTGGCAGCGCAAAGGAAGGAGAGCAAAGCCCAGATCACTCCAGTACAAGTCAGGCTGGATGCCATCTTTCAGCAGGCGATGCAATGAGGACTCAACGTGATTGTCCTGAAGGTGGAAATGAAGGCGGGTGGTCACTAGACACTCCCAGGGAATCCACAGTTCTCCAAAGAGGACGCAGCTACTCGCTGCTGGTAAAACAGAAGAGGAAACAGTGGGAGTTAAGGATGCCTAGCTGATTTATATATGCCCACAGAAGCTCTACAATGTGCAGTTAAGAGACTTCAAGCTTCCTTCAATGTTTCCAACGTGTTAAGGACTAACTCTCTCCATACCTATCTCTATACAAGTCATGCCAAACTAGCTCAAGCTTTTCCATATCTTTATCTCCTATAAAATGCCCCCAAGTTACCTCTGACAGCTATTTCCTTAAAGAAACGAATGGCTTCTGTGTGCCGAGCCAGTGAGTTCATTTCACCTACTCACGTACTCAATGCAATGTAGCATTATTACTAGTGGTTGACATAATTCAGGATAATGAAATAAAACAGGCCCTACTGTAGTTTGTTTATTTGGCTTGCAAGCTCCCACTTAGTTTCTAGTCATCTCTCTGCATCTCTTGGTGGGCGTGCCAACCAAGCTAATGATGCTGGTAACTTCTTACAGTTTCAGAGTATTGTAAACTTCACTGAAGTCACCCATCACCCAGGGAGAGAAGCAGGGTCGACAACACTGAGAACTCCCTCACCCTTAACCTTCTGTGGCACAAGCAACCCACTTGTGTTCAAGGCCTATTTTGACTCATTGGCTTCAGTGACTTCAGCTGCTGGCTTTTTCACCTGTGTTCAACTCTAACCATTAGAGAGGGCGCTCACACTTTTCCAATACCCAGTGTCAAATGTGAGCTCTTCAAAGGGTTCCACTTGGCCTGGGCTTGCTTACCTGGCCATACTCTCCACAGAGAATGCACAAGTACACCCACCCTCAGGTTCCCTCTGCAACCTGCATCCACACTCCAGCTTCAGAGCCACAGCAAACTCTTGTTGCCCCAGCTTTGCTTGCCTTCAGTTCTGGATTCTACCCAGAAGGAGCTCCCTCTGGCTACACTTTTGAAAATCTTGTCAGCTGTGAGCAAAAGCTGAAATTGAGTTGGTCTGGGGGTGCCCCACAAAGGTGGGGGTAGGAGGAAGGAGGGCCTCTTTCTCAGCTACAGTGAGGGGTCCTAGTCCAGATCAACCAAAGCCACACTCCTCCCACCAAACTGCTCAGCACATCCACCTCTCTGGGAGCCACACACATTCCCACACAGTGATCTCTGGATGCAAAGCAGCACAGGGAAGTTCTTGCAGCTGGCTCTGAGAAGAGACAGATAAGGGATGGGAAGGCAGCACCCCCCTGAGGCCAGGAAGCCCACAGCTGAACCATGCTGCTCAAGAAGTCAGGGTGTAGGGCACAGGACCGCGGGGCTCACTACTTACCGGGCCTGGCTGTGGCCACCTTCCCTCCCAAGTCCGGGGTGCAGCACAACTTGCTGTCTTTCACTGGCGGGGACAGCGGGGCCACGAAGACTGTCCTAGGCTTCAACACAGTCCTAGGCTTCAACACAGTCCGGACAGAGATCGCAGCAACTCTGGAGAGCCTGGGTGGAGGGTCAGGAGGACCCGCCCTGAGAGCCTGTGGGCTGTGGCCCTGAGGCCCAGGGATGCCGGCTCCAGCTTTGGCAGGCAAGGCACGCGCCGCCTCCTCCCCGCCCTCCGCTTCCAGCTGTCCCCTCCCCTCTTTCCCGCTGCGCAGTCCTGGAAGCGGGAGAGTAGGGGCGGCAGACAGACTGAGAATTCAGGGAGAAAGTTGAGGCTTTCTCCACAGCTCCCCAGGGGCGCCAAGGCTACACAGGACCCCTGTTTGCTTTTCTTGGTCAGGCATTGGGGTCTGGAGCTGCAATCTTCGCGCATCCTTTATGAGGACTCTGGTGAGAAGTTGCCTCCATGATGGCTAGAGTGGTATCTGTGATCTTTAAAGGGCTCCTGAGACCTGGTCACTTTGGAGGACAGAGACCATGACTGGTGTAGACTCAGGAATGTGAAGGCACGTGCTATGCGAGGCTGCTGGATTCAGTGAAAGCAAGGCAAGCAAGAAGGCAGGTGGCTCCTTCAGCCAGTATCTCTGAAGGGCTGAAAACCATGGGAACCCCTTTCAAGACAGTTCTCTTCCACTACTTTTTCACTGTTTCCTCACCCCCTCCCTTCTCCTCTCCCCCTCCCCTCTCCTCTTTCCTCCCCCATCCTTTGTCCCTCCCTCAAGGAGGGGACCCTTTCTCTCACCCCCTCCACTCCCCAACCCTTCATCAATCTTAAAGTCTACACAACCTTCAGGTTTCCTTTCTGAAAATCAGCTCCTTTGATTTTTCAGGGACTCGCCCAGGTTCTGACTTGCCATCAGCATTTACACCTTCTGAAGCAGAAACTGGGTCCTCTTGGTGACTGGCTGAGCACCCTAGTCCACCTGCAGTCTTCACTGAGGACAGTTCTTTTTAGGAAGCTGCCATCTGGGAAAAGCAACTTTTGAAATACTTTCCCAGATCAAGTTTGTTTGTTTTTTTTTTTTTTTTTTTTTTTTTTTTTTTTTTTAATGATGTGCCTTTTCAAAGCAGTTGGAAGTCATAAAATGGATAGAAATATATTTCATAATAAAAGCTCAAGAGCACCATTTAATTAGCAGCATCAGCTGGAGACAGGTTATTTCGAGATTGTTTGAACGTTTTTAACAGATTTCCAAGTCCTTCCCTTGTAAGAGGATGATATGGGTGATGGGCCTCCCAAAAAAGCAGTGCAATCCACCTTAAGCAGTGCAATCCACCTTAAATAATGCAGTCCACCTTAAGCTCATTACAATACTCATGAGAAGGGGAGAGAAGAGTTCCAGGGAGACACTTGGGAGAGTCTAGAGATGTTTGTGATGAGCATGACCCAGGCCTGGGAAGGCCCTACTGGCAGCTGGTCCATAAAAGCCAGGGTTCTGCTCAGTACATACACAGGGCACACCTGGAATAATCTAGCTTGAAGTGTGGCCAGGCCAAGACTAGGAAGGCATGGTTCAAAATGTCACCTGTTTCAAGCTCACTGGTGAATCCTAGGTATAGAGGTTTAGATTTGGAGTTTTCCTTTGTTAATTTCGGTTTTAGTTTGTCTTGTGCAAATCAGAAGTTCCTGGGCTTGGTGGCCATATAATGACAAGTCTGACTCCTCGCTAAGTACTACTGCTTGGCTATCACAGATCTCATATCTGTGTAATGTGGAGGTAGCAGATACCAGCATAGACAAAATGACACAGTGGCAGCCGGGCTCACCCACATGCATGCATTCACTCACACACTGCCCACTAGAGACCTGTTCTAGGACACGTTCTCCAGCTTAGAGGAAGGTGCCTTATGTTCATAGTGACACAATTGTCAAGGAGGCATTAGTAGTGATCACCTCACGTGCACAGTCGTTCATTACTATGTGTCAGGACACCAGGCTTATGAATAGATGATGGCTTGATTTAATTCTCAAAAAAAGGAAGGAAAAAGCCGTGAAGGTGATTAGTATTTTACAAAGAAACAGTTGATTTCCCTAGAAGCATATTGTTAAAACATGGGCTTCTTTATAAATCACATGATCTTTGTTCTAGTAAGCAATAAAAATGTTGTCAGAGAGATTTGGCTGATATAAAGAGAAGAAACGAAGACGTCAGAACCTTTGGATCCCATTGGAACAGAGTATAAGTTATGTGTGGAATCTTTGTGCTGTACCTCCTGGGACTCAGCATCCCAACTCAAACGAGTCTGTTACCTCACTGTAAAAGAGAGACTGAAGCCAATTACACTTAGTGTTTCTGACCCTCGGACTGCCAGTGTGATGACAATATGGGAGGCACTCCTGCCTTGGAAGAGGGCTTTGGGGTTATCTAAACTTGTCCAAGTGCATGACTTCACAGATGCGGTGACAGGCTCTGAATCCCTCCAATACCTCACTTGAAGCAGGGGCCCAGAATCACAACTCCTATTGCTGTTCCATTCCACCATATAATTGTTTTCCCAAGCTATAAAATCTTCTGAACTACCCTCTAGGTTCTCTCATGGGTACTTTACAAGCACATGCATTTTATTATCTTTTTTTTTAAACCTTTGCATTCGATTTACATGTTCCAAGGCTCTTTAAGTTACTTCCCAGCAGAAGTCCCCACACAGCAGCTGCTGTTGGACCTCCTCTTCCAGGCCCAAGAACAGAATGACGGCCACTCGGCCTCCTGAGTCCTGAATGAGATCATGAAGGAATGAAAGACCACAGGCGTGCATGGCAACACGTTCACGTGGCTATCCAATATTAACTCCAACCCGAGCCCCTTCATTCAATGGCTGCTTTTTCCCGTGTCCCTTAAACATAGTGGTGGTTACTTGACTCCCATGTAACATTGAATCTACTAAGGAGGCCTTGGGAAAAGGGATTCTTTGCTCAAGCAGGGAAGGTTGAGAGAACATTTCGCTTACCACCCTGTCTGTCTTTGCTGAGGTTCTTAAACATGAAATGTTTGGCATTACAGTAACTATATTGTATCCATTAGGATGGGAAGACCACAGAGACACGACCCCAAACCCCCTCACTCTATCAGCTCTTTACCTCCCTTTGAATTTTCTTTCTGTTGGAGTCATGGGTATGTGCCACCATGCCCAGACCCTTGTGAATACTTTAAGTAAACAACAAAGCATTGATATGAGTTTTTTCCTTATAATAACTGTATCTCTTCTTAAGCACTCTAGATTCTACATATGCTCAATGCCCAAAATACATTAGTCAACTTGGTGCTGTGATGCTTGGCATGGTGGGTAGAGCACACCCTCAATAACTGAACAGGAACAGAAGAATTAATGAATAAATCAACATCACGTGATTGCTATACTTGCCCTAGTGCAAGCAGAACTTCCTTGAAACAAAGAAGGTGTGCTGTGGGAAGTTCCTGGTGCAGCTGTGAACAGGGGGAGCAGACCTAGCGCTTCTGGCCACTGGGGAGCGGAGGAAGAGATTTCTCTAGTTCAGATCTGTTGGAATCACCATTCCCAGGAGGTTCACCTTCACTTTCTGCTTCCTCTTCCCTGTCTTTCTCTCTCAAGGAAGCAGCAAACGCTGAAATCTCCATTCCCAGCCTGCACTTAGGGTTGAGAGGCTACATCATTTTTCTGAGAAGTAGTGATGGGGCTGACACATGCGCTCTTTTCTGGGGCAAGAATCAGATATGATGGCATCTAATCCCACAGTACCCACGTTTCAGTCATGTGATGAGAGGTAGGATGGCAACATTCAACATGGTGGGAATGAGGATGCAGGATACAGAAAGGACTCTCGGTGATGTCAGTAGACCTGTGTAATTCATATGACTCTCTGGCACACTTCAATATGAATTTTCCTGGCTAAGTCACTGTTCCTATTTTCTTTGAGTCAAGCAGTTGGCATTACAACAAAGTGAGTTAGACAGAGCACTAAGACAGACAGATATGGAGCAGTGTAGGGAGCCACGCACTCTCAAGCAAATGGTGAAGGGAATGGTAGGTAGTCATTGTCCACAGCTTTCACTGGAAACACAAGCTTTTCTCAAAGCATGGCAATAGAACAGGAATAGCCTCAAACCAGCTTATAAAAGTCAGACCTGCAAACAACACAGAGAGGGAGGGTCTCACTATTGTAAAAGTATCTGACACAAAAAGTTTCCCTTGAGGTGCAGACATAAGACTGTAGGTAGCAAAGAAAACTGTAGCCATGAGAGGTGCTGACAGGCCCAGGGAAGAGAGGTTTCCATGGTTACTTGCTGCTACAGTGCCCATCAGCTCTTCATCAGTGAGAAAGCACACCCATGTTCCTGAATGGTGCTGTGGGATCAGCCCTCAGACGCTCCCCAGCTGCACATCTGCAGCCACAGTCTGCAGTACTGAGGCAGTGAACTGCCCTTTGCCCTCATCCTGTCTCCCAGGTTCCATCTTGAGACTGATGTGAAGAGCGTCTGCGATGGTATCTTACACCATTTTGTCAGTCTTACATACAGGGAACAAGGTTCCTGGCCTCTGTTTGAAGTCATGTGAGCAATGTGACACCTTTATCACAGCTGTACTAACCAGGGTAGCCCTTCCCATTTCCTGCGAATTTCCTTTAACATTTTTGTGGATTCAAGATACCATATCCCATAGGAGTTGTATTTGCCTGGTTATGGACAATTTTGAAACATAGCAATTTGTCTGACTCTGTTCCCTGGACACTCATGGGAATTACATGTGTGCTGCCTCTGACCTGTTCCCAGGGGTGCTGTCCACATTATTCCTTTAAAGTTTGCAAATTACCTTGGAAATGTAAAAATGTCATGTCATTTCTATATATTATTCCTTTATACATTAAGGTAGCACACATATTTTAAATCAATAATTTATTCATCAGGTATAAAACATGAAGTGTTAAATCACATTTAATA
>OU015751.1:89754551-89765653 GCA_907169655.1 Acomys percivali | reverse complement strand
TTCAGTTGTTCTCCCTCTTGTTACCCTCTTCGCTCTTTACTTCCTCCAACCGGCTTTCTTTCAGTTGTTCTCCCTCTTGTTACCCTCTTTGCCCTTTACTTCCTCTGGCCGGCTTTCTTTCAGTTGTTCTAGCGCGGTCGCTGTCTCCTCTAACGCTTAACAACATCTTCCATCCTCCAAGCAACTGCGGATCAGTTTCCACACTGGTCGCACTGCCCCTCTCAGGCTACCCTGTTCCCATGCGAAATCTAAATCTTTACCCAGTTTGTCCCAACTTGCTTTGTTTAAATGTCCCAACACAGCGAACCAGGTAGCGACTATGTCTACCTCACCTAAAAAGGTCTCAAGAGTCTCTTCTTTCAGTTTTAATCCTTTTGCTTTAAGCAGCTCTTTCATGGCTGTTTTTATCGGGCGAGACGAGGAGCCTCCCATAATTTACTTTCACTTTAATTTTATCCTCGTACGCCTTTCCTGCCTAAAGCAGAATTGTCTCCTTCCGAGAGCCTTACACTATTTGGGCCCCAATACTTACCGGGCACTTTACCGAGCTCGCCCTGTCTGTCGAGAGTTCTGGAACTTCACGCACTGGAGACCAAAAAGGTTCCCCGTATGGGCCACCACTTGTCCATGCCCTTCCTGTCCAGCAGGAATGAGACACAATACAACCAGGTTCCTTCTCAAGACAGTTTACTCAGGAATGCAGATACAGCTAAGCGAGGAGTGGCCCCGTCCCCAACCGGGCTGTAGCTTATATCCTAAGCAGGAGCCAATTAGGGGGAGCTGCGTGTAGCCTCTCCATAGGTCCAGTATAGGTCATGGGGACCAATGCGCCTGGTGCTTTTGCCTCAAAGTCATATAAGGACCTGTTTACCAAGGAGAGCACTCACCGTCAGGAGGGTGGAAGGCGGAAGCCAGCGCCATCTTTAAGGCGCGGCAATAACGCAGCTCTCGACAGTTTTCCTTATGTTTTCAACTAGTTGGTTCTTAGAGAGCACGTATATCTATATAAGGAAATAACAACCTTTGTTCACCTCAAGGTGGAGTGCAAAAGCATTTATGGTGGTTAGAAACAAACAAACAAAAAAGCAAAAGCAAAAGCAAAAAATGCAGCATTCATCAAGAATTTGTGAGATTATAAGCGTCTATCAAGAAAAGGCATTCCCCACGTCTCTGACAAAAGGAGCATACTGCACTCTCTTGACCTTTGTCTCATATCCAGGTATCAACACTCATGCTGGCCTTCAGGGTAACTAGGAAAGAAGTAAAAGTGCTTGGGACATGTCTCAAACCCCCTCCCTACACTGTTGTCCATTCCCACACATTTCAATCTCCTTCTGTACTCTGCTAACTCCCAAAATGTTTTATAACCCCTCTCTATCTCTTTATGAAGGAACAGCTCATCTCTCTCCCCTAGGTATCTCCATTTTTCTCTCCTAACAGTCTCTTTTCTCTCATAGATAACCCTGGTCACATGAAGTCTGGTTTTTTTTTTTTCTTTGTTCTGAACTCTTTCAGTTACCTTTGAACATTTTTTGCCAATAATCTGTATAATTTTTAAGTGACTATTCTTCAGCCCAAAACGTGTTACATCTTTCAAGGAATATGTACAAAGACACACAGATTTTACCTAGGAAGCGCTAAAGAAAGCTCTCTTTGACTCAAAGTGTCGAAGAGAGACAACAGCCAAAGGTTGTCAGCACACATGTAAAACACTAATGCGGAAGTGTGCTTGCTCCAGGGCAAGTTCAATGTGGTGGACTACTCATCAGTAGGATATGCTAATTCTTGACTGTCTGCCATGGAGTGAGGATGGCAACATCTGCTCAATGTAAAAGTACTTGATTCCTTTTAGTAGAGAAGGAAAACAGAGGGCAACATCCAACTTCCTGGGAGCCTGCTGCATGTCAGTGGTGTACTAGTCGTTTTGAAATGTTTTTATTTATAAAGGATAATTTTGGTAAGTGTGACTTAAGACATGTTTTTGTTAATCACACCTTTAGCATGATTATTATTTGTTTTGTTATTATGTCACAGGTGTGGTCAGATGTGATATCTATTGGGTGATTTGCAATGCCAAACCAAAGCACATCTGACATATAAGGAAGGCAACTTCCAACAGAAGGGCTTCAACTGTGTCTTTGTGATGAATCCTTTAGTTTGTCAGACTGTTATCTACCATGCCTCTTATCCTCAGGTAAGTTTCCATAGTTGAAGGAAACTGTCCTCATCAGTTTATCTTAAGGAAGGAAAGCATCTCTAGAGGGATGCTGAGTGTGGAGGAGGCTATAACCCTCTTTATCTTGAAGATAGGTCCAATGACAACCACAGATTCGTTATGCAAATTAACTTTTTGTCCAGAGTCAATCTTTTCCCTTAGGGCCCAGTGTCATTTGTTTGCTAATGTTCTGAATATTTTAGCTTCATCTGGTCCCTTTCTATGAATGAGAGATAGCATGTTCTGTATGGGACAAAGACAAGCTTCTGCTGAAGAATGAAAGTGGCTCTAATTGTGCAGCAGAGCAATGGCAATTATGGGTCAAGAGGTACAATTGGAAAGGATAAAGGTTTTGTATTTTTTTCTTTTCTTTTTTGCCTTCTGAATATATTTTCTCCCCTAATCCATTCTTCCCAATTTGAAACATTGCGGTTTTGTTGGAATCGAATAATTCTCAGCATTGAATCCCACATTTGCTTCCCAAATAATTTTGGTGAGTGATCCTCTCTCATGTTGTCCTTCTCCTCTATGAATACCCTTCCCAAGCACGCCACTCTCAGTCACTATTGGGATAGTTCTCTTTCAGAGACACAAATGCTATTATGAATTCTTGTCTGCCATGGGCTCTTATGAAATTTAAAATCTATGATGTCAAGAAAGTTTTTGTCTCATTACACCTCCTATGACAGAGACTTGCATTCCCTTCTTCTGACACTTATTTTCAACTCTCAATGTGAAAACATGCATCAAAGTCAAGAACCAAAGGACACTTTCACTCCCCTACATGGTGTCACTATGTAAAACTGACTGCCTTACACATATTTACCCAGTGTTTTCTCTTTTGTATTTCTTTCTTTCTTTTTTCTTTTTCTTTTTTGTGGTTTTTCAAGACAGCCTTTCTCTGTATAGCCTTGGCTGTCTTGGACTCGCTTTATCACCAGGCTGGCCTCTCACTTCGATCCACCTGCCTCTGCCTCCCAAGTGCTGAGATTAAAAGCATAGACCACCACACCCACGTGTGTTTTCTCAGTTTTCAAGGTTAGAGTGATTACAGTCATGAGGTCCAGAAAACTTTGCTGTAAAATACTCACGTTATGGGCAGCAATTATCAAGTATCCGACAAGATAGTTGTGTTCAAATACAGGATAGTGTTAAAATGGATGTTGGAAAGGAAATATATGTATTTTTCCTATGACAATTTAGTAACTTTTTTAAAGTTGTTCAAGCCATATTAGGTAGCTTTAAATATATTCTACTAGGATGAATGGATTAATGTATAGCAAAGACCAATGCTTATACCTAATTCCCTGATAATATAAAACAAAGCTCCCTAGCAATTTTAATTATAAAATTGAATTATCTCAGAGGAAATGCTATTAAGGAAGCCTACAGAGTAATATGCAGTCATAAAGGAAGCTGGAAGAGTTGAGGATAGGCACTCAGAGGGGACTAAATTTCGTATACCTCTATTTTCTCCAACAAGAGGGTGGGTTTGGGTCTTTGCTGAAATCCATGGGAAAATGAGTATACTATACTTTTAAATTTTTTTCTTGAATGACATCACTCAAAATTCATTGGGAGTTATTTCTGGGAGAGAATATGTTAAAAGGCTCTCACACTCATGGCAAGGTTCTCTAAACATTCATATAAGATGAAATAATTCATTCAGAGCACAAGTTCCATAGGAGTTATATGGACAGGACAGCTCCAGACTCAACAGTAACTCACTGGTATAAGAGCAGGCAGATTGCCATCCTTACAAATGCTCATGAAGGACTTTCCAAATAGGAGTCCCTCCATGGGTGCCAGGGAAAAGTTATCATTTTCATCAAGTTCTTCCTAGTTTGGTGCTATCAATATTATGTAAACATCCCCTTTGGCTCATACTGGAGCCACATGCAATCAATGATTTGTAAAAGATATTTTGTCAGATTCCTCAGCATCTAAGAAATAAGGAAAGACACTGTAAAATATCATTGAACTCATTTAACCCTAGAAAGCACTTTTCATTATTTAGAATGCAGGCCTTCTGCATCATCACGGATAAACAGAAAATAATTAATCAATATTATAACATTTCTAATAATGAGACTGCACTGTGAGTCACTTGATATCTAGTTGTATGTGGCAGAAACGTATAAGTATACTCAGTAAATTCTGGTTTTTACCTTGAAAGCTATGCATAAAAGTATTAGGATCAAACACTGATAGTGGATCAATCTCTCAGTCCCCCCGTGTGTGACTTTCTGACCAAACAGCCATAGGCAACTGTAATTAACAATAGTATCTGCACTACATAACACTACCAACCTGACAACATTTCTATGACAGCCCTTGGCTTTTTCCCATGAACTATGAGCTCAAATCTGAGATTATAGACTCTACTTCTCCCCTACGGGTATATTATGCTATATTAAGACTTGCAAGAGGGACAGAAATGGTGGCACATGCATTTAGTCCCAGCTCTTAGGAGTCAAATCTTAGACCATGTCTGTGAGTTTGAGGTCAGTCTGGTCTACAAAGAGTTTCAGGACAGCCAGGGCTGCTACACAGAGAAACCCTGATTTACAAAATTAAATTGACATTTTTATATATAGTATTATGAAAATACAGGTGTCAGTATACCAAGGTAACTGACATTTCCCATATATCCTTAACTACTTAATTAATCCCATTCCTGGAATTTACTTCTTACATAAACACTGGACCACTGGGAAGGGGGAATGGAAATTTAGAGGTGGTTTCTAACGATAGGAGAAGACCTACAGTGAAGTTTCCCTTCACAACAGCTTTAGTACACTCCCCATTGCTCTTTGTTATCAGTAATATCTTCAACACTAGATAATTCTAACTTTTAAGCTACGATGATAGAACATCACTACTTATCTACCATCCCCTCATGAGTAGCTGAAGAGTTGGACTTCTGGGAACTGCCTTACTTCCTGTGAGGCATGTCATCTCACTGGGACAGCTGTTTCTGAATGTTGTTTTTCTGTTATCTCAGCATTGTCAGACTGATTTTTCAGGTAACCTGAAGCTCTCTTTCCACAATAGCAAAACAATAAGATCTCATAATAAAGTCTTTGCTCAATAGTTTGGCGAGGTTTGAACTAGAAATTTTACCAGAGAAATATGTGACAAAAACAAAAGTCTCTGTTATTTTGCAAGGTGGTAAATCACATTTGATATATGAGTCTTGGATGCTAAAAATATTTCCTCAAAGTAAGAAGAAAAAAGAGAAATGTAATTGGTATGTAAGTGCTGAGATTACAAGCATAAGCTACTATGATTCTCCAAGTTGTCTTTTCTTTTAAATATGTCTTCCGTGTGTGAGCAATCTTTTCATCTCATCCAATACTGTTAGTACATAACTGTGTGATATGTAATCTAGTGTGTCTAAGCAAACATGATGTCTATTTTGGTTGCTGTTGTTCAGTCAGGTGGTAGGCATTACCTCTGCATAGCAGCCAATTTCGCCTCTTTATTCCTTGGTCAGGGACACCAAGCCACTTCTCATATATCCTGGATGTCAGCAGACCTCCTTTCAACAAATCCTTGACAGTTTCCCAACACATGTAGTTGGTCCAGGTATCACAGATTAAACTTTCCGGAAATGCACCAACCTATTTTTATGACTATACTTCAGTAATTACTCAATAATTCCAATACTTTCAGAGTTGACCCATGTACCAGGCATGGTTTGAAGTACTTGGGGTAGACTAGTGAAGACACTGTACCAGTCATGACCTTCTATAGTATAAATATGTAATAACGGATGCACAAGACCTACGCTGGCCTTTTCCTTTGTTCATCATATTTTTATGAATGAATTGCAATGTTTGAAAAATAGAAAACTCTTCCAGCTATGGCTGGCTCAGGGAGTCTGGGAGGGATCATTGCCTGATGTCACTGAATGTATATGTTTCTCACAGCATGCCTAGCCTCTGAGGATTTCTGGGCCAAAGTATAACAGTGAAAATTGCTGTTGAGCTACTCACTGCACATGCACAGCTCAATAGTAAGTTCTAGGTAGTACTGACACCATGTTTATTAGTATTTTAGGCTAATTACTGAGAATGTGGCATGGTATGATGAAGGAAAATTTAGAGTTTGTTAATATGTGTTCCTACATAATCCAATCAGTCAGTGGTCACCTCACATAGGCAGTACCCGGGTATCTTATTCACCTATTATATGGGTAGCTAGGTCTGCGGTAAGCTGTTTCTGCACTCTTTGTATCTGTCATGTGACCTGCTCCTTTGGGTAGCATAACTATAGGTATTTTATTTCAGTCCCAGCAGCCCCATCATCTCAGCTCATGGCTGATATAAAAGAATCTCTACACAAGGTCAGATTGAACATCAATTAGGTTATGATCAGCATACCCTGTCGCTTTATTAATCAGCAAACAGTCCCCAATCACAAGCCCAGCTGCCCCCAACTGCCAGACGCACTTTCAAAGTCAGCTAGAACTTCTTGTTACCAAAATAACTTGAGCCAGAGTTGCCCACCCTGTTCCACAATCTGCTGCCCATCTCCCTTTCAGAGATAATTGCAGTTTTCATATTTAAATATGTAATACAACTTCCCCCTCAAGGAGGAGGCCCAGATCTAGAACTGGATGCCTCCCTGAGCTCCAGAAAATAAAGCTTCATTTTAGGCTTCTGTGTCTGAAGTGAGTTTTCTTGGCTCCCCCCCCCCCCTAAACCAACATTTGATGCATTGGCCAGGAAGCCTAGTGCTCACAGTTGCTTTGGGATTCCTATCTGTCTGTCTGAATCTGTTCTGTGGTACCAATCTGAGACCTAAAAGAGGAGAGCTGGATGCAGCAAATCTCCTAAAGTCAGAGGACATCCGGAGACATCTGGCCCCTCTCTGGTTCCTTTTGGGGAACACCTGGATTCTAGCCGTATATTGTTGAAGTCTTGAGACTATCATTTTGTCTCGCTGGTCTGACCATGTGTCTGTTGTTTTGTCATCATATCAAATTTTGTTTCCATGGCTGTAAAATTACTATGTCTGTAAATTTGTTTAATTGTTCAAATGTTGTTTCATGTTTTCTATTCTGAGAAAAAGGTCAAACTTCATCTGTTGTCAAAGATCCTCAGAAAAAGGCACAGCTAACCTGACCAACTGGCTCTGCCCTTTGAACCAGCACTTGCAGCCGGGCGTCTCTTGTCTAGACCAAACTGGCAGCAAGGACAGGGCTGCCTGAACTCAGAGCAATGCTGAGTCTGCTGCTGGGTGCTGCGATCTGAGCTCCAGCAAGCCCAGAAGCCTCCACCTGTTGAGTGCAGGGTCACTACCCACAAGAGGGAGGAATAGGTGGCTGAACAGTGAGAGCTGGTGTGTTGATTCTTTCCTAGGCTCGGTGGTAACCCTCGACCAGATGAGGCTACCAATAAGGTGCCTTTTAGTCACTCCTCGGATTCTTTGGTTAGGGGCTATCCATAACTTCACTATGGAGACCACATCTGCAAAAAGCATTTGCTACAGGGCCTTTTGTCAAGAAACATCCTGGACAGGATGCCAAACTCAGAGATCCCTAGTATCTCTATTATCTTTCACAAGTTCTGCCCTTAGCATTTAACATTCAGTTGTAAGATCCATCTTGAGTTATGATATAAAACAATAATGACTGTAATATGCTAACAAGGCAGGCAGCAAGATGCTCCCCCTTTGAAACTATAGCTACTAAAGAAAAGTTTTGTCTGCTTTACTACATGTTTGTTTCTGACTGGGTTTCAATATATAAATACACTATGTTCTGTATATCTTGGTTATAAACTATTGGGTATGGATATTACACTTAAATGTTAAATGCCAACAGCGGAACACAACTGCTCCCTGTATGTTCCAGTTTTTAAAATTAGGTATTTTCTAATATTCCTAGTAAAAAGAGGATATATATATATAAACACACACACACACACACACACACACACACATACACAAACTGTGGACAAACTAGACGCCTGGAGATTTATTGTCTCATGTTGTTAAACATGAGGTGAGGTGAATCTCTTTCATGTTTTTTTCCACAGAAACAGCCTCTCATCTTCTGTGCCCGATGGCCAAACTGTCTCTGCACATGGTGCCATAAAAACTACAGGAGACAACTGTCTAGGTGGTGGACTGATTAGTCATCCCTGTCATTTTAATTGATATGTAAATTCATCTAGGTTATGCTTCTCAGGTCTCTGATCACATTGATGGCTAAGCTAATGGTTGCCTGACAGCAGGAAGACAATTAGATCCACTGTTAATTCATTAATCAATTCACTAGCTAGCGAAAACTACTAGGTCTTTTATTAAAAGGCAGACAGGCTTGCCTTGCTCACAGGCTTCATGTTAAAAGATGAAAAGATTAAATGTTCCCAGTAATCAAGTGCCTGTATCTCCTGGTGAATAACTGGATAGAAAAAAACCCATAAAGTTTATGTAAGGTCTTAAGATATAAAAGTTTAATTATAAAGCTCTAAGAAAATGTCCGAGGATCTAAAAAGGTGTTTTGGGGTTGGTAAAGGCAAGTTATGAAGAAAAGCTTCTAAGAAATTGTTTGAAGGTCTAAAAAGGTATTTAATGGTCTGAGAAAATGTTTAAAAGTTGGTAAATATAAGTGAAGAAAACTGGAGGGTCTAAAATATTAAAAATTTTAATATTGATGAATAGAGTACTGAGAAGCAGGTGGACAGTGACTACTTATTATTCTGTCTCAGCACAAGGTTTTAATTTCCCTTTGGATGTCTTCTGTATATAGACTTGTGTTTCTCATTACTTGGTGTCAAAGGCATGAATCTACTCCTGTTGTGTTACAGACACCTGTTAACTGCTTCTTCTAAAATATAGACCTCAGTACAATGGTAATATTAATATACTTCCTTTGTAAGCTAAAATTCCTTTAAGCTTCAGGAAATTAAAAACTCATAAGATCCACCTGCCACAGTTCAAATGAACTCCAGATAAGTATACCTACCTGTCCCTGAAAATGGGAATTTTGCCTGTCTTGGGATTCTCCACCTTCTCCAATGACTAAGAAATTTTAATTCTGTCCCTAATCTGTATTTGTCTCAGCAGATTTTTCACTTGGCTGTCAGACTCCATCCAGCAAGCTGCTGAGCTCTGGACTTCCTGAAAGTCGATGTTAACCAGTCCAGCTGATGTGATTGCTCCCTGTCTTTCAACTAGATCACTAATCAGATGCTTCTGATAAATACCCCCATTGCCTGCCCTTTACTGTATTTCAGCCTTCCTGGGTCCCTGAGAACAACGTCCTAATGTCAGCAGGAAGAAGTTACAGAAGAGAACAATGCTGTCCGTTGTCCCACCTAACAGGCTGAAAGGCTATGTCAAAAAGGGCTCTCTGACATAAGGGACAAATGGGCCCTTAATCTTGTATGACCACAAACCATGATTATGTTTAATGAGAAAATCTACGGCCTAACTGTTTCCAGAAATTCCCCAAACACAATCCCAGCTGCTCCCAACTATCAGACACATTTTCAAGGTCATCTAGAACTTCTTGTTAGCAAAATAACTTGAGTTAGAGCTGACTACCCTTTTCCACCGCCTGCCTCCCTGTATGAGCTAATTGCAGTTTTCACCTTTAAATATGCAATACAACTTCCCCTCAGGAACATGGTTCAGATCCTGAGCTGGCTACTTCACTGAGCTCAGAAAATAAAGCTTTCATTTTAAACTTCTACCACTGGAGTGAAGTTTCTTGGCTTCCACCTCAAATCCAATACCAGTTTTCTGAAAAATCTCCAGGTTTATTTGCAAAGTGGTTGTGCAAGGTTGTACTGTCACAAGCAGTGGAGGAGTGTCCCCCTTTCACCACATCCTCGCCAGCACATGCTGTTGCTTGAGGTTTTTTTTTTTTTTTTTTGTCTTAGCCATTCTGGTAGATATACGATGGAGTCTCAGACTCATTTTGATTTTTATTTCCCCAATGACTAAGGGCAATGAACATTTCTTTCGGTGCTTTTCGGCCATTTGACATTCTCTGTTGAGAATTCTCGGTTTAACTCTGTACCCCATTTTAAAAATTGGATTATTTGTTTTGGTGGTGTTTATTTTCTTATATATTTTGGATATTAGCCTTCTGTTAGATGTAGAGTTAGTGAAAATCTTGATGTAGTTCTCAGAGATTCTGGACAAAAACCAAGAGCCAATTTTCTCCAGAAAGTTTGACTTAGGTTGCATGTTCTGCATTGAGCCCATTAATATCGAAAGATTCTTTTCAAGTTCTTACATTTTCTTCCAAATGGCTGCAGCTGGCTCTTTTATTTTTACTACAACTTCCAACACAACTCTCCCTCTAACCCCTTTTGTAAATCTAATTGGCTAATTTAGGCCCCTGACATCTTATTGCTAACTTGCCTCCCTCCCAGTTGGAATCAATCTCCACTGACAGCTAAAGTTAATTGGTTCTTACCTTTCTACTTCCCTGTATTAGCATTTTAACTAATGTCTTTACTACCTAGTTGGATTTTGCACCTTTATTATATGGATTACTTTCTTATCTGTCTCAGAATCCACAAATTTATAGTTATTATATTGACTAGAAATGATTCTCCTGGGTTGTATGCTGTCAGGTTCAGTCTGTAAATCATGGCATCTTGATCAATAGATGGTCAAGCAGTCAAAAGTGAGCTTGTGTCCAGACTTTTGAGCTTTGTGTAAAAGCAGGAATATAGCCAGTAGTCCTAAAGTCTGTCCAGTGGCTCCTCTGCCAAGACCCCACACTGCTGGTTAATTTCCATCTATGTTTTCCTCATTCCTGAAGTTCTATGACCTTCCTTTTTATCTTGCCAATAAATCAAACTGGGGATCAGAAAACACACACACACACACACACACACACACACACACACACACACACACA
>OU015751.1:89727115-89754541 GCA_907169655.1 Acomys percivali | reverse complement strand
ACACACACACACACACACACACACACACACACACACACACACACACACACCAGTTTTGAGTCCTATGAAATGCCCTAGTACAATGCTTGTTCTTGGTAATCAGATTAACATGTCACCAACTCTATGTGTTAGTCACCTTTTTTTCCTGGTTACTCATTTAGGCCCACGAAGAAAGCAAAATAGTGTTAATACTATGGATTCAATAACACCTGTCACCCACTACTGATAGCCAATTTACCTCGGGCAGCCGAAGCAGAGTCTCTGGATATTCACATAACCCAGGAGGACTGGCTGCATAAAATACTTTGTATTCTTCCCTTAGGGAGAAATATTTTGTTGTTTTCAGCTGAAGTCATACTTGAAGGTACTTGATTTTCTGTTACTCTCCAATTACAGAAGACTTTCTACATTACCATAAATTTGCATACACCATGCTAATTACATAAAATATTCTTTACAAGGAATGAAATAACAAACCTGCAGAATTCATTAGTCTTAGTATAGATTTCACTTTGAAAAGGAACTGGCCTATACTGTAGAAGCTATCAACAACCTGCTATAGCAACATCCAAGAGATGGCTCCTGATTAGTTTAGGTCCCATGCTGTTTCTTAACTAGTGTTCACTTTTTGTTCATTACCACCCTTAGTCAGAATATATAAATTGGAAACAAATTTGTGTGTGTGTGTGTGTGTGTGTGTGTGGTGTGTGTGTGTGTGTGTGTGTGTGTGTGTGTGTGTGGTGTGTGTGTGTGTGTGTGTGTAGAATGGGACCTCCCATCATATTGCCCTTGTCTGAAAAAAGTCTATCATCATCTTAACACCAATATTGTAACATCTTGGTGTTTTCAATTGACAGACACGTGGTCCTGCATTAGAAGATATTAGGGCCATCAGGCTCAGTGGCACCTACCTGTAACCCCAGGACTTGGGGATTCAGAGGCAGGTGATCTCTGTGAGTTGGAGGTCATCTTGGTCTACAACACAAGTCCAGGACAGCCAAGGCTACACAGAGAAACCCTGTCTCAGAAAGAAAGAAAGAAAGAAACAAAGAAAGAAAGAAACAAAGAACGAACGAACTTATGACCTTAAGATAGATGATCAGCAGGCACTCATTAAGCTAAGTGCTGAGAACTCATGATGCTGGGGGAACAGAGCAAAGAGACCCAGGCAGCTGTATGACAGATCCTAAGGGGGAAACTAGAGTTAGCTGTGGAGTGTGGGACGAAGGATGGGACCTAGAGAATCACCAGATCATTTCCTAAACTGCTGAGCTCTGGGGCCGGGGAGTGGGGGAAGGGAATAAAAAAAAAAAAACCATGGAGACCTCATACAGAAGCATAAAGAGGCTCTGGTTCTTTTCTGTGATAGTGTAAGTCACCTCACTGAATATCAAACCTTGATCAGAACTAATATTCGAAACAGACAGAAATCTTACATTCCAGCAACAGCTTTTTAACATTTGTAGGTATGAGAATTGTACCATTTACCCTGTTTTATTCTCGTTCTCTCTTGAATAACTACTAGAGGATAGCAACTTTACTGATAGACCACAGCATATGCTAGTGAGGCTAGCTTGAGACAAGAGTCAGAGCACAGAAACAGCTTGGCTTGAATGGACTACAAACCCAGATCGGACTAAGGGTCCCCCTCATGCAAATACGGAACAAGAACATAAAAAATGTCTTTTATAAGCCATGGGTGTTGGAAACAAGTAAAAGAAACCTGTTCTAAGTACTGCCATTTTGTTTTCAGACTCCATTTTAATCATAGGGTGAAACTGAGTTCTAGTTCCCAGGCCCTACAGGGAGCTGGGAACTCCTCAATAGCTGACCAGGTTCTGTTATTCCTCTTTTGCTCTTCAAAACATAACTGTTTCTGATCAGAAAATAACAAATGGACTTAATTGGTTGGACTGTAAATCCTACATTCTGTATGAGTTGGCATAGATGACATAAGACTTTATCTCTAAATCATGATTGTTGCAAAAATAAAAAACCACGAAATTAACTTGGTACAGATGTTTATTGTTTTCAAGCTTAAAAGCTCTGTAACCTTCTGGCTGTAGGGGTGGTGGGCAGTTATGGTGGGGCTGGAAGTTCAGCTTGAGAGTCTGTTCTGTGGGCCTGATAGATCAATAGTGGCTTGATGACAATATTGCTGTCATCTGCATTGACCTAGTGTTTGAGTTTTATTGGATCTAAGTGGACCCCATAACAATGAGCAACTTATACTAGAAGTTATGTTTTTAGTGCTATAAAGTTGGCATGGAGGATTAATCAGTTTTTTAAAGAAGTAGTGGGAAGAGTTATTATTTGAGAGAAATATAAAAGACATATAAATGTTGATAAGACTCCCAAGGTCTGACATCCTTAGAAGAGTGGTGCTGTGGTCAGAATGCTTGTGTTTCACTAAAATTTAGACACTAAGTTCCTGGCCTCTGTCATTTGGAGGCTGAACCTTGAGATCTGATTAGTTCATGAGGGTGAAGTTATTTGTGATCATATAAAAGCTATCAGAGAGCCAGCTCACCCCTCCTTTCTACCAGATGAAGTCAGCAGCACAATCATGTCTGTCCATGCATACAGAAAGGGATGCCCCAGCAGACTCCAGAGTTGCTGATGCCTTGATCCCGGACCTCTCATCCTCCAGAACAATGAGAAATAAATTTCTATTGTTTATAAGGTACCAAATCTATAGTATTTTGCTGTAGCAGCTGAAAGAGACTAAAGTAGGTTGTAGGAATTAGTATATAGAGGTTTGAAATTCCCAATGTGTTTGTTCCCAGCAACATATTATGGTGAGAGTGTTGCTGTCATGGAGCAATGCCTAGAAATAAGACCAGGGAAATAATGTGAATCTAAACATGTAGGTCTAATTGAGAAGGTCCACTAACACCATCCCAATATAGTCATTATTACTAACTGCCATCATGTTTTTTTAAATCAAAAAGGGATAGTGGAGAATGGAGAGATGGCTCCAAGGCTAAGAGAACTGGCTGCTCTTGCATAGGACTTGGGCTCAGTTCTCAGGACCCATGTGGGGGCTTGAAACCATCATCACTCCAGTTCCGGGGGGACATGAAGCCCTTTCTGGCCTCCACAAGTCCTGCATGCATACAGCACACATACATACATACATACATGAGAAACACTTTCTTGCCTACTGCTTTCCAGCAACACTGTCTTTGGTTAGTTTGTGAGAAAGCAAAGTTCCTTGCTTCTGGGCCTTTCCATGTAGGCTCTCTCCTTTTTGGAGATTTCTCGCGGTTCTGAATCTCCTTCATAACTCAGATTAAAGGCCAGGACCTTGCAAGCCTTCTTGAGTAGCTGCGTTTCTTTCCTCTCTTTTTGTTGCCTTCTGTATACTGTCTTGCCCAAGAGCGTACACAAAGTATATTTTCCAGTGTACACCAGAGGCCCATAGGCGCTTTTCAGAAAGATGAATTAGGATAAAGAGAATTTAATTAGAATCCGTTGTTGACCATGTAGGCCAGATACTGCTTTCGGTGTATTTTACATATAACTACCTCATTAGTTTGGCATTTCTTACATTCTGATTTCTTGAAGTCTCTTTAAATACCTCCAATTTTTTTTCTTTGGCGTGTCCCTTGTCTCTTCCAAGACTTTAAAACAAACCCTGCTAGTAGAGTCCGCCAGTAACGCCACGCATGCGCGGCCGGACCGCGCACGCGCAGACGGGTACGCATGCGCAGTGCTCCCGTTCTGCCGGGTCTGTCCGCGATGGCGGAGGCCAATGCGGAGGTGGCTGCGGTCCCCGTGTCAGGGGCCGCCAATGGCCTCAGCGATGGGGCCATCGCGACCCCCGCGCAGCCCAACAACCCGCTGTCGCGCAAGCTGCACAAGATCCTGGAGACACGGCTGGACAATGACAAGGTAACCGGAGGGGGCGGGGACGGGGAGCGGACCCCAGGGGATCCGGGAAGTACCTTCCTGACTCTCCGTAGCCGCAGGCGCAGGCGCGGGGAAACTCCTGCCTGATTAGCTGTTAGCTGTCCGCGGACTGTGCGCTCTTGCTGGAGTCTTTCTTTACAAGAGCACCTGGCCACACGCCCTCCCCGACCCCTCCAGAACAGGACTTCGCAGGTCATGTCAGAGCTGGCTGGCTCCTTTGAAGCATTGAGTAGCCACTTACATTGGCTATGCCAACGTGGCACAAAAGACAGAAAAGTGAGAGCTGTCAAGCGGTAGGCCCATATGTAGGTTAAGTGGGAATAAGCGGTCACAAGCCTTTGAATCCTACGTGTTAAAAAAACAAAAAACAAAACCAACATTACAATGTTGAGTTAGAAACAAGGTTCAGGACTAGATAAGATAGTGACCTGCTTCAAAACGCGCGTTGACTAGAACAGTTTGGGTTGACAAGCTCGGGGTTTGCCTCTAAAAGAAACCCCAAACCACTTCTCAAAGCTAACCTCCGCCTCACAAAGCAAAGCGAAAAGAAACAAACAAAAAAGTCATGGTCGTTGGTTTGTGTGGTTTTCTTCGGGAATGATCAACAACAAATTTCTGAATCCGAGAGGAGAGGAGGGGAAACTGTGGCCAGGGTGTCAAACAAATAAAATTAAAATTGAAAAATGAAAAACAAAGAGTTTCCTTTTTAAAAAAATGTATATATATATATATATGTATGTATATATATATATACATATATATATGTATATATATTCAAAGCAATTCTGGTGTGTATTACCTTGTACATATATGAGTATGTGTTATATGTGAGTATACTGTTACTGTGTCTTGGAAGTAAGTTTACCACTTAGTAATTTGAAAGTCAGACATTACTTTTTGAGTTATTTAATGCAAAGAAGCCAATTGAAAATAATTTCATTGGCTTTTGGCTGGCTATCAGGAAACCACTAAAAGTCAGCCCCGGTGATTTCCCTCTGTTGTCTCTTGTGTAGGAGATGTTGGAAGCCCTCAAGGCCCTTTCAGCTTTCTTTGTCGAAAACAGTTTGCGGACTCGAAGAAATTTGCGTGGTGATATTGAGCGTAGAAGCTTAGCCATCAATGAAGAGTTTGTAAGCATTTTCAAAGAAGTGAAAGAGGTATGGAACTTCAGTCAGTGTATATGGAAAGCTATATGTTTGGTATTTTTAAAATTAAATTGCACAGTTATCTGATAATGTACAGTGGTCAAATAGAAACCAGCTTACTTCTGATTTTATTTGTATTATTGTCATATCTGAATTCTTTACCTCTATTAAAAAGTTTATTTTGAGAAATTATCTTAAGAATTTAATTTCTTAATAAAAAAATAGGATTTCTCTGAATGGATTTCCAAAGGAAATATTTCCTTACTTGATGCACTGCCTTAGGTGATTACTTCTTCATTGGAATTGATTCGTATTGAGTTACTTTTGTTATCTCCTAAAGTCCATAATGTCCAGATCAAGATGATTATTTCAATGTGAATAACAATTCAACATACTTGACTCTGTTTTAGTCAACCATCAGATAAAGATAAATGTTATTTATTATGTTGTGGATTTCTCTGTCTAGCCCTGGCTTTGTAGACTGGGCCGTTTTCGAACTCAAGAGATCCGCTGGGGTTAAAGCTGTGAGCCACCACACCCTAGAATTCTTTTTTTTTTTTTTTTTTTTTTTTTTTTAAGACAGTTAGGAGTGTTTCCTGAGAACTCGGGTTCAGTTCCTAGCACCCATACTAAGTGGATCACAACTGAACTCCAGCTTCAGGGGACCTGACACCCTGCTCTGGCCTCCTGAGCGCACCATGCGCACATACGCATGCTAGCATGTAAACACACACACATTTAAGAAAGAAAGAATCGTGGGGAACACGTTCAGACTGCAGTCTTTAAGCACATTTGCTTACTGAAGGGAAGGATTTCATCATTACCAGAAGCAGACGCTGTCTCAGAAAGCTGTGGAAAGGAAGAGGGGCCACTCCTCACGCCAGGGTGGTTTGAGCCTCATGAAGAACCACTGTGCACTGACTCCATCTCACGTGTGAGTCACAGTGACCATACAAGTCACACAGGAGCTGCTGGGATGAGACAGTCTGCCGAGCAGATCCCACAAAATGGCAGGAGAGAAGCAGCTCCCGGCGGTTGACCTCTGCCCTCCACACAGGTGTGCACACACCTGAAATCAAACAGAACTCACATTGGTTACTTTTGGTGGGTATGCACACACCAGTTCACTATATTTGAGTTTTCTAAGTGAAAGGCAGAGGTCTAGCATGGAACCTTTTGGGCCAAATATATTGTCAGGGAATCTTCTCCAAACTGAGGGATTTTTTTTTTTTTATCAGCATCCCTGTACTGTACCCAGTTGTTGCTGGTGTGGCTGTCATGTCTCGGGTGTCCCAACCAAGAATGTCTGCAGACATGCCCGTGTGGCAGAGGGGAAGGATGCCTGGGGTTAAGAGTCACTGATCTGGCCAGTGATACATAACACCTGCTACAGGTGTATGGCATCAGTTGGGAAGAATTCTTGCCACAACCATAACTGGGCGTGGTCATGCTCTGGATCTGACTGACAGTGTGTATTGGTGGGTGCAGGCAGGACTGGGGACAGAGGAGAGTGGGGCCACTGGCAAGATGCAGTCAGAGCAATCTGCCACTGTGTAAACAACTGAACCGCCTCCTTCTACGCCCAGGCTGGAGTGATAGTTTATGCATTAGACAAGAAGTAATTGTCATCCCGATAACTATTTGTGAATCTTTTTATTCGATTTGCACATTGGTATTTTTGTTGTTATTGTTGTTGTTTGAGAAAATTGAAGGTGTTGGGGAAATTTAATCTGGGCATTAGAAGGTTCTTGTTGCTGAGTACTTCCTACTTTTGTAATGCTAGCACTCTGGAGGCTGACACAGGGCTTTCAAACCTAAGGCCAGGCTAAGTATATAGTGAGACCCTGTGTCCAAAAAAAGACACGTGAAAGGATTGTTGTTAAATCTGAGTGGCAGTCTGCCTTTTAACCTTTTCAGACATAAAGGTAAGGTCATAGATAAAATTTTACATTTGGAATTGCCTGAAAATAATGCAGTTTGTAGGGAGAGAGGAACCGTGGATAGGGACACAGGGCAGACAGAGGAACCGAGCATGGCCCGAGTTGGTCATTGCTGAAGTGGGGTAGCGAGTACATGAGAAGTCATAGTATTGAAAGTCTACAGTACATAATTACCACGAATAGAATTGGGTAAATCAGTACAAATTAAAGTGAGGAGCTGGTAAGATGGCAGTGGAGGCTCATGACCATTTATAGAGGGATATGATGCCCTCTGCTGGCACGCAGGTGTACATGCAGGTAGGGCACTCACAATGAACGTGAAAACTTTATAACAGGTAGGTAGCTCAGTTGTAGAGTTCCTGCCTAGCATCGCTCAGAAGTCACATCATCATGTTGTATTGAAGTGCTTTCCCATATTCTGAACATAAAGCATTTTTTAAAGAAATGAAGAGGCACTGTGTGTTTTAATTTATGACCTTTAACCCTATGTAGGTATCTTTGGAAAGCACTGGTCATCACAGTTGCTAATCTGTACATCCTTTCCATCGTTTCCGTTTGTTTGGAGAACTCTTGATTGTCCTCTGTACATTGTTGGACATTTACTATTTTGTTCTACATTTTTTTCATTTTTAGAAATTAACAGATAAAACTATAAATATAGAATTTATATGTAAATGTAATTTGGAAGTAAGTATGAATTTGGAATAGGTAGGTCTGGCTAATATTATATTTATTACTTGGGTAGCTATTCTTATGTTCTTTTTTAAAGTTTTTTTTAAATTCACCTTTATTTTATGTGCCTTGGTGTTTTGCCTGCATATATGTTTGCATGAAGAGTGCCAGATCTTGGAGTTACAAACAGTGTGAGCTGTCATGTGGGTGCTGGGATTTGAACCTGGATCCCCTGGAAGAGCAATGAGTGCCATTAACTGTTGAGCCATTTCTCCAGCCCCTACTCTTATGTTCTTCAAATGTATAAACAGATGTTTATCTGTTAAGATGTTTTTGTTTTCATATACCCTAAAAAGAAATCATTTCCATCTTAAAATATGGATTCTCTTCTCTTTGCCATGTATTAATTGTACATAATAATGGATTTTATAGAGATCTTTTGTTATGCTTTGACAAAAAAAACAACAAAAACTGGGATTTGACCTAAAAAGGAAAAAAATTATTTATTCTCCATACAGTAATTGATGTTATTATTTTCCCTTTCAGGAACTTGAAAGCATCAATGAAGATGTCCAAGCAATGAGCAGCTGTTGTCAGGACATGACAAGTCGCTTACAGGTACCTTATAGTGCCTGGGCTTTAATGTAGCTCCTGGGAAAAGTGAGCTTGCAAAAATGTATAGACATGTAGAGCTGCCGCCCTCACTTGGCTCCTAAGAGCTGGCGACATGCCAAACCAATCTCTGTTCAAGTCTTTCTTAACAGTATCTCTAGAGGTTCAGGTGCAGTCATTCTGCACAACAGGATGTTTGGGAAGCAACGGCAGAATTTCCCACTGAGAATAGAATTTGCAGGAAGGAGGTGGGGCCTTGGCTGCTTGCAGTTCTAGAGACGGGACCAGAGAGGCTGGGCTCCTCGGTGTAATGTTCCAACGTGAAAGAAGACCCATTCTCTTGAGGTCTTTGATCTGGTTCCTCTCTTTCTGACTGACTTTCTTCTCCATGTGCTGTGTCTGTTAAGGTATACTGTACAATGTACACTTACTGGTGGCTTCCTTTGTTGATAATTCTGGCTCAGTGTCTGCATGGCATGGGCCCATTCCATCCTTGGTCATTTGTCTCTATTCATTGCTGTCGCTTTGATTTTTATTTTATTACATTCATTTATGTATTGTTTTTTGTGGGCGTATGTAGATTAGAGAAGAATTCTGAGTTGTTTCTCTCCATTTACCATGTGGGTCTGAAATCTGAGTCACCGGGTTTGGCCTTTCTCTACTGAGCCATCTTACCAGCCGCTTTGCCTTATTTTTGTCGTATTCTGTTGTTGGGGTCTTGAGATTCTTGTTGGGCTCACTTCTGCCTTGTTGGAGTCTGCTGCATAGGTGGCTGGCCAATCTTTGGACAGTGTTGCTGCTCACCATGTTCTCATTTTTTGGCCCTGGCATAAAAGGAGGCAGGAGAGCATTGCTTGGCATGAAACTCGGGCAGGAGCAACCAGGCCTGTCTCCAGTGCCTGTTTGGCTCTGAGCCGTGATTCTCATCACCTGGGCTGTTGAATGTTGCACCGCTGTATAGCAGTGACATAATTTATAGCCCCGTTGAGTGGACTCACGGTCTGACTCACCAAGCCACAGCTCAAGTTGTGTTCTTCACCTTGCTCTCCCAGTATACCGTGTGGAGGGAGCCACCTGTTAGAAAGATGGTTCATGAGCCCTGAAACTTATGTGCCAGTTACTCCGGCCTCTTGAGGTCTTTGCCATTTGTCTGAACTACTAGGAGTGATGATATTATTTTATGAAATATAATGAAGATGGAATGTACTGATGTTCAGTGTATTTATACTTTTAGGCAGCAAAAGAACAGACTCAAGATTTAATAGTAAAGACCACTAAGCTTCAGGCAGAAAGGTAAGTGTTTCTTTATACAGTCGCCTCCTCATTAATGCAGATTAAGTGGAAAGTTGTAAATAATGCTGAGTTAAAATGGAAATAATGTAGAATGTGATTCAAGGCTCACAGAGGACACAGGCTTCTAAGCTATACCAATAGCAACTTTAACATGAAAATAGTCATTGGGAACATTGTGCCTGCTTCTTGGGCTGAGAGATGGTTTTGTTTTGGAATAGAGGCTATCTGGTATTTGGAATCAATTGTAATGGTAGAGTGTATGGTCACTCAAGATGGCAGAGGCACCACTTCTGTTAATGAACCGCAGAGAGAGACATTCTGCTTTGTGCCTGATAATTGATGATGACGGTAAGACAGCTCCAAAAAAAAAGGTTGTTAGTAATGTGGTTAATTTCTATTGTTTCAAGGAATTTTATGATACTTTGTAATTACTTTTAAACCTGTGTAATGAGGTTTGGACTTTATTTAATATAGTTAAAATCTATTAGATGACTTCCGAGTAATAGGACATACACCTTTTACCTCTGTGTAGAATTAATTAGGGGTTACATTATTGTTTGTAGTAAATACCTGGCTTTTGTTTCCCTTTTAAATTTTTATGTTGTTCATCACAGGGACATTGGCTTGGTGAATTTAAAGTCTTTCAACCTAAAGATACAAGTAACATCAGTCATGAATATAATGGTTATTTTTATTAATTCTCAGCAGAATGTTTTACTGGAGAATATTGCTAGTCTTATGGGCAAGGGCTCCACCACAGATATATCCCAGCCTCAGATGTGCAATCTTCCTGTCTCTGTGCCTCTCAAGTGTTATAATCACAGGCGTGGGCCACCGTGCCCAGTTGTATACCCATTATGTATACAGCTCCAGATCCAGGGTTCAGCCTGACGCCAGGAGTATTGAGTTGCTGCTTTAGGGAGTTCAGGCAGTGACTGACCTTTAGATGGAAACCCTTGTCAGTCCCTTGGTCACCACAGACTGCCTTCTGCTCTAGAGCATGCCTTTTCCTAAATGGCCAGCTAGCCCTCCTGTGTTACATCCAGATTGCATAGTTTACAATATTGTATTTACTGTCGAGTACAAAGAGTTCTATATTAGGGTTCTCTAGAGTAACAACTTATAGGATGAATCTCTCTATATATAGATAAGGGGTTTATTAGAATGCTGATCCAACAATAGCTGTCTGTGAAGGCAAAGTCCAAGAATCCAGTAGTTGTTCAGTCCAGGAGGCTGAATGGCTCAGCTGCCCTTCAGTATACCCTGGGATCTGAGTAAGTGGTCTCCAGTGCTGGTGAAGGAATGGATTGGCTAGTGAAGGCTGGAGCAATCAGGCAAAAAGAGAGCGCTTCCTCCTTCCAAGCCCTTATATAGCCTGCCCCCAGAAGCGATGGTCCCGACTAAAGGGTTATTTTCCCACCTCAGAAATCCAGATTAGAAGGGAATCTTCAAATGATTTAATTAAGAAGAAAGTCCCTCACAGGTGTGGTCAGCTCTTTAGGTTTTAGTTAATTCCAGATGCTGTCAAGTTGACAACCAAGCACAGCCACCGCAAGTGGGGAAGGCCAGCGTAGAGATAGGGCTTTGCACTTACAAGTCTTGATCTCCCATTCTAAAATACAAACAACCAGAACTGATTTTCGTTTGCTATGTGTTTTATGTGAAAACTTTGAAGTCAGGATATATTAATGAGTAAGAGAAAATGCTTGAAATGAACAGCGTATTTCTGTCTTAGAAAAAAAAAAAAAAAAAAAAAAAAAAAAAAAGAAAATGCCTTTGTAAGAGACTGTAAGTTGGCACAGGCACCATATATAAGTACATTTCTTCCTCTCCATATTGAACAATCCCGTTTCCTGTGTGCAGATATGCAGGGCAGAGCGATAGGAGCTAACTGTGTCTAATTTTGCCTGCCTGAGGAGCTTAGAATGACGTCATCATGTGCTTACCGATGACCTGTAACACCTGAGGTGGAGAGCAGGCTCTCTTGTTGGGAATCGTCCCCAGCTGTATCTGGTTCTCTAAGACACTCTGTCAGGGAGGTTGTTAGCTTCGTAGTGTGCAAAAGCGTAACCTACTTCATTTTTCTTGTTGTTACAGCCAACGACTAGAAATTCGAGCACAAGTGGCGGATGCCTTTTTATCCAAGTTCCAGCTGACTTCTGATGAAATGAGTCTTCTCCGAGGTACAAGAGGAGGCCCCGTTACTGAGGTACATGTCTGTCAGGGTCACTTAGAGTATAGCAATTATACATGCTACAGGGAAGATGCAATTTTAAAAGCATAATTTTCCTATCTAGAAAAAGTTAATGTGAAAATATTTCTAAATTTGAAATTAAGTCGTGTGTTTAAATTAGTTTGGGAGGTTTTATTTTTAAAGTTTTACATGGTTTTTTAAAAATCAGAGTACAACATAACTACATTACCCCATCTTTCCACCTCTGATCCTTTGTGAATGTGTTTTACTTGTTAATTGCTCCTTGTACAAACAGTATAGTTCTGTATTTAAAAGAATATCCTCTAATTATCCAGACTGGTGTGGTGGCACACACCCGTCCTTAATTCCAACATGTAGAAGGCAAAGGCAGGTGGATTTCTAGAGTTTGAGGTTAGCCTCATCTACATAGAAGGATTTAGTGTTTCTTTATTCCCATTTTCATTAGGATAATGATACATTACTTACATTTCTCTCATAGCTTTATCTTTCTTAAATTGGAATCTCTGGCGCCCCCGGCCCCCTTATGATTAACAACACTTTGCAGACTGAATGATGGAACTAACCCTCTCAAAAGCTATTTTCTTCAACTTTTTCTTTAAAGTCATGCAGTTTGTCCAAAAAGGACTCTTCCTGTCTCCTAACTCCCAAGGCGCCAGCATACTCTTCCAGCTGAGTCCTGTCTGTTTAATGAGCATCTTCGGTTCTTTCCTCCTGGTTGAGGGAGCAGGAATGTGCATGTAGCCCAGACAGAAGGCAGGCAGGCATACAGGCAGGCAGGGAAGGAGGCAGGCAGGCAAGCAGGGAGGGAAGCAGGCAGGGAGGGAGGCAGGCAGAGACGGGAGGGAGGCAGGCAGAGACGGAAGGCAGGCAGGCAGGCAGTGACTGTAGGACTGGGCTGCTCCTGGGTATCCAGGACTTGCAGCCCCCTAACTCGGCTGTGTGCTTGGTGAGGGACAGGGGCCTAGTCTTTTCAAATGACCTATCACTGGTAACTAGCATACTGTTTGTTACATGGTAATTAATGTCAGTCTTAAAATGTGAAGAAATACCTATTAATGCTTTCTATAAAAATGGAGTAAAAATCTGTGTATCCTCCCATTCTTCCTTCCCTCCCATTTTCCCCTTACTCCCCTCCCCTACGACTGTGCCTGAAGGGGACTTCCTTCCCCTTTATATGCTCATAGGGTATCAAGTCTCTTCTTGGTAGCCTGCTATCCTTCCTCTGAGTGCCACCAGGTCTCCCCCTCCAGGGGACATGGTCAAATATGAGGTACCAGAGTACGTGTGAAAGATGTAACAAGAATAAATTAATAAAAAAAAAAAGAAAAAAAAGAAAGAAAAAGAAAAAAGAAAGTGCATGCTAGAGATTTCCTAACAATGAGATCTGTTTTGTATATGTTTATTAAAAATTTTTTATTTGTTAAAAAAAAATCTGCGTAAGACTTCATTAGAATAGTTGGGATTTTGTTTCACCTTTGTAGTGATCTTTTAATTTAGGGTAGCATAGTTTTCCTGAATTTTATTTTAAGTGATATTTTTTTTATTTTAAAGGACTTTTTCAAGGCATTAGGAAGAGTGAAACAGATTCATAATGATGTCAAAGTTCTTTTGCGAACCAACCAGCAGACAGCAGGGTGAGTAGTTGCTTGGTAAGCCAGTTGCGTTACTGCCTGCATTTGTAAGCTTTTAGAGTCAATGTAGGTTCTTTTTGAAATTATATTCTTTGAAATAGGAATATAATTTTCATTTGCCTTTGGGAATGGTGGAAGTTTAGAATAGCCTTGTATGCTTGACTGAAAGGACAGTGGGAATTAACTGATGAAACTAAAGTTTTACATTTAATTGTAAAAATTTATGGAAAATTTCCATAAAATGATAAAAAGTTAATAGGTGTCAAATTGTTATGTAATTAAACTTGAATAACTAAATTATTAGATACAATTGTTGACTAAAGTTTACATTGTAATAACTCTTTAATTTCCATTTAAGCTTGGAGATTCTGGAACAGATGGCCTTGCTTCAGGAAACGGCTTACGAAAGACTTTACCGATGGGCTCAAAGTAAGGTTCTTTTTTTTCATAGGTATTAGCATTTAATTCTTAAAATTTCACTTGGCCTTTATTTGATTTCCTAAAAAGTATTTGTATGTGTGTGGAGACTACGCATGTGAGTGTGTGTGCCCACAGAGGCCAGAACAGGGCTCCTTGGAGCCTGAGCCATCGGTGCTTGTGAGCCTCCCAATGTGGGTGCTGGCCACTGAACCCTGCCAGGGCAGCATGCCCCTCAACTGCTGAGTCACATCTCAGTCTCTAACTTTACATGTTCATGTACGGTGTTTATGTTTCTATCAGGAACATTGTTGAAAAGGGGATAAATGAAGACAGGGTTTCTGCTCTAAAGGAAAGTGGCAAAGATGATGATGCTCTGTCCTGGACTAAGTAAATGAAGGCAGCGTTTGATTGGGCAGCTCTTGCTATTTAGGCAGCTGTCATGTTATAAATGGTGAATCAATGCTCTAGTCTGCTACGGTAAGTTACCGCAGACCGTGAGGTATATTAGTCTGTGGTTAGTGTGTCGTCTTGGCAGGCCAGTCAGAAATCAGTTATGGTTCTCACCATGGTGACAATACAATGTCGGACGGCCCCGTTCAGATAGTTTCTGTCCTTTCTTCGTACAATGTTGGGCTAGGTGGGTTGCCTGCATTTCTAAGAATGAAGTCTTGAGCGTTCCTTGCTAGCTGTCACTAGGATTCTCACCTGCTTGCTTTGGTACATGATCCATCTTCATCATCTTTGTCAACCATCTTCAAAGCCCACGTGCCTTGCCTAAGTCACTTCCATTGTTCATTTTCCCCTTTCCTTTTACTGACGTGCTAATGGCATCCTCTTTTATTTTAGGACTATATAGTTACCTTAAACTTACTTAGGGAGTTTGAGAAAATACCCCAGTGTCAAGGGCTTTCATTTTTAGGCCATCTGCAATGTTGCTCTTGGCACCTAAGACAGTAACAGTCATAGGTTCCAGGAACTTGAGTGTGGGTGTCTTCAGATGCTATTTCCTAGACACAGGAGTCCCACACTGTGTCTCCAGTGTAGACTCAGGCCACGGAAGTCCTGTAAGATAGACTAAAACATTATGCTTTTTTTTTTTTAGTAAGTGTTTGAAAAGTAGCATGTTATATCGGGGAAGGCAGTTACTTTGAGCATTAGTGGAGTGTGAGCATGCAGTGTGTTAGTAGGTTAGTAGTTAGCATAGCTGACTGTGCAATGGTTAGCTGGCTGTACCTGCACTACACTGTACTGGATGCCTAGTCCTTTGTTTGCTCTGTTGGCTTAAGGTCTGGATTCCTTGTTTTTCTACCTCTCTTCCTGTTTATACAGTCTACTCCCATGTGGACTGGAACCTTGCTCTCTCTGTATCCAGGTCTTAGTCTTACACAGCTCAAGGTGCATTCGCACTGTGACACAGTGACTGTCATTGAAAGGCGGTCACTGGGATAGTTAGCATGCATTGACATGCTGCTGTTTTGTGATAAAACTTTTCACGTGTTTGTCTAACCCTTGTGACTGGACTCTACTTCCTCAAATGCAGGGAGCATTACCTCAGATTTCTTTGTGCTCCCCTAACATCTAAGCTAGTGTTGGCCTGCTGGGCTGCCTTGGTTTCCAGGCATGGTGGAGCCATGTTAAGGTGCCTCTGCGTTTCTCAGTCATACATCCTCCTCAATTCTTTGAACACAGTAGGAATTTGCAGGCGTAAAGTAAAGTAGTGATTGCTTCTGAAGAGCAGAACTGGCGTGTGAACAGACAGCTAGAGTTATAATGCCGATTATTTTCCAGGTGAATGCAGAGCGCTGACACAAGAATCCTGTGATGTGTCTGTGGTATTAACTCAGGCCATGGAAGCCCTGCAGGACAGGCCTGTCTTATACAAGTAAGCCATGCTGCTTTGCCTTCCTGACCTTAACTACATAGGATCACATTCTGACAGTGATGCTCAGTGACACTTCACTGCTTTTCAGGGTGTGTCATCGGAGCAGCAGGTTATTTGAATATTGCATGTAATAAAGGGAAGCCCTAGGTATCCCTGCAGTACAACTGTCTCTTAGTTATGTAGCAGCCATGTGGCTTAGGCAGTTTGCAATCTCAGTAACTTCCTTGGAATTCTGCATCACTAAAACCCCTATAGCAACACAGCCCTGGGAGGAGGCAGTCATGTAGAGATTGTATTATATAGGCACTCTGAGGAGAAGAAGAAAGAATATTCACAGTTAGAGTTCTATCAGTGGATTTTTTGTTTGTGTTTTTTTGGTTTGGGGGGTTTTTTTAGAACCAGATCTTTGATTTTGTAACCGTGCCAGCCAAGATCTTCAGACTAATGCTTTGGTTGGGAACCCTATGCATTTTATTTTAAATTCTGTATCATAGTATTACTCATAAAACAAAAGTCAATACATTTTTAAAGCTCTGGAGCAGAATAAAAGACAGCAGGTATTGATGCTGAGGGAGATGGCCAGGGGTTCACTCAGAGCCACCCTTGGAGGGTCCCCTTTCATTGATATTTATATCGTAGAACACGGATGCTGTGCCCGGCCAGCTGTGTGAAATGACAGCGTTGTCTTGCAACTTACAAGTGCCTCTTACAGGATAGGCCTCTTCTGAGTGCTCGGGATAAAACATCATCAAAGGCTTCCCTCAGACTCCTTTAACGTCAGAATGTCATACAAACAAGTGGATTTTAATAGGATGAGTCCTTGATAGTCTGAATGCCATGTTCCAGGTGCTGTGTGGCTCATGTCCTGTGATAGAGAGGAGGCTGCCCGTCAGGGTGCTCTTCCTAAGGGAGCAGCGTCCAGTGAGCCTCAGGTTGAAGAGGTGTTTTCTGGAGGAGGCAGATCATTCCTCTGGAGGGAGAGGTGGCTGTGAAGTGATGTGCATCTGTGACAAGCTGGTCCTTCATAGCTTTGAGGCTCCCTTCCCCCTGATAGTCCTGGCCGTGCTTACCAGAGGCTTGAGTGCTTAGACATCTCTGCTTGGTTTTAAGCAAGTGCTGCACTGCCTGCAGATTTATCCTTGTTCAGAGGTTAATGTTTTCAGACAAGCACCTTGTGTGTATTGGAGACATCTTTCCGGCTTTCCTCCACTGACCCTCTTCTGTTCCTGGTAGACCTTGCTTCAGAGTGGTTTTAAAGTTGTGGGTTTGTTTTCATAATTTGCTAACCTTGGCTATCTTGTCTGGTTTATTTTACTTAAAATGGCATCTTTGGTTCCATCCATTTTGCTGCAGAGGGAAAGATTTTTTGCTTCTTTGTGGTTATTAATGCTCTGCGCTACATATGTATGACGTTTTTTAATGCATTCGTCTGTTGATGAGCACCTAGACTGATTTATGCCTTAGACCACTGTTCATGTCTTACCACCCAACTATTGTTGTGATTGTTGTTATTATTATTACTATTGCTGCTGCTGCTGCTGCTGCTACTGCTGCTACTACTACTCTTGCTATAATTGCTGGTTTTGTTGCTTTGTGGGATGGGGTCCCCCACTTACATGTAGAGCTCACATATTCAGCAAGGGCAGCTAACCAGTGAGCTGCAGGGATCCCATTTCTGCCTCCTCAGTATTATGATTTCACGTGTGCACTGTTGAGCCTGGCTTTTTACATGGGTGCTGGAGACCTGAACTTAGGTCCTTGTGGTTGTGTGGCAGGTCCTCTATTGACAAGCCGTCTCTCCAGACCTCAGGTAATGAGCGTTTAAGATGTCTTCTTGGTCAGCTGTCCTGAACAAATGAGCCCTTGTGCCTCTGTGCATTTTAGTTCCTAGTTGGTGCAATGGTGCCTGTTTTCCAAGGCTGTGGAGGGCTAATGACTGCTGAGCATGTCACTGTGTGTCAGACATTTCTAACCAGTGCGAAGATGGCCAGAAAGCTGTGGCTGTGAGGCAACAGGACAGCAGAGACCAACTCCAAAGACGAAGGAAGCAAAGACTTAACCTGCAAAGTGCAAACCAACAGGGTAGTGATAGGATCTGGAAGGCTCTGAGAGATGCTTAGAGGCTGAATAGAAAGGCAGTCTTCAGAGACCATTCATTAGCTGTGGTGAATGCTAAGAAAGGGAAAATTGCCTGCGTAAGTAATCATTGCTCAGTGCCAGTCTCAGCTGTGGGGTATTTCCTGTTTATTAACAGCAGGGGGCAGTGTGTGCCCTTCATCATCTAGGCCATGTGCAGCCCTCTCAAGTGACTAGGTAGCATGCACAGTGTCTGTAGAAGTTCTTGAGAAAGTTACCCAGCTTGTGTTTGTTGGTAGTTGTGACTGTAATGGTGATGTGTTGGACTAATAAACCACTGTACCTCTCAGGGTTCAGCCTGGCACCACTTGGAAAGAGCCCCAAAGAGGAGTTATCCGCAGCAGGCTGGCTGTGGATGTGCCAGGGTGGGGTAGCACTGCCCTGACTGTTAATTGAGATGAGAAGACCGCCTGGATGTGGTGGCACCATTTCATGGGCTGGGTGTGGGCTGTGTGACTTAGAAGAAAGAAATAAACTTCTTTCTCTCCAAAGTTGCTGTGGGTCAGGGCGTCTTTATCCCAGCAACAGAAACGAAGCCAGAACAGCCATGTGCACATACTGCTTTTAAAGCTGAGTATAAATGGAGGTTTTAAACAAATTGTTAACCCTTGATCTTTAGTAACCAGTAATCTTTAGTAACCAGTAAAAAGTAACCTTTTTAACCAGAAGTTTAGGATACTTAGGTATTTTGAATATTTACTCTTATAAAAGAAACATTTTGACCTTTGTTGGGAAAGTCCTGTTTAGTTTTTAATCTGTCTCTGAGATGGACACTCCATGTGTAAAGATTCATTGAAGGTTCTTCCTGCCTCATGCTGAATTTCTTTAATTACATTTATCCTACAGGTGGAGTGACTTTCATGTTAAATGAAACTTCCTGTGATTACACAGGTAAATCCCTGTGTATTCCCTGTGGAACACTGGGTGGTTTCACTGTGTGATTGACGAGCACAAGAAAGAAAAAAGTGAATTTTTTGCTTTTAATTTGACGCACACCTTTAATTCCAGCACTCTGGCGGCAGAGGCAGGCAGATCACTGTGAGTTCGAGGCCAGCCTGGTCTACAAAGCAAGTCTAGGTCAGCCAAGGCTACACAGAGAAACCTTGTATCGAAAAACAAACAAACAAACAAACAAAAAAATCTTAAAATACAGAAAGTAAATGTGAGACATTGAGCTGTGCAGCAAAGCTCTGTCTGACCCGTGCATCCCTGTCTCCCTGCTACAGTGCACCTGCAGAGATCCGAGCACTAGGGTGAGCCGTCCTCAGAATAGGCCACTGTTTCTAAGCATCCCAGCTGTCAGTTCACTCCCTTCCCTGTCAGTCAGAAATAGCGTAAGAGCCCCCAACCCTGTTCTTACGTTTAACGTTGATTTTTTTGTTATTTCTACAACATGATACAGAAAGCAGTGTAGCCTAAGGAAGTAATTCTCTGAACATCTTGGAGAAACTTGGTAAATTTTGATAGTGACTGGATTCCTTCTTAATATTTACACTGGTAGAGTACTGTTTAGGGATTTAAAAATTGGTGCTATGGAATCTGCTGACTTTATATTGTTAAAATCCTTAAAATTTTTGCTGTGTACAGAATGTAAAGTGGGTATAAAGAAAGGTAGTTAATGTTAGGAAACAAGAACTGATTCCAGCCGTCCTCACAGTTTATCCCAGATCACCCTGCACTCTGGCTCATAGCTTTCCATCTCTGTCAGTTCCTCCCCCATTTTCCATAATAATGGGTAACTTCCAATGTAAGAGAAAGATAGCTGCTGTGCATAGGTACTGGCTAGTAAATGTAACAAACAACAAACACGTCTCTTTTGAGTCAAAATAAGCTTTTAAAATATAGCAACTTTGGGTTTGGTTTTGGTGCTAAGGAAGAGTAACAGAAGGAGATTTTTTAATGTGAAAAAAAAAGGGGGTCCTGGTATTTGGGCAGCAGAATTCTAACTAGCTTCTGAGAAGTGAGAATGTGGCTTTCTGTGGTCCTGGAGCATCGTGTTTTAGCCGCCACAGAACAAGCCAGGTGTTCCTATCGATGCTGCTGCTGCTGCTCCTTCCCCTCCTTCTCTTCCTCTTTCTCCCCCTCCTCTTTGTCCAGAGCATTCTTTGTTTGAAGGAGCAAAATTTGTACCTTTTGATTGAATGATTTGCAACTCTTGAGTTGCAAGCCAGCACTGCTTGTGGCTTGCTGACCTTAGGCATGGAGGGAAGAGTCTGATAGCGGAAAACAGCTACTTCTCACGTCATGTGTTTTTTCTAGGTACACCTTAGATGAATTTGGAACGGCCAGGCGAAGTACCGTTGTTCGTGGGTTTATTGATGCTCTCACAAGAGGAGGGCCCGGAGGTACACCCAGACCCATCGAAATGCACTCCCATGACCCACTGAGGTATAGTAATCGACACTAGGAGAGGTTTGACCCTTTTCCCTGGGGCATCTTTGCTAACAAGTGGTTTTCTTTAGGTATGTGGGAGATATGCTGGCATGGCTCCATCAAGCTACTGCCTCTGAGAAGGAGCATCTGGAAGCTCTCTTAAAGCACATAACTGCACAGGGTGAGTGTGCTGACAGTTATTGCTAACACTTAATAGAGAAAATACACATGGCCCCTGTGTTTCCGTTGCTGTCTTCACTGAGACAAACACTTCACACTTAGATGGCACATAAGCATCCTACTTGCACAACCTTCCCTGCGCCCCTCCACCCCCACCCTCCACAGTTCTGCTTAATAGATTTCTGTGCTGTCATCTGTTGCTTCGCCATTCAAGTTTAGGGTCTATTTGCCTTCCGCTGCCCTGCTGTTTTCTGGTAAAATATGGCCAGAGTGCGCAGCATATATTACTCAGACTCTGAGCATCAGGTTGAGAGGCCAGCATGAGTGAGCAGGCTGGGTTGCTTATGTCACTAAGCTGTAATCGTTTATTTCTATTACCCAGGCTCTTTTCTTTCTCTAGGGGCTGTTATAAAGTTTTGTTTTTTTGTTTTTTCTTCTTTTGATAATTGCCATAGGTGCTTATAATGGTTTTTGGGGCTGGGGGGGCGGGATTGCTTAAGAGAGAACAGTGACTATATTCCAGAGTTGTGATGTCCTTAATTTTCTAATTTTCTTAGTTGTAACTTTCTTAAGTATATTAGCTACTTTTTTGGTTGCTGTGATAAATTTTCTGATGGAAGGAAACAATTCCATTGTGGCAGGGAAGGCATGGGAGCAGGAGTGAGAGATGGCTTTTCATAGTGGTCCTCAGTTAGAAGCAGAGAGGGATGATGGTGGTGCTCCATCTTAGTGGTCCTCAGTCAGAAGCAGACAGAGTTGACCTGGTGCTCTTCCACAGAGCGATGAGCTGGTTTGCCTTAGGTACTTTTGTTTCTTTTCCCATTTGGATCAGATTGGGCCCAGCCCACACTTAGGGTAGGTCTTCTGCCTCATTTAAACCACTCTAGATATATCCATAGATATACCCAAATATTTGTGTCTTGAGCCGTCCTAAAATCTAGTTAAGTAGATGAGAGCAACCATTACAAGAGACTTACTTTAGAGTGTTTAGTGTGTACGTTAAGGGTGTTCTGGTTTTGATAGGAAGGAGAGAGAAATGCTATTCCTGGTATTATCAGACTGGCTGGTGTAGTGTGACCATGCATTACTGTGGCTCCTCAGAAGGTTTGTGGGAGAAACCATGTCCAAGTTGATGGTGACACTTGATGTCACAGACTCAGCTCTTAAGTACTGAGATTTAATGTAGCATATGTGTTAGATTGGTACAAAGTTTGCATTTTTTGTTTGTTTGAGATGAGGTTTTACACAGTCTTGCTGTGTGTCCCAGACTAGCCTCATACTTTTGCTCCTGCCTCAGCCTTCTAAGTGCTGGGACTATAGCATGAACCATCACGCCAGCCACAGTCTGTACTTTTTTCTTCTTTTGTGACTCTTATATTACTCAATTTAAAAGAATACATTTTTCAGACTGATCTCAGTGGTACACACGCTTAATCTCAGCACTCAGAAGCAGAGGCTGGTGCATTTTTGTGAGTTTAAGGCTAGCCTGAGTTCTAGGCCAGCCAGGGCAACATAGTTAGGCCATGCCCCTTTCTCAGAGGAAAAAAGAAAGAAGGAAAGGATGTGTTCCCTTGAAGACGCCTGCTGAGAAGTTCTTATGAGGGACTGTTTAGAAAATTGAAGATAAGTGAGAGGTGACATTCCGAGGCTCACTCTGAAACTGAAAGTGGTTAGCTGGGCACATGCCTTCAATCCCAGCACTCGGGAGGCAGAGGCAGGTGGATTACTGTGAGTTCGAGGCCAGCCTGGTCTATCAGTGAGTCCAGGGCAGCCAAGGCTACACAGAGAAACCCTGTTTTGGAGGAAAAAAAAAAAAAGAAAGAAAGAAAGAAAAAAAAAAAAAGAAAGTGGTTGCTTGTCCACCTCACCTTACCAGGGGTCAATGCTTGGTGACTGTCAGTACCAAGATGTCAGCTTTTCCTTGTGTTGCACGGTCAGTTTTCAGCCTTCCACTCTCAGTACCATTAGAAATGCGTCAGAAATTACAACTTGTAATGTCCCAAAGACACTGAACTTAACAAAATGTTGCTGTTTATTTTAAATGTCATTTATGACATTAATTGTAGGTATTTTTGCTCAGTAGTTCTTAAACCTCAGGTATAACTTGGTAAAACAATTATGTTGTACTTAATTTTAGGTGTTGAAGAAAATATTCAAGAAGTCGTTGGGCATATAACTGAGGGTGTGTGTCGGCCTCTAAAGGTAAAGGGTTGTATCTTCATTGTGTTTTCAGGCATCTAACCAAAGTATTGATGTGTTCGGAGGAGGCCAGAGAAGTTGATAAGTGATAGCTTGAAACCAAGCCACAATGTGTTAAATTAACACATCAACTAGGCTGATAAGCTACACTTAAACTAAAATCAGTGCCTGCTGTCTGAGAGAGGCAGTGGGGATTCCCTAGTGTACATTTGCCGGCTGAATATAGCTTGTGCTTCCTGTGCCATGACAGCAGGCGAGGAAAAGGGTTCAGCTGAAGAGGCAAGTGAATGGTGCATTTACTAGTAGTCATGCTAATCACAAGCAAACAGCAGTTAGCGGTTAATGGTTAATCCAAATATAAACATACTTACCTGCTGCTATTACTGCCGAACTACTGGCTATGCAGGGGCAGGACTTGGAGTCAGCAGGTTCAGAGCTCATCTGCCCTTGGCCCAGGTCTTAACTTGTCTGAGCTACAGTACACTCATGGGCCTCCTGTGCCCACCAGTGAGGGTGACCTGAGGCAGATACAGTGCGTCGTTCTCAGGGCTTGCACCTGCCACAGACTTCTTCCTACTTAGAGAAAGCCCAGCAGTGACTGACTTCCCTTTAGTATGTAGACATTAAGTTGTATAGTTTCTTCTTCTTCTTCTTTTTTTTTCTTCTTTTCTTTTTGGTTTTTCGAGACAGAGTTTCCCTGTGTAGCCCTGGCTGTCTTGGACTCACTCTGTATACCATGCTGGCCTCCAACTCAGAGGGCCACCTTTCTGAGTGTGCTACCATGCCTGGCAGGATTTAGTCTTATCATGTACTGAATACCTTTTATGTCTAAGATTTTCTTTGGTGTTTTGATCCAGGCAAACAAATCTCAGAGATCACCTACCTTTTGACAATTTATTATGTCTATAAATTTAAAATCACCATAGTTTGATAGTTTTGAAATTATTTTATGTCTTCCACCAAATGAAATACTTCCGGCCAGTGTGATGTTCAGACATTCATAATCCATATATATTTTGTTTTCTTTATATATTGCTAGCAGTTGTTTAAAATACTAAAGGAAGAATAAATTAAGCTCTTACCAAATGTGGTGGTGCATACCTATAGTCCCCAGCGTTCCAGGAGCCTAATGCAGGAAAATACTCAGATTGAGACCCACCTAGATGGCACAGTAAGTTTGGGGCCTGTCTGGGTAACACAGAGTCACCCCATCTCAATACCTGTCCCCCAATTTTATTTTCCTACAACTTTTTAAAAATAGCCAAAACATCTATTGTCATGTTATTAAAAGTTTAGCTGTTTAAAAAATAAGAATAATAAATTTTATAGTAGTGAGATATGGCTAGTAGATCACTAAGAAAAATATTCATTAAGATGAAAGTTGTCTTGGTTAGGGCTACTGTTGCCACGATAAAACACCATGACTGTAAGCAGCTTGGTAAGGAAATGGTTTATTTTGCTTATATTTTCATATCACAATCTATTCCTGAGGGCAGTCAGGACAGGAACTCAAACAGGGTAGGAACCTTGAGGCAGAGGCCATGGAGGAGTGCTGCTTACTGGCTTGCCCATTCATGGCTTGTTCAGCCTGCTTTGTTATGCATTCCAGAAATACCTGCCCAGGGATGGCCTAGCCCACAGTGAGCTGGGCCTTCCCACATCCATCATCAACCAAAAGCATGACCCACAGGATTGTCCACAGGCCAGTCTGGTGGGGAGAGCTTCTCATTTGAGAGCTCTTTTCCCCAGATTACTCTAGCTTCTGCCAAGTTACAGAAGAAGCTAGCTAGCACAGAAGTCTCCTTCCTTCCTTCCCTCCCTCTTCCCTCCTCCCCTTTCTCCTCTCTTCTCCCTCCTTCCCTTCCTTCCTTCTTCCCTCCCTCTTTCTGGTCCTCTCTGTCCCGTGCTTGCCCTGGCACTAACAGAACAGCACTGTACCATTTCCTGTGTCCTGGCTTTGCTGCTGTTAGGTTTCCTGTAGCCCATCTGCCCTTTAAGCATCTGCCTGAGCCCCCCCTTGTCCCTCTAAGGAGGACTGTGAGTCACTGAGTGCTTGGGTGTTGGGACTGTGCTGTGCGCTTCCTGTCTGTTCTCAAGCTTTGCCAAGGTCTTGTCCTCCACCACCATTTCCATTCTAACTTGCAGCCCATTGCTGCCACTGTCACAGCTTTTCCCTTTTTAAGTTTTATTTTTCTCTTGTAACAAAAATTGTGTATTCCCCAAGTCTTTTGGTTTTACTGAATAGCTGGTATTTTCTGTGGCCTTTGTGAGAAAGGGCATTTCCTTCTGTGCCATTTGTCACTCTCCACTTTTTCCAGCTGTCTCTTCTGTCTCTGCTGTGACAGCCAAGGGCAGCTTTCCCTCGAGAGCTCTGAGATACAAGAGGTGGGCATTTACCATTTCTTTGTCTTCCCTCTTTTCTTTCTCCTCTGTCTACCCTTCTACTGTTCTCAATAAGAATTTTCTTGATGTCTCTAAATTCTGTAAGACAGATTGTCAGGTAGCTGAGCTGTTGTTACACATCCATCCGCCCAAAAGAGCCCATCCAGTTAATGACCTTATAATGTAATAGTTGTGTCAAGATTTAAAAACACCATTTTGAGTGATGAAGAATATAATTCTAACCCTGGGGCTGCTAACTAGCAGTCTAGTCAGCCAGTAAGCTCAGTGAAAGGCCTTGTTCCAAAAGACAAGGTTGAGAGTGATAAAGGAAGACTCCTTATGCAGATTGCTGGCCGCTACACAGGCGTGCAAGGGTCTTCACACCCGCATGCAACATACATGTATGCATGCACACACATCCAGAGAGGTGTTCATAAGGAATTGGTGGTTGTTAAGTACAGATGTCATTCCTTATCTTGTTACCAAAGAGGATTCACTTTCATAAACTTGCAAAGGTGAAGATAAATTAATGTCTATAATTAAAGAAGTTCTTTGTAGGGGCTGGAGAGACGGCTCAGATGTTAAGAACACAGACTCCAGAGGTCCTGAGTTCAATTCCCAGCAACCACATGGTGGCTCCCAACCATCTGTTATGAGATGGTACCCTCTTCTGGAGTGCAGGCACACATGCAAGGCAGAGCATTGTATACATAATAAAAATAAATAAGTCTTTAATAAAAAAATTCTTTCTAAAATGTTTCAGATAGTTATATTTGCTAGCTGTAGGAATAAGGTTACTGTGTAATTCAGATGCTGATTTCTATATCCCCTCTATCTTGTTGCAAGCCTTCTTCTGAGAATCTCCTGTCTCAATGTTGTATAAACTCTGCTCCCTAATTTCCCCCTTGTATACCAGGAAAGCAGCTTACAGCAGATGGATAAGCAGGGCAGGGAATAGGGCTGGACTTCCTGCCAGCCAGGGGAGGAGAAGTTAGAAGAGGAAATAGGGCCACAGGCAGAGGTCCAGGAGACATCGGGAGAAGGAGCTGGACTAGGAAAGCCATGAAGAACAAGTATCCCTGGGATGTACACTGGGAAGAAGCCAAATTAGCTTAGAGGTTTAAGATTAGAGTAATAACTGCTCAGTTCTTGTGCTGTGAAGCTTATTATTAAACAAATATAAAAGTCTCAATTATTTGTGTGATAGCCAGGATAAGAGAGAAACAAACAAACACGGTTTTATAAAAATAACTTTAGCAGCTAACAGTATCTATATCCTGAAATCAAAGAACAGAGAAACCTCAATTTTCAAAGGGCTTATTGAACATCTGCTGTGCACACTGTTGTAGCAAATGCTGCCTGCAGAGGTTGAAGGATGCAGGAAACACTGCCTGTGTTTAGAAAGCAGGAAGATTATTATGTGAGTAGCTGTGTAAGAACAGACAGAATAGATAGTGTGAGCATCATAAGTAACGGACTAACAGAGAAAGCAACGAGTGGTCAGAGCTAATCAGAAGATTCCTGGGAAGTATAAGTTCATTTTCAACTAGATCTGGCTTCGTCCTGGAGCCTTACAGTTGGACAGATGTGGATATTCATTTATGGGTTTCCTAGTCTCTGCTGACAGGAACAAACAGAAAAAATATTCCCTCTCTCTCTCTCTCTTTCTCTCTCTCTGGTGCACATGCACACGCTCACGCAGGCGCACACACACACACACACACACACACACACACACACACACACACACACACACACATTGCTGACTGAACATCTGTTTTTAGGAATGCTGCAGTTGCTTTTGCAATTTAGTCTTAACCAGCTCTACTTACACAGTGGTGCTGAAACTCAGAATGGCCTTGCTCTAGTTTTTGTCATTATATCCTTAAGCCAAATGTTTCAGAGACTCAGTCACTTTTAAGAGTTTGTATAAAAATGTTTGTATTATAACTTAATTTGCAGAATTTCTTTAGAAAGCATTTTGTGATTGATACATTAATAAAATTGTATCTTGAATATGTTTATGTTGTTTATATCTCATCTTTAATGAAGAAAAGGTATCTTTTAAGAAATGTTCAGGGTATTTTTCTTCATGTTTCCATAGGTTCGAATTGAACAAGTCATACTTGCTGAACCTGGGGCAGTTTTATTGTATAAAATTTCTAACCTCCTCAAGTTTTACCACCATACAATCAGGTAACTGAAACAGTACAACATGTATCCCTGGGGTGTTTATCTGTGGTCAGGACACAGTGTTGATTTTACTGTGTGCATCTCTAAGTGAAACAATGCATGCAGTGTGCCTGTGTGCCTTAGGGGCTGTCTTTCTTTTCTTTTTTTCTCTCCTTCCATTTCTGTGAATGACCACACACATATACACATACACTCACACACACACACACACACACACACACACACACACACACACACACAC
>OU015751.1:89703549-89727105 GCA_907169655.1 Acomys percivali | reverse complement strand
CACACACACACACACACACACACACACACACACACACACACACACACTGTGCGTAACAAAATAAACCTACAATGTAAGCCTTTCCGTGTCAGTAAATGAGATCCATGACCACCAGGCCACTCTGCCCGTAGGCTGGGACCTAATGAGTGAACTGTGTCATCTGGGCACCAATGTTCTCAGATCTTTACTAGTGTTTAGTTTTGCATGAGTGACGAAACAGACATAGCTTTATCTTGTCTTCAGAAAATCAGGTTTATAGGATTGGAAACCATGTGTCTTATCTAAAAATATTAAGATTAAAATCTCTCAGCTGGGCGTGGTGGCACACGCCTTTAATCCCAGCACTTGGGAGGCAGAGGCAGGCCGATCACTGTGAGTTCGAGGCCAGCCTGGACTACAAAGCGAGTCTTGGACAGCCAAGGCTACACAGAGAAACCCTGTCTCGAAAAACCAAAAAAAAAAAAAAAAAAAAAAAAAAATCTCTCTTGCTATTATATCAGTGGAGAAAATAAGTATACATACTTATCTCCTTGCAAAGAAATAAGAAATCTCTTTGGATGGATCTAACACTCACCTTTTTAAATAGAAAATTGAATATTGCCAAATATACTAATGTGATTAATTATTTCAAAATAGCAAATTTTCGTAATTAGTCTATATATACTGCTTTCTAGGTATCTGTGTAGTGTTGAGTAACTATGCTTGTAGATACGTTGTTAATAGGATGTACTAGCTTGAATGAAAAGAATTCCCCATTATACAATCTAATCAAATCACTAAGAGCTATTGACTGTCTTTCTTAAAATTAAAACGAGACTTCACTTTGTAGTCAAGATGCACATCTGTTGTGATAGAAAGTATTTGCATGTCACAGATGTCAGTTCTGACTCACAGCCTTGCTAAACATGTGATGAAGTATTGGGACCCGGTAGAGGTTGACCAAACCTTACCCAGAATGCTTAGGACCAGAGCTGTGGAACAGGTACCTGAGCCTGTGCCCACCCAGCACCGCTCATCTCCGTACCCAAAGCCCAAGTCCCTGAAATCTGAAGCTTTCTTAACAGCGATGTACATGGTTTATTTCAGACCCTCATACAACGGATGCTCAGACTTTCATTTGCTTCTTTCCCTTTTTAATCTCCTTACTCAAATGAAAGGAAAACTGAGATTTTTATATGAAACTAGAGTGAATATTTTTAGCTTATAGATCACACACACATACATATTCCTATTTAAATCTGTTTCTGTTTTTGTTGCACGTTCTCACTCTTGTAGCCTAGGTCATTCAGTCAATATCTCCCCTTCCCTTCCTCTTCCTTCCCTCCCTCCCTCCCTCTTCTCTCTGCGGTGTATATGTCAGGTGACTTCTCTATCACTGTCTGCCTCATTCCCAGAGGAACCTGAAGCTTGCCTTTTATGCTAGTCAGAGGGCTTCTGGGGCCCCCAGTGGTGGGGTTACATGCACATGCAGCCATACATGGCTTTTATGTGGGTGCTAGGGGTTCAAACTCAAGCCCTCAAGCTTGAAAACAAGCAGTCTTACACATTGTGTGTCTCCACACATCTAGATCTGCTTGTAGTGAGATGAACTGTGCTGGCCTTTTTTTCTCGCTTGAATGAATATTCTTTACTTTTAGTGGCATTGTTGGAAATAGTGCAGCTACTCTGCTGACGACAATTGAAGAAATGCACTTGCTAAGCAAAAAAATATTCTTCAATAGCTTGAGTCTCCATGCGAGTAAACTGATGGACAAGGTGGGTGCTCGGCCATTGAATGGGATGTTTTCATGGGTTTTTTTTCTCTCTGTAAATTCACATTGTTTAGTGTGCATCAGGTCATAGCTCATCTTCCTGGAATATCATACTTCATCCTAATTTGAGAAAAATCTCAAGGTTACTGCCACTTCCTTGTCTTCTAAAGATTTTCATTTTAAACATTTTTCAACACAAAATTTTACAAATATGTGTAGCTAAGGCAAGCTTAGAACTGTGTATGAGCTGATGTGGCACAGCGAAACCTAGAGCTCTTACAAGATATTCCTAAGCAGTTACATAGTTTCACCTTCTAATGGTGCAGCGTTGTCTTTTGTGTCATATACATACACGTTTACGAAAGTGAGTAGAAAATTTCTATGTAATATGAGCAAACAACAAAACCTGAGAGACCTGTATGATCTAGTGTTTTAAGCTGACCAGAGTTCTGTAGCAGGAATAATTACCCTTTGTCAGCTTCTTATTTGGGTTCTGTTGCTAGATGCTTCCATGGAGGTACCTGTTGTATTGTCTGTCACATATTGGTCTGTTTACTATCAGAAAATTATCTTTATTTCTAGTGATACTTTTACCTAACTGTGTTTTGTTTGGTATTAATGTGGCTGTGCTAGCTTTCATTTGGCTATTTGCAAAGTATATCTTTTTATGCCCTTTTCTTTCAGCTTGTTAGAAGATAACATACAGTTTGATCATGGTTTTGAAAAAATTTAATTTATCCTGTAGTCTTTGCCTTTGGTTAGTATCTTTAACCCATTTGCATTTGCATGGCTTTCTGATAGTAGAATTGGTTTAGTTTGCACATGTTTTCTGTATATCTAACCCATTTACATGTGGATGGCTTTTAGTTTGCTCTTGTTTTCTGTATGTCTTGAGTGTTTGTTCCCCTTTCCCTCCATTGCTTCCTTTACTTTCTTCCTCTTATACAGTTCTGTTCTATTCTTATGCTGTTATTATCAGAGACAGCAACACACTACATTGTGTGTCCACCAACATAATTTACAATTATACCTTCATTCACAAAGAGGAAAAGAAAATACAACCAAAAACTACTGAAAAAAAAATTTTATCTTGATAGTTTTAATTTCTCCTGCATTTTTAAAGAATACATTTCCCAGAAATAGAATTCTTGGCTGACATTTTATGTCTTCCAACCCTTATGTATGTGTCATCTAGTGCATTCTAGTTACACTCTTAACACTATTAGCAACACTGGTTGTTAATCTTAATGAGTTACAGATGGTTATGAGCCATGTGGGTGCTGGGAATTAAATCCAGGTCCTATGGAAAGAGCGGCCCGTGCTCTTCACCACTGAGCCATCTCCACAACTGCTCTGTCTCCATGGAGACCACTGCAGATTTGATGTTGTGATTCAGTCACCTGCATGGCCATTTGGATCAGTGTTGCTCAGAATGGGAGCTCATCCGCCACTGTTTCTTCAAACACTTCCTGCTCCTTGTTCATTGTCTCGTCTGGGCTTTGCATGATGCTGGCGTTGGTGACAGACTCCCATGTGCCTCTGTTCACTTTCATTTCATCCCATTTCTTTCTGCTCCACAGACCAGATGGTCTCAGTTGGCCCCTCTTGTGCCATTTCCTGTGCCTCCTCACGTTCGTTCCTGAGCCTTTGTGGTAAAGCTGTCATTTCGGCCATTGTACCCCCTCAGCACTGTTGTTGAATCACGCCTGTCTGTGGCAGCCATTGCTTCCATTCTTCCCTTTGGTTCTTCAGAGGTGATTTCCTTAGGCTTTGAACATACAAAGTCTTCAGTTATCCCACTGCCTGGCCTCTCCCAGTGACCGCTCTCTTCTTCTGTGGCCTTCTTTTCCCTGTCAGGGGCCATAGGTTTTGTTTGTTTGTTTGTTCATGTGTCTCATTGACTTTTCTTTTATAAAAGAAAGAGGATTTTCATAGGTCACTCTGCTATTCCTACTGATGTCAATTATTTGTTAGCTTTTATGCATGAGAAGTTCTTAAATAAATCCTAACGTTTAAAAGTTTTGATATTTCTGTCTACCTACACAAGGCTATAGTTTCTTGCAAAGACTTGTTATTGCCAAATTGTGCTTCTTTTATGATACTTATCTGTTAAAGTTAAAAGTACCCTTTTAAAGTTTTATAGGTAGACTCTTATACTTGTATACGTTTTTGGTTTTTTGGTTTTTGGTTTTTGGGTTTTTTTTTTTTGTATTAAAAAGAAATCAAATTAAGAAGTAAGTTCCAGGAGCCCTCTGCTGGTCCTTCTGGGCAGCAGTGATGTGTTAGGCCCAGCTTCCGCTTCCTGGGGTCACTTGGGCTCTGTTCAGCAGCCCATGCAGGAAGTCCACCCAGTCCTTTAGAGTCTGAAGTGCTACATCGAGGGGTTAAACTTACCCTTCAAAATTTTACAGGCACTTACTTTCTGTGACTTGCTTTTCAAAATGAGTAGCGTACGGATAAACTCCCGGAGCTCTCCAGTGCCTCCTGATGATGAATAGAGTCGAGAGCTGCACCCAGTGATGCCGCAGTTGGGGCTGCACTGCTGTGTGCATTTCTTTAGTTTCGTAACTTAGGCTAAAAACAAAATAAAACTAGGTTATTTTCAATATGTAACAATTATAATTCTACAACTCAACTGAACAACTTTTCTCAAATTCTTGACCTTTAACATAGAAAGTTGTAATAGTAACTCTGGGGTGGGCTAACAAACTCCTTGTCACTCTGAGCAGCATACTTCAAAATCAACTGTTGAAAGGTTGTGAGGTTGTAATGTATTAGACATGCCGTGGTGTTACATTTGCATTTTTATCCCGAGCCCTCCAAATGCTTTAAACTTTGTGAAGAAAACACAGGCAGCGGGTAAACTGTTCTTTTTGTCCAGGTTGAGCTTCCGCCTCCTGACCTTGGGCCCAGTTCCGCCCTGAGTCAGACACTCACTTTGCTGCGGGATGTTCTGGCGTCACATGATTCTTCTGTGGTCCCCTTGGATGCTCGACAGGCTGACTTTGTGCAGGTAGTTTGTAAGTTCATTGATTGCATCCTCACACTGTTAGACATTCAGTCAGATGTTGGCATGTGTAACCATATGCTTTGACAATCCCTTTATTGTTGGTTTTTTCTCAATATTAAATCAGGTCTTGGTTTTAAAGGGGAATTACTTGAAGCTCATTTTTAAGTTATCTGGTTTTGTTATTAAATCTTTTCTTCATGCACTTTAAGTTGACTAACTGTCTTCCAGTTAGTTTGGCACTTAATTCTGAAAGGCTTTAAGTCCAGGACCATATCCTGATAAAGAAATAAAGGACTCATTTTCTTTTTATTTACAGGTTTTGTCGTGTGTCTTGGATCCTCTCCTCCAGATGTGTACAGTGTCAGCCAGCAATTTAGGCACAGCTGACATGGCCACATTCATGGTCAACTCACTGTACATGATGAAGACAACACTAGCTCTGTTTGAATTCACAGACAGGCGCCTGGAGATGCTACAGTTCCAGGTAAATTTTGCTAGAAAGTAGCTTCTCTGTAATTTTTCTGTTTCAATGTGATAGCTTTAAGTTACTGGCTTGTGACAAATGTCAGTCGCCTAACACCATAAGTTCCTTAAGCTAGTCTGTTTGAAGGATGTATGCACAGGCACGCGTGCACACACACACACACACACACTCACTTTTGGTTTTCAGCTTTAGAGAAGTCAGAATGTGAAATGGCTAGGGAACTTCATCAGGCCATAGTGTGGGATGGGCTCAGGAAGCTCTCTGATTCACTTGTGTGTTCAGTGCTGTGTGCGGATGTTGTGCTATATTGTACAGTGTATTTCTCAGGCCGTGCAGCACATGTAGCATGTAATACAGAGGACAGAAGCAGTGCGGGCAAAAGTCAGCTTTGTTTGACAGTCACTGTTCCCATAAGGCAGCTGGTGTCTCTCAAAGTCTATTTGATGGCTAAGTCAGCCATTTGTAAGGTGCCTGACCCTCGGGCTCCTGTGGGCAGGCTCAAGGGAACAAGGCTGAAGCAAGAGGCCCCGGATGCTCTGTTACCAAAGGCATGGATGCTGTGATAGTGGATACAGTAAGTTTGATTTGTTGCTTTGCATTTTTCTGAGGAGTGGCTTTTGATACATGTAAGTTTTCTAATTCTAATTTACTTAAGAATATTTGAGAATGATCAATAATCAAAGTCTTAATAATGCTGGAGTTGTAAAAAGGCACAGCTATGAACTAGCGTCTCCCGTTCACCCATCTATGCACTCGTGTCTTTAGGAATTTACATTGCTGAGTTGTAAAAAGGCACCAGCTGTGAACTGGCATCTCCCGTTCACCTGCCTATACACTCGTGTCTTTAGCAATTTACATTGCTATCTCTGAATGCTGGTATGTATGCCACTTAAGGTATTGGGGAGGCTTGAGTTTTTAATTAACTTCTTAGTTAATTAATTTAATTTTTAGCACACAAATTAATGAGTTTTATGATGGCTGCTCCATACGTGCGTGTTTGCTCTGCTCTCTCTTCATCCATTGTCTCGCACGGCCTCTCGAGCCAGTCACCTTCTTTCCCTCTCTGTCCCTCAGTCCCACCTTGTGCGTATCTGTGTCTCCTAGTCCTCTCTCCATTTCCCACTTTCCTCACGACCTTGTCCTGCTGTCTCAGGATCACCTTGGCTTTCCTGACCCACACACAGCCTGAGGCAGGAGATTGCCTCTTTCCAGTGCAGTTAAACTCTTGGCTAGACGCTGCTGTCTTGAAGTGTATGACTGCAAATACTGCTGATAGCTAAGCTACGTAAGGGAGAATGATTAGTTTTCTATCTTGAGAAACTTTTGTTTCCGTGGACTTAATATGCTTCATGATGTGTTTTCTATATTTGTCACCACTCCAAACCCACATCTCCACCATTTGTGTCAGACTTCTTTTCTCAAATGTTCCTTACTTTGCGTTACAGTAGTTGCATGTTTGTTGTCAGTGTTCTGTGCATTTTCTGCATGGCACAAAGGTCTGTGTCTGTTAAATGGAGTTTGTTAGTTTGTCCAGGGTCTCTTATTCTCGCCGCCCTCGCTCGTTGTGTGTGTCAGCTGGTCTCTAAACACACACCTCTAGTCGTGGTCCTCCAGAGACCCGGTCATGCTGCTGGGCTGAGGGCCTCGGGTTCCCATGTTGTCTCATGACCTCCTGCTCCCATTCAGCTTCGCCCAGCACTGCAGCTAAGGCCAGGGAGCCTGGCTCTCCTGTCTGGAGTGGCCAGGCCTGTCTGCCTAGAAGCCTGGAAGGATTTTCCTCTGGGTTCAGACACTTCCCCACAATAGTTGAGGTATTCTTCTTTTCCTGTTATTCCCATCTTTGACATTTGAGAGCCATTTCAACTTGAAGATTCAAACTTTTCATAAACTTGTTCATTTTCTTTTCTTTTTTTTTTTTTCTTCTAGGAATCTGTTCTCCAATTTATTCTAAGTCTCTTTAAGCTGTTTCTTTGATATTTTCTTTATCTTCTGTTTTTCCTCAGTGATTTGGTTGTTAGCATTAACTATTTTATTTTTCACTTTCATGAAATGCTTCTATTTGAACAAATTATTTTTCTTTGGTTTTCAGTAAATCAAAGAAGTATGGGCTTTTTAATTGTACTTCCTTGGGGAATACAGGTGTTGGAGTTGCTAGAAGTAGGCAGGAGGGCTGGCAGGTGCTCTGTGCCATTGGCAAATGTTGGTACAACTGGGGGCACTCCGTGGTGTGGAAGGAGAGAGAGAACCTGGTAAGTGGGAAGAGTATCCTCTTGTTGCGGTGCTTGCCTTCATTCCTCAGCCGCAGCGCCAATTCCCACCAGGCTTCGTCAGCAGTTGATGCTGTCCAGGGAATGGAGAGGCTTGAGATGCAGCTTCGAACCCTCATCGTCCCCGAGCCATTTACTTTACACCATTGTGACTTTTGAGATAGATAAGAAGCAACCATATTCCGTGGGTGGCCAGTCCTAGAACCCTCTGCAGCTGTCGCTTTTTATGGAGCAGGAGGACTTATCTCCGAGGGAAGAAGTAGCTGTTGTGTAGGTTTCCTTGGGACCACTGGGCTGCACCCAGTCAAGGCAATGATGACAGCTCCAACCTACTCTGCCTGCCATCACTGCCGTCACTGCTAATGCTCATGGAAAATGCTTTTTCTGCTGTGTTTTGTTTTAGATTGAAGCCCATTTGGACACTCTTATAAATGAACAGGCCTCTTACGTTTTAACAAGAGTTGGCTTGAGCTACATCTACAATACTGTACAGCAGCATAGGCCTGATCAGGTGAGTACCAGGTGGCCTATGTGGTTCCTGGACATGGACTCTAGGTTTCAATTTTGACTGTGTCACTGATTAGCTGCCTTCTATGGTCATATCCTCTGCTGAGACGGGCCTAATTTTATTAACTGCCATAGGATTAGAGAAGTGCCTGAGAAATGCAAATATTTCCTGTTAAAAGGAGTGAAAATATTAAGGAATTAGTTTCACAAGATGTAAATACACAGAAATTAGTATTATAAAGTATACAAGATGTTTGTACTGGTGAATATTTAAAGTCTCATTTCATTTTCAGCTGAATGAAGGCATGATTTGCTATACAAGTAATATTATCCTCCACTTAACTTAGCAGATCATTAAAGGAAAATGTTCTGAACTGAAAAGATCTTACAGAACCCCAATAGTAATAGGTCCTAGAGTGGTGGGAAACCCTATCGCACAGTAGCCGCCCTGCCAGCCCTCCACTGCTGTGTTCCCTAAGAGGGCCACACCCTCCACACCTCACCAGCCCTCCACTGCTATGTTCCCTAAGAGGGCCACGCCCTCCACACCTCACCAGCCCTCCACTGCTGTGTTCCCTCAGAAGGCCAAGTGTTGGCTCTGTTTCTTAACAATTAAACTTTATTATACAACCCAACTAGCTTACACAAGAAGGAAAAAAGGTTAAAGGGACAAAAGAGTGAACCTTCCGGTATCCATTCCATGGGATGAGTCTTTAGGTGTCTTTCTGGCCCGGGTGATAGTCTAGCATGTTCGCTTTCTCCACATGTGCTCCCCTACCCCCGGCTGAATCTGTTGTTTTTTTCTTCCCCACCTGCCTGAGTCACATGGGGAGGGTGGTCTCCTTCTCCTGTTGAGGGTCCATTAGGAAAACAGTAGTCCCCAGGTCTGTTTTCTGAATTTCAGGCCCAGGATGGCTCCACTCAGTCTGTCACAAGGTATTCATGGGGTGCCCCAAGGGTAAAGCCCGCCAAGACTGCTTCCACCTGTGACAAAGCTTAATCTTTCCCACATGTCCCCCTTCTCTTTTAAAAAAAATTAAGAACTATATACACACATATACATATATACATAATCATCAGATATCAAGTACATAACCAAATCCTTTTATCCTTTTTAGCCTGAGAGAAAGTATTCCACTATCCTACCAAAGAGAGTCCTTTTCTTTCATGAGAAATTGTAGTTATCAATCTATAAATGTGTTTTTAATTCTTAAACTAAAGCTTCCAGCAACACTGTGGCTATCTAGTCTTCAATCCCATCAGAGACCCAAGAAGGAAAATCTGTCTAATAAAGGAAGAGCTGGCAGGCAACTTCCAAGTTCCATAGGACAGAGAGAGCAGACAGCCTGGACAGTCACCGGATTCTCTCCTGTATGGGGGCAATCAGTTTTCAGCCTTATCGGCCCAAAACATCCAACAAACTGCTTTTTGAAGCAGGAAATCCGACGGTCTGGTCCATCTAGTCTCTTCAAAGCTGGACAGTCAACTTTCCAGCATCACTGTTGATCATTGCAGACAATCAGGCTGTCATCAGCAGTAGAGATAAGAGCAGTTTTTCTGTCCAGTGACCATTCTGTCACCTGCATCTCTTGAAGCCCCCATCTTCAATGATGCAAATGGAGATGCGGCCAGGAGCGGATGTCTCTCTGTCAGGAAAGCCTTCATCGTTAAATGCCATATTTTGTGGATCTCTGAAGAGTTTGAAGGCCAACTCTGTCTATTTTTACAGTTATCAATCTATTCTTTTGAAGACATATACAAGGAATTAAACAAACCTGTTCTATGACAAAGTAAGCTTGTGTCTAGTAGGAACTAAATACCAACTTTTATCCCTGATCTTCCCGAACAGTTTTTCATAAGACATTAGTGGTACATGAATAATACATTAAATAAACATTGAACAAAATGAACTTAAGTTTCTAACATACAATATATAATATTTTGTCAACATATAACATACAATACATAAGGCAAAAATAAATGACAATATACAATTTGAGTTTTTATCAATGTGAAGCAAAAGTTGAAGTCTTAGAATTCTAAAGTCTTAAATTTTCATCAATCTACAATACCAATGTAGGATTTTTGAAGTTAGTAGATTCAATAATCTACCTTTTATTCTACAAACCTGTATCCTCCCTTCCTCCCCCCCCCTTTTCCTTAATATTAAAAGGGATAGAAGGTAAGAGAGAAAGAAAGAAGAAATCTCCAACTGAAATTTTATTAATTGTAACTAACCCCGTTAGGCAAAGATGAGCATTGGTAACCCACCAAAAACACCCATCCCACCTACTAGGAATGGGGGCGTCATTTTCTCAAAAGTACTTTATGCTGTTTAGGAGAAAAATCTTTTTCGGGTACCCAAGAAAAATAATGTATTGGCCAAGCGCTGGAAAAGCTAGCTGTTTTTGTCCAGTTCTTTTGGGATCGATTCTTTCGGCTAGCTGATTTATTGTTAATATGTATGCAATTTCTGGAAGAAGCAGTAGTGGCAGAGGCAGAAGTTCGATCTTCATAATTGTCCTGTTTTTTGCTCTGAAAGTAAGCAGACTTTTGAAATCATTAGTACAGGTAGGTTAGTACATATATACTTTTTCAAGGAAACATCAGTTGAGGCATCTTGCTCGAGGTGCCAGAGGCATGCTTTTGGGGTTATATCACCCATGCTGCCTGCTTCATCTTTAGCATCGTCCTGCTTTTTGTAAATACAGGGCTCTACCTGTAAATCCACCAATAGGACAGAAGAGGGCATTAGTTCTCCAAGCTGTAAGAAACAATGTCAAGTTGTTAAGAACCAGGTAGCTCTTAAGATTCACTTGCTATATGGTCAGATCTAATCTTTATAAGTTTAGTTGGTAGCCATATTTTTTCACTCCCTGTGGAAACATACGCATACCCACGACCCCATCTCAAAACTACTGCAGGTTTCCATTTCATATTTGACAAGTCCTTGTAGACTATTGGTTGTCCCAACTCCGCAGTTTTTTCTATCACCCAATGTCTCTCCGCAGCTGACGTCCCTTCGTCATTCACATTAAGAAAATTTAGAGTCAACAAAGCATTATTTAATCAGTCCCTGGGTGTCTTTAGCCACGCCCTCCACACCTCACCATCGTCCTCCAGGTGCTTGTCACTTTCTTCTCTTGCTTTGAGGAAATCTCATGTGACGGCCTTTCTGTTGTTGGTAATTTGTTCCTCATTTATGCCCCTACTCTACTGTAGCTAAGAGAAAACACTTTTCTTTGAAGCAACCAGGTGATTTTCTGAACTTTAGCACTCTCCTAATAGGCCATTTTAATAACTTTTCTTACAGGGTTCTTTAGCCAGTTTGCCTAACCTGGATTCTGTGGCACTGAAGGCTGCAATGGTAAGTGCACAGCGAAGCATCTCAAAGTGCATCTCCTTAGGCAGTGCTGGTCGCAGCATCTGGTGATAGCCAGGTGTCCTAGGCAACAGCTTTTCTCTCTTGATGTACTGCACTCAGTTTGAGCCCAGTAACCGCCCGATGTGTGTGCTCCTTTTATCAGCTCTCACTAGGATTTACCGTTTACTGGAATCTTCCTTCAGGCCTCGATCATGTCACCAGTGCAGTTCAGTATTTCTGCATTTTCAGAGTTTGTTCCTCATCTGGCAGAGAACAGGAGTGGTGACAGATGGGAAGTCAGGCTAGGAACTGCAGACTTTGTATTGCCATGCTTGCTGGTTTAAACTTGTGGTTTTTTCTGAGATGCTAACTGAACCTGATCACTGTGTTTAGAATAGCATGTTACTCTTTATCAGAAGACTCGGGAAGCCTTGACTTCATACTTCTCCAGTGAACAGCTCCAGTTGCAGCAGTAGTAGAATGCTGGCCTGGCATGCACGCAGCCCGGTGTTTAGTCCCCAGGACTGTACGGCATGGACACACACACACGCTCGCGCATATTTAGACACAGTCACACACATGAACACACTCATACCCTCACATGTAAACTCATTAAAAACACACACATACACAAGCATACAGGTATACACACACTCAAGCACATTGACACCAATACTTGTATTCACATTCGTGCATACACTCAAGCATATACAGTTAAACATACATTTACAGTCTCATGTATGAACAAATAAACATCCTTATACACATAAAGGCTGCACACTAATACATACTCAAGTTCAGTCATTGACACACCTATACATCATGCACACTTCCAAACACACATACACACATGCATACACTAATACCCATGTACACTGTTTCGACTACACACACAGGAGCTTCCTCCTTCCTTTTAGTATGAGCACCACTTTGGGCAGCATACTCTTCTGACCTGAGCTTGTTGTAGGTGTGCATATATGTTCTGTACATATCTCCCCATGGCATGACTTGTAAGTCATATAGCCCTGTCACTCATAAATGAAACTCAGCAGGTTTCAGAGCAGCCCTGTTGCTCTAACTCTTGAATTCTGCTCACCCAGGAAGCCAGCTTTCCAGAAACTGGAGGCTTGCCTGCTGCAGTTGCCACTGTGTTGAGCTCTTCAGATAATTCCCAACAAAATAGAAGGACTCTGGATAACTCTGATCTCAGAGATGCCCTGTATAGTACTGTCTTAGTTTCTTTTCCTGCTGCTAGGATAGAATACACTCACAATCAAGTTACTGGAGAAAGGGTTTGTTTTAACTCACAGTTAAAGAACTGCCTGCCTTCATGGGGATTTGAAGCAGCTGGCCACACACAGTCCATAGTCAGAAGAAGAGAGCAGTGAGTGCATACATATTCAACTCCTCTCTGCTGCTGTTCACTTGGCCCCACCCAATGAAGTGATATTGCCCGGATTCCGTGTGGGTCTTCTCATAATTAACCCCCAGTTAAGGAGATTTCTAACAGGCATGCCCACAGCCCAACCTGATTTAGACAGTCCATTTTGAGATTCCTGCCCAGGTGATTCCAGGTCCTGCCAAACAGACAGTTACGTTAACCATCACAGCCATATTCCGGGGCTAAAAGTAAGTAATGCTTATGATAGCACCATGCCAAAGAGGCAGCAGAACCGGCAGTCCTGCTGTTAGACAGTCTGCAGCTTAGAGCCCTAAGTGAGGCAGAAAGGGCATATTGCATCCTGGTAAAAAACTCCACGTGGAAGGAACGCTCATACTGTATACACTATGCAAAAGTTGTACTAGCAAATTGGAACGTCAGAGGGAATTTCATGTTTGAAAGTTCTAATGACAATGAATGGATTTCAGATTCACTTAAAAAGACCTAAGTTTCTTAAAAAGTTATTGGTAAGGTTCGGGGATGGTTCAGTCAGTAAAGTGCCCCTCACAAGGCTGAGAGCCTCCCTGAGCTTGGTCCCCAGAACCCACTTAAAAAGCCTGGAATGTGCTCACAGAGTAACATGTGTACACACAAAATGGAAGTTGTGTGTAAACTCTTACACTGTCTAATCACTATACCCTACCTACCTTTTTAAACCTAGGTCCACGTATGTTTTATATGGGCATTACAGGGTGTTTCGGTTATAATGTTTTAAGAGATGCTCATTTGAGCAAATATCTTTAGACTGTTGTAATGGGGGGTTTTCTGAAGTTGTAATGCTCCCCAGAAGTGGCTGTTAGTTAGCTCCTTAACCGTCCATACATTTCATGTCCCATTCTTCTCTTAGGCTCAGTTTGATCGCTACCTCTCAGCACCAGACCATCTGCTGATGCCACAGCTCAACTCCCTGCTCAGTGCCACAGTGAAGTAAGTGTCTGCTCCTAGGATGTGGGGAGATTCATACATTTTTAAATGTCAGACATTTGTCTTGAAAATAAGTTAATTTTAAGAGTGAGACTTTGCCTTTGAAGAGCTATAGTCTTCAGTGGCTTTCCTGCCTGAGGACCCCAAGGAATTAACCTTGCCCACACTTCTTTCCTACATTTCCCTTCAGAATCTCTCATTAATATATAATCTTATTTTGCTAATGATTTTATATTGCTTTAGCTACAGTCAGAGTTACATAGACATAACACCAAATTCCTTTGAGTAGTAATCACATCAAGGCAACGTTGATAATATGGATTATGTCATACATATGTTGCAGTGTGGATGACTATGTTACGGTGTTCTTTGCATCTTCGTTTTCTGTGATATAAAACTATTAAGTGATATATATGTCTCCTTGATTTAGAGGGGGGCTACATACTGGTAAACTCATCCTAAGTTAAAATGTAGTTGATGGGCCTGAGCATCATGGTTTGGAGCATAGCACATGAGCGTGGCTGTTGTGGCACATGGCTCCACATTAGCAGGGCGACAGGGCACAGTCTGCCACTGCCCAGCATGAGAGAGGGCACAAAGAAGCATGCCACCAGCCTTTGACCAGGCCAGACTTTAAAACTTGCCATGTGCTTTGCACTGAGTGTGTGCTGTTTACTCACCAGGACAAAGTGGAAAATTGTTTGTCAAGCCATCATGTTTGTTATCAGTGTCTTCAAGACAAAGAAACTGCTCTTCAGACTCATCTAATGCCCTGAGACACCACAATAGTGCAGTTACAAGTAGCAAGGGATTCTGTAAGTTGGCATCCTTTGTTTTAAGAAAAATATTACCATATTTTTCAGACCATAAGACACACTTTCCCTCCCCCCAAAAAGGGGAGGATTAGGATATGCCTTATGGTCTGATTGCTGTTTTTACTGTTTTTCTTGTCTGACTGCTCTAAAAAATGGGTGTGTCTTTTGATCACAGGTGTCTTATAGTCCAAAAAATATGGTAATAAAATTCTCTACAAGTAGGAGATTATGCAATACTATTCTAGTAGGCAAGATTTAAGTACTTTCAGTGCACCAGACCAGTGATTAAAGGTTAGACTACATCCTTCTATCTTTGTGGAAATGACACACTGAAATGTCACTTAAACTTGGAACAACAGTAGAAAATAGCTACTGAATGTGAATAAAACACTGCAAACTCCTGAAAGCATACAGTCTCCAAGTAAGAACGCTGATAATCTGTTTCCTAAGGCTGAAATATCAGCAGTGAGTAGACAGGGTGGCCAGGGCCACAGCAGTGAGTAGACAGGGTGGCCAGGGCCACGGCAGTGAGTAGACAGTGTCAAAGCCATGGTAGTGAGTAGAGAGGGGACTTGCCTTGACATGAAGAGAAGTTCACTGTGTATCAAAAGTGGCTGAATGGGATGAAGCCCACGCTCTAAACCCTCTGTGTGCACAATACTCCACTCTCACTTTTTTGTCTTAAGCTTTGGCTTTCAAAGGAGATTGATTGGACATGCAGTCTTGAAGAAAACTATTGAGCAGATTTAAAGGACCAGGAAGTAAAGACCATGTAGAAAATAGAGGGAGAAATAGGAAAATAAAATGGGTTTAAAGAGTTTTTCCTTTCGGATAAATTAGAAAGATGTTGCTGTTTTTGATGCCAGACTCCGTGTTCACCTTGAGTCATGTAGAATTCAGGACTGTGCCAGCATCAGAACATGTTCTATAGAGAGCTTAAGAAAAGGGGAGCGTACATGCTTCTAAATGAGCATACAGGACAGGGTACATGATTAAGGATATATTTTGTTTGTAGGTTGAATTTTTTTCTTATATTTCCTAAAAGTAAAAGGATGAACTTAGTGAAAGTATTGGGTTTTGTTTTTGCTTTACTGGTTTGTTTTGATTTGAAGGAAGTGGGATATGTTTTTCTTTCAACTAGCACCTGTATTCATTCTAAAACAAGTGTTTAATTAAGTAAAGGAAAAGAAACATGAGAGAAAGAGTAACTTCCGGAAGCCCATCTGCTGAAAACAGCCACAGCCTGGGCAGTGCTGGAGAGACCTCAGAAGTGCAAGTCTTCAGCGGGGTTAAAGATGGGTGGGTGGAGGCCTGTGGCCAGTGCTTCCCGAGACTCGCATAAATAGCATGTTCATCTATGCATCAGCTCATCACCTTCCTAACAGAACTCAGCACTCTAAAGGATGACAGATAGTGATGCACATAAGGACGTGCATCAGGGCCGTAGGAACTCCCAGAGCTGCTTCGGAACAGGAAAATATGGATCCAAAAAGGAAGAATGATCAGTTAACAGAAACAGACCCACAGATGATGCTTACAGAGTTAGGGGATATTTCTAGAAGATAATTGGAAATGTTTCCAGGGATTAAAGGAAAGCCGATATACTGAGAGGTATGGAAGGAAATTTTACAGACTGCTCCACTTAACTTGAAAGGTACAGTAGCTCAAATGCAACATTCATCCCTCCTGAAGGAAAGACCAGCAAGCCTAAAGAGGAAAGCACGTGTGAGGTAATGGTGAGCATACCCCCCACACGTATGTGTACACACAGATATACACATGTATGTGTAAATTCAAGTGTGTATAATTGGAAACAAATAAATTAATGCAAGAAGAGCTTTCTTTCTCCGGATGTGATGTGAGATGTGAGCTGAATACACCCGAACAGAGAAGCTGCACAAGGGCGTCATCCATCACCGTCTGATTATCAAAAGCCGCTTGTAAAGAAAAACATGGTAGAGCATCCAGACGGAAGAGTTGCTGTTAATAGGAGCTGACTTTGGGTTGGAAACAGTACAACTAGAAGACAGTGGGGTGTTGTCAGTACCAATTGTGTGGTCCTCCGGGCTCAGTGGTAGAGAGCGTAGCTAGGGTATGGGCAAACCTGCGTTCAGTTCCTAGTCCCAGTAAAGCAAAATTATATCAAAAGAACCCTCGAAAGCTATAGCAAAATAATATATTGTACCATCTGCATAAACACCAGCATACTGCTCTCATGGAGATAATAAAGGAAATTCTTCAGAATGAAGGAAAATAACCTCAGAGTTCTAAAGAATTCTTCAGGCTGAATGCAGGCTGAGCATGGAAGTGAGTTGGGGGACCATTTACAGAGAAGTACTATAGTGCACCGCTGTAGTGACGTGGGCTACTGAATGTTGGGTGTGCAACACTGTTTAAGGGAGGACAGTAACCCTTACAGCAGTCTCTGAAGCAAACAAGCACGTGGGAGGAAAGTGCAAATGGACCAAGAAGAGACGAACAGCAAGACCATAGACTAAGTCCGGCCTGCGAGGTAGCTGTTGGGTGTAGAGGGTGGTGCACGCCAATGGAAAGGCAGGGGTCCCTCAGACCGAATGAGAAGGCGTGGCCCAGGTGCCTGGGTCTGTAATACACACACCCTGAGTGCAAAAGACACTTTACAATGAAAAGGATGACAGGAGCCAGGCTGTGCCAGCAGTAATCACAATAAAGCTGAAATAGCTCTGTCAATATAGCGGAATTAGACCAGGTGTTAGCAGGAGAACGAGAAGAACACTTCGTGACAGTACCCGGTCAGTGCATACGGTGCTGCTACATAGAGCAGCAAAGCCTGAAGAGCATGAGGCCCAGTCTGGACGGCATTTGTTAACAGTTGTGGAGTCAGGGATGGTGACCCAGGAGCCCACGTCAGCCAGATTTCTACAGGCTTGAGGCTAGCCTCATCCATGCAACAAGTTCAAGGCTGGCCAGAGCTAAATAGAGACCCTCTCAAAACAAAACCAACAACAGCAAAGCTCCCACATCAGCATTCTCAGTATTCCTCAACGTGTTGTCTTCACATCCCTCAACTGGTGTGCATTTGATTGCAGCCCAGGAAAGCTCACTGTGAGTGAGCTCAGAACCTGAATGTGGAAAGAAGCTATTTTTAGGAGCAGTAGGCTTGTGGTGATGCTGAAGTTGTACTGGGTTGTTAGGCAACAAGAATCCTAAGACTGATTAACAAGCTCCCTGATTCTAGAAGCAAGCAATTCATTTGGTAGCTCAGTGCTTTAAATAACTGTTTTAAGTACAACCAATTTACATGAACATATTTTAATAGGAATGATTTCTCTGTGCACTTCCTTAGTGATCTGTATTTCTTAGTGTTCAGCATTTTGAAGTACAAGGAATCAAATGGTCTGCCCTTTGGTCAAATGTAGAGTTGCTCCTCAGGTCACTCATTTTTCTCAAGGATAAATTAATTCTATTTGCTGTGTGGTCTGTGGTCTGCAGAGTGGATCATTTATAAAGGTAGGTGTGGATCCAGCCACTCTAACTGAGATGGACTAGGGCGTTTCTAACCCTGGCCCCACAGGAGACTGGTGGAAGATGAGTCTGCTCTTTGAAGAGTAAAGGTCTCAAACTGTGTAGGTGTGTTAAGTGATAGAGCCTGGGTGCCTGAAAAGGCCCCCAAGGTCATGGTTTTCCTTATACATAGCACATTAGCCTACGTAGATGTAACTTCTTATATTTGAGCCTTCCTTTCCAAATACCTGTAAGTAAGTGGCCTAAGGCCGCACCACCCTGAGTGCATGCTGCCTCGTTCTGCCAAGTGTTCTGTGACCAGCTTTAGCATCTACGAGTTTCCTTGTAGACATGAATCTAGGATCCTGACGTGTTCATGTTGTATCCACATAAGAGTCGAGTTTTTTGCTTTTGTAAAATTAGCTTGGGTGGACTTGAGTACCATTTAGTAAACTGATGCCAAGATTTTATGGTAGCAGAGACAGACCAGGATAGTTAGTGGTCTGACTTTATAAATGACAATACCTTTTATTAAAATAACATTTTCTCCATTTGTATAATCGTTTAAAGGGAGAGTTTCATACATGCAAATGTGTTTTGATCAAATCTACTTCCAGTTCCTCCGCAGCCCCAACTGATTTTTTCCTCCCAACTTCATGTGTTCTTTTTTAAAACCTCCTGAGTCCACCACATGCTGCCTGCATGTGGCTGGGTGTAGGCCCATCTGCTGGAGCGTGGGCAGCCTCTCAGGGCCACATCCAGGAAGAAGACTGACTTTCCCTTCCCAGCAGCCATCAGTTGCCAAGAGCTGCTCAGGAGTTTCATGCTGTGCACCACTCTCCCAGTGGCTCACCTGGCCTTGTGCATGCAGCCCCTGCCTCTGCGTTCCTATGAGCAGCTACACTGCTGTGTCTGGGAAACAGGATTTTACTAGAAGTCTACTCCCTCTGGCCCTTAGAACTCTTCTCCTTATGAAAATCATGCTATAGAAATGATCCTGCACATAGCTTCCCATCATCATCCGTGAGCTTGACTAAAAGCAGGCTAGAACCAGCTCTCCACTGCACTGCTGAGAAGCTCACCTGCAAAGGGTCACAAGCTCCCAAAGGGCCACAGGGCTGGACTTAGGCGATTTCCTAATCACTTTGGATTTAGTTACACAGGCCCTCAAGCTTTTCCATTTTAGATGTCAATAACCTGTGAATATAATGATTCTTGTTATTTGAAACTGTTTCATACATGATATTGCTAATTAGCAAGATAACTTGACACAAGGCAGGAAGACAAACAGTATGGTGTATAGACAGACAGACACAGAAGCATTCCAAGATAAAGAGTGAGCTTACAGTGTAGTTCCTACTTGAAATTAAAAGGGAAGGCTAGTAAAGATTTCAAAATGAAAGAGAGGTAAAGTCATTTGAGCACTACAGAAGTAAGCATTAACATGCAGATAGCCAACAGGCTTATTTAAGAACTACACTTCCTCCAAATACTCTTTCCATGTCCATGTTGCATGCCCACACCCAGTGAGTATGCGTGTGTGCGTGTATGCGTGTGTGTGTGTGTGTGTGTGTGTGTGTGTGTGTGTGTGTGCATGCACACACTAAGATGAATATAGGTTTTAGAAGACAAGCTTACTAAAATGTTCTCATAAGTCAATTGAATGGTATAGTTTAAATGCTGAGGGTGGTCTACAAAGATTTGTCTAATCAGTACTTTATAGGAAATGTAAAATACAGTCAAGGTAACCACAGTGAATCACACAGCCTTAAGTTCCAGCCTTTGGAATTCCTTCATAGTATAGTTTAGTTGGTGGGTGGGTGGGTGGATTGGTGGGTTGGTTGGTCAGTTGGTTGGTCAGTTGGTTTCCCTCTACTGTGCCGTATAGAATTCACTGGGAAACATTTAGTGAAAGTGTGTGGACTTGGCAGTTATGATTCACGTCCTGCACTGTCAAGAGTTCTTGCTTCTTACATGAGGCTCACTGCAGGGAATCCCCACTTCCCCTGGCTCTCCTGAGCCTGGGCCTGAGCTGAGGGCGAGGGAGCCCTGCCTTCTTCCTCTTCTGGCACTATTTCCACCACCTCCACCCTCTCCTCTTCCTCAGTTCCATGGTCAGTTTTAAATCTTTGCTTATCTCATGATTCTTAAACTTAAACTTAAAACTGGAAAATCCTGGGCTATCACATACCAATGCTCAGAACAAATTATGGAGTCAGTCTTGCTGGGTCATTTTGGCCTGGTTCTGTTTAATTGTCTGTGTTTTTAGCTTTGTTCTGGTTTTCTTTTTTGAAGACTAGTAGTTTTTCAGCTGTATTGTAAATTATTGACATTTTAAAGCTAATTTAGCTTGGAAATTTGGCCCGAGCTATAACTCAGTTTCTCTTTTTTTCTTATAATAAGGACTTGAAAACAAATTAGTTATGTAAGATTTTTCAGTATGCTAGATCTGTCAATTATTAAGTATTTTTAAAACAATGTTTAATATGTAATATTGTGCCTTAGTCTGATTTCAAACCTTTTGTATACCGGCATAGTTCTGGTTCCGTGTATTCTTTATGTTGTAGTCAGATTGAAGACAAACTATGAAGTATGAGGCTTGGGTAATAAGTATTGTGGCCAGCCCAACACCCATCATCTGCTCTGAGTGACAAGCTAGAATTTGCTTCTAAAGCCTCACTTCAGATTCGTTGGAGGGGAAAGTTTTCAAATGTATATATATATAACAATTGTTAAATATCTTCTCTTAATGATTTGGCTGTTTCACTTATGAAAAATAACTTTGACAATACTTTGGTAGACTTGTTGCAAGCTCAGTAACTACAGGAACGTTCACCAGGCAGTATGCCACATGAAGCCTCAATGACTAAGTAGATCAGATCCCCACCCAGTTTCTTTCTATGTTTTAAGATTTATTACTCTGCTTATTCCTTTGAGGCATGATCTCTCCCTGAACCTGGGCTTACATGTTCATGCCTTAGCTTGAAGCCAAGTCCCCAAGTCCTCTGTCTCAGTACCTCCTGGGGTTAGGATTCTAGACAGTCACAAGGTGCTGGGATCTGAGCTCTGATTCTCATGGTGGCTGAACAAATGGTCATAACTGCTGAGCCTCCTGCCATCCTCCTTCCCAGCAGACAGCGTAACAGCACCGTGCTTAGAGCACTGACCCAACATGCCCTCCTTCTCACTTACTTTCCAATCTTTAGCAACTTGTGAAAACTTGTCATATTGCTTTAACTCAAGGATAGATCAGAGCCAGGTCAGCGTGGAGTGGACTTCTCTCCTGCTTCCATTCACCTACTTTATTTATAAACCACAGAGTCTTACAAGTGTATTGCTTTTGGCGTTATTATAAAGAACATAGATCCTGGAAAGACAGCTGAAAAAACAGGGTCTGTTGTTGGTGACTTCATTGCATAGATGTGTATGACAACCAAAATAATTTATTATTGATTTTGTCAGATGAGTTGACCCAACCGTAAGCTAATGTTAAATGTTCTAAACACATTTAAGGTGCTCTGGGTGGCAGTGTTTGGTAGGTTAGGTATAGTAAATGCGTCTTTCTTCTCCCATATTTCGTAGCTTGTTTCATGAGGATGTAAGCCCATCCTAAGTCAAGGAACATGTATATGTGAGGCACTGTTCTAGTCCTTGTGACCAAGCAGTGGGTAAGCCGCAGCCCTGGCTTTTGGAGGCTACATATTATAAGGAAGACTTTAGTAGACAATAGAGATGAAACATGGCGTCATTCAGACACGTGTTCTTACAGTTCTTGGGCTCACGTCAGGATCTGGTTTTGTTTGCTCATCAACAGGGAGCAGATTGTAAAGCAGTCTACCGAGCTGGTCTGCAGAGCCTATGGGGAAGTGTATGCAGCCGTGATGAACCCAGTCAACGCATACAAAGATCCAGAGAGCATCCTACACAGGTCGCCCGAGCAGGTGAAGACACTGCTCTCCTGATGATCTGGATGGCATCTGCAGATTATTGCTGCCTGGGAACACCAAGGGTGGTTTGGGTTTTTAATCTAGGAGTCTTTACTTTGAAGATTGAGAATTACGCTTTTCTTTGTATGAGAGTGTAGGTCAGTATATCAATGTTGACTTGAATCTCTACTGCTGTATATCCTCTGTAGGGAGCAAAGTTCTCTTGGTCATTAGCTGCTGCTGCACGGCAGCTTAAAGGTCCTTTGATTGGATTATAAATGGAGGCGGAAAGCCAGACGGAAGGTTTCGAGATTACGTACGATACGTTCTTAGTACCATGTAACATCTAAACTGCAGCTGTTACGGGTAATTGATGTCCTCCCATGAAGCTTCCTCCGCTTTCCCTGTAATGAGCAGCTTCTTGAACCTACCCCATGTCTCTCTCCCCCAAATAAGTGTGAAAGGGCTTGTTAGGGGAAAGCATGGTTCAGGCTGTTTTCCCTCTCCGCTTACTTTCACACCCAGCGCCTCACTCCTTACAGGTGTGTATATGTTTTCAATAAACACTCAGCTGAAAGGCTGGAAAAGAGAGGGAGAGACCTGCAGTACATTTTCTGTGCAGACGGCCTGCATGATAGAAACGGCGTGTTTCACAATGAGTATTCCCCGTGCTGTGTGCACTCAGACTAGACACCCACAAGCTCTGTTCTGGGTTCAGTAGGGTTTGTTCAGAACATAATAATGACATATTGCCCATTGTGTCCATCTGTCATGTTAGTCTTTTCAATTAATATATATGGGACAGTTTATCAAAATTACATAATACATGGGAGGAACTTATATTGTGTATAATTTATTTCTACTGTGAAAAAAGATTGATGTACTTGGCATTCTGTTTGCTAAAAGACAAATATATTTTTTCTTGTTATCTGGTTTTCCTAATATATTAAACTATTTCTGAAGCAACATTTTTTGTAGTATTTTTTTAAATTTTTTATTAATTTATTCTTATTACATTTCAATGGTTGTCCCATCCCTTGTATCCTCCCATTCTTCCATCCCTCCCATTTTCCCCTTATTCCCCTCCCCTATGACTGTTACTGAGGGGGATTTCCTCCCCCTGTATATGCTCATAGGGTATCAAGTCTCTTCTTGGTATCCTGCTATCCTTCCTCTGGGTGCCACCAGGTCTCCCCCTCCAGGGGACATGGTCAATTATGAGGCACCAGAGTACATGTGAAAGTCATACCCCACTCTCCACTCAACTGTGGAGAATGTTCTGCCCATTGACTAGATCTGGGTAGGGGTTTAAAGTTTACCGCCTGTGTTGTCCTTGGCTGGTGCCTTAGTTTGAGTGGGACCCCTGGGCCCAAATCTACCTATCATAATGTTCTACTTCCAGGTTTCTAGGACCCTCTGGATCCTTCTACTTTGCTATTCTCCCATGCTTCTCTCATCTAGAGTCCCAATAAGATGTTCTCCCCTCTGTCCCAGTTTCCTGGTAAGTGAAGGCTTTCGTGGGACATGCCCCTTGGGCTAGTATGCAGATATAAGTGAGTATATACCATTTGAGTCTTTCTGCTT
>OU015751.1:89674191-89694010 GCA_907169655.1 Acomys percivali | reverse complement strand
GGTGTACCTGTGATGCAGGAGCTGTGGTGCAGGTGTACCTGAGATGCGGGAGCTGTGATGCAGATGTCCCTGTCATGTGGGGGCTGTGATGTACATGTAACTCTTGAGGCTAGCTAGGCTCCCCACCATTGCTTAATCTCACTTCAAGCATTTTCTAATTTTCATAGTGTCCTTTTATGTATTGTTTATATGTATTATATGTATATTTACATTATTTTTATATGTATATTTACAAGTTATCTTTATTCCTTTGCATCAAAAAGTGCATCTTGTATTTCAATCCTTTTTTATGCTTACTTTGTATTCTAACATATATTCTAGTTGTCCTCTTTAGAATGAAGGAATGAATTCTTTCCTGTATTTCGTGTGTACAGTGTTCTACATGTTAAGATGATAATTTCCTCATCCCGTTCATGTCATCTGTAATTGTCTATAGCCTTCCTGAGGTTTGATCTTTGAGCTAGATAAGCTTTCACAGCAATTATGAATTTACATGTTTTCAGTCTGTTCGTTGTTTGCTTTATATGTTTTAATCTATTTCTAGATATTGACTTATTTTTATTTCTCTTAAGTGTGATCCATTTGGAAATACATTGTTTGCATTTTTGCTGTTACTGCTTTTAACAAAGAGGTATGGTGATGACAAGTCTATCTCTCGAAGAGTGATCCGTGAGGATCGTTTTCCCAGTCATGTCCCTGATGCGTTTCTCATTGCCTCCAATGCGTTTAGATGGCGTACTTACCAAGGAAGCCAATCCACTGGCAGCGCGGCTGCTTCCAGCCACTGGTAAATCAGGCCAGGTCCTCCCAGCATGCCGAGGTGCCAGGCATACCGGTCGCTACTCCTTCTTTCCTTCTGTGATCGGGTGACGTGGACTCCGCTGGCTCCGACTGGGTTTGATACGAGCACATGACTTTAATCTCTAAAGGATGCTGGTATCTTACAGACTGGAGATGAGCCGTGGTTCTTCTTCGTGGAAAAAGAAGGTATCACATGCCACATTGCTTTCCAGCTTCCAGGTGTTTTGAGATAAAATGTGAATGAATCCCTGTTATAAGTGAGTGTGCCAGTTTCTTTCTAGGTATTCTTGGTTTTTAGTTTTTTACAAATAGGGAAGAACTCTTCTTGTGTAGTGGATGGCTTGCTTGTTTTAAAACCGTCTCTAATCCTGAACCTAAGCTTAGTGTAGAACTCCTTTGATTCTTACCCTATAGCCTCAGATATATAGCATTCATAGAACTGGTGGTTAGCAGAAGAGTAGGGGGAACTCAGACTTCACAGCCGCCCTGCAGTATGCAGATCCTTACCCAGTATGGTGCAGGAATTACTCTCTGCTGAGCACTTATTTAGGCAAAGAGCAGGTGCCAAAGCCAGGGAGGCTCAAATTGCCAAGTCTCTGCGACCAGGGTCCGTTATAAGATTTAGCAGCCAAACCCTTGCCTTACTTACCAGAGGGGGGCGCCTAGGATCCCTGGAAGCTATGGTAGCCCAGCTGAGACTCAGCCAGCTGCCTGGCCACTTCTGCCTGCTGGCCTCTGAGCTGCACCACCTCTGCCATCCCTGCCCATCTTCTTGTCCTTTGCCTGGTGCTTGATCTGTGGGGTCACTGAACCAGTTGAGTCACGACACCAAGCTGACACGGCACTCATCTGTCCTGTGCCTCCAGCAACAAGACCCCCCCCCCAACCTCTTCTCTAGCCTGGCAGGCTGGAAGAAAAGAATTGCCAACTCATTTTTAAAAAAACATTTCAAGACCTCCTTTCAAAGGCTTCTAGCGTCTTCTGGCACTCAAGAAAAGGCAGCACAGGAACCCAGTCAGAGCCTTTCAAAGGACTTTAGCATCTAGCTCACCCTGGCCTGCACCAGAAAACCTGGGGGAACAAGAGAAGCCTTTGTACCTCCCACATTCCGGCAACATGGACTGGAGGCCGGGTCTGTCAGCTCTCCACACTACCACCCCCCCCACCCCCTTCAAGACCTAATCCGCTGAGCATCTCAACAGACTTTTATTGAGGACCTGAGGCTTTGTCAGCACTAAGTGTTTGATCCAAGATTCTCTCGCTGTGGGAACCTGCAGGGGGCACCCCCTCCCCCAAGCTGCTACAAGCAGAAGCAGAAGGCCATCTTGGAGAGTCTGGGACTTGGACAGGTTGAGAGTTCTACTTGGCAGACTGAACTGCTTGCAATTGAAATGCTTCTCCTCCCCCTCCGCACTCCTGAACTTACCCACGAGCAATCATCCATCGGTAGCCCTGAGTCATGCATAGAAACAGATCTGTCCATGAAAGTGACAGCTGCCTGTGAAGTCAGGAGCATTCAGTAGAGGTGTCACTGAAAGCTAGTGGGCCTGGGGTGAGCAATTAGCCTTCCCTCAGGCTTGATGTTTCCTGTTTTTCAGGGCAATGGACCACAATCAGGGTGTTGTGTGTGAGTCGGAGCTGGCTTACGCACACTCCTGTTTTTCACCCTGTTGATTTTTATTTCCTCCATCCCCTTGCCTAAGCCGTGCCTGCAATAAAACATTCTATGTGTTTTGAGTCTTGTTAGTGACACTTAATGACACCAGTTTGTTAACATACATTTGCCTTCTAATAAGGAAAAGAAAATAACTCATTAGTCTTGACCCTTTAATGCATGAGGGCTCTGAGGCACAAACTACCTCTGCCCCTTCCTGGATAGGCTGTGCTAATTGTCAGACTGCTCTCCAGTGAGAGACATGACAGCACGGTGGGGGCTAGCTATGTGGGCATCTTAAGGCAGTAAGTGCTGCAGGAGCTCTGCCAGGAATCCTGGGTTATTTCAAAGCTTTCCAAAAAGAGGCGAGCAACTGAGGTTTTCCTCTTTAGGGAGCTCCTAGTAGGAGCAATGGCAATTTCTGGGGTAGCGTATAGAATTATCTGTGGAGAGGGTTATTCTGGGACTGTTGGCTGCACCCAAGCAAAGCCTGGGAGCTGTGCAGACTTCCTGTGGAGGAAGGGAGGCTGTCCCTTGCACTAGTCATTTTACAGAGTGGAGTTCCAGTTCTCAGTGCTGCCCCCATCAGTGCCACAGCTGCCTCAGGTAGCCGCCATGCCTGGGCGAACTGTGGAAATAACAGAGATAGAGCAAGGGTCCCGGGAACAAGAGCTAAGGTTCCCCACCTGTAGACCTCCTTGAAGAAGATGAGATCTGGGTTTCACACACAGCCCAAGAGGAGCCTCAGTCCTCTGCCACCTCGGTGACACTGCCAAGCATCCTAGGATCCCTCCAGCTCACAGTCATTCAGTGTAGTTCTTGCACTTTCACACATGCGTCTGTTTTCTTCACACTCAGGGACAATGAGATTTAGTAATCCTTTTTAATGAGGCAATTAGATTTGAGCTCGATTATGTGCAGCTAAGGCACTCTCTTGGGCTGTTTTTAGCTAGAGCATGTGGGTGTTAACCTGGCCATGGGTTTTGCTGGTACACTTGGCCCAGTAGCTAGTCACACACTCACACCAATGCCACCCCTGCTGTGTCTCTACTAGTGGTCAGGGACAATTGTAATTTCCTGGCCCACCCAGAGGAACTCCTGATTGCTGTATGGGTTGCCTACATCTCCCTTATCTGCTTTCTGTGCCTGCAATATTATTTATTTATCCTGGCTCTGGAGCCCCAGGTAGTCCTTTAGTTTGAAGGGGCTGGAAAAACAGGCCTGGTTCTTAAAGCCAAGCACCTGGGACTGATGGATCTTTTTTGTACTTATGTAGGCGTCCATGCTTGGGAGATTGGGGTGGGGAAAAAAAGAAGTTTCTGATATCCCATCTGGATTTGCAGCTAAGTCTCAATGGTAATTTTTAAAAAGTCAAAGTATTTCTATACACAGAGAAACCCTGCCTTAGAAATAAAAATAAATAAATAAATAATTTAAAAAAAGGGAAAAAGAAAAATATGTATTTATTTTTATTTTATATGTATGGGTGTTTGTCTGCTTGTATATAAGCACACCACAGCATGCATGCCTAGTGCCTGCAGAGGCCAGAACAGGGCAGTGGATTCCCTGGAACTAGAGTTGTAGATGATTGTGAGCTGAGCCGCAACCTTCTTTTAACCATCTCTCTGGCCCCATTAATGGGAAGGTTTTAAAAGATAGTTTAAGGCTGGGCGTGGTGGTGCACGCCTTTAATCCCAACACTAGGGAGGCAGAGACAGGTGGATCGCTGTGAGTTCGAGGCCAGCCTGGTCTACAAAGTGAGTCCCCGACAGGCAGGGCTGCAGAGAAACCCTGTCTCAAAAAAGAAAATAAAAAGAGAGTTTAAATTCTGTGATATTTGCTTCATTCGAAATATTATCTCTAACTTATACTATGTGAACCACAGAGCCTGACAAAGCAGTGTAAAACGTCTTTGTAAACTGGGATAATCGATTGTAGTAAGGTGTGGCAGTGTTTGGGAGAATGAAAACAATCTGTACATAGCCACGTTGTTAGGATTACTTGGGAGAAGGGAAGGAAGTGTAGAGGAGTTAGGACCTGAGTGGACCATGAAGGGGGAGGAGGGGGGAAGGAGGGAGAGAGAGGGAGAGAAGGGGTGGGGGAGAGGGGAAGGAGATCCCCTAAGAGAAAGTGTGAGAGAGGTAAGGTTGTGCCTTGATAATCGGTTACTGCTTGCGTAACCTCAGGAAAATGCCTTGTGAATCTTGTTTCAGGAACTTCTTCAGCCTTGTTAGTTTTGTTTACTTCCTGAGCTTTGTATGTTTCCTTTACTTGCTGAGTCTATCAGCCTCTCTCTTCCTTCCCTCCAGGAAGGAATATTTCAACTCAGGAAATAGCTCCATAGAAGACAGATTTAAATTATGAACAGACCCAGCAGCCAAAAAAATATAAGCAACAGACCAGTGAATTCAGGATAGCAATTACTCAGGCGGAGAGCTCTCTAACCAGCCAAGCTGCCTACAAGTCATGTAAGGCATTCCAGAGATGTGGCCCCAAGCTGGTTTGGGCTTTCTTGTGCTGCAGCTGCCTTTGAGTTACTGCTGCTCCTGTTCATCTTCTTGGTTCATCAAGCTAGACTCGGATGGATTAATTTCTTCTCTCTAACTTTAGAGCCTTCTCTTGGGTCAGTAGATATTTATTCATATCTCCCTATGAAAAGTCACACAGTGCTGTCCTAAAAAATAGAGATCAATATCATAAGGTAAAAATACTTCTGGCTTGTTATTACAGGCAGGAGTGGGGTAATTTACTTAATTAGCATAACCACTGCCCCGACTGTCTCCAGCATATTACTCGGGTTTTTCCTTGGGGCTATCCAGTAGTGTCCCACAAAGACAGCCATGTTACACTAAGGCTCTGTGACAGCCATGGAGCTGTCCTGCTGGGATGCTGATAGCAGATCATTGGGAAGCAGCCACATGGAGCCTCTCTGATGCCTCTTCACTGAGGGCCTCAAAATTACATGTTACTTTTAATCTTTCACACATAACGAGGCAGTGTGAGAATGCCTGGTCGGAGGAGACAAGCCTGGTGAAGCCGGGTCTTCCATCAGTGATTTCTCTGCTTTAACTCACCTTACTGCTCCTTAGCATGTGTTTATTCTCTTTTCCTTTCAGTGTCATTTAGCTTAGTCCATCTTACTGTGTTAAAAAGAGAAGGAATCCATCCGTGTCTCCAGTTGGCCAGAGCCATTAGTCAGAACCACTGGAAGACGTTCACTGTCAAATTTGCTTAAGAGTTAACCCTGGACAGCTCCTTTGTCGTGAAAAAGGATTAAGATCACTGGTCACAATTAAGTTTTAATTACTGAAGTTTACTAGCAACCAATGCTATTAGGTGCTATGCTCTTTATTGCTGAGCGCTTCTTTCAAAATCATTTCCCATGCCCAGGTCTGTCCCTTCTTAACTCTACAAGGCCTGTGTGTTTGCATTAATTGTCTCGTGAGTGTTCTTTGCCTTAAAAAAAAATACACACAACAAAACAAAACCAAAATGGAGCAACCCTATTTCATTAGCAGTAGCAGGAGATCAAAACCCTGAAAACAGCAGATATGGCAGTGCTGTGCACTGCCACCACGCACACCACCATGGGTGCCACCATGCGTCATTGCTCTCAAGGCTGACAGGGCAACTGTCCCACACTGGGGAAACTCAGGCCCAGTCTCCTGTGCAGCACTCAGCAGGGAACAGCTCCAGCTGCCCTCTGCCCCGCCACCTGCAGGTATTTAGCCGCCCTCTGGGGTGTCCAAGCATTGCTTTACACACAATCTTCATATCCAAGCAGACCTACCAGAGGTACTCAGGTGGAGTTACACCGTGGGGTGAACACAGTCTCTCCCCTGTCCTGGCTTATCCTGTGGTGATCCCAGTGAGCTTTAGGGAAGCCCTGGGGAGGTCCTGGGAATGCCTGGATCTGGGTACAGTCTTATGAGAGTCAGTCCACCTCCCCACTGCAGCTGCTAACTTAGTGAAGTCCTCCTAATCCTGCTGGCCCTTTGCTTAACATGGCTGAGGAGGAGGATACTACAGCAATCTTTTCACTTTACCAAGTTGTTTTTAAGCTTTGAAAATACTGGTCTGAAGTTGAGTTGTGTGAAGCAAGTGAAAGCATGTGGTTTTGGTTGGTTGCTTTTGGGTTTAGGGCTATTAAAGAGAGCCTTCTTTTCTCCTGCCTGCAAAGTCTACTCTCTTGTTTATCCATGCCCAGTAAGTTAGAGATATGGGCCCCTCTCATCTACCCTTTGTCTGTACAAGGCTTGCTCCCACCACGTCTGTAGAGAAGTTGGTGCTCTGTGTCCATGTGTTAACAGTTAGTTCTTTTCTATGACTTCGGTCCACCCACATCACAATTAGCTTCTCGCTGCTTAAAATTCTTGGAATAAGAAACCTGGTGGCACTCAGAGGAAGGCTAGCAGGCTACCAAGAAGAGACTTGATACCCTATGAGCATATACAGGGGGAGGAGGTCCCCTCAGTCACAGTCATATGGGAGGAAAGAAAGGGGAAAATGGGAGGGAGGGAGGAATGGGAGGATACAAGGGATGGGATAACCATTGAGATGTAATATGAATAAATTAATGAAATATAAAAAAAGAAAAAAAAAGAAACTCTGAGGTTGACCGGTATAAACTCCATTATGCTGAGCTCTTACTGGTCCAGATAGAAATGGAAATTATACATTTCTTGATTTTTTTGTTTGTTTGCAGTCTTACTTTTTTATCCCACATGTGTCTAGATATTAATGACATAGACTTAACTATTGATCACATAAGCAAACATGAAAGTTGTCAGAAGTGTGTGCAATCACATACATGAGTGTATGGTGTGTGGCCCTTGTGTTGGCTCAAAGCTACTCCACAGTGCACGAGGCAGGGGAACTGAATTGTAGAAACGGTCTGGGCCACTGTTTGGTTTATTATTTTCAAGGCTAAATGAGAGCATGCCAGTGATATAATTCTATTTAGTCAGCTCAAGTTTATGTCTTCAAAAAGAAACATTAGTCATGACATTCAAAGCCTTCCACGTAATCTATTGTTTCCTAAACTGTGTGTGATTTTAAGGCTTTATGAAGCCTTCTCTCTGCCAGTGGAAAGACTTTCTATAAATTGTAAGGCCGATTGTTTCTGTTGTTTAGAACAGAATATCAGATACTCATTAAATTGTGTTTTGGGATAAAAAAAGAATTATATTTAAATTTGATATAATTTATATGATGCCCCAAAGAAGTGGCCAGTGAGTTGGGATATTATGAAATTTCTTTTCATTTCTGTGTAGTTTTATAAAATGTGGCAGGTACTTTTTAAAAATAATTATCAGTAGTTTGGGGCAGACGTTTAATAGTTTTTTTTTATATTGGTATAGTCTACAAAATATTAAAGTAGTGACAATGCTCATATCTGCACATCATTATGAAAGTAACATCATTATATTAGATAATTCCAAGGGAGGAGATTGAAAATTCATTATTAATGATATTCTGATGATGCAAAGCTGTGGCAATGACGTCGAAACATAATCTCTCAGAAACAAGGGGTTGGCATTTCTATCCTCTCATGACCCAAGAGAGAAGTCTGATTAACAGAGAGGCCGTTCGTCATAATGTGTGGGCCTCTGGGCTCTGGAGTCCTGTGCTGTCACCTGCCACTTTGTGTAGATTGTCCTGGCAGAGCAGCAGAGCTCTCTGTTGGTAAGATGGGGATGATAATGATGATGATGAGATGCCAATTGACTAAGACGTAAATATTTTTGAACAGTTCACAAAATGAGTGCTCGCTGGATGTTTGTTGTTCGCATTTTTATTGCTCTTACGTTGCTTGAAATTGCAGTAGGGAAAAATATAATACAGCATTGCTGTCCTCTCCACTGGATTCTAGAAATGACTGGAAAGGTTCTGTGTGAAGAATGGACACTTGGAGAGAGCGCTGCCTCACTCCACACCCGGGACTTGGTTTCCTCATGCATAAAATGGGTCTTTCCTCAGGAGGCCTTTTTCTTCCTCTTCTCACATCCTGTGCTCTCCTTCCTGCAGTGTGCTGGCCCTACCCACTTACCCATTACTTTGGTATTACTTTAGTATTTAATACAACACTAAGGCAATATAAAACACCCAGCAGGCAGCTAAAGCAAGTAATACCAATATTCTAAAATAATCTTTCGAGAGATATTTCTGAAAGATGTTTTCTAGGCAAAAATCAGACCAACAAAGGATTGAGGGAAATGGCTGTATTTTTTAAAGCCTTTTAAAAAATCAACTACAGGAGAACAGTAATATCATCTCCTTTAGTGTTCAGCCTCGGTTCTAGGAACTGTTAGTTGAACATAGGCAGAGGAGGGAGGAGGAAGAGGAGGCAGCAGGGGGCAGGAGGAACACAGTACAGCTTGTATGTTGTGTGTGGTCGTTATTTCAAGAAAAGCTATTCTGACCAGTTTTATTCAAAGAACAAATAAACACATCCCTGGAAACATTCAGCCCTGTTTTCTGGTTTCCAATACAGACCCAATAAAAACAATGAAGACACGTCAAAAAGATAACTTTCCAGTAAAGTGGTCGCTTCTGCCTTCCCAGTGTTGTTAAATATTAGCCACTCTGGTTTTGCAAAGTCCCTCGCTCAGTAACTTTAGATACGTAAAACTGATACTGTACACTTTGCCTTTGGTGGTGAGCAGGTGAAGAGAAGAAATGGGGAGAGAGATAAGGGGTATTTCATGGATCTTCTATAAATACTTTATGAAGGAATCTGAAAAAGTGAAGACTCAAACCCCCAACCCAGTCAAGAGTGTCTGCTGGCTGGCCTTGCATCTGTCAAGTGGCCTGCTGGCCTGGTCTTTGGTGACCAGAGGGACTTTGCCACTTTCTTACCAAGGATGCCCTGGCTGCTGGCAAGGTTTCCCAGATTTCCCTTGCTTGGTTTGGTGGTCTTGTTAGTCTCCATTGATTCAGCTCACTTGATTTCCTGCTCCTGTTTTTAGAGTCTTCTTGATTTCCATACATCTTTTTCTATTTATTCCTTCAACCTTCCTCTCTTTAGTTGTTGCTAGTAACAGGTGAGATCAACCATTGATTCAATTAACAGCATCAATAGCCAAAACTGAGCACTATTTCCTTCCTGTTCTCCCAAGGCTCTGGGCCCTCTGCAGTGGTCCTGAGTCTTGGAGGGAGGGGCATCATACAGGTGTCCCATTTGAGGCTGAGCATCCTTACACTTTTCCTCTCTGTACTTTGACCAGTTATGAGTCCCTGCATTAGCTGCCATCGATGGCACAAAGACATGTCTCTGATGAGATCTATGAGTGTATTGCCTACAGGGTAAGGAAGCGTTCAACCAAGGCTACCAGAACAGCATGGACAGAGCATGCGCTAACTGCAGACTAACAGTAGGACGTGTAGTCGCAATATCCACTCGAGCAGTGATGAGGTTGGGTATGATCAGCGATATACCAGATCAGATGGCCACTTCGCTATATCCTTAAAGAGTAAGATTGACCACGTTAGAAGGGAAGTGAACCTGGAGTGAGTGTTTGTCAGGTGTTATTACAGTGGAAACCATGGAAGTTGCTGGGACAAAAGCAAGGCCGGGGGTGCTAACTCTGCCTACACTGTACGCAGAGGAGCCACATGGCTACTATGGTGAGGTGGCAAGTAAAGACTTTGTGCTATCTGTCCTTCAGAAGATGAAACACATTGGTTGAAATGTTAGCATCAGGTTAACACTTCTTCACTTTCATTTGCATATTGTTAAGGGTCATTTGTCCCACTTTAAATATGGCATGTCCCACAGGCTCATGTGTTAAAAGGCTTGGTCTCCAGTTGGCCACACTACTTTTGGGAAATGCCAGAAACTGTGTGATGCCAATCCTTGCTGAGAATGTGCCCTGGCCTCAGCCTGGCCCTCTTTTCCCTGACTACCATGGAGTGGGCATCTTCACCTCTTAACACAATATCGCACTTTACCAACCAGAAGCAACACAACCATCCAACCACAGCCTATGAGCTACATCAGTTGCTCCTGCTTTAACATGTTGTCTTGGATCTTTGCACCTGGGATGACCAGCACACCACACTACCATTCTCCTCTGAATCTACGTAGTTAGGAACTATTTCCCCAAATAGAATATATACTAGGTATCTCGGTACCTAAAAAAGTAGGTAATGGGGAAAGTATAGTTTCTATAGTCCGAGAGAGTGTGCCAAATGATGGTTACTTATTGACAGTTGTTTATCTATTTCCAAGGAAGAGTAACATGATGTGTAGGGGAGAGTCAAGAGCCAGCATTGATTCAGCCCAGTGCTGTCAAACAAATTAATTGTAATAATAAGATGGCCAAGTCCCAACAGTTCTCAAGGGAAATAACTCCTTGTCAAAGTGGTTTAGTCAACGAGGTGAATTGTTTATATCTTATTCCTAGCCCAGAAGTGAGAGAGGATAAAAGATAGTTACTGTTTGACACCTACAGCTTGACATTACATCTGGTGTAGTTAAGGTAACTGGGGTGTATCCTCAGGACAGAAATGTCCCAGAAGAGAAGCTGCGATCTCATTAATGCCATAGTGGCCCTGCTTGAAATAATGTGCTGGTAGATAACAGTAGCTTTGTCTGGAGCCTCGAAAAGGAAGGCTGAGGCTAAAGGTCTCAAGCAGCATTAATTCAGAATATCCAAGGAAAGGCGTGATCCTAGGTAACTGGTGTGGACATTGCCATCACTGGGCTACTGGTGTTATAGAAACAGATCATATTTTTCTGCAGCTTGGAAATATTTATCAAATGTGCACAGATCGTCAGAGCTGCAGCTTCTCAAATAATCTCTTTTGCTCGCAGGAAGGACAGAATGGTAGACTATAATGGTCTGCCTTCAAAACCTGTGCACTGATGACTGGGATGTTGCACTTCAAAGCTGTGTGCATCCCCCACCCCACCCCCCAAGAGGGAGAGGTCTATGGCAGAACCAATTAAAATGGGGCCACTCCTTGAATCTCAGCCTAGGAAAGCCCCAGCATCACTCAGGCAACATTGTGTTTTCTAGGATTTGGTCTCTACAACTAACTCAAAGACAGTAGAACTGTACTTCAGGTTTGGAAGGCGTTTCAAAGCTTTTGCACACATAGGAATCATCAAACTACTTGACCATTGTGATTCATTTTAAATATCTGTGCCTTACAAGTTTTGCCACGTGTAAGGCAGAAACAGTACCAACGCCTGCCTTATAAAGTAAAAACAAAAAGAATTACTGTAAGGACCTTAACATGATACGGGGCATATGGTTAAGCGATTAATAAATAGTATTAATTTTTGCTGGTTATTAACCCTATCCTGGGCCTCTTAGTGTCATCTTTGATGGGGAGGCATAGACTCATCACTCCTGTTGTATAAGCAAGCCAATCTCCATGTGGTCCTTTCAGAGCCTGAAGCAGAGCACTGTTCTGGCCTGGCCTGGGGACTCAGGCCGGATAATACACATTCTTCTTTGTGAATCTTGTTGTTTTTTGTTTTCACACTGGAGGAAATAGACTGGCAAGGTGCCTCCGGTCGGTGACTGCTCAGATGCAACAGCACGGAGGGAAGGGGACACATGGAGTCCAGGGGTCCTGCAGAAATCAGAGGTATGAAGATCAGCTAATGCCTCTAGGAGACAGCCAGGAGGCCTTGAATAGACTCTTTCAAATTCTTCCTGTGCTCTCATCAAAGCAGAGGCTCTCTGGGAGTCTGACCTGAGGTTACCTTATAAGTGGGCCTCTGATATGATAATAAAAAAAAGGGATCCCCCCATCTTGATTTAACTTCCAATAACTGAACTATCATGAATAAACATTGTAAGAATGTTCAAGAATCCAGTAAGCAAATAGTCTACACAGATCTCATCCTACATTAAATCAAATTAACAACCACTTACAGTGCAGGACCCATGGAAAGGCTCAGTATCTCCTGATTTGGAGTAAACTTTCAGGCAGCAGGGGAACCAATACGTTTATAACTGTGTCAGATCTCCAAGATACTGGTTAGTCTCTTGCAGTGAAAGTGCCCTTGATATTGCCAGAGTGTCTCAGGGAGTCGAGTGAGGAGAGCGTCTAACTTTGGACTTATGAATGCATCAAGTTCCCACCAGAAAGCCAAACTAGAACTCGTTTCTCCCAGATACCGCCCTCGTGTCAGCAAGTGTTCCTCCAAACATAAGGCAGCCAGGGGTTTCTGATATTCCACTCCAAATATCTAATTAAATAAATGTGAAGGCGCGTTGCTCTGGGGTGCACAACAGGGCAATCCAGGACCGCGAGGGAGCATGCATGTCACCCGCTAGTGCGTGTGTCCCAGAGGCTGACTCCTCTCAAAGGAAACAGGAATGAAGTAATTTATAGACAGTAACAGGGCACGGGAAAAAAATCCCAATTACTCGTTAGGCATCTATATTAACACGGAAGAAACAAGAAAGGCCTTGCTGTTTCTTTAGACATTATACTTTCAGCCAACACTGAGATAAATGTTTGTTGTTTCGTACCCACTCTGTTATTTAGGGAAGCATAAGGACAGTCTTGTGTGAAAGAGTACGCCACGTTACGGCTCACATACTTTTTTTTTCCCCCAGGCAAAATTTACCTTTTCCAAAGGGTTTGGCAAAGCTTCCAACTTCTCACTGTTTGTTCATATAAAAGAGTGCCACCCAAGGAAGCAGGTGGGGACAGCAAGGAGTTTGCACTTGATCAGCACAAAAGGCCGGCAGAAAAGGCAGGGAGGCGGCTGTCTGCACTGTGCCTAGGTGATGCTGAGAGCCACACGGTTTCCTTTTCTTCTTGGAAAGCTGTCTCAAATGAGTTGAGCACGTGAGGTGAACTGCTGTGAGCTAAGTGAAAAGGTCGTTACTCTCTGCAGCAGTGAATGCCACTGAGGTATATCAATTGTTGGATTTCTTTACCTCCAAGGGCCCCATTTGGCCTCTAATTCTCTTCCTCAACTTCTCTCTCCCGCTTTTTAAAAAATGTCACCTATTCACCATGAGGCTCTTATCCAAGGAAAGTAGACAGGAGTGAAGGGGTGTGGGAGGGCAGGGACCCAGAGGGGGAGCTATTTTAGAGAAAGGAAGAGGGGGGCTCCCCCTATAGAATACATGAACACTTAAGACCAGGCAGGCTGAAGAACTTTTTTGTTGTTGTTCAAATCAAATTCGGTCTGAGAATTCATCTCTATTCACTGGACTGTGCAAAATTAGTTGACAAGTTTGAGAACTTTTTAAAAAGTATGTTTCCCTGAAAATATGAAATGACTGTGGGCCATAGGACGATAAGGCCCAGGAGTTAGCAAGGAGGGCTGCTTTGGTAGGATGAGAAGCCAGCCGGCTGGAGGGGAAGCCGTTTCGTACTCCGGACACAGCCTGTGAAGCTGAATACCTTTGCTTGCTGCCTCACACAATATGGCCTTTCAACCCATGAAGAGCCAGAGCAAAGAATTTTGGGCCATTTTGTCTTTTTAATTCATTCTCTAAGCCCCATCCCTCCCCTAGCCCAGTCCTCGACTTCCTCCGTCTGGCTTTGAATAGCTGGAGCGTGCCCACAATATGTGTGCACTAGACGGGTTATTATGTCCCTGGTCCCAAAAGCACCTGGCAGCCTCCCTGGTGCCCTGTGGAGACATGCTTAACTCCAACTGAAAAGCACCCACTTGTATTTTCTTTCTTTCTTTTCTTTTCTTTTCTTTCTTTCTTTTTTTTTTTTTCTGATAACTTTAACGAGAACAGCCTGGTATGAGAAGTATCCAACTGGTGATTTTAATAAGACGTTTTCAAGTGGAAAGAAAACAGAGCCTGTAGCGATTTGCTGAGTGTTGCATTGTCTCTTACCTCTTACTCGCCTGTGCTCCATTCCCTGGGTTTGTCGCATTAACAGGTGAAGTTGTTCTTTTCCCCAATGGACCAGTGGGTGGAGATGGATCTTTAATTGATTATAAATCTAGGCCTGGAATAGACTTTGGGATCACAACACTAGCAAGCACATATGTCGGGTAAGCGAGGGGAAGAGCTGGCAGTGCTTTGTGTGACTACACACTGTCCACAGGAGGCGGGTAGACAGGAACTCTCACTTTCTCTTTCTAGACGAGCTAAGGGCTGAACTGCCATTTTTTGTCTGAAACAAATGACACCTGATAAACTCCCTGAAACAATACTCAGAAGCTGCTTTGGCTAAGCTAAAGTGGGCACAGAACTATTTTCATTAGGAGTCACAGTTGGGCCATATGCAAAGGACTCCAACTGATGACGTGATGTAGGTATAGAATGTTGATTCTCACCCAGGAGGTGGAGAACCGTAGGGACCTACCTCACTCTCATCTTGGTCAGACAAGACTCCTCCCTAACTACTGTGAGCCGCTGGCTCCATGAGAAATCCTTAAGAAGTGTGTGTAGGGAGGAAATGTGTCTGATAATTGTTTAGTTTTCATATGGACGAGCCGTACAGAACAACCTCGTGTAATCCAAGATGAAGCTAGAGCCAGACTGGAGCAAGAGCCCAAGCCGAGGGTGTCTGAAGGCTCATTAGGGAGCCATAGAAGGCCACAGGCGGACGCCTTACCCCCACGGAAGCCGAAGCTGGACCTTCAGGGGGAGCTCCTGCTCCACGGGGCTGAGGGGGAGAAAGCATCTCTTACAGTCTGCTTCTCATCTACCTTTCACTGTCCTTTCTCCCATGAACGACCCGGCCGAGGGTCTGATAAAGAACTAAGAGTTTGGGTCCTTATTCAAAAGTAAGTGCAGAGCACGAGAGAGCTTCTCAGGTGATGTCTTAGGCTGGCTGTGGCTGGTGGATACACAGTTGTGTCCATTTGTGGTCGTTCATCAATCTGTGCGTTGCTGCCTGGACATCTCAACTTGTGCAATATAGCTGAGTTAAAGAGTTAAAGATGGCTCAGTGCCTAAGAGTACTTATTACTTTTGTAGAGGACCAGGGTTCAGTTCCCAGCTCCCACAAAGCTGCTAACAACTATCTACAACTATCCAGCGCCCTCTTCTGGACTCCACAGGTACTACACACACTTGTGCACAGACATGCATGCAGGAAAAATACCCATACACATAAAATAAAATTTTAAAATAAATCCTTTTTTAAGTTATAAAAGAAGCACAATTACATATGCCAACTAGATATTTCTTTTAGCTGACCCTCTTTTGATCCAATAATTACTTTATTATAGGAAAATGACAGAGTAAATCATAAGTTACTGGTTGTACCTCATTTCTAATGACAATCTTTGGGACTTTCTGTATTTCTAACCAAGAAATAGTTCTTTTCATTCCTGCAGGTGGAGACAAAGCTGTATCATTCAATCCTAGGCCTTTGTTAAGACATGCCTACTTCTCAAGTAGAAGTAAATATTGTCTTTGACAAAATCCTGGCACCACAAGGTCGGTATAGTGACATTACTTAGAAATGTATTAGGTGAAAATGGTATTTTTAAATTCTTTCACTTTCTTCCTTGCTTCATGTTAAATTCTCGGAGTGAGAACATATGACTACTATTTTTAAAAGATGCTGCAGTTGGAGGTTTTCATGTGTGTGACTCTGAAAGGACAAAACCTAGACTGCATGCCAGTTCAAGCCCAGCTTACACTGCCAGAGAGCCCTCCTCATAGAACATAGTCTTCAGCTGAGACAGGTAACTTGGTGCCAGGCAAGAGCCTGGACATCTGCATGCCACTGGTCTATTGGCATGCTTCATTTGTAAGCTGGGAATAGCCATAGACAACTGTAAATCAAATTTCACAGACGAGCCTGACTTCTGGCTTTACTGACGGGATTTTCCATTACTTTGGGTGAAGCCATTTTGAAAACACTCTACTTACAAACTTAGTGAGATAATTTTATATTCAGACTTACCCAAGGCAGAAAGCTTGGCTGGAGGTGGCCACAACCTGTATGGGCTCAAGAAAGTGAGGGCGGGGAGGCAAGCCTGGGGTAGTGTGGCAGCTCGATTCAGACACAGTGCAGCTCACTCCAGGTAGGGTGGCTGGCATCAAGAAAGAGTAATGAGGTGGGCATGGTGGCGCATGCCTTTAATCCCAGCACTGGGGAGGCAGAGGCAGGCGGATTGCTGTGAGTTCGAGACCAGCCTGGTCTACAAAGGGAGTCCAGGACAGCCAAGGCCACACACAGAGAAACCTTGTCTCAAAAGCCAAAAAAAAAAAAAAAAAAAAAAAAAAAAAAAAAAACCCAAAAACAACAAACAAACAAAGAAAGTTATGAAGAGACTTCGTTGCTGGCAGAGCTGTCACTGCCTTCACCGTTGGCTGAGTGCATCTGTTCACGTGACTCTGGAGGGTCCTGTAAACGGGTCCCTGGCCTAATGAGCCTGCACTGAGCCTCAGGTGCAGGCGTCGCTTGTTGGTAGTTGCAGAGCTGGGTTTTCAGTGCTCCCTAAAGGCCTTCATTTGGGCCTAATGGAGAGCCAGGCCACCGAGGACACTGGGGAGACACTGACTCTGGCCTGTTCCTGTTTCTTCTCTTCCTAGTTACCACGCAGTGGTGAGTTTTGCTGTCCTACATGTCCCCGCCATATCCTGTCACTTTATCACAGGATTGAAAGAAAACGATGATCAACCATTGACTAAAACCTCTGAAGCCATGAGCCAAATTAAAGTTGAGCCTTTACAGTTGATCCACTCAATTATTGACGAGTGCCGGAAGTCCGAGTAACAGGGAGCTCATTTCAGTTAGTGCTGTGACTACGGCTGACAATACATGCCGGAAGCCTTTGGGAACTTCTGAAGACCTGGGCAGGAGAAAGCCTAGGATGGCTTGTAAGGTATTAATTCCTGAGCACTTCAGTGGGAGCCCGGAAAACTGTGATGCTGAACTGCTATGAGGTCTCTCTGCCTCCGGGCTGAGCCACTCGACTAGAGACCTCCGCTACTCCTGCCGTGGGAGTGCAAGGCCAGAGCACCTGCGCCAGCAATAGGCTCATCTGTCCGAAGCTCACAGACCCGCGTGGCGCACAGCACGGAGATTCCACGTGAACGTGGGAAGAACGCTGGCCCTTTCTGGAAGAGAAGTGAGCCCTTTTAGTTTATGTTAGGCAGGCAGGAGGCCATCTGAGGCCAGGAAGGACCAGCGGCCCCAGATCCAACATGCTGATCTCTTTAGAATATGCCTGTGTAGCCACTGGGCACCCAGACATCACCCATGTCACTGCTGTACCACATGCCACTACTGTCTTCAATGTAGAGCTTCTAAACCTAGAACGACCAAAGCGGCCTCCTCCCCTAGCTCGCTGCATACAGCTCTGCCATAGGGAGATCTGGTGCCTTCAGACTCATGTACACGAATCCATTTGGAGCTTTTCCCAATGCCCCACTGTGTTCTGTGTATAGCTATCTACCCTGCTGAATACATTCTTTCATTCCGCCGGGCGTTGGACACCTTTCCTGTGCATGTAATCTAAACCTGGCGTCCGTCCATCATAAACTTTAAGATACTCATTTTGTTTCAGAGTGAAAATTCTGTTTCAGTCATTTGTATCCAGGTTTTCAGAAGCAAGTACTTTATGAATACTCACAGACATATGAAGGGTTTACTTTAAGAATGTTGGATTTGAGGTTAGTTGCAAGAATTTTTATTCTTAGGTGAAATTTTTATCAATTATATGGTAAGACATTTTGGCTGTGGTGGGGCAGAGCCATAGTAGGTTCTGCAGTGTTGAGGGCTGTGTTGGTTGTTGTCCAGTAGGGGCTGTGTCCTTCTGTTAAATTTTAAGCCCAACCTCAACTGAACTGGGGAAAGGTAAAGGGAGCCTCTGTCAGCCTCTGGCCCCTCCCACAGTTTGAAGCCCTCTCTCTTCTAAAACAGGCCCCTTCACTGCTGTGTCACACAGTCCAGGCATCTGTCACAGATCAGCAGGGTCCTCTGAAGCCTTCTTTGTGACCTGGCTTAATATTTCTCATCCTATGCTTTTTTTTTTCCTGGTGGATTTTCAGGACTTTGCAATCTTGTTACTGTCCAAGCTCTATTTGCTGAGCGTTAGGCACCTGAGGTTTAAGTTTGGAGGGGCTGTTTGTTAGGAGCCAGGAAAAGCCCAGCCATCAAGACAAACCCTTGAGTGCTCTCTGAAAGGCGATGATGGCGACCACAGCTTCGGCATCTCCTGGGCTTTGAGTCTTGGCAGCCAATCGCAGCTTCCTGGCTTTTCCTCCTTCGGCTCCTCCTCACCCTTTGCTCTCTTGTGAAGTGATTTAGTGAGAGAAACTATAATTTTGTTTCCCACTCCCTGTACCACATATAAGTTTCCATTTTATTATTGCAACAAAGGTGCCTTATGCTGTCTTTTCTGAACTAAATAGATAATGTTGATAGAAGTTTGAACAGTAATGGTTACGCTCAGTCAGAACTGTAAGGGGATGGGAGTAAGGACCATGGGAAACTGCACGAGAGTCCTTCCTTGGTACACACAGGCAAAGAACTTGACTGTATTCTGTGCATGACATGTGTGGCTGAGAGTCATGGTGGGAAAAATACCAAGGCAGCAGGAAGTCCACGATATACGTGCACATTGATGATGGCTGTTTTAAGTCAAATAGAGAGTAAAAGTGAAGAGGAAAAAGTCAAGTGGAGGGATATGAAAATGTTGAGAAAGTCATGTGACGTTTCAGGCTAGTGTCACACACACACACACACACACACAGACAGACAGACACACACACACACACACACAAAAGAGGTCAAATAATTTGTTCTAGAACAATGGGAAAGAGGCCTTGAAGGCATCATAAACATTTTCAAGAATCCATCTATCACAGGCTAAAGGTCTAAAAAATTAAACTCATTTAAAATATTTTAATTTGAGAATCTTGGGGTGCTTTGCACACACGAGGAACCTATTGAATTGTTTCCTTGCCATTCACTTCCCCGTGGTTAGCACTTGAACAATGTAGAACCCAATGAGACATGGTCCAGGGGCTCTGGTATAACTCTTACCACTGGCAGGCCTTCATAGTGACCATGTAAGCCTGACTTTATAAGCACAGGTTTGGGGTCGCAGAGGCTTCCTCTGTGATTCCAAAAGAAAAGGCTGGGATGCCACAGGGCAAAGCAGCTCTGACAGGGAGGCGTGCAGTGGACCTGTGAGAGTGAAGCCAAAGGTTCACTGTCGGCCTCAGGCACATAGAGGTACCAAGAGCATGGAACAATGCCAAAGGAAACTACAGGACCAACCCTGGGGGTAGGCACGTGGGGACTGTAGCCAGCACGACCACAAAGGCGGCGCTTCTCAAGCACTTTGGAGCTCATACCATGCCTTCCTGCGCCCAGTGTGACGGACACAGAGCACTAGGCTTCAGTGTTTTCTCTGGTGTGTGTGTGTGTGTGTGTGTGTGTGTGTGTGTGTGTGTGTGTGTG
>OU015751.1:89626588-89643837 GCA_907169655.1 Acomys percivali | reverse complement strand
GGCCTGGGTGTCCACCCATCCTTGCCCAGGAGTTCTGTGTGTCCACCCATCCTTGCCCAGGTGTTTTGTGTGTCCACCCATCCTTGTCCAGATGCCATCCTTGCCCAGATGTTCTGTGTGTCCACCATCCTTGCCCAGATGTTCTGTGTGTCCACCATCCTTCCCAGGTGTTCTGTGTGTCCACCATCCTTGCCCAGGTGTTCTGTGTGTCTACCCACCTTTGCCCAAGTGTTCCGTGTGTCCACCCACCTTTGCCCAGATGTTCTGTGTGTCCACCCACCTTTGCCCAGATGTTCTGTGTGTCCACCCACCTTTGCCCAGGTGTTCTGTGTGTCCACCCACCTTTGCCCAGGTGTTCTGTGTGTCCACACACACACACACACTTGCTTCCAGTGCCCACACACACCCAGCAGCTCCTTATTTTCCATTTTGTCTTCTATTATTTCACCTCCATCTTCACCCTTTCGCCAACTTGAATTATAAAACTTAACCTTCAACACCAAGTGCTTGCTACCATAAACACCCAGTCCCAGTTGTTCTTCCTTGTCCATTCAGCAAATTCTTAGTGAATATTTAGAACACAGCAATGTATTTGCCAGGCCTGTAGCACTTGTTGGCAAATAAACCAGCGTGTTTTGCCTGGAGGTCACAGGCCCCTGAGAGGCATAGACAATAAGGTGAAAGCAGCCAAGTGAGAGAGAAGGGGTGAGCAGAGTGGGAGAGTAATAGATAGAACCTACGTGAAGAAGGAAGCGACATCTAGACTAAAATGTGGAAAATGCAGAGAAGTGGGTATCCTTTGGAAATGAGACGGAGCAGCTGCCAGAAGGTACGGCCCACGGTAGTCTCTAGCACATCCTTGAAGAAAGTTTACTGTGGCTACGTGTGGAGACATCACTGGAGAGAGATGGGGGATCAAGTGTGGCACTTGGATGATAACCATGGGGATAGTCCAGAGGAAAAGGATGGATGACCCTAGCAACAGGGAAAATGGGAAGAAGCAAGGGCATGAGATGGGGTGCATAGTAGGAGGGACAGAAGCAGATAGCCAAGGAGGGGATCACTGCTGGGGTTCTACCTCGCAAGTTGTAATGAATTTAGGGTCCTGTTTGCCTCCTCCAGCTGTTACAGTTTGGATCTGAATGTGTCCTCCAGGTTTGAGAATGTGGTCCTTCTTTCGCTGTGCTGTTTTGTAGGTGGTGGAGGCATAAGGTGATAGGATCTGATTGACAGGAGTGGGTTGAAAGGGGAGGGCTTTGAAGGTTACACCCGCCCTTGTTCTGGCCTGCCTTACTTGGCTTCCTGCTGTGGCCATGCACAAGCCACTGCCTTGCTGTCCAGGCTTTCTCTCCCAATATGGCCTGGAATTCCTTGACACCAAAACAAGTCTTTCTTCCCTAAAGGTGTTTCATCAGATATTTTGGTCACGGTTAAGTAAGTCATTAACCTAGTGCCAATCATCCAGTGAAAGGTCAAAAAGTAGTTTTTAGTGACACAGTTCACTTTATTTTTATTTACTTATTTTTTTGGAGGGTGGGGAAGGGCAGGGTCTCATTATACAGTCTCAGCTGTTTTGGAACTCATTATGAACATCAGGCTGATCTTGAGTTCAGAAATCCCACTGCCTCTGCCTCCCAAGTGCAGAGATTAAAGCCATGCCCGGATATAGTCTACTTTATATCCACCTTTTTGACAGTAGATTACATACAGTCCCATGACATTTCATATTTTTAAATCAGGGATGCTAGATGTGTCAACAGATAAATAGTAAAAGTGTACAGTAAATCATTGATTCCTGTAATATTCTACTCCTCATTATTTATACACATATTACCTAGGTTAAAGTTAACTTGGCATTCATTTCTAAAACAAACAAACAAACAAACCAAAACAAACAAACAAACAAACAAAAAAACCAGTGCTGCTATAGCACGTTCCTTATGATGAGGACCGCAGGGAAAATGGCAAAACCACCCCATAGAGAAACACTGGAGCTGTGTATCTGGAATATTGGGGCAAACTGAAAAGGAGAATTCTGGGTGGACCACATGTTGCATTGCTAAAGAGACTCAGGAGTCTGAACCTGCTTATCAGAGGCTGAGATGAACATAGATAAAAGGAAGCAACACAGTGACCTCATTTCCTGATTTCTGGGGTTTAGAGTGCATGGATGTCACTCTCAGGTCAGAATGCACAAGTGTCTGTAACTGTAATCCATGGGCCCTGAGAGGCTCAGGGTGACAGGTGAGCTTGCATGTTACCCAGCTGAAGAGTTACAAGGACCTCCCTTTGGAGATCAGCCCTGGGTCTGCAGATGCTTACACAGAAATGTTCAGAAGGAGTTACCTGATGTGCTGGGGTAGGTGAAAGCAGCCTCACCAGGAGGGAGGTGAGGAACCCCAGCTGCACATCTGCATTGTTTAGCAGGGTGATCCTTTAAAGCCAAGGGTCTAAGCTGGGGGTTTAAAGAGCTATTGTCTTGCAGACAAGAGGCTCTGGGTTCAATCCCCAGCAGTAACAGCAATGATAATGATAATAAACAAACAAGCCTTTGTATAAATGCTTCTATTGTATAAACATGTCCTGAAGGTTATGAAATCCACTTAGCGGTTTTACTTTCTGCTATGACTAACATAGCAAAGCAACAAACACAGGTTATTCAGTTTTTCCGCTTTGGGAAAAAGAAAACATAATCTATCCAACTCATAACTTAACCCATGATCCCTAGCTTGTTTCTAGAGCAGAGGCGTGGTCTGGATTGAGGTGCTGTTGGCCGTTGGTGAGTGCTGCAGTCTGGTCCCCGCTGTAGGGTGACTGTCTTAATTACTGTAGTTGGATCAACTCACATGTCTTTAATTAGGTGAAGCATGGCTCTTTGAGGAAGCCACAAATTTGGGACACAAGCGTTGGTGGGCTCTGCCACTTGTACAGCACTGACAGATGCTTCACTGATTTCAGCCACTGCCCTTCGCTGTCTGTCTGGAGTAGAATGGAAGACATGCTCTCCTTGACTTTTCAAGGTAAACAGTACAGAGCAAAAAGTACCCACTAGGAGTGGGGAATCTGGAAGGATCCAGGCACCATGACCTAGTGTTGTCTATGTAGAAAAGCAAGCTTCTGGAGGGAGGCGCTTCTTCTTTTCAGTGGCAATTAGCTAAATTTGTACACACACACACACACACACACACACACACACACACACACACACACACACACGCACACACACACACACACCACAGTGCCTTCTTTTAGGACTCTGCTCCCCCTCAGTGACACTCAGCCTGGCTACCATTTCCAGGGTTAGGAGTTTCCTAACAAAGGCACTCAGTTATAATCGTAAATTCTGTCGCTGATTTATTTGTACAGTTCCTATTAGGTAAGTATCCAAAGCAGTGACCGCCGAAAACAACTTTGTCAGGGTAGTTCAGCTTCAGATTCTATTTGAAGGGATTTTTGAGTTTATGCTTTTTCCATGCAAAAATAACCAAATGCTGGTCATCCAGATAGTTTGTTTCCAAAGGAGATACCTTTGCCTGCTCCATGGTTTAGACTTTGGCGATACCTTTGCCTGCTCCACGGTTTACACTTTGGAGACACCTTTGCCTGCTCCATGGTTTAGACTGGACCTCCGAGTTCAACTGTTGATCCTGGATGGATGAATCTCCTGACTGATTTTCTTCTCCATTTCTCACAGGAACCCTGAAATCGCCTACTCCAGAAATTTATTTATCTGTCTAGATTACTCCAAGGTTGTGGCTATCAATTCACAAAATCAAGTCAAAGTCAGGAGTTTTACTACTGTGCCAGACAGTAGAACTTTTATCTACACGCATATATTCATTTCAGTTCGGGAACAGACTTCAGGACTCAACCTGTAAGGCTCACTAAAGAACATTTTTATCCTAATAATCTATAGCAACTAAATTGTGGTTCCACATTTGACAAGAACAATAGGAAATCTATTAGGACTTGCTGTTGAAAAGCCCATTAACCTATCATTCTCCCCCTTAGAACCAAGATGCTTGATTTAACTCCTGACAACAAGACTTTTTAATAGGCACGGACTTGGCAGTTACTGTGGGATGCGTGTCTCTCAGACATTTGTCAAATCTATTGTAGATTTAGGGCTGGGAATGCAGCTCATCTGACAGAGCACTTGCCTAGCATGCAGGAAGGCCTGGGTTTGACCTCCAGAACCACACAGACATGGGCATGGTGGCAGACAACTGTCGGGTAACCTTAGCACTCACAGGTGAGGAGGGTTAGGACTTCACTCTCCATTATAGAGTGAGCTCAAAGTCAGCCTGGAGTTCATGAGTTCCTGTCTCAAAACCAACCAACCAACAAGTCTATTGAAGGCTTAAGAAGCAAAGGAAAGTCAGATCCCCTTCTCCACTTAACGGTGGAGAATGTCCTGTCCATCGGCTAGACTGGTTAGGGGTTTGAAGTTTACTGCTATATTTTCCTTGGCTGGTGCCATAGTTTGAGGAGGACTAGAGGGCCCAGACCCGCCTGTATTTTTCCAGGACCCACTGTATCCCTCTATTTCCTCATTCTTCCAGGCTTCTCACCCCTAAAGTCTCAATAGGATTTTCTCCCCTCTGACCCACTTTCTTGGTAGGTAAAGTTTATCATGGGGGCGTACCCCTTGGCCTAGTGTCTCGATATAAGTGAGTATATACCATTTGACTCTTTTTGCTTCTGGGTGAACTCACTCATTATGATAATTTCTAGTTCAATCCATTTGTCCACAAATTTCGGGAATTCCTTGTTTTTAATAGCTGAGTAGTATTCCATAGTGTAAATATACCACAGTTTCTTTATCCATTCTTCTACTGATGGACACATAGGTTGTTTCCAGGTTCTGGCTATTATGAATAAGGCAGCTATGAACATGGTTGAGCATATGTCCCTGTTGTGTGGTAGTGCATCGGGGATCTGACTTTCACACAAACTCTGGTGCCCCATATCGGACCATGTCCCTTGGATGGGGAGGCCTGGTGGCACTCAGAGGAAGGATATAAGTCACCAAGAAGAGACTTGATACCCTAGGAGCATATACAGGGGGAGGAGGTCCCCCTCAGTCACAGACATAGGGGAAGGGAGTAGAGGGGGAAAGGGGAGGGAGGAATGAAAGGGAGGATACAAGGGATGGGCTAACAATTGAGATGTAATATGAATAAATTAATAAATTAATTAATTAAAATTAAAAAAAAAAGAAGCAAAGGAAATGGCATGATGCTGTTTGGGGCTATTGGGGTTACACCCAGAAATCCCACCATGCCAGATGGCAGTCCCTAGGCAGGTGTCACTTTCCCCATGAGCCTACAACCTCGCCACCAGACCCTCAGATAAGATTGCCCCTTTGGAAAGGAAACTCACATGTTTGCATCCCTCATTCATTGTGAGGGTTGAGAGACAAAGTGGGACCTGATTGAGCTGAGCTCCATCAAGGCTATGGCTTATTTTGGAGACAGGTTAAGCTGTATAACTTTTCCTGTCTCAGTCTTATTACTTGATTAAAAATAGACCGATAGTGCCCCATCAAAGTGTTGACTGGGGGATGAATGTGTGCCTACCTACTGTAAATTAGGCCTCTTAAGAAATTGGAATTTCGCCAGGTAGTGGTGGTGCACGCCTTTAATCCCAACACTTGGAAGGCAGAGGCAGGCGGATTGCTGTGAGTTCGAAGCTAGCCTGGTCTATAAAGAGAATTCCAGGACAGCCAAGGCTACACAGAGAAACCCTGTCTCGAAAAACAAACAAACAAACAAACAAACAAAAACAAAAACAAAAAAGAAAGAAAGAAAATAAATTGGAATTTCTATATTTAATGTTTAGAGTGCTACTTGGTTTTTAGAAAGCAGTGCTTAGTCCCTGCACCTGCTCTTAGGAGTTGTAAATTAAATAAATATGTTAATGGTCGGAGGAGAAGAGATGAAAAACTCTGGAAAATGGCACTCTTTTTTCCTTCTCTCAGCCACCTAAGTTCCTAACGTATAGACTTTTCTGGGATTTAAACATTATTAGCATGGTGCCAGCTAGAATGAAGGGAAAGTCATAGGTTTGGGGCAGCCCCAGCCCCTTTTTGCATTTATACCATTAGTTGAGTTATTTAGGAACTGTGTTTTGTAAATAAGGCCTAGGTCCACTAAAATAGGAAAAATATGTATTATTCACAGTTCTTGCTGAAAACTGTGAAGAAAAGTGTACAATATTTCAGAATGTGTCCCCTCACTGGGGACAAGCTGTAGAAATCACTAAGAGAGCTGGGTAAAGCTGGACTCCATCCCCCCATACCATCTGTATCATTACACACTTCCATAAGCACTGTTAAGAAAAATATAGACTTATGTATCTATCTTAGTTTTCCCCTTCAAAATAACCTATTTCTTCTGGGCATCTTTTCTACTGCCTTGAGAATACACAATGATGAAAGAGAAGCCACTCACAGAAGATTAAAAACATCATTCATTATGAAACTTAATTTTCCATGATTAAATACAACTCAGAATAAAGGTAGCACCACAAGTAGTTTTGCTGATGTTTGCCGAGGCCGGAGATGGAGAAAGTGGAGAGGCCTCAGCGTGAGCTATGAGAGAACGTGGACTAAGCAGTTCCATGTTTAGACAGATGGCTCCACACGGTACGTCCAGCCAGAGAAAGCAAGACTTTGCCTGGAGCTCTGGGTCATGGGGGAGCAAGTGGAGACTTCTGCATCAACTGTGTGAGGTCATCGGGAGAGCCAAGTCAGAAGACAGGACACTCAGTCGTCTTCAACCACAGAGTCAGTGGGAAAGGAGAGCCATTTCAGCTGCAAGTTGGATAAATTGGCCTCTTTTTCTTTAAGACAAGTATTTATGAGGATGAAGTCATGTTTAAAAGGTGTCAAAGTAAAAAGCAGCTGTGACAGATGAGTGAGAGGAAGTTGTGAGGAGCCTTTAGCCACGCATTTCCTCTCTATCTCCTGACCATTATGTGTGCTTAGTCTAGACCTGGTTTACTGACTAGGCTGTGTTCAGTGTGTCAAAGAATGTCGTGAATTGCTCACTGGTGCCTGGCACGGGATCAGGAAGGGAAACACTAGTGTTAGCGCTCCCTGGTATAGAATTAACTTCCTCAGAGCCCCACTTTCTTCATCTTGAAAACAATACCAGCCAGAGTTATGCGAGCTATTCTAAGTCTTGGGTGTAACCGACAGGAGTATTGTTTCAGGGTGAGTGTGGGTACATTACGTTCACTGGCTCCTAAGACCATTCTTGGAATTCAAGTGAATGAAAGCATTCAACTTTCTCCATTACTCAGCACAGTATTCATGGTGCACTGGTATCTGAGATTATGGTATGCTATTTCCTTTACATAATGCATGCTATCTGATACAGACTTATGGATTAGAGGCATCCCTTACTCGAAGTTTTATAGCTGAGTCTCACACACAAACACTGCATAACCTATAGAAAAGGAAAAAAAATACACTTGAAGACAAATGTCTCTGTGTATATATCCAGTTTTAATATGGAGAACGAGATGCAGAATCAAGGAGCCGACTCTCATATTGTAAGCAGCGGCCTCATAGCAAAAACAAAACAAAACAAAACCCAAAAACAAAATTAAAAACCCCAGAGGAAGTCCTCACAGCAAGGCGCTGGAAGACTCCCTGAGAGACATCCAACATCTCAGCCACCCCTGCCACCCTTGGGTCCCCCTGTGGATGGCTTCTAGCCTCGTTCTGCCCAGTTTTCTTCTTAAACGCTCAAATGCAGCTCTCAGGCTCCACAGATGATCCCTTGAGGGCAGGCTCAGGTTTTGTGGGAACCGACACTTAGAAATCAGGAGCTTCCTTTTTGAAGAAAATAGACTCTAAAAGCCTCTTCATTTTTCAAATTTTATATGAGCCTAGATATATAACATAATATGAAAACCCTCCCTGAAGTTTTGGAAGGAATTTGCAAACAGGGGGAACCCAGAAATTTTAGTTTTGCTATTTTCTTATTTTCAGCAGTTAGTTGTTTTAACTAATTTTAAAATTCTGTTGGAGTTATGGAAGCAGCTCCTGTCTCTGCATAACCTCGGGTCAGAAAGAAAGACAGTTAAGTTCGGCTTATCACACTCTTTTGGGATAAGAATCCAAATACCAAAATCATACGAGTGGGTAAGTGTTTGGAGTTTGCTTTCAGCACAGCGCACACCCACCTGGGGAACAGACCCTATAAAAAGTGTGTGCTCACAGAAATCACAGAAAGTGGTTTTCAGTGATCAAATGCCCAGGCCTCTGGGAGTGCTAAACTGTATCACTTTATTTCCTCTCGTCTTTTCCTCTTTCCCCCCTCCTTCCTCTTTGCTCCCCTAGTCAGTCTTCTCTTTACTTTTCTTTTTCAGTCTTTTCCTATCACCACTCCCAACTCCCACAATGCAGTTTTCTTCCTGTTTGTGTTTTCTACCATTTTCTCTTCCTTCTCCTTCTTGCCATATATTAAAACTTCCAAATTATCTCAGCAGAAGTGTTGACCACAGTAAACAGTTAGAACCATTACTTCTGTAAATCCCGTTCTTACAATAGTTATAATTCTTACTATTTATTTTTGTGTTACGCACATGAGGGGTTGCCTACATGTCTGTGTACCACATATGTGCAGTGCCCATAAAGGCCAGAAGAGGAATTAGAGTTTACAGATGCTTCTGAGCTGCCATGGGAAACCAAACATCGATTTTTTTTCTTTTTCCTTTCTTTTCTTTCTTTCTTTCTTTCTTTCTTTCTTTCTTTCTTTCTTTCTTTCTTTCTTTTTGTTTGTTTGAGACAGGGTTTCTCTGTGTGTAGCCTTGGCTGTCCTGGGCTCCCTTTGTAGACCAGGCTGGCCTCGAACTCACAAAGATCCGCCTGCTTCTGCCTCCCAAGTTCTGGGATTAAAGGTGTGCAAGAAGCAAATGCTCTTAATAGCCGAGCCATTTCTCCAAATCCTGATGTTTAACAATTCTTAAGGACTACTGGGAAATTTTCTATTTACTGTGACTTCATAAAAGGCCCTGAAGGCCAAGAGATTACTCAAGAAGAAACAGAGTAACTAAAAATAAGGTAGTAGCTAAATTTCCAAAGCACACATGCTAAGCGTGGACATGTTTGATAGTATCCAAAAGCCCCCATTGGCAGGGGTCACTAAAGCACAAAGAGGAGTTACAAGTCCTGTTACTCATTTTCTTCTGGAATGTTATTCTGTTTTAGTTTCCCTCCAACTGAATATACAAGCAGGTTTTCTAGCTTTGGGATTTTTCTTCCCTCCCATTAAAAGTCATCTTCCCATCATGGAAATTTAGAAACATTGTTTTGATAAAAATCTTTACACCTTAAATATTTCAAGTCGCAGGCAACTGTCTACCAGGCACCCAGAGAGTTCTGTCAATCAAACCTAGCAGATTATGCTGCATCGTGTCTGGTCTCTAATCGTGTTAAAGGAATTGAATGGCTTCTATAAATAGTTAAAGCCCTGCTGAAAACTCCCTTCCTCTTTTTCCTCCCTACTGTAGAATTCAAGTTCTTGTTGAATTCATTTTGTGGATTCATGGTTCTTTTTGTGGCTGCGTTTATTTCATTAAGTTGTGCCCTTCTTTCGCCAGCAACAAATGGATTAAATGCCTGTCCCTTGCCAACTTCAGACGCAAAATGTGAAGAGTATGGCCGGTTACAGAGCAAACCCACAGAAGAGACATCCATGATGAACATAATTAGTCAATCAACTGTACATTCCAAAAAGATCTACTACATGCAACGTTTCTACGTCTTCACTGATGTGTGGTGGAAGATGAGTGATGGGTTTCACAGTTCTGAGTCATCTAATGCCGATAGTCATTTTTTAGTATTACGTTTATTATTTGTGTGTTGGAGCGGGGAGTGCTGTATGCTCCAAGGTGCTCATGGAGACTACAACTTTTAGTAGGTCCTACGCATTGAAGCTGAGCCGTCAGGCTTGGATCCAGATGCCTTTACCAGCTGAGCCATCTTGCTGGCCCCTTCATACAGTGTCTTGATGTTTTATTAAGTCACAGGGTAAATGGGAACTGGGATTGAAAAACCATGTCTTCCTCGATTTGGAGACTTGGAGAAGCCAAGTCTCCTGCAAGCGTTGCAAACTGTAACATGAAATATTGTCTTTATGCACAGAGCAAGGTTGACAAAGGGGCAGCAGGCAGAAGGGGACCGTGACCACTGGCGATAGGAAATAATAACTACTTATTGCTTCAATAAGTTATATATAACAAATACCACTAATATGCAAAGGTCTGAAACTACAGCAATGTATATTTATAGCTTTTAGTTTCTCTTTATGTTTAGCTATATAGATGTGCTTCTGAGCTTCCTGGCTGAAATAAGATAGATGAGGTTAAAGTATAGAACTGTTTTAAAGAGACAGCTACTTCGAGGCAATCTTTCCAGAAACCCCCACCCCCAAATATTCCTTTTAACAAGCTGTTCTACGTGATAACAAGAGTTACCAGCTAACTTTGTTAGGCAAATTTATATGGTTCCCCAAAAGGCAGAGGTATAAAGCAAGTTGTTACAATAACAACAGTTAACAAGTGAGCATTTCATGTGTACACTTGGCTTAAGCCTTGGTTTATCTAATACGCCAATCCCATTTCTTGGATAGTGCCATTCACATTTTACTCATGAGAAAATTGAGAATTGGAAAGAGTAAGCCATTTTACCAGGAACACCCGTCTGATTTAGAATCGACTCCTGTTTACTGACTTCCGGGCTTATACATCAAGCCGTCCTACGTGATGAGGTTACCTGCTATGGACTAGAAAGCTCTACCCTGAGGGCTTTGTTTCTGTGAGATAAAATGTGCTGGCAAGGGCGGGGGGGGGGGGCGGGGGGGGAGGAAGGATTTGTTTTAGCTAACAATCCCAGGTATGCTTTTCGAACAAAATATGCAGAAATGTAAATGTCTCTTGTTGAGGTTGTCAGAACGAGAAACATTTTTATTTGAACCATCATTCAAGTGGAAACATCACAGAACTCAGAGGTGTATCACTGAGGGTGCTGGACCCCGAGTCAGTCACACAATGGAAGTGTAAGACAAGCATTGTTAAATGAAAGCATTAGTATACCGGGGTTTATGATTGGGACTCTCTGTTTAGAATATTCCAAAAACAGTGGTGGAGTAGCATGAAACGTGTTACTTTAGGCAAGCGGTTTTATTTTCTGGTCTTCATTTCTCCACTGTTGGACCAGTGTTTACAGTGTAGATTTGCTTGAGTATTACGTCAGTTGATACAGGTAAGACACTTGATGGGGACTCTCCATGTACTCAGCAGCCACTGTTACCTTGATTGCTGTTAATGCAAGCAGCGTTAACAGACCACACAGGCTCTTCTCTCTAGTGTTAAGCCCTCGAGTCTTAATTTAGAGCACATCTTTACCTCCAGCTAGGATAGTAGGTCTAAAACACTTAATCTCACTTCTCCGTTAGAAGGGTGTGATTATGTCAGTGAGGATGATCAAAATTTAAGTACAGTTTCCACGAAAGAGTTGATTGACTGTCTTTCGGCAAATGGAACCTGTCTAATTCTTACACTTTAAACTTGAGTTAACTACGCTGTTACTGCACCCACAGACACTAGCTTACTGCCTCGGAAAGGGTCTGATGGGGATCAAGACAACAAAACAATGGAGATAAGGAGGAAATGGACACTCACTGTGTGTAAACTGAGGAGAGATGAAAGGGGTGTGGATGGTCTTAGCTTCAGATGGCCCAACCCACAGTATTTTCACTTTACAGTATCATGGAAGAAATATTAATGCAATAGAAACCATACTTTGGATTTTAATTCTTTTCCAGCTCAGTGAGATGCTGTCCCATTTGTTTTGAGATCCTGGGCTCTGGAGTCTGTATCTTGCCGTAAGCCCAACAGTCTGGAAGGGAAACAATGACCATTACCTGTGCTGTCTTTGCTGCTATGGACTGATGTTCAGGGGTGGATTAAATGAATGTTCCAATTTAGCATCTTCCGACTGCCATGGTTGTTCTCGGACACAGCTGCGGCGTCAGCAAAGGCATGGTCCAGAAGCAGTGCATCCTCACTATTCTGGAGCTGGTATTGTGCTGGGTTTGAACCACCCCAGACCTGATGGTGAGGATGCACATACAATCATAGACTCATACATGTCTGCAGTAAGACTGTCTTCTGGAACTAGAGAAGGCAGGATGCCTGCCCTGACCCTGAAGGAGGGAGATGGAAGACTAACAACTCAAGGCCCCCACGCCCAACCCCTTCTCCATAGCTTTCTCACTTGCCAAACCCAGCTGGAAGACAAGGAACATGGGACCTTTGGGCCTTCGCCCTGTCCAATACCTTGAGGCGAATTGACCATACAAATGGGTAAGACTAAATCCGTAGGGCAAATGGGAAAGAGTTTAGTACTGGCATGCTGGCAGTAAACATGGGGACCACTGGTAAAGCTGTTACTTTTTTCTCCCCTCTTCATATTCCCTAAAGCTGGACACAGAGAAGATTGTCTTTCAAAGGGTAAAATAATGTAAACAACAGTCCTACTTCTCAGGGCCTTTTGGGTTAACTTTGTTCAAGCTATTTCTATAGCTAAAGAAAGAAGCTGGGGAGCTGAGGAGCTCACTCAGCTGCTAAAGATCACTCCACAAGTATAAGGACCCAAGTGACTCCCAGGGCCCATGTAAAGCCATGGATGCTGTTGTGGTATTGGTGCCCCAGCACTGGGCTGGTGGAGATAAGCCGATCCCTGGGATTCCCTCCTAGCCTGGCCTGCTTGGCAAGCTCCATGCCAGTGACACAGTATCAATAAACAAAGTGGAAGGGCCCAGGAGGTAAGGACTCTTGATGTTCTTGCAGAGGATAGAGGTGCAGTTCCCACCACCAACGGTGGTGGTGGTGGTGGGGTCACAACTGCCTACAACTCCAGTTCTAGGAGACTTAGTGCTCTGCTTTGGTCTCCACAGGCTCTTACACATTCATGGTGAACACAAACACATGCAGGCACACACATATGCACATTACATACATTAACAAGTGAATCTTAAGGATGCAATGAGGCAGGCAGTTCTGGTAGGATGACACCTATGCTGTCACATGAATGCACATTCACACACACACACATACACACACACACATCCATATGCACACATTCGTATACACATGTATAATCACACATGTACACATACGCGTGCACACACAGAAAGACAAGGAGAAGAAGCTTGCTCCAGCTCTTGCATTTTAATTATATTAATGTTTTTATGTATCATTTACTCAGCTTTGTATCATTAAAAAAAAAAAAGGCAGACCAGTGACCCATTCCAGATGCCAACTTTAGCAAGCCAGAGTATGCGTTTTCTCTTAAGAATGTCAAGATTTTGAGTCATTTTATTATAAAATTATTATAGCTTCACACACTTCTGAAAAAATAGTTTGTTCAAGAATATAAATAACGTGGTGGAAATGTTTAGTTACTTTTTAACCAATACTTATCATCCCAAGTACATTGTACAAAATGACAACCTAGTGTTTTTCAGAAGGGGTGGTATAGTAGATTCTAACCTCATTTTGTCTCTGTGGTAATCTACTGACAAAGCAGTAAAATATGAATACATTTCTCTCTGCTTACCTGCCTTGTAGAGTAATTCTGAACAATTACAATAAGTACATCCAATAGGCTCCAACAAATAGTTAAACACCTCTGCTTTCACCAAATGCCATAGTTCACAAATATTGTATTACTATGTTTATTAAGTCTATGGAAAAATCACAGTTGAGATTGGTAAGGCTTTGAAACAAGTGCCGATGCCTCCCTTATTCACCGAGAATGTTATTTTGTGGTTGAGTATAAATTTACTCCCGTAGTAGCTATAAAACATAAGGTGCTCAATTGAAAACATTGCCATCGGTTAACTCATTGTTACTGGAGCTTTTGTCCTGAGCCCAGCAGGTTTGGAAGTGAGATCAACAGGATGTACAGAATGGATCCTGCTCTGGGCAAGACACACTGACTGGATGTCCAATTGCTGGGGTACAATAACCAAGATGCCAATTTATATATGCAGCAAAGCAACACAGCAGGCCTTCACACAAAGCCACAGGAGAGAGCAAAACTTGATGACTTGAGTAAAGAAAGGGGACCAAGTTGGACAGTTTGTAAGCTGCTGGCATTCGGTCACTCGTTTCTTCTGGAGGATGCATCTGTCATTTGGCTGGGAATCTCTGAGACCTGGAACTACTAGTTGATATGGAAATATCAACGGGTATTTTCTCATTTCTTTTCTCTACACATTTCTTAAACCAATCTCTCTTTTTCTTTTCTGGTTTAAAAATATTGTCTGCTTTAAGTAGATCGTTCTTACTTTAGGAATAAAATAAAATTTGACTGAAACATATAATTGAAATTATTATGAACATATAACAAAACATTTTCAAAAATACCCTGAGCCACAACCTGCTAGGGCATTGAAGAAACATCCACACTCCCCCCTGACCCCAGTAAGTCTTTGTTGTCCAGTTTTTGGGTGACCATGCTTACCTCACAACAGTCTTTTGACCCCTGACCTTGGTTTTGGGGGCCACCTGTGCCCTTGAGCATCATTTGAACTAAGTACATTTCCATCTCACCTGCCCTCAGGGTTTGACACCTTCATTCTGCTTTGCTCAGCTAATGTAAGTCTTACGCAGATAAGGATCTATTCATAACGTTCCAATCAATCCTCCTCTAAGCCTGCTGCCCTCAAGAAAGAGGCCCTTCTATCAAATGAGACGAGTGAACTCCCAGGGTTGTGGTGACCTTGAGGTATATCACAGGTTGTCTTTTGGGATCTTTTCTATTCTGCTCAAACCAGAGCAGAGGCTCTGACAAGACAACCACAGACTTACTCATGGGGCACATCACTGGTCCATTCAGTACCAAATGTGACGATATCTGCATCTCATCTCCTCCTCCCAAGTCTCAGGGATCCTGGAGGAAGGCAAACCGGAAAGACTGTAAGCGCTCAGGTGGTGGATGACTCCAGCAAAACAGTGCTTCCTGGACAACGCACGGCAGTTGCACATTGAACTCACAGTAGATGCACCTGCGTTCAGAAGACAGCACAAAATCAAGCCAGGAGAAACCCTGGGGGCAGGCTCAGGAAGCCCCACCCAGAGCTGGGATTACTGGCAGTTGATGGCTGCTTGTGGGGAGTGGAGCAGGGAGTCAGTTTTCTTCCATGACACAGCCCCTGAGAGGCTTCCAGAAGAGGAACCCACATACATGCTTGTACATACTGGTAGCACTAGATAGACTGAGAAAAGTAACATAAGGGAGAAAGGGGTTTGTTTGGCTCAGAGTTTCAGGTTCAGGCAAGTTAAGGAAGAAAACTCCCCCCCCCGCCCCCCTCCCGCTACACAATCCAGGAGTCACTGCCTAGGGAATGGGGGAATGGTGCCACCCATAGGGAGCGGGTCTTCCCACTAATCAAAACAATCCTCAATAGGCAAGCCCATGGTCCAGCCTAATCTAGACACTTCGCATAGGGACTCCTGCCCACGTCATTCTAAAATCTGTCAAGCTGACAATGAATAATCACACCAGCTGAGGATGGGGGTTGTCACCTTCCTGCCTCATCATCTTCCTGCAGTCTCACCAACATCTTCCTGCATCATCATCTTCCTGCCTCATCATCTTCCTGCCTCCACACCTGTCCCGCCATGGAAGAGTAGCCTCTCAAACTGGTGTTTGAGTAGTTAATATGTTCATAATCTGTATATTTCCTAAGAAGAGGTGTATGATAATTTATAAGAAAATGTATGGATATAGTAAAAGATAAGTCTAGTAATGAAAGTGTAAATTGTTAATTAAAGAAGTCAATGTACTCCACTTTAAACATCAGCAAAATCTTATTGTTGAGAAAGCTTTTGTTCGATATCAGATAGTTCTTCATATTTTCCCACCTCCCATGTTCACTAGATTATATTATAATTTTGCTTCCGCAATATGGGGAGGAATCTAATGGATGGCGCTTGTATTGTGTGGTTGCTTTTCCTATGGACATGATACCAGGATGGTCCCTGGTATCCATGGCAACTAGAGCAGAACAGTCCTATGGCAGCTGGGTCTATGGTAATGGTGATAAAATTATTGCCTTCCTAGACGGTGCAGGAAGAAAGGGTTAGGAGATCCTCACTTGAGAACCCTCCTCCAGAAGCAATTAATCTTGAGAGATGCTAGAGTATATGAGGTCACTATGCATGGTGGAGAGGGGACTGGTGAGGATGCAGTTGTCTGGGGGTCACTAATGTTCCCATAGTAACCCCTCATCCATGCTCTAAGCATGTCCAATGAGCTCATCACTCTTACCTTTGACCTGTCATGCCCGTGGCTGTGGATTCTGTTGTGGATGCCCATCTAGGGTGATTACACATTTGATTTCCCCAGGAACAGTTAACACAACATCTTGCTATTTTATGGTTAGCACAGAAGTCGTTGAACCTGCCCAGTGGTCTTCTAGTCTTTGATGTCTAAGGAGGGTTCCAGATGCACCCCTATAGTGGCTTGTTCTTTCACTCCAGACACCACCATGCCAAAACCCACAGCCTTTGTGAAAGCCAGAGCTCCTGACAAGAACACAGCCAGCCCTTAGCTGAGACCCTATACTCAGTCTATGTGTCTCTTGTTGTTACCAACAACTGATTCTCAATGCTGTCATGTCTCTCAGTCCCAAAGTCTTGGAACTGCAATAGTGCTTGGTCAGACCATCTTCTCTTTGCACTTGATGTCAGAGCATAGATCCCAGCCACTCGCTATTCCTAGTGCATCGCTTTCTTCTCTCAAAGCTTGGAGCCTTTCACCCAGAGGCCTGTGGGAAAGGATGACTTACATCTCCAGTGCTTAAAGTACACTGTAACTACCAACTCTCCCCAAAGGCAGTGACTTAAAAACTCTGACTTGAAAAGACTCTGTGCTTTCTATAAGGAAATGAAAAGCGGGAGTTGTATCTGCAACAACTATACCTGCAACTATGATGTTGAGTAAGTTGTTTTTAATCTAAGTAGCACCTGAATAAAATATGATCTAAGCAGTGAAAGGATGGGGCTGTAAAGCACTGGTGCCAAGTCGTCTCAGGCTCCACCACTGACCTAACACACATGGACTAAAAACCAGATCTCAGAAACTGGCCTTGTCCTTTGCAGGCTGCCTGCAGGGTTGGGTTCTTCTTCTTCTTCTTCTTCTTCTTCTTCTTCTTCTTCTTCTTCTT
>OU015751.1:89600172-89621018 GCA_907169655.1 Acomys percivali | reverse complement strand
TGCAGAGTGTGTGTGTGGAGGCAAAACCAAAGCCAAAACCAAAACCAAAACCGAAAGCCTTCTAGAAGATCATGAGAGCTTCATGACCGTGGGAAAGCTTGATGTAACAGAAGGGCTGGGAGAAACGAGCTCAAGGTTTAAATAGTGAGTGGGTTAATCTGATTTACCCTAAAAATATTTTTTCTTTGACTAGCTTGTGGAAAACAGATTGCAAGAAACAAGATGGCAGAGGCAGAATCATGTTTGGAGGTTGTTTACACACTTGCCTTAGCCTAAAATGATTGTAGTGGTCAGAGAGCAGAAGACACACTCAGGAACTAGGTTTGTGTCAAAGATAAAATATATTAATGATTAGTTTGAATTGGGAGTTGAGTAGAAATGGGTAGGAAAGAAGAAAACTCAGAGTTCCTGTGAGGGTTTGTTTTGTTTTTGTTTTTTTTTTTTTTTTTGTTTTTTTTTTTTTTTTTTTTTTTTTTTTTTTTTTTTTTTTTTTTTTTTGTGGTTTGGTGGTGTTGCTGGGCTTTTTAACCTGAAGAAGTGGAAGAGAGTTGGGCTACTTACACAGTATGTTCCTGAGTATGAACACACTCAGAAACATCTGCCATCTTTCCTTCTGTAACCATTAGAGAGACAGAAAGGCAGAGAAAGGCAGGCAGAGAGAGCCTGGCATCCTCAAGTAACACTTTACTTTCCTCCTAGCTCAGACAAGTTACTTTATGAATAGACTATTACAAATTTTGACTTCTACTCAACATGACATTCTCTGATTCTCAAAATTCTCATCCTTGGTCTTTTGTTCCATCTTATTTCGTTTCCATGAAGTAAATATTCTGTTCAGGAAGTTGCATTAAGAAATTCCAAATGTCACCGAGTACCATCGCTGTGGTACATCACCAGCTCTGATGACTAAGCTGTGTTGCGTGAATCTGTGCCTGCAAGAGGCTTTGCTCTTTTGCTCAATACTACATTCAACGTCTAAAATAATGCTGTTACAAAGTATATAATGTTTGTTGGTTGGTTGACTGAACTAATGACAACAGTGAAAATGGGCATGAATGTGATTCTTGAGCTCTTCACAGAGTAGGCTTAAGGAAGAGATTTTAACCTGAAAGCCCAGGTTACCACCCACCCAACATCTTCCTTCCTTCCTAGGGCTCTGTGGAAACCTGGTACACATGGCTCTGCTTGTTCTGGAATGGAGTCTACCTCGCAGCTCCATGTGCTTTCACAGTGCCTGTGAAATCACACTTCTACACACGTAAGAATTAACAAAAATCCAGCAAGCAAAGAGTACTACTGCTTGATCATGACCCTCCCCCCATTTTGGAGGGCCGCCCTTAAAAACAATTATTCTGTAAGCAATTCAGAGAACTCTTGAGACTGGGAAAGTGGGGAGACAAAGGCTATTTTCCTTGACAGTGTTCCCGAAGAAGAAAATAAGAGAAATTAGGCATTTTGGTGAAATGAAAATCAACATATATCTCAATGTTCTCAAAGTTTGCCTCAGAACAATCCGTTCAGGCTGCTGAAACATCCAGATTGTTTTTAAATTGATCTTAAAAGTAGGAACACATGGAGGTATTATGAGGTATTATGACAGACATGGAAATGAATCTGTCCATATCAAAGGTGTATGAATTATTTATTTTTTGGATAAAATACCAGGTTGAGTTAAGAGAAGAGAATTACCTAGAAAGATTATGCCATTATAGAAATGGAGACAAGTTGTGATGGTGCCAGAATATTTTAAAAGCATAATATCTAAAAATAGAAAAAGAAACAGGCCAACCAGGACCAAGTGAGTGGCGGTGTATGAATGAAACAGGAAATTAAAAGGAAAAGGGAAAAGGCATATAAAAAAGCAGTAAACTCCTGTTATCAGGACAGAAAGGCAAGAGACATCATCATGACCATCAAAAATCACTAGGAACTTTGTTTGTTAATAAATTAATGTTTGCATAATCTTGAGAATGAGACACCACTCTATAAACATGATATCAATATTAAACCCAGAAAAATAAAATAGTTGTTTGTAGCATAAACTGTCTAAACTTACTAAAGTCAGAACAATAGAAAAATACTTTCTCTCTCTCTTTCTCTCTCTCTCTCTATATATATATAGGAGAATATTGCAATTGTTTATAGTAAACCCTTAGAAAACAGTGGTAGATAAGCACACGGGAAGGAAAATAAGAACAGCATGAATAGACACTGCCCAACACAGACATGATCATGACCAATGACTTTACTCCTACCATCACGTAAATAACTTTGAATTAAAAAGGAAGAATAAGACATTACTCCCCCTCTGTCAATTAGTAAAGATTAAAAATTAGAAGGCCAGTGTTTACTAGGAAGCAAGGAAAAACAGTGTCAGAACTATAAGTTCATCTTGTCAAGGTAGAATTTGCCAATGTTGATTTTAAATGCTTAATATTTATTTAAAATATTTCTTTTGGGGTTGCAGAGATGACTCAGCCATCAAGAACAAATACTGCTCTTGCCGAGGATGCTAGTTTGGGCTCTGGCATCAGCTGATTCACAGCTGCTTGTGAAAGATACACTGCCCTCTTCTGGTCCCTGAGGCCAGGGCACTCATGCTTGCACTCACTTGCTCATACACACACTCACAGACAAAATCATTCACATTAAAAATAAAATAAAATATTTTTGAAAATTATTTGGATACTTGAATCCCAAGGATAAAAGTTAGGATGAAGTCATAAAAATTGAATGGAGAGACAGCCTCTTAAAACCCATAATTATCTTGTAAAATATATCCTTGAGTTAGCTTTCATTCATCATAAGTTATATTGCAGAAGAGGATAAATTAGCAAGAGGAACTATCCAGGTGTTATTGTTTAAAGTTAAAACAGCAGGTCATAGTGTTTCCTGTACATAATTGCTGCAAAACAAAGTTGCGTGTATAAGAAGTGTGGGGGAACACATAGCAAGGTGTTAATGAGGCCGTCCTTTGATGTTGTGACTGTAGATTTTCCTTAATAGTTGAATGCTAACATTCTTTGTGTTTTTCCAAGTTAAATTGTTACAATTTTAATTAACAATAGAACTTTGAGTCAATGCTATCTATCTCAGTGACACAAAATTGTGTAGAGGATTAAAAACTTAGGCATATACCATGACAGGTGGCAAAATCCAATGGTAGAATGACTTGACACTGGCCTAACACTTTCCGTGTAGTCCAGGCTAGACCATGGAACTCGCTGTCCCTCTGCCTCTATCTCTTAGTGCCCAGGTTGCAGGATTGCTCTACTGAGGTTGGCAATGGAACAATCTTAAGTCACTCTGTGTGGCTTAACAAAAAGGTTCCGGAGCAAAACAGGAATGCACAATAAATGTGGCTTGGCTGGTGACACCCACTCTGGCAATTTGGGTGATCTCCTTTGCTGGCTGGTTCTGGAAACTTCAGAATGTCCTGAGCAGCCATCTGGGAAAGATCACCTCCGGGCAAGCTTGGCCAAACAGGCAAGCATCTGCAATGAGAGACGAAGTGGCTCCAAGTTATCATGCTGCCTGTCACTCATAAGTATCTCAATACAATGCTTTTGAATTTCCTGAATGCTTGGAAGGGAAACGGTTATGTCAAAATCCAAAGACTAGACATACTTAAAAAAAAACACCATCGCTATCTTGGCAGACAGTAGAGACATAAGTATATTTCTTTGCTTCTATTCTTGTAGACAATAACTCCAAGAAGAGAAAGGCATTTCGTCCCATGGCTCACACTGTGGATTTTTTGCAAAAGCAAGGCTGTGTTCTTGAATCATGCCATGAAACCTCTCTCTTACAAAGGCTGACATGGAGCTGTGCTCCAATGGCTGTGCAGCGGGTACAGGGGTTTGTGGGGGCTGTTTCTAAATAGCTCTCAGAGGGGAATGCCAAGAGTTAAGAAATCTGAGTCTGGGATTTTATTGAGTCCCAATTGTGCTTAGACCAAATGAATATTTACTTTTGGTTCAATTTTTTTTCAAACCTCCTTAGTACGAGCAAGACTTTTTTTTTTTTTTTTGTGAATCACATTTACAGTATAATCCAAAACCCCAAACTGGTAAAGGCAGATCTGATTGGCCTGGGGGTGAAGGAGCAGGTGCAGAAAACCAGTGTTCGGAGCAAGTTCCTCTCTAATGGAGAAGGACTGGGGCTAAAAGCAAACACCTGTGCAACCTCCAGGGCTTCACGGTGTAATTCACTCCCAGTACTGGCAGAGAAGTCCTTTGCCAGAGTACTTTTCTGAGTACCACCCTTTCTTTATCATTTCTAGCCTCTCTTCTCAGAACTCTTTTGTGATGCTGCCATCAGAGAAACGGGGTCCGAAGACCAGGTCTTATAGTAGGGTGGACCTGGAAGAAATACAAGCAACACAAATTCCAGAGCCAAGCTTTGTAGCTTTGTGGGGCCTCTACACATCGTGGCCTCTTACTCCCTCCACAATGAAACCAAGTTCCTCTGTATAGTTGTGGGGTATGTGTGTGTGTGTGTGTGTGTGTAAGGGGCCCTGACCAGAGCAGGGACTTTGCAGCCTCCCCTCCCACTGTTACTTAGCAGGGGTGACTCTGTTGGTCTTCCAAGGTCACTCCAGACCCTCTGAGAGAGCCTTTGATTTAGCATGCAAGGCAATTCCCACTGGCTGATTAAATATTTTTCATATTTTATCATCTTCCTGCAGTGAACAGTTTTTGGCACGAAGGGTATTTTTATGAATGTCATAAGTAAACATTGTGGGCCGGTCATAGAGATGCTCATGAACTTGCCAGCCTAGGAAACCTGAGAAGCATTAAGTTTTGACGAGCAAAAAGTAGGTATGGAGAGGTTTAAATGATGGGAATTTGAAAATGCTCATCAGAACAGTACAGCTGTGCACTCCTAATCTACTAATCAGACTCGGAGGGATAAGATTGATTTCAGCCACATATGTGGATATCCAACAGAGTGTGACTGCTTTCATTTTGAATTGAGAACATTTACTAAAGGACAAAGCCTAAGTAAGGTTTTATGTGTGTGTGTGGGGAGGGGGAACTCACCAGTCCTAGATTTTAGACAGAGATAGACTCTTCCACAAACCCAGCAGATGCCTAAGATCTCAAACAGCCACTCAGAGCCTCCAGGAGCCACTTTGGTTAAATAACCCTTCAGAAAAAAAAAAAAAAAACAAAACAAAACACAAAGTAAATAAAGCACATGCTCCACCATGGCATCACAGTCCACTGGCCTCAGAGGAAGTCTGGTGGAAACTGACTCCAGAAAACCCTCCTTGGCATAGTGATTCACCGCTGTGATGTTTTCCTTCTTGGGAACCCACCAAATGTCCACGTGGCCACTGCTGTCTCAGCCACAGGCTTAGAAATTCCCGGGGAAATCCATGTGTGGTGTTACTTGGCAAGGCCAGCAGTTGCCAAGGACACCATCCCAAAGCTGCTACAGAGGACCTGTCCCACTCGCCTCCCATCCCTCATTGCCCTTGGCCCAGGTCAAGTCAAGAAACACACGGGAAACTGTTTCCCTGATCTATTTTTGCCCCGACTGTCTTATGTCACTTCTTCTCAGAGGTGTTCTCTTTGCCCATAGGCTACTTTAAGTCTAACAAACAAGAATCCAAGTAACTTCTCAGTTTTCTAATTATTTCAAGACCACTTATCCAACACTTACTCAAAACTGTTTCTCTTTCTAGGTGTTAACAACTTAACACTATTTGCCATTACCTTAAATTTAAGAGTTTGGCCTAAACCCTGATAGTAGAATATCACTCCCAGGGTTGTGTCAATAAATGTGTTAGACAAGAAGAAGAGGAAGAGGAAATTAAAAATGGAAGGGAGGAAGAACTGTGAGGAGAGAGTGAAGGAGGAATTGATCTGGTGCATGGCTCTCAGTCTTCATCTGAGAATCTTCACCCAGCAGCTGATGGAAACAGAAGAGACCCACAGTCAAACATTAGGTGGAGCTTGGGGAATCCTGTGGAAGAAGGGGAGGAAGAATTGAAGGAGCTAGGTGGGTCACAGACATCACAAGAAAACCTACAGAATCAACTAACCTGGGCCCATAGGGGCTCACAGAGACTGAACCACCAACCAGGGAACATGCATGCGACAGACCTATGCCCCCTACATATATCTAACAGATACAGAGCTTGGTCCTCACATGAGACCTCTAACAGCAGGAGCAAAGGCTGTCTCTGACTCTGTTGCCTGCCTCTGGATCCCTTTCCCCTAACTGAGCAGCCTGCCCTGTCCAGCCTCAGTAGAGGAAGATGCATCTAGTCTTGTTGCAACTTGATAGGCTAAGGCAGGCCTCTGTCGGAGGTCTCTGCGAGTAAAGGGAGTGGGGGATGGGTAAGAGGCGAGGTGAGGTGGGGCACTGGGAGGAGAGGAGGAAGGGGAAGCTCCAATCAGGATGTAAAGGATATTAATGAAAAAAAAGATGTCTAGGTACCACAGTTCCTCCTACTTCCTCTTTGCCTAGTGGGTGTTTCTCCGACTTCAGCCAGCTTTGCCTGTGCTGAGAAGGCTCCTGCTTACTCCCCTCCCTCCGGTGAGTGAGGCCCTTACCTCCCTGCTGGAGCTGTGAAAGGAGATGGGAGAGAGTGTAACGTCCCTGGAGCTCTACAAACTGCCTCAGAAGGCTGGTTCACATCGTTCCTTCCTGGGATGAATCCTGAGGCACCAACAGACCAGCAAAGCAGCCATCTCTGGGGAAAATCCAGTGGGGCTTAAGGGGATCCAATGAAGAAACATGCTAAGTTCATTTGCAGGACATAAGGTCTCCTAAGAGATCTCACCAATGTTAGAACAAGGTCAGGGAGGCAGTGAAGAAAAGGGCAGCCTTTTTAAAAATTTTATTCATATTACATCTCAATTGTTAGCCCATCCTTTGTATCCTCCCATTCCTCCCTCCCTCCCACTTCCCCCCTACTCCCCTCCCCTATGTCTGTATATGCTCATAGGGTATCGAGTCTCTTCTTGGTGACCTGTTATCATTCCTCTGAGTGCCACCAGGCCTCCCCATGAAGGGGACGTGGTCAGAAATGGGGCACCAGAGTTTGTATGAAAGTCAGACCTCACTCTCCACTCAACGGTGGAGAATGTCCTATCCATCGGCTAGGTCTGGGTAGGAGTTTGAAGTTTATTGCCTATATTTTCCCTGGATGGTGCCATAGTTTGAGCAGGACCCCAGGACCCAGATCCGCCCATCATGATGTTCTTCTTGTAGGTTTCCAGGAAGACTTGCCACATCGTGCTTCATGAAGGGTAAGGGTTATTGTGTGACTACACAAAGCAGACCTGTGAGGACAACACTAATGTCTAAGGAGGAGAGAGAGGAAGGAAATCCCAGCTGAGAGTCTCCCGCTGCCTTCCAAGAGCAGGATGTTCAGCTGCCTTGCCTCTGCAGGACCTTTGTGCTGAGAGCCTTAAGAAAGAAGCCCAGGTCCCGTGTTGTTCGCCCTGCCGACTGTATCATATCCTTTCCAGCCTCTTGTGGAAAGAGGGTTGAACATAAAAACCCAGTAGCCCTGGATTCTGGTGACTCATAGGGTCCCTCCATATGTGGAAGCTGCTTTCAAAGTCCCATGTCATAGAGTCTGAGGGAGCTTTACTGAGAGACAGGTAAAGCTGGCTCCAGTGCAATGTCATCGTCTAGTGCTGATGAGGGTTCTTGTCTAGACGGTCTCACACCTCCCCTTCAACCAAGAACTTTATCAAGAGCTCCTGAGCCTAAGCCTAAACCTAAGCCTAACCCTATCCCTGCTGCATGCCTGCAATCCTAGCAACCAGGAGGTGGAGACTGGAAGATCAAGAGTTCATTACCAGCCTCAGCTCCACTGTCAGTTGGAGACTAGTCTGAGATACAGGAGACTTTGCCTCCTATAAAGGAACAAATGGATGGATGAATGAAACCCCCCGGAAGACAGGCACATTTCTTTGATGATTTTTGACAATTAGCATATCTTAACAAGAGTCACTGCATTTCATAATTTGTTTCTTCTTCTGGCAGTTACACAGAATTCAAAGGCCTCCCTAGCAAAAGTATCAGTGGAGCTTACCCGCTGTTTCCACATTCAAAACACGCTAAAGCAATAACAAAAATGAAGCCGTTTCAGATATGCCAAATCTAAAAAATCATTTTTACTTCCAGACTCCACTATTGTGACTGTCTTTCTCGTTGATATTTTTAAATCTTATCACTTTTGGCCACACATCCACATACCACCCTGGGTTATTTATAACGGTAAATCCCGTGCTGAGATCAAAATCCACAATCATTTTTTTAAACCAGGTTTAAATTTGTTTTTGCTGCTTTAAAAAAGATTTTGAAAATATTTTCCAGTGGGTTTTATTTTATTTTTTAAGATCTTGGTAAAAAAAAAAAAGAAAGAAATTGCTCAGAATATAAACTGTCTCTGGGGCTGTCAACCACCACATATTTGGGATAGCTTGCCTTATCCAGGAACCGACAGCTCACTGTTTGAATTATTTGTACCTTAGCTTTGTTATGATATTTTAACACTTTCAGTGTGTCTGTCTAAAAATATAACTGCCATCATTAGCATCTGGCTTCTTGAAAACAAGAGCTCAGTAGTAAATTGACCTTGTATTATCCATATTTTTCTGAGCCTCGGTTTCTTCATATTTGAAGTGGAATAAATAATAGCAACTTTACGGAGTGAAAAATTAAAATATATTTCCTACCACAACAAGTGCACAATAGGGGGTAGCTTAAAAACACTGTCCACAGAATACAGTTTAAAACTAGTGATTGGATGGCAACAATCTTCGACAGGATGTGCGCATGCCTTCTGTCCTCCAGCGCCTGCACACTTTGGGAGAGTAGACAATGACCTCCTTTGACCTTGAACCCGACCCTGACCTGACCGTTGTGGGATGACACTCGTGGGGAGTACTAACCTGTTGGCTCTTTGATGGCACTGAGACATCAACGTTGTCTGTGTGCAGAGTATGTTTACAGTTTAAAATCTGGTTCCATTTTAAATGATTCTAGGATTTTGCTGTAGAAAATAGAATTTGAAATTCTAAGGCGAATCCTGTACATGGCTGCTGATAAGTTTTTCCCTACACAGAGCCAACATAAGAACACTGCAGTTGGCTTTCCTGAGGAGAAATAGATACTTAAGAAGGACAATAGGGCAATAACTTGTCATTTGCTTTGGAGCTTGCTTCGGAGATAATGAGCTACAGTGTGGAGAGCTGGGCGACAGTTACAAAACATCTGATCTCACGTGTGAAGGTTTTGGCTCCTCTACTGTAAGAGGACCAATGCCATCAGGGTTGTGAACTTGAAGGCATTGCCTGAAGTGAGCTTCATGTATATTTTACTCTATCGGGACTATATTCCTCACTTTTTATCCAGCAGACATATTCTTTCTTTAAGTTGTAAGAATAAATATATAAAAATGTAGCACACTAATTTACAAATTTTATCCGGTGCAGCTGCCAACTTCAAGCATATTTGGCTCAAACTATGTTCAGTTCTAAGTTTAAATGCTGCATATGCCCATGTGTAAAGAAAGTTCTAAGTCATAGGATTATAAATGTTAGTCTAACAGAAATTCAGATTACCCAACATGTGCTAAGAAAGGTGCAAAGGGGTAAAGACAAAGCACAAGCATATGATTGTGTATATATTATCATATATATTCATACACATATATACAACCATATATATATACATACATACCGGCCACTTGGGAGCTGTGGTACAAAGGATCCAAGGCTGAGGTAGCTCTGGGTAATGAGTATGTGAGGGATGATGGGAGGGACAATGAGTGCCTGTAGGCTAAATAGCTATCATACTTGCTTTGTGGTCAAAGGTGACCTTCATTAAATCTGGCACAGAAGGGGTCATTAGAAGAGGGTAAAGTTCAAAGGGAACAGTAGACAAGCTTGATCTCACATCGTGGGCAGCTCTTTTCTAAGCACAAGACACTTTCCCTTTTTATGTCTGCCTGAGCACTTGTCTTCGGAGCTCGAGGAAGGCATGATGACCATGCTTCTGGGACAGGCCACTGGGATAAAGGATTGCTGCCCTTGTGACCCTGGGTGAAGGGAGGAACTATATGCGTTCTTTATATTCTCCTTATTTGTGGAAACTGAGTGGAAAATTTGTTTGTGTTTCTGATGACAAGATAAGAGTAAGGCTGCAATGTTTCATTAGTGTCACTGTATGCCCCTCAGGGTGATTTGTGATGACAATAATGATATTAGTGTCAGCCCCTGACGAATGTTATAAGTTCATTCAGAATAATGAATTCCTGCCACTTGACCTAATGTAGCCCCTCGAATCTGTTAGTATCTGAGCAAATTTCTATAGAATCAGATGCATCGGGCCACTAGAGTGGTCTCTAATAGTGTGGAAAGGATGCTGAAGGGTGGTGGGCTAAAATGGGAGAGGCTGATGATGAAGACTGATGGTTTTACTACCCATGGGTCAGAAGGGAAATGTGCCGCTTCTGGGTTTCAAAGATGTTAACTCCGGTAAGAAGGTCACCGGGAGGAAGGTGTGATCTTTGCTGGAAAACACGCTCAACTTGTGCATACTTTAAGGAAGGGAATTAAATGTTGTTTCCCTTTCTTCTTGTCAGAGTGAGAATGTGACTGAACCCTGAAGCCCATCAGATCACTTTGCATAGCAGACCGTAGGACAGTGAAAGGTGACAACTGGTCTACAAGGCAGAGAGGTAAATACCAGACCCTATGCTTTAAGGAATGGCAGACCAATGAGTCCCAAACTCTTTCTTTCACACTAATATAAAAAAGGGGCTGGAGAGATGGCTCAGTGGTTAAGAACACTGCCTGCTCTTCCAGAGGCACTGAGTTCAATTCCCAGCAACCACATGGTGGCTTACAACCATCTAATTATGAAATCTGGTGCCCTTTTCTGGCCTGCAGGTGTACAAGCAGGCAGAGCATTGTATACATAATAAATAAATTGTTAAAAAAAAAAAAAAAGGAGTCTTGTGCTCACAGCCTCTGTTTCTTGGAAACTGAAAAAGTTGTATAGCCTTGTGATTTAAGGACAGCCCAAGACCTGCTCTCAAAAATTAATGACTAGAAAACCCCCGCACTTATAACAACAAAGGAAACACTGATCAACTACAGTAACATCATCAAAACAGCAGGAGAGTTCTGCAGTCTCCTCTATCTTTGTCTTTCTCGCCAGTCTTAGTCTTGAGTGGCGGCAACCTGGTTCCCAGTCCTCTTCTTTAAACCAAGGGGGTGGGAATCAGACTTTACCTGAGAATTATTGAATATATCTTTTCTACTATACCTGGGAATACATGGTGGAGGGGGGCTGTTTTCCGTCTTGTGTAACTCAGAGAGTGGAGGGCAACACAGTGGGGACTTAGCAGAAAACCTAGTGGCTGACAATAAATCCATGGTTGCTAGAGGCGAGACTCTCACTGCGGACACTAACTAAACCACCTCAAGCCAAGGGGGAAAGCTGTGATGAAACTTCTGGAGAGATTAGGGCAGTTAAAAGCAGCTGTCTTTTGGCTGATCCAGAAGCCACATGATGGTCTTGATAAACACTCATGTTAGCAATCTTAGGAAAGCTTAGACTTTCCCCTGCATCTGGTTTCCAGGCTTACAGCAAACCAAAGCAGGAGCATTCAAAGAGGTGACCTCCCCTCTCCCCTATCTTTCTGTCTCTCTCTGTGTGTGTGTCTCTGTCTCTCTCTGTCTGTCTCTGTCTCAGTCTCTCTCTCTTTCTCCCTCTCTCTCTCTCTCTCTCTCTCTCTCTCTCTCTCTCTCTCTCTCTCATCTCCTCCCCCTGGAGGATGTACTTTCTTGTTTACATATATGAAATGAATAGAGGATCTGAGCTCAGATCGTCATGTTTGCTCAGTGAGCACTTTACCCACTGAGCCGTCTCCCTGCTTCTGTGTTCAAGGAATTTTGATCAAAACATCACCTGTACAATACCAAAGAAACGCAGACTTCAGCGAGCACACATGATAAGGAACACTTTGTGAAGATAGCATGAAAACAAACTCTCTAAACAAAAGAACTACTGTTGCATTAAACAATCAAACCAAACGCGAAACAGTGAATACTGAGGGAAGTGGAAAATATGACTTCTGGAATCATAACATTTGAATAATCAAATGATCAATGTTTAACAAGAGAAAAAAATCACAAGATACAATGAGAATAAAATGTCCCCACACAGGAAACTATGACTCATTAAAGTGGACAAAAGAATCAACAATAACTGTCCCCAAGAGATTCCAGACATCAGACTTTCAAATAAATCTTTTAAATGTGGGCAAAGAACTGGAGGAAATCAAGAGAAAAGAAAATGCCAACAGAAGAACTATGAAAGAAAACCCAACAGCAACTCTGGGCCAAAGAGCTACAATAAGTAAAATATGATGACCTCTGGGGTTCAGAAGTGGACTTCAGGTGGCCAAAGAAAGAATCAAGACATTGAAAACAAAACACTTGACAGTACTGAGTCTGAGTAGCAGAAAGGAAAAAGCGTAATGAAACAGACAGAGCTTGAAGGACTTTCAAGACCTCATCAAGAAGACCAATATATACATTTTGGAAATCCCAAAAGGAGGGAGAGAGAGAAAATGGCAAGGAGTCATTTTAAAAATAATATCCAAGTGTCCTCCAGTTTCCTAAAAGACATGAATCAAACAGTCTTGCGAGAACCTCAACACGGTAGATTTGATGAGGCCTTCATGAAGACATCGTTCAATCCGCTAAAGCCAAAGCCAGAGACTTTTTAGCAGCAATAGAGCAACCACTTATCTGACTTCGGCCCCCAGCCAGATGACCCGCCAGCTTCTCAGCAGAAACTAGAAAGCCAGAGGCTGTGGGATGATCTGCTCAAAAGTCTAAACAAAACAAAACCAAAAAAAAAAAAAAAAAGAAAGAAAGAAAGAAAGAAAGAAAACACTGTCACCCGAGAATTCTGTACTTGATGAAGCTGTCCAAAAAATGAGGGTGAAGTTAGAAACTGCTGACTATGCAAAAGCCTCAGTCTCAGCCCACAGGCAACCGCAGAGGAAGCCACTCCTCGAGGACACAGTAGCATATGCCTGCGATCTCCACACTCTGGTGGTGGAGGCAGGAGGTTTGCCACCATTCCTAAGCCATCTTAGGACACCCCATGAATTCAGGGCAGGCCCAGGCTACATAGTGAGTCTCTGTAACAAACCATAGAATCTAAAGGAAGTCCTTTAACTGTGAAGAGGAGAGACAGAAATCTGAACGGAGACATGAAAGTCTCTGCTAGGGTTAGATACATGAGCAAGCATAAAAAAAGTATTCTGAAAAGTTGGTTTAAACTCTATTCTTTAGTTTCTATAGGATTTAGATGGCAAATATATAAAAAATAATTAGAAATCCAATACTAAGTATATAATGTGTAAATATTAACATAAAATTAATAACAAGGTACAAAGGTAGAACTTCATGGAAATAACTTGTATTCTGGAGGTTAATTTTGTATCAATTCAAATTAGACTGCTGTAACTTTAGAGGAGTGTATGAAATTGACAATTGACATGGTCTCAATAAAGAAAATATCTTTAGAATGAATGCACATAAAATTACATAAGAACAATGTCACCACCAAAACTCAACTAAATACAAAAGAAAGAAGTAGTGGGGGATGTTACAGACCCCTAAGGTACATAAGATAAATAGAAAGACAGCAAAATAATACTAGCACACTGATAAGTAATTACACTAACATAATAAACCAACAAAGTGGATTTAATTATCACATTAGAACTATCAGCTACTGACAGGAGACTCACTTTCGACCTAATATAAAACTGGGTTGAAAGTCTGAAAAAATATATTATATCTCTATGTTAACCAAGAGAATGACAAACTATTAGACAAAGGAGAAGGTGCTACAAGGAACAAGAGCACTACGTGTGGTACAAAGGGTTGATTCATGCATAAAGCAAATATTGACAGATTTGAAGAGAAACAGAGATTTCAATACAAAGAGATTTCAGCATCAACTAATGTATAGAACAACCAAAAAATGCATAATAGTAGGCTTGATGGAAATTGTAGAACAACTGGGCCTGGGAGACGTATAGAACATTCCACAAAACTATAGCAAAATACATATTTTTCTCCCTTGCATATGGAACATCACAGAAATATCCAGAAACAAGCCTTAATAAGTTTCAAATATTATATATATTATAATTATATATATAATTATATATTGACCGTAATTGAACAATCAACTAATAAATGACAGAAAGGCTAACATGAAAAAATTAAATACATAGAAACTAAACAAGAAAATTTTAACCAGTTGATCAAAAAAGACACAAAAGGAATTCAAAGTTACTTTGAGATGAATGAGAACAAACGTATAACACACCATACCAAAAGTTATATAATGCAGAAAATCAGTTCTAAAAGTAAATCCTAAGCTAAAAAATCTTACATTAAAAATTACCCAAACTATAATGTAACTTCACTCTTTAAATGAGTAGAAAAAGGAAAACAATTAAACCCACAGTTTGCAGACGGTGAATTAATTAATTAAGCAAAATACAGTATGGTGTGATGGTGAATGTGTGTCTTTAATCCCAGCACTAAGATTAATTTTTAATCTCAGGAGAACAGAGGCAGGCTGATTTCCATGAATTCAAGACTAGTCTGGGCTATGTGGGGAGTTCCAGACTAGCCTTGCCTATAGTGTAAGACCTTGTCTCGAAGAAACGAACAAAGTTGTAGAAAAGTAATAGAGAAAAATCAATTAAAGTTATGGACACACTACATAGTTGGCGAGGCTAACTAAAAGAAAGATAGAAGAGACTCAAATAATTAAAATTAAAACCAGAAGTCAAATTGCAACATTACTGCTGGTTTTATAAAGAGAACACATGTCATAAGGCAGTGGCATCAACATTTGTAGGCCAACAGAAATTCCTAGAAATACCCATGATGGTTGAATCTTCTGGAAACAGGATCCAGGTAGGCTTGTAACTAGAAAAGGTGTTGGATCAATAGTTTAAAGCCTCCCAGTACAGAGAATTGTGGTACAAATGAACTAATAGGTGAATTTTGGGGTTTCCAAGATTGTCAATCTCCAAATATTCTGCCCCCAACACAAAACTTGACAAAACAGAAGCTGTTCCAACCTACCCTCCAAGCCAGGGTTATGTGACACTGGAACCAGCAAAACCCTCCACCCCCAAATAGAACTGTAGACCATAAAGTTCAGCACCGTCTACGAGGTTTGGTTCTGAATCCAGGAGCTGGTGAGCTGTATTCCCAGAAGGCAGGGATGGTTTGGCACTTGACAAACAGTCCATGTAATATACCACATTAATCAATTAATGCAACGAAGTGAGAATATCCACATTGGGTTCATTTGACAAGACATGCGTGTGTCAAAAACTACAACAGGCCCTAACCAGAGAATGTTTTGAACATTCAAGATAACATTAAAAGTAAGTAATATTAGAAAATGAATTCCCTATTATATATAAATTCCAAGGTAGTGAAGCAATTTCTCAAGATTACGCACACAGTAAAGGCTAGCTTTGGAATGTACGCTCAGATTTTGAGATCGCAAAGTCTTGGTCATTTCTACTGTACATGAGGCTTTGGTTTGAGCATCTAAGAAGAATGAAAATGAAGGTTCCAAGATGTGGCCTTAAGAGAAGCCACATAACTGATTTAATAAATGAATGATCTTTGCTGTCTTCATCCTGGTCCCCGTTCCTCACTGATATAAATGCACTGATGAAATGTGGGCGTGGTCTGACTTACTTCATAGCAACGTTGGACTGCTAAGGATGGCGCTGCTCTTCTTCATATCTCCAGGAAAAAATAATGGTGTGGATGGAACAGGCAGAGCAATAATATGGCAATGGTGGCAGTGGCGGTAGAAGCTGCAGAATTTTTTTTAAAAAGTTAATAAACTGTGAAAGCTGGAATCAATTTGGCTTTGACTCAGAGTCATGCTCTGTTTTGAAAAAAATAATCCCTCTAAAGGTTGGTGCCAGCTCACTGAGTTCAGCTATAAATAAAAATAAGAATTATGGTTTCCAATTTTTATGAGTTTTTAATGGGTACATTGTTCAGCTTCCTGACAAATTGATGAAATGCAGACATGCTAAGTCCCCGAAATGCCTGCCACATTTGTTTACTTGGACTGTTACAGGGAATGAGCTTTTGAGATTATGTTCTTTCAGTAGAGAGACTCAAAAAATGTGCTTCTGCATACTTCTAGATTTTCATATGTTAAAACCACTTTCCTATCTGTTACCTTCAGCCCCATAGCGGCTGGAAGCAGGGAAGTAGTCAGCTATCAGACTAGGCCTTCTCTCTTTATGAGTGGGTGATATGTCTAGACTAGTAAGCAAAAAACTCAAAGGGAGGTTCAAATTCTGTGACACAATCTGAGGTGAAAGGTCATTAGCTCAGCCTAGCAGGACAGACCTTTTTTCTCTAACATAGAGATGTGGGATTATTGGCAAGGAGCTCCTGGTTCATGATCTGATTTTTTTTTTTTTTTGAGACAGGTTTCTCAGTATAGTCTTGGGTGGTCTGGACTCTCTTTGTAGACCAGGCTGGCCTCGAACTCACAGACATCTGCCTACCTCTGCCTCCTGAGTGCTGGGCTTAAAAGCATGCACCACCACACCAGGCCCATGACCTGATTTTTACAGGCATATTCTTAGAGATGCAACTTAGTTCGTTCCTTTCTTGACCTCCCATCCTTTTCAGCTTTTCAACATCCTTTCTCTAGTGCTGGTCACAACATAGGGACCGACAGAGGTGACAGTGATGGAGGGGCACTTAAGGTGTGGTGAGCAAAGGAGCCCCTTAGACTAATTCTGGGTGTGGGGTGAGTAGAATTTAAACAGTATGTCAGCTTCGCACTTCAGAACATCATGACATTCTTGGAACCTGAGCTATCAAGATTAAATCCACCCCCTCAGGCTACCAAGAAGAGACTTGATACCCTATGAGCATATAAAGGGGGAGGAATTGCCCCTCAGTCACAGTCATAGGTGAAGGGAGTAAGGGGAAAATGGGAGGGAGGGAGGAATGTGAGGATACAAGGGATGGGATAACCATTGAGATGTAATATGAATAAATTAATAAAATAAAATAAAATAAATAAATCTATCCCCTCACCGCACACAATTCTTTAGAATCTGGAAGTTGAAAATTCCTCAAAGACAAATTGTGCCCTCTGGTTTTGCAGCGTTCACTCCATGCTGTGGGTCCTCTGTGCCCAGAGAAGTTGGGTCTAGCCTGGAGTGTCTTGCCTGACTCAGAGTCAGCTAACCCTGCAATACACACTAACAGTTGCTCAGGCACAGATCTCGGATGATCTTCCTTCTCATGGCCTCTAAGCCCTTCACAACCTCCATTAACTCCCCTTGGAATAAGACATAGGAGACCCCGTGTGGACTGTTGCTCTTGGGCTGTCAGTGAACCAGGGTGGGGCAGGCCTTCAGCAGCATGCTTGTGGCGTGTCCTTTACTCCCTGAGGTCTGTGTTTTAAAAATAGCACAGACACCCCTCCCTGTGCTGGTGACACTCAGACTAAGGAGGGATGAATAATCATATTGACAGTCATTTCGGGATACGCAAGACAGAACAGTGGGTAAAACTCACCCCTAACCATAAAACTATCATGAACTTCAAAAGATGTTTACATTGTAAAACAAAGGCTTGTTCCTTGCTCAATTCCTCTAATATTGTCATACTTTCTTTCTTTTGTCCTGAACAGTTGCTCTCATTGAGGAAGTATCTAGCAGGTTGTTGACTTGCAATTCATTCATGTTAGGAGCGTTTGCACTTTGCGAGCTTACTTGGAAAGGTCTGACAGCCAGCTGGTGTGAAAGGATGTATCAGTTCATGCAGGTCACCAAAGAGTGCAACAAGTGTGACCCTGGTCCTTCTGACAGAAACACTTCCCCTACACATTATAGTAACAGCCCATTTCATGTTATGTAATATACTTTTAAGGGGAATCTGTAAGCATTACGTTTTTTTTTCCATTGCAACTTGAGGATGTATTTTTTTTTTTTTAAACCAGCAGCGGGCTTATTTTCAATAAAGGGTGAAATAAAAACAATAGTTCCAAACTGAGGTGAAAAACAACACATAACCTGACTCTGTTTGGCTACTTATGACCAAGCTAATTTCCCTCTTCAGGATACTGCATGCATAAACGCTGATATAAAGGGCAGCATCTCAGTTTCGGGGACAATCCTGTTTTGATGCTAGCAGTCCACTAAGCCCTGGGGTGGAATGTCTCAGCAGCAGTTAAAGGTTAGCAAGATGACTCGACTTGCCAGTAAATGTCTACAAAGAAGGATCCAGTTATGCAATGTAGGGCCAAGGGTGAACTTGTGTGGCTCTCCTTACCTCTCTCTCCAAACCTCCAGACATAACAAGCATTGCTCCAAGTTGCCTGGAGCCTAGAGGCAGAAAAAATAGGACCGGAGTGCATCATGCCCCAGGTCACAGATCCATAAAACCAAGGCTCATAGGCCTACAGAGGCCAACTTTCTTCGTATACAGACTAAGGTCTGAAGAAGCTGTGTATTGTGCGTGGGAGTGTTAGTAAGAAATCAGGAGGAAACAGAACCTAGACACCCAGGCATTCTGCAGTCGTTTTTTTGGAAATCATGAGTCCTAAAAACATATCCTGAGGGAGCCACTCTTCTATCGTTTTGATTGTTTGAACTTGGTAACTATACTCTGGCTATGCAAATTAATGTTATACTTTGGCAATGAGCGCTGAAATATTTAGAAGTAAAAAAAAAAAAAAAAAAACTTAAGTAACTAGTCTCAAATAGATAGCTAGATAATAGATAGGTAGGTCGGTAGATAGATAGATAGATAGATAGATAGATAGATAGATAGATAGATAAATGATAGATACATAGATAATGCCGGCAGACATTCAGATGGACAGACAGGCAGATTACAAGTAATAAAAGCATATCAATAAATGTTAAGTGATTATGGACAAAGGGTTGCAGGTGTGTTTGTACTAATTTCATTTTTTAAAAGTTCTTAGAGTTTGAAAATATAGAGTTTTCAAATAAAAAGTTGTTTAAAACGTAGCAATAAATAAATAAAATCCCAAGGCTCACAATAAAGACAAGCTCCTCTAGGCCTGTGCCTTGAGTGACACATACTTACCATGGAAAACCTTCTAGTTCCTCTTGGAGGGTACAGAGTTGAGAGAGAACACTTTTCATAACTCATCTGCAAGAGATATTTATTGGAAATGCTTTTTAAAATTACATGAGCAAGTCTACTATTCTTGTCCATTCATATCCATGACTGAACGTGTTTCCTGAGTCAGCTGTAATTGCTCAGTTGAGGGCAGCAGATAGCAGATGCTGTGGAGAAGCTCACCAAACAAGTGGAATCTATGTTGCTACCTTGCAGTTTGCGGATCATCTCATACTTGCTACGTCGTTGGATTCTCCCTGCCAGATTTAAAATTCGCGCTACTTTGTAGTTAAAGAAACCAAGGTGCAGACCATTTCTGAATCATACAGCTTAAGTAGGAAACTTTATGAAGTCTGCACTCTGGTCCTTGCCATCTTGAGTCAAAACAGCGCCCCCTTCAGCCATCGGTGATCATGTGCACACTGAAGGCTACCCACTGTGAACCGCTTTGGAATCCATGCCCCTGGCTGCATGGCTTATTAATAAAAGGATGCAATTAATTTGGAGTGTACTTTAAGTTCTGGCCACGTCTTATTTCATTAGTTAAATAGATACAAGGGACTTAAAGGGTTTGCTTTGATTTTCCTATTCTGGTTAAGAATCTATGTTTGTTTTGTCATAAAGGGAACATAAACATTTACTCCTCCCTGTAAGGTCCCGATGACAAACAAGAGGCCCGATTCTGCTTGCCTAGGTTTACTCTTAGGAACCAATGAGTCTCATGGGCTTCCTTACAGGTGAGGGGTTCCTTCCAGGCCTGTGGGCGCTTCTCCGTCTAAGATGCAGCATGTGGAAAGCTTTTACCCGGATGGATAGAGCTTCCCAATGGTGCCTTGCCTACGGCCATAGACAGAGGCCATCCACCCTTGTCCTCTCCAGCCAGTGTACTAGGAGTTCTCCCTGAGGCCAGGGTTTCCACAGTAGGTGTTAGTAGGCGGTAACACACACCGCTGAGGGTCTGTGACCCTCCCTACTCATCCATGACGATGTGTCAACAAGTCCATTTGGGATACCCTAACCCTCCAAGATGGCGTCTGTTCAGCTCGGAAGATAGACACACACACAAGAGGCAGGAACCCAGGAGATAACCTAATCTAAGTTTGTCATGCTTGGAAATGAAAAAGTCAACACCAGACACTTCAAGAAAAAGAAAACTTGCAGAGCTGGTTAAATGCTGAACCAGGACTGGGGAGCCAGACAATTGAGCATCACCTTGGACTGCTCTTTCTAGAAAACAAACTGCATTTGATAAAAGGCTTTTGATCATTTCACATTACTACTTTTAAATATCTCAGGCAGCTTTCTTTTTTTTTTTTTAAGTAGGTTTCAAAGGACCTTTTTGAGTATGTTGTCATTTGTAATATAATCATAAAAGTTTAACAATTAAGTGCATGTTTCCAGAAGGAGAGGGAAGGAAGGGTAGCCATTCTGTAGCCTGTTACAATTTTCTTCCCTAATCAAAACTATAAACCCATGTGAGAAACTAGAAAGAACCCCAGATCCCGACTGCCAAAAATGAAAACGAGTTGGAGAGAGAGAGAGAGAGAGAGAGAGAGAGAGAGAGAGAGAGAGAGAAAAGAAGAAGAAGAAGAAGAAGAAGAAGAAGAAGAAGAAGAAGAAGAA
>OU015751.1:89569295-89592615 GCA_907169655.1 Acomys percivali | reverse complement strand
ATAATAATAATAATAATAATAATAATAATAATAATAATAATAATAATGTGCTCATAAGTATTGATATTTGATAGCCTAGAAATCTTTTTAAAGTACTTTTCAAAAGAATAAACACTATCAGAGGCAGGTAAGTGTTGAGAGAACTTAGAAACCCGGAAGCCACTTCACTTGAGCTGCCCACACTCTTTTCCCAACAAAGCACTGAGTAACCTTCAACCCCACCTGCATCAAGCTGCACATACCCCATTCTTTAAATAAATGCAGATGGTCACTCCAAACTACAGCTCCCTAGCAACTTCTAGTAACTCCCATTCTGTGATTAACTATGACCTGGAACATATCTAGGAACTAGGGACAATGAAACAATCCAGCCTAGGCTTATTTAAGGCACAAGTGTAGTAAGGAAAAGTGTGTACTCAAAATAAGGTTTTATAGAAAACCTCAACTGGCCAGGTGGTAGTGGTGCACACCTTTAATCCAAGCACTTGGGAGGCAGAAGCAGGCAGGTCTCTGAGTTTAAGGCCAGTCAGGTCTACACAGTGAGGTCCAGGACAGCCAAGGCTACACAGAGAAACCTTGTCTCAAAAACAGACGAAAGAAAGGAAGAAAGAAAGAAGAAAGAAAGAAAACAAGAAAAAAAGAGAAAACAAAACCTCATCTGTAGCATCTTATGTCTACGTATAATTTAGCTTGTATACGATTACAATCAGGTGCATCGTGTAAAAAGGCATACACGGGAAACAAAGGTTTATACAACCCAAGCCTGTTAATCAAAACAAGAAAGATCTATGCTTCAGCCCTTGGCAACCAACTTCTCCTCCTGGACCTCATAAGACACCCCTCCCACACACACACACTGGTGGCTTGATGCTCTTGACAACACTAGCTCAACGAGCCTGCTGCTCTCCTCAGTGCTCCTGTGCTTTTTTTTTCTTCTGAATGACACGTCTTACCATTTTGATACTTTTACTTCTTTTATTATTTGAACAAGAGGCTAGGAATCTAGAAACATCCAGTCCAGAGAGACCACCAGTAGTACTTTTACATTGCTCTGCAGAACAGCGTCTTATGGGCAACAATGTACATCTTTTGACTCCACAAATGACTGCAATTTGTATCCTTTTCTCAAAGCTGGTCTTTAACTCACTAAAACAAACATACAATCTCCAATTATGTCATCAGTACCCCATAATAAAACTAGGTCAGAGGACAACTTGAGAGAGGGAGATCTCTCCTTCCACTGAGCGGTTCCTTGGGATTGAACTCAGGCCCTCAGACTTGGAGGCAAGCAGCCTTACCTACAGAGCCACCTCACCAGCTAAACTTGCTTCTTAAATAAGTTCTCCCTGAGATTCAGTTCTTTCCCAAGGCCCAGCAGCAGTTTTGCCCTAGCTTGGGTCTTGCATTCCATGCCAAAAAAATGTTTCCGTATCTTACTCTTTAACTCGGAAAAACTCGCTGCTTAATAACTCAAAGCCAAAGCTTCTCTGAGACACCCTCTTCTCTATTATGAGATGAAGAGGATGGATAACGGAGTCAATATCACATGGATGTAGTCAGACAAGGTTCTCAGCTGAAGATGGAGACAACCGTGGGTACCTTGAGCTGGAAGGGAATCTGTTACAGGGCACTTGGAAGCTTTATAGCTGTGCGTAAGGCCAGGGAGACAGAGTCCTCAAGGGCACCTTCAGAACTTTACAAAGTTACACTCATAGATGAGCTAGCTGGGCCAAAGGAAAACATTGGTTCTGCTGATTTGCTATTCTCCCTCTCCAGTCACTCCTGCTATGATCCTGGGTACTGGTGACATTCTGGCTACCTCTGTCACTGTGGCTGTATTCCAGGTGCAGTGAACTGGTTCCACATGGATAAATAGACCATCCATTGATTGATGGATGGATTATGGTCTGAGTTATAGGAGTAGACACAAGGAGAATCTAACTATCCTCAACATAGAAAGGATTTCTTTTTTTAAAAACTTTTATCTGCATTTATTTTATGCAGAATTTATTCCTGTGCCATCAGTTTTTGTTTCTTCAGTTTCTTCTAGGATATCTTCTTCTTCTGTGCCACCTTCTCCTCTGGCTTTGGAACAATCTGCTCCTTTTCAGTGAGGATCATCTCGATGTGGTAGGGGGAGCCCATGTATGGGTTAATCCAGCCATGGGCTCTGTAAGTTCGTCGGCGCATCTTAGGTGCCTTGTTCACCTGAATGTGTTCAATGGCCAGGGAATCTACATCTAAACCCTTAAGTTCAGCATTACTTTCTGCATTTTTAAGCATGTGCAGCAAAAACTTAGCACTCTTTTTTGGCCACCTACCCTGAGTCCAGCCCTACTGTTTGGCCTGGGCGCACCTCCCAACTCCACCATTACACAGCTGGAATGGCACACATTGCTTCTTTAAAGTGACATCTTTCAGATACTTGGTGGCTTTTCGGATATGCATACCCTTGATGGCCTGTGCAGTTTCCCTGGTGTTCTTAAAGTGAACACGAAGATTTGAACCTCTTGATTTGCATGATTTTGTAGAGTTTTCCGGGTCAAGTGAGTAGCGAACCATCTTCGCAGGTCACCTCGGGCCGCTTACAGGAAGAGGAAGATAGAAAGTGTTTCTACACCACAGACTAAGAATTGGATACCTAACAACATAAGCCCTCTCCTAATAAGAAATGCTTATCATAAACATCTTTAAAACAATTCAAACTCAAGACAATTAAAGCAAAGCTACCAGTTTCCCCAGAAAACTTTTGCCCGAGACATTAGCTGCGTGTACTCAGGATATGTGGCTCACGTCACGAGGCTGGACTTCATTACTTGTTTGCCTTTATTAACTAATCACATGTGCCTGACTGTTGACATTGTGTCCACTTCTTTCCTGTTGTCCTCGCACAAACGTTTGTTAGATGTGACCAATGACTGAGTGGTCTGAAGGCCAAAGTCACCACAGAGAGAATTATTGAGGTGTAGGAGAAAATAAGCTTGATCCAAATTCTTCCTCTTCAGCTGGGCCATTAATCTGTGCACTCAGGAGGCAGAGGCAGGCAGATCTCTGTGAGTTCGAAGACAACCTGGTCTACAGAGACAGCTGAAGCTACACAGAGGAACCCTGTCTTGAAAAAACAAAACAAGACAGAATTCTTCCTCCTCTGTGTGATGGTTGTGATGCCTTTCCCTTGTAATTTTCAAATGAGCTTCAATTTCCAGAGAGAGCGCTCCCTACCCTGTGAAAGCTAATGATGGGGCATAAAACCCATGGCTAAGGGCCTATCTTCTATTAGACAGAGACCGTGTTCGCAGTCAGTGCAGCCTCTGATCTTTTATTCTTTCAATGTAAGGCAGATCACAACACTCCAGACACTTATGATAATTACAGTATATTTAGTTAAAATGTTTGAGTATTTCCATATGTTGATGAAAGAAACACCCAGCAAATTCGTCTTGCTTTGTACATGCGCAGGTCTGCGGGTGAGGGTCTGTCACAGCTCAAAGAGACCTATTTCCCTTTGCTTTTGATTGTGAAACCCAGCATATCCCTTGAATGTATGAAACAATAACAGAGACAATGAGCTGTTGTTCGAACATTTGCAAATTTCCAAAGAGGATCACGAGTGCCTTTACTCCCCCTTAGCCCTGTGTTAGGAAAATTTTCAGTGCGTGGAGGTTGTTCAGCGCTGCATCCGATTGCATCATCCGTGCAGTTCTTAATGAGTTTCTCTTTTGAAAACGCCAACCACTATCTTCAACTGAAAGCAAAGAGCTCCTGCTACCACCTTGGTGCTCCTAACCCTGAGACATTACTCATCTCTGCGTTGCTTTCTTCCATAACAATTTGCCACTTTCTATGCTACTGCGTAATATAACGTTATTTATTCTGATTCCCCCCTCCCTTCCTATGAAGAGTGAGCTCGTTACCTGCTTGGCTCTGTGATGTCCTAAGGACCTCAGGCGACACCTAGAATGTCTTCAGGGTGCCACTGTTGTCTGTCTAATGCATAACCCTCCAGATGCCATTGAGACCAGCTGTGGCATGGAGACTCCAACACAAGTGCAGAGCCTGGGTGGCCTCCAAGTGGTACTCAACTCCTGGTCTGCGCCCCGCCCCGCCCCCTTCACCTCTAAAATGCTGCTTTTTTCAAAGGCTCCAAAATTTGGTCACAGCAAGACCTCACATGGTTCCTCACAGCTTCGTATATTCCAATTTCCTCGCATAATTGCATCTTAACAAGGAACGGAGTCTCTAGCTGGAGAAATACAATTTTAATTGCAAAAATTCCACCCCAGCTTTGTCTTCACGCGGGGCTTATATGTTCTAGCAGGAGGTGACTTTAGCTTAGTGAGGACAAGCCCTTCTGGTTATCTGCTTATCACACAGCGCTGCTAACGAGTGCCTCTGTTGTGAACAGACATTTCTCCCAAGAAGGCTGTGTCCTCTTTCTGAGGCTGAAAACAATGTTGTTGTGTGGGAAATGAGACAGACATGTCAGTCTAGCTCAGACACCCTGTGTTTCCATCAGAGGCTCTAAACTCACCTTCAGAACAATTTGCTTTTACTTTCATCTTTATGGGAAATCTATGGCATCGTCATCAACAACAACAACATCCCATGAGATGTGGCATTGAATTATTTAAAAATTTCCTGGCCAAATACAGTAAGACTGTACCCATCTGCAAGTCATAACTGGAAACCACAGTACCCTGGAACTGAGTCAGTAAATGGGCTGGTCCTAGCTGTTTCAAATCACCTTGTTAAAAGTGTCTTTTCAATCCCTTGTTTTCCTCTTGTACTCTCTAGCTGCCTGGGCACACGGTGGAGGGCCTCTGGCACAGTCTGGTTCTGTGCCAACCAAGCCTTGGGTATTGGTGAGGAGAGGCAACCCAGCTGGGGAGGGAAAGGATGTGGGTAGAAAAGAACAGGGCTGAAGAAACATTACGTGCCTGCGCTATTGTTTTCTAGCTAATTCTATTACTATATTTTTAAAAGCCCTATTCATTTGAGAACATATTTATGCTACCTTTACACTTGATTTACTGTTTGGCTTTGTATAAGACTTTAAAAAAATCTTCTCTTCCCCCATAATTTAGTCCCTGGTTGTACTAAAATATTGCATAAGAATCTTTAGAGGCTTTTACATATTTGTCCATATTTATTGTTCTGAACGTACTAATTGATGAGCCTTACTGTGAGTTTTTCAAAACTTTTTTTAAAAATTATTTTTGGCACATATGATGTCACATATCTGTAATCTCAAGAGTTAGAAGGCCCAGGCAGGAGGACTGCAAAGTCAAGGCCAGCCTGAGCTACATGGTAAGATTCTTGTCTCTAAAACCAAACAAAAAGTAGCAAAATTTATTTGAGTGTAAGGATTCAAATTGTTCTTTTAAGTGATTCTTCACTTGAGAAATTTTCTCGTATTGCTTTTGTTGCACTTTTTTCAAGTCAGTGAACCTCTAACAACAAGTCAACCGGCATGACTAGCTCTTCACCTGTTTTTAAATATACCATCAACTCAAAAGGAAGCAGATGAGTGTCTCGCTCAGGCACCATCAGGTAAGTTTCCTGAGGCTGCAGATAAGAGCAAATACAGAGACCGCAGCCAGACATCATGAGGAGAGTGAGAGAGCTTGGAACACCAGCCCTAAACAGGATTTCTCCATCAAATCCCTCCCCTAAGCGTTCAAGGAACCCCAAGAAGAGGAGGTGGAAAGACCATAAACTCCAGAGGGGATGGAGGACACCAAGAAGACAAGGCCTTCTAAATCAGTGTGATCAGAGCTCAAGTGAACTCATGGGGACTGAGGCAGCATGCCCAAGGCCTGTGTGCGGCTGCACCAGTTGGAGCCCTAGAGAGGAAGGAAGTGGACACATGTCCCTATCCCTAGCCCAGTAGATAAACTCTTGTAAATGTAGCTTTAGTTTCTTCCAAGGGAGTCTCACTGGGCAAACAACCTACTCTAAAGGGAATGATGAATGCCCAATAGCAGATGGCCAACTGAGAATGAACTCAATGGTATCTTTGGGGATTCCTTGTCTCATATTGTTGTGACATAACTCTTCTTCTTTAAAAAAAAAATATATACACACACACACACGTGTGTGTGTGTGTGTGTGTGTGTGTGTGTGTGTTCAACATTTTGCTGACCATGTCCATATACTCATATACTCATGGGGGCACCCACTGGAATATAGTTGGCCTACCAGAGACCACACACTAATTCAAAACTGACTCTCCTTTCTCCAGAAGCCTTCAAGTGTCAATCACTCCTCGGCTGTGGGTGGCCATCATGAACCCTTTCCTCTCCATACTTAAGTATTAACTGGCTTGATCTTGTGCAGATCTGTGCAACCACTATAGCTGCTGTGAGCTCCTGAGTACAGCAGATCCTGCCATCTCCAGAAGACACCAATTTTTGGTCTGGTCCTTTCTGGCTGACTCCTATACTCTTTCTGCCACCTCTTTTGCCATTGTCCCTGAGCACGGTTGGTAGAGAGTGTGATGTGGAGGTCTCATTGTGTATAAGCAATCCACGGGCACCTAGGTTTTCTAAAGGAACATAGTGTGAAGCTGCCTTCTAAATCCTAGCTTCTCTGTCCTTAGATTAATGAACCTCCCAGACCTTGTGTCCTTGTGCAGTGGATGGAGGTTAATAAAGAGATTCACAAGTGGCCAAAGAGCAGGGCGTAAACCTAGATTTTCCCTCAGTATTTCTATGTCTTTATTAAATTGTATTTTCATATCACTGGATGGTTTCTTATCTCATTCAGCTCTCTGTGTTCTCTTGGAAAACATTTGGGCCCTTTTTGAGTTGTTTTTCTACATTTATAATCAGTCTTTTGGATTCCTGCACCCAAAGTTTTGTCTAAGTCATTTTGGTCAGGGGTCATTACTGTAAGGTTGATAATTTTTGCAGGAGACAAGATGTCTTGGTTATTCCTGTTACTTGTGCTTTTGCAGTAGGGTAAGCCCATCTGGAGTTGTTTCAGTGGTTGTGTTTGAAGGGTTTAGAAAGACTAGTTACAACACAGTTGTGGTGGTATTAAAGTGGGGTTCCAGGCACCAGGCTCAACTCCAGTCTGCCCCAGTGGGCTGAGTCCAATCTAATGGAGGTTTCTGGGGTTTTGATCAAGTCAGTTCAGGGCTGAAGAATTATCTGATGGGCTGCTAAAGTATTGCTGCCCTCTTTGCTTTGCAAACTCTAATCAGCCCCTCATCCGAACACGGCCTATATGTCGACTTATCTAGTTATTCCCCCCTTTTCTCTTTCTTCTTTTCTTTTTAAAATCTGGGTTTACAACTTCTTTCATGTAAAAGATTTTTGGTTTTTTTAAAAAGAAATTTATTTTATTTTGTTGGTATACATGAGTGTTTTTCCTGCATGTATGTTTATACACTCAGTACTGAAGATGGCTAGAAGAGGCTGTCAGATCCTCTGGGACTCGAGTTACAGTTGGCTGTTAGCATCCATGTAGGTCCTGGAAACTGCACCTTGCTCCTCTAGAAAAAAAAAACAACTGGAGATTTTAATCACTGAGCCATCTCTCCATCCCCTTTGTATGATTTTTTTTTTTTTGAGAGGGGGTTGCTCAGTGTAGTCTTGGCTGTCCTAGACTCACTTTGTAGACGAGACTGGCCTCAAACTCACAGAGATCCACCTGCCTCTGCCTCTGCCTCCCAGAGTGCTGGGATTATAGGTGCATACCACCACACCCAGCTATATGATTTATTTTTAAATAAACCATTTAGCATCTAAAATTTTTCTGGAGACCGCTAGTCCAAATATTATTTAAGATAAATCTCCTATGACAATATAAATCTCCTATTATGTCTAATGACTGTGTTATTTGCTTATTCATTCAATAAAAACTTGATAACTTTCCACTCAGGTGCTGAGGTCCTAGTTGATATAAAGAGACTTTCTCGCTTATGCTCGTTCAAAAGATGGCAGTACCCAGTGACTCAGGCCAGTTTGAGAGGGCTGCCAGAATGAAAGGCCCCGGGTAGGATGATTTCTAACAGTAAAAATGGACAGCCTTGATGTCCTAGGAGCTGGAAGTCAGAGGGGCAGGACCCAGCGGAATTGACTCCTGCTGAAGGTTGGGGGTGGTCTGGCTTCATTCCTGGTGGCTTGCTCGAATCTCTGGTGCTTTCTGGTGTTTTGATCTTTGTCTACGTCATCGTGAAGCGCTCCTCTCATGTCAAGAGCTTTTCTTTATACCAAGACGTGAGTCACGGTGGACAAGTGACCACACCGTGGCAGCGACTTTTCTTATTGTTGTGGTAGAAACTACTTGAGGGAAGAGCACTTTACTTTGGCTCATGTTTTCAGGGACAACAGTCCCCCACAGCAGGGACGGTATGACGTTGCAGCTCAGTGATTAGCAGCAGAAGGTTGTCATTTGTTCACCCCGTGACTGAATTGGAGGCAAAGGCCAAGATTGGAAGCAGGGCTTAACTATAGCTGTCAAGGCCTGTTCCTAGTGTCCTCTGTCAGCCACCAAGGCCATATGTCCTAAAGATTCCACAACCTTCCTCAAACAAGGCCAACAGCTGGAGAGAAAATATTCAAATACATGAGCACATGGGTGGCAATTCGCAGTAAGAAACAATAACAACAACAGCAGCAGAATTTCCGCCTGGTAACCCTTGTATTAAAAAAAGAACCCTATTTCAAAATAGTCACTATCTGAGGTATTTGGAGAAAGGAATTTGCCATATGACACAATTCAACCCATGCTACTCAGGAACCTCCCTGTCATCCACGGCGCCCATCTTCATCTTTGTTTTCCACACCCAGTCCACCCGAACGTCTTGCCATTCTTACCTTAAACACGCTTTGGTTCTGGGTGTTTCCTTTTGTTTTGACCCTGACTTTTTTACTCTGGCTCCCCAGCTGCTGCGATAACTTCCTCCCTGGCCTCTGTCTCCACTCTAGGTCTTTCCCAATCTATTTTCCATATGCAAGCCAGAGAACTTCCAAAGTGCGTATTTGATCCTATCTCTCTTCTTACGACACTCAGTGACTTCCCACTGCCTAGGGAAAAACTCAAAACCCCTTCATGTGGCCTGTAAATGAATTAGCATCTATTCTCCTCTGCAGCCTTGTCTCCGTTTTGTTCCTCTTGTGTGCTCTGAGGTTTAGCCAAACAGGAACTTCTTTCTGTTCCATGATTTCACCATTCTGGTGCCTCTAGGCATTGAACACGCAGTTCCCCGTGAGGAGAGCTCTCCTGAGCTCCATCTCACAGATGCTTACTCACCCGCGTGACCTCAGCATTCATGGAGACCAGCTTCCAGGAGGCTGATCCTCACTAGTAGACTCAGTGGTAGCCCTAAAAATGATACACTCACATCTTACTACTTGCAGCCTGTGGATGTTCCCTCTTTGGAGGTAAAAGGTTTTGTGACTGTGTCTGTATGTGAATGTTTGGCCATTGGGTATGTATATGTACCCCATGTGTGTGCATTGCCAGAAGAGGACATTGCAATCTCTGGAAGTGGAGTTACAGACATTAATGGGCCACTGTGTGGGATCTGGGAACAGAGTCCAGCACTCTGTCAGAACAGTAAGCACTCTTACCCTCTGAGCCATCTCTCCAGTCCCTGGGGGAAATATGGAACGTGATGGAGGAAAATGGAAAATGCTCAGTGTCAACCTCCGGCCTCTATACATGGTCTTATGGGAGAGCACACTGCATATACATGCAACACACACACACACACACACACACACACACACACACACACACACTTTGTAGTTATGTATTGGGGTAAGGCATGCAGCAAACTGTGAATACTGAGGAGGCAGGTTACGTTTCCTGCAATGGCTAAATCATCGGTTTGAAGCCTGAGGCATGTCAATTGCACCTGTTTTTAATATTAGCAGTAAAAGAATAATTATCTCTACTGAGTGATTGTATCAGCCAATGCTTCGTTCTAGGCATTAACCAAAAGAATGGATTTGAAGAAAATGAGGGCATGTGTGCATAGACTGTCTGTCTCTTAAAAAACATGTAATCTCTGAGCATGCAGAAGGAACACATGTGAGCATGAAGAAGGAACACATGTGAGAAGACATTAAAAAAAAAAAACCTAAACTAGTACAAGACATTTGCTGACATTTTTTTTTAAATGCAACACCTTGTTTATTTAAAGTTGCAAAAAACAGATGATACAAATCTTAATCTAGAAAATCATGTACTATAGTGAGAGGTGATTAGAACTGCAGTTTTCCTTTACATCCAAAGCTCAGAAACACACGAGCAGATGTGCATTGTCAGTGAGTAGCAACAAGCAGGCAATGATGGGAAGGAAGACTAAGGAACCATTTTATAAGTTGCACAGCTGGTGGCTTCATTTTCCTCCTGTCGTAACCTGCATCTCTGTAACCATAGGAGGGCCAGGTTGGGGTATTCCTCATTCGCAGGTACACTGGCTTGTTCACTGTTGAGAATGTGTGCAAAGTGGAACCAATCAGATTTGTTTCAGGAGCTGAGATGGAAAGCGTGATGGGAGGTGATTTTCTTGCTCTGGCAATGATGTAATGTAAGCTCTGGTCACCATGGCCTGAAAGCAGAGAGAGTCTCCCCTCAGGAAGATACCAGCCAAGAGGAAAACAGAAGCCAGTGATGTGAAGTGGATTCACATTTATCTCTTCCCATTTATACACATCCTGTCCATCACAAAGAACTGAAAATAAGGTGGGCGAGCACTGCCACTGGGCAGGGAGCTACCACAAGGGACCTACTTCCCAACGCCTATAAACTATGTGGAGACATCATCATTGGTTTGGGCAATGGTGGTGAAGGTGGGAACAAATGTGTCCCTTCAGAGATGTGACATGCCTTTCATATCCTGTCATGCTCTCTGTTTCCTTTTATATTTTAAACCAACATATAATGGTATGCATGTTAGTGAAACACTGTGTTATTCTAGTACTTTCTGATATTATACAATGTTTGCATCATGATAAATATATGCCATTTGTCTGTGTAAAAACATGGATAATTCTTTCTTCTAGCTGAAATATACATAGTAACTACAGCACATGCTTATTATTTCTAGTCACTCCACTGTGCATAAACACACCAGCAGGCCAGGACCAGCGTGGCATGCCTGTAGTCCCAGCACTGGGGAGGCAGTGGCAGAGGACAGGGACTTAGAGACCAGTTTGTGGCATGTGGCCAGATCTTGTCTGAAAACAAAAGACACACAAGATTGCAGTCTCCAACTGTGACGTAGTGTCAGTCAACCAACGATGCACACTCCCGCCCCCTGTCCTTCTACTCTCAACTTTTGAGATCAACTTTCAAAAATTCATTTTAGAGCATGTGGTGTCTGGCCCAATTTTGTTGGCTGAAAATAGAGAATGCTAATGTCTTAAAGGATATTTCTAGTCAGTATCAATAGGAAAAGGAGTAGATTTTTAAAATTAATTTATTCATATTACATCTCAGTTGTTAGCTCATCCCTTGTATCCTCCCATTCCTCCCTCCCTCCCGCTTCCCCCCCCCACTCCCCTCCCCTATGTCTGTGACTGAGGGGGACCTCCTCCCCCTGTATACGCTCATAGGGTATCGAGTCTCTCCTTGGTGACCTATTATCCTTCCTCTGAGTGCCACCAGGTCTCCCCATCCAAGGGACATGGTCAAATATGGGGCACCAGAGTTCGTGTGAAAGTCAGATCTCTTTCTCCAAAAGGAGTAAATTCTGAAACCAGATTTGAAAGCATGGGATTTAAGAAAAGTCCTTCCTTTTGAAGAAAAATGACTAAACTTTTAAGAAAAAAACTTTTTAAAATCTCACTGATGAAGCTGGGTGTGGTGGCGCACCCCTTTAATCCCAGCACTCAGGAGGCAGAGGCAGGTGGATTGCTGTGAGTTTGATGCCAGCCTGGTCTACAAAGTGAGTCCAGGATAGCCAAGGCTAACACAGAGAGACCCTATCTCAAAAAAAAAAATTAGGGGCTAGAGAGATGGCTCAGTGGTTAAGAGAATTGACTGCCCTTCCAGGGGTCCTGAGTTCGATTCCCAGCAACCATGTGGTGGCTCACAACCATCTAGAATGTGATCTGATGCCCTCTTCTGGCCTGCAGGGGTATAAGCAGGCAGAGCACTGTATGCATAGTAAATAAATAAATCTTTTTAAAAACCTCACTGATGGAGTTACTATGGGTTTTTTTGAGGTTAAGAAATATTAATGGAAATCACTAATCAGTGTGGAAACCCATTATTAGCCAGACTTTTCTGGAATCTAGTGCTCACAGGCCACACATATGATCTTGGCCACTTGACATCTCAAGGTCTCGCTTGCAGCATAACTCCACACCCCTTTCCAGCTTGCTGGCCCTGACTCCATCCTTTCTAGAAGCATGCAATAACAGCATTCCTTGAGTCATCTGAGGTGGACTTTGCCCAGCAGCTGTGAGCAGAATGGACTGGCTTTTGTAGCTTGAAGACTTTTCAGTCCACGCTGTTTGAAAACAGCGTAGTTATGCTGTTCTGTTCAGGACACTTTCCCCATGTGCCCTTGGCTGCTCCACTTTTTCCTTCAAGTTAGTGAAAATGTAAAAATTGAAGCTAGAATAAAACTTGGAGGCAGTAATAGCATCTAAGAGGCTTAGGGAAGAGTTGAACTTTCCGTTGTAAACTAAACAGGCAAAAATGGGAATATATATTCTTTTTTTTTTTGGAAGAGTTAATTTTAGAAGTTAAACAGAGTTAACGTTCTATTGACTGAAAGCACGTTAGCAGACTCATGTCTTTCAGATCCTCAGACATTTACTATTTCTTTTAAAAAATAATTTAATTAATTTATTCAGATTGCAACTCAGTTGTTATCCCATCACCTGTATCCTCCCATTCCTCCCTCCCTCCCGCTTTCACCCTATTCCCCTCCCCTAGGTCTATGACTGAGGGGGACCTCCTCCCCCACTATATATGGTCATAGGCTATCAAGTCTCATCTTGGTAGCCTGCCTATTCTCTCTCCGAGTGCCACTCCTCTTCCTCATCAAGGGGATGTGGTCAATTATGGCCAGATGTTTCAGCACAGAATTCAACCAGACCTTCAAAGAAGAGCTAGTACATTCTTGATTTTAAAAAACAAAACAAAACACCTTAATTTGACTTGGTCACAAAGTTCAAGAGAAATCTTGTAGCTCATATATGAAGTTCAAGACTGTCATCACCATCCACTACCATAAGCCCACAGGATATTAGATAAGCCTTCCCTCCACCTTTCTCTCCCCTACTGAGGGCTGTGCGCTCAGCAATCATCATTCTGCTGGTGCACTATATCTCATGACGCCTTTTATCTTTGTTATTATTTTGAGACAGGGTCTTGCTAAGTTCCTCAAGCTGACTATGAACTTGTCATCTCCCTGATTTAGCCTCTTAGTGGCTGGGAGCGTGAGCCTAGGGCCCCCCCCCCCCCCACTATGATTGCTGACTGATCTTCTGGAGCTGAGGAGCCTTTCTTCCTCAAGAACCAGCCACGTGATCACCTCTTCAGAGACATGGCCTGAGGTCATGAGGGATGTTTGTCCTTTTGCTCCGAGCCAGTTGTTAGTGACAGGGTTAGTAGGAAGTGACAGGCAGATTGGAGCACCGCTGTGGAACACTGACTTTCTCTCCCTGGGCTCTTTTGTGTGAGTGGTGTATATTTTGGTTTGTCATATCGTTGCAGACCAGAGACTGACAATCTGGGTTGGCAGTGAAATGACTGAGGAGGAGGAGGAGGAGGAGGAGGAGGAGGAGGAGGAGGAGGATGTGAGATTATCTAGGGAGTGAGAGATTAAAGAGCAAGAGATATGTGCAGAAAGCAAAAGGAATGAGAAAGGAGTGAGAGGACACACACAGGAGTGGATCAGGGATGGCTGGGCAGTGTGTTACGTGTAGGCACAGACATGTACACACTATAAAACTTTCTAGGTCTGCCTGTGTGAGAAAATATCACAGAACATATCTAGGTCATCTATATCCCTGCTCGCTCATCAATCCAGTCATTGATCCACTCATCCATCAATATAATAAACATTTATTGAGCTGCCTATTATGTACAAGACAGCATAATCAGTAATAGATCCCATAAAAGAAGTATATCATTACTTTACATCAATTCTTCCCGAGTCTCTTGTGATCCTTTTTCATGAATACTACCACTGATGCACACATTTTGAAGAGGTGGGAATGTGAACCGCTGAGAGGTCAAATGGCCTGTCTAAAGCTATGGGACAAACGACTCAACAGTGTGGTGATTAGAAACACACTTTAAATTTCAAATGGGGTGCCTCTGGCTAGCTAATAACTAAGATTTAATTTGTCTAACACAATTTTTAAAACATTTTCTCCTAAGAAACTCAGCAACAGACGTATGCCCAAGTGTAAAGCCCTCAACGCCTGCCTTTTTCTAGGATTGTTTCCTGCCGTGTGAGGCTAAGCACATTTAATGCTAATTACCCATCTGATCATTTTTCAAACCCCTCATCATCAGATGATGTCCTTGGTGTAGAAAAAGCATATCTTCCCTTGTTAAATGAGTTCTTCCAAGTTGGCACAAAAACAATGGCACTAACACCCCAGAGGGTGAACATCAGCCCTCTGAGTTGGCTTTCCTTTCTCCCAGAATAAAAGTGCTCATAAAGCCAGTGGTTGAGCCTACCCAAGAAGGGAACCATGCCAATCCAAGATAACATGCGAAGGAATAGAACCATGTATCAAAAAGCTGGTGACATGAAGAACCTATTGAAAGGGAGAGAAATGACCAGGTCAAAGTAGACTTCTCATAGAGCTGGGCCAACGGACACACGGAAGAGTGGGAAGGATGTAGAGACAGCCACCTGCTGCAATCACCACCAATCCCAGTCTGCTGTTGCTCGGCGGGTAGAGATTTTGAATCCTCTGACCCTGGCTAAAAATGATCTTGGCTACTCTAAGTCTCTGCACAGTGGTCACCTAGTCTTATTCAGTTAAATGTGGTGGGGGCTGCTCTGTGTTGCTGCTCAGTGGGACATTAGCCTTTCACTTGGTCACTCACCCACAGAGAGGGCCAGCCTGATATCCTGTTACCGCACACAGCTGTGAATTGTAGATGAGGTGACAGCCATGGTCTTCACATCTATCCTAGCTTTTGGTAGTTTTGGTTTGGATATTTATCTTTACTCATTTTAGAATTGCTTTTCTCTGCTCATTTCTCTGGATTTACAATCTTTGGAAGCAGCTCGTCGAAGCCTGGGCAGATGATTCAGGCCTCAGTGCTGACCAGCGGCTACTCATGAAGACCTTGAGACCACATTACACATGTCACACCAGGAACAGGAAGACATTATCAGGTCTCCAGACATGTCCTAGAGTTGTTATTGGGTTTTAGAATGATGTCACCATGAAGTCAAAGTTGCTTACTCTTTACTTTGGAAATGCGGAATTCACATAACTAAGAGAGAACCATGAATCACTTTCACAGAACCTCTGGCTTTGGAGGATACTCATTGTATTTTATTATATCATAGCAAAGTCTTCTTGACCTGAAATCTGCTCTTTTAGGAATATGTGATTGAAGTGCCGCTGGGGCAGTGCGGTACTGTATGTCTCAGGTTTGTCCAGCCTGCAGAACTGACCTCATGCCCATGGCTTACCCACTTCCATGTCCTCCCTCTTTGCATCCCGAGCAGCCACACTGAATTGGACTAGTTTAGGTTTCACATCTGAGTGAAATTATGCTCATATACTAAAGGCTAAAGTACGCTGATGAAAACATTTTAAAATAAAAAATCAATGCAGAAATATATTAGTGGTCATAGACTGCTAATATATCATTTAAAATTTAAATTTAAGAGTCAAAAATAAAGTTAAAAGTTAAAACTCAGTGCAGAAATATGTTAGTGGTCATAGACTGAACTGAATGTTAAAATGTCAGTACTACCCAAAGAAATCCACAGATCCCATGATTACTTGTTTAAACTACATTTTTTTTTAATTGGAAAAGAGAAATACTAGTGCACTCATTTTTGCATCTTTGTTTTTGGTCAGGCTGGGAGTTGAACCAAGAACGCTGTGCATGCTGGGCAAACGCTCTTCTGCAAGCCAATACCCCAGCTCCCCACTTCATTCTTTGTACTTGTTTATGTATGACAATTTATAAAAAAATGAGGCTAGCATAGAATTCTATGCCAATCTAAATAATAGACATAAATTATAAAACATAATAAGTGTGAAAAATATTGACATTGCCCTGGAATTCCTTCAGAAGTTCATATTCACTGACATTTGCTATCACAAACACACAGCACTTCTTCTATTCCGTACAGTTTGATTGGGTTCATTTGTGAAGAGCAGCTGTCAGGGGGTGGGGAGGACCGGCCTCGGTCTTTATCAGTTGTCCAAACAACAGATAATGGTCTCATGGTCAACTGAAAATTACTCGGTTGTTTTCCTTGATATAATGAAGGTCTCAGTCAGAGCCACTATGGTGCAGATGACAGACTGTCTTGGGACGATGAGTCTGAAGAGATCACTGGGAAGAGTGCTTAGCTGGCTGTCTTTTTGCCCATGAGATGCTGACAAGTGTGCACTTCCTGATTGTCACCAAAGAAGTTGTGTTGCTTACACCTTTGACCTAGCACTTGGCTTACTGAGGAAGAGAAGCCTTAAGTTTGAGGCCAACAAGATTCAAGATACAACACACACACACACACACACACACACACACAGAGAGAGAGAGAGAGAGAGAGAGAGAGAGAGAGAGAGAGAGACAGAGACAGAGACAGAGACAGACAGACAGAGACACAGAGACACAGAGACAGATTGGGGGGGAGATGATCAAATATCTACTGTTTGGGTTTTGGTTTTTACATAAACCAATCCCCCACTACAATTGAAGAAAGAAATGAAATGGAAAGGTATTCTTAAAGTTTAAGACAAAAATGGAAAAAAAAATCCCAAGACTTTTCAAAGTGATAATTCATTTATACCTGTTTAAACAAATCAAATCTTCCATTAAAATCTACATTTATGCTCTTTTTCATTCTAATTTTGTTTCTGGAAACTTACTTCCCACCATATAATTCTACCATACTCTCTCTTCTCCTCTTAGATGTGTGATCTGGACCAAGATTCTGAGATAAAATTGAAGCTAGGAAAAGAACCTGAAGCTGAGGCTTTTCTACAGGGTGTCAACTAAGACACACCAATCTGTGACCAGACAGCTGGAGAACGAGTTTGGGCTTTGGAGAGAAAAAAAAAAGTTTTTATATTTTTGCAAGTTCGTTTTGTTCCTTTTAATGTGCTTTCTCACTAGACTCTTGAAATGCTAACCTTGACTGGGCTGAAACAGAGAGAAAAGGGATGTTCCCGCGCTGGTAGACTAGTTTCACGGCTTACTATCAGATGAGGACAGGGAGCGAGCATGCCCAGGTGCAGCATGGGAGGTGAGCTAGGGCCTGCTGGGAAATGGGACAGGGAAGCCGGCACCGACTGGCGCAGGTGCAGGCAGCACCGGGGCTCTCTTCCTTGGCTGCTCCTCAAACATGAGCTTTTTCTAAGTGGTGTCTACTTCTATTCTTCCCAACTCATTACCGCATTACTTCATACCGAGCATTACTGGAAGCTGCACTCTGAGCAGGATGAGGTATCCAGGCTGGGTAGCAGCGTCCTCCCCACAATTCAGAATTCCACATGCTCCATTTCCAGGTCTCTCTCCAACCCCAGCATAATTTTGGGACCCTGGTGGGGGCTGTCTGCTTCTGTCTCCTGTGTCATCAACTTTCTTTCCTTGATACTTTCTAATTTGTCTCCCTTTGAGATGAGTCTAGCTTTTATAATTCTATTTACATAGTAGATTTTTGGTTTTGTTGAAGTATTATATACGCATTGCTTATGTAGGAAACATAAGTGGGCAGGGACTAGAGGAAGAAAAAGAAAGCAAAACCCTTGCCTTCCTTATAATGGGAAATCAAAAACAGAAAACAAAAGAACAAAACAAATGGCTGAAAAAGCAAATGGTATGCTTTTCAGCAAGGGGCAAAGGGGAGGGAGGAGACAGTTGTTTCATTTCTTAGTTTTTAAATTATTATTATTAACAGGCCTGGGAAAACAATCTGATTATACAAATGCTAAAATTATAATTTTAACATTTAAACAAAACTAAAAAAATGTTTTTATATTTTTACAGGTTTGTTTTTTCCTTTTTATGTAAACACCACTATAACTGAGTCACGTGGGAAATGCACCGTACATGTGTCTTACTGGCTTAATATGTAATTTCCTAAATTTGAGTTTCCATAGTTATCTGTGTTACTATTATTATCTACTCCATGTTCTGCCTCAGTTTCTCTGTTCTCTAGCGTTCTTGAGGTAAGCTTTTCAGTGTTGGTCTTCTTAGACCAACCTTCCCACTTGCATTTTCTCCCTATTCCTCTCTCTCCTTTATCTCAACATTTGAGTTAAAGGTCGGGCCTTTGGGGACAGACCACAAGAGTGAGCACATCCAGGGAGCAGAGCGAGCCTCCTCCTGAGGACGCCAGCTTCAGAGTTCACGTCTCCCCTGTCAGGGAAGTTGCTTCTTTTTCTCCTAGTTAAGCTTTGTTTTGTTTTGTTTTGTTTTATAGTCTGATATATGTATTCATGCTTTTCACTTCTATTACAGTATCTTTAACTCATAGTTCTCTTTTTCCTTAGACTTTTTCTTTCTCTTTCTTTTTAAAATTGTCTTTTGTTGTTGTTGTTGTTAAGTTGCATTGGGGCCAGTGTCTTTTCTAATTCCCCAGGTAACATTTGAAAATGACCTTGTTCATCTCTTTGCATGGATTCTGTATCCTCTGTCTTGATTTTTTTTTTCTCTTTGTGAATATTAGTCCCTATTTTCCATGTCTGAGACTTTCTTCTTGTCTTTTGATCATAGTTATCTTCTTATTCTTAATAAAGAGTTTTTTTCAGGGTTGAAATGTCTGTACACGTCTACACATGACTAGCATTTGGGGCACACGACATAGTCTGTGAACGCATAATATCAATGGCCTTTTGCCGCATCTTCTTGGGGTGCTCATATTTTAAGTGAAGAGACTTTGGCTCCCCTGTTGGGCACAGGCCTGGCCCCAGTGCCTGGGGAGCCGAGTCAGGATGGAGATTTTAGAGCTTATTTACTTTCAGCACATTTCCCGCTTCACTGTTTATAGTCTCTTCTATTTCAGAATCTACATGGTCCTTCAAATAAGGCTTCACCCTCCATTCCAAGCAAGTGAATCCTAGGCTCTAGCTTCCCATGCAGCTAGTTTCTACACAGTGGTTGTCAACCTGGGGGTCACGACCCCTTTGGGGTCACCTGAGACCATCAGAAAACACAGATGCTTATGTGAGGATTTGTAACAGTAACAAAATTACAGCTACAAAGTAACAACAAAAGTAATTTTATGATTGGGGGTCACCACAGCATGGGGAGCTGTAATAGGTAGGAAGATTGAGAACGGCCAGTCTAAACTCTAAGGGAGCTACACGCAGCTTTCCCCTTTGGCTGTGTCATTCAGGTTTTCAAACCCTGCAGGGCCATTTATCATCCACTCTTTTGTTTTCTAGCCAGCACAATTTTATTACCAAGTCTTTCTCTCTTTCTTGCTGTTTTCATGGGTGAATGTCTTAAAGGTTTTGTGCTTTCATTTTGGTGAGGTTTTTCAGGAACATGAAATGTTGTTCAACCTACTATTTTTAGCCACCGGTGTTCCTTTTGTCTCTAAAAATAATATCGTCATGAACCAGAGTGGGCCTGTTATGGGTAGGTCAGGAAGGTGCTTAGTGCAGAACTAAAGGAAACTGCCCCCATTATAAATGTTGCACATGCATCTAGTTTAATAAATCTCTAGCAAATGACAGCAAGGCATCTTGCTCAAGAAATGTTGGTATGACCTAGCAATTGCCTAATGGAAGTGTTATTGGGTATTCAGCAGAGAGGACTGCTCGGACACGAGTTTAAGCCAATAGAAAGTCTATCAGCTGGCCTGTGACTACATTAGGTGCTCGGGATCCCAATATAGCACTGAGCCTAAAACACAAACCCCATGTTCTGGGTTGACATACTTCAGTTAACAACAACAATTAGCCAGAAGCAGAACTACAGAAGCTAAAGAGCAAGCTTAGTACAGTTTGAGACTTTCTCAGAACTATGGACTTTGATGGATTAGGCCTTTGTTTTAGTTTTGGCAGGTGGAGCTGTCTACATACCGAGTTTTATGGCCTGAATGGTACCTCCATCATGGCGTCAGTTGTGCTAAGGTCTGAGGCTATGTTACAGAAGAAAGTTAAATGTCTTGATAAATGGGTAACTTTAGTCTAAATTAATATAACAGGCAATAAATAGCAGTTTGGAAAAAGCAATGTGGAGCAAGAGCTGGGTTCAAACATGTGTCTGGGTCTCATGGCTCCAGTTAAAGCAGATAGATTTCTTAAAGGATTTGGAATAATTTCTTAAAAGCAAGCAAACAGGGAGTTTCAGTTTTTAGACTGTGTAGACTAATAAAAATATTAGTAGTCAAGCATGTTGCTTGGTTGAGGCAATACTGTGAGTTCAGGGTTAGCCTGGGCTACAGAGTGAGGCCTTATCAACGCCCCTCTCAAAATAATTTTTTAAAAGATTTTTTGGATTGTTGACTCTTAGGGAAATAGTCAAAGGTTTGGCTTTGTTGTTGTTGTTGTTTTGTTTTTTGCCAAAGTGGTAAAGTAGGGCTTCATTAATTGGTCATAGTTGCAGACGAATTGGTATCTGGAGATTTAATCAGTACTAGATTTATTATTTAAGTCACTTGACTATTAAATCTCGTTGCAACTCCTCCTAACTGAATCATCACATTATCATAAAAAGAACAAAAAGAATGAGCATTGGAGCAAAACTAAAGCCAGTGTAGTAAAAAGATTAACCAAAAGTGTTCAACATAAAGAAGAGAGTGGAAGAAAGAGAAAACAAAAACTGTTGCTCTGTGTATGCTTTCCATCTGGGAGAGAACTGAGCCGACTCTGGAAGAAAGAAAAGGAGTTTAAAGGTCTCAAACATTTGGTTAAAGTAATGCATCAGGAGAGAAGCACAGTGTATTTTGAAACATTGAAAGAAGACAGTTTTTAACACACTCATGTGCATACACACACACACACACACACACACACACACACACACACACACATACACACATGTGAGCCCAGTGGCAAAGTTAGAGAGCAACAGAGATTCTTGGTTCTATGAGTTGAAACTGTTCGAGTCGCTAAGTCCTTCAGGACACTGGAAACACAGTGTTTTGCCTCTCATTAATCTGTCTATCATGGGTAGGTGTGAAGATGGAGAAAAGATAACAACTCATCCAGGATGTGTGTCAGCTGTCCACAGCCCCTGAGATCTCTCTGTGATGCATTCTGTCACAGGCAAGAACCTGCAGCAACACGCTGGGGGAGATCTCCCAAGGCCCTACCCCTAGATGAAGAGCTATAGGCTATAATGTCTGCCTGACATGTTATTCAATCCCAAGTGCCAGCCATCAACACATACACACACACAAGCAACACTAAATGAAGTCATCAGGCTGTGTTTATATATACATGTGTGAATGATAGAAAGTGGGGAACATGGAGGTGTTACAAATGGGAGAAAAGAGGGTAGAAATGAAGTAAATACAATACTCATGTATAAAATTCTAAAAAAAAAAAAGGCTTAAATTTGTTAAAGAAATGTTACATATTCTATGAACACACGAGTCATTATAGAACTCAGGAAAGTGAAAAAGGACCTTGGCGGTTGGTGGGGGAATCCTAGAGACAGGGATCGTAGCATGCAATGCTATGACAGGGAAATGGGGAAAGTGGGGTTGAGGGCTTAGCTGGGGGTGGGGGAGAAGGAGGCCAGTGGAAGATAGTGATGGAGGGGGGAGTGATAATCACCACTATGGATGTTTGACAAGAGCCACATGAACCATATTTTATGTTTACTTAAATATGGTGTGTGTGTGTGTGTGTGTGTGTGTGTGTGTGTGTGTGTGTGTGTACAAAGAAGGGTCTGGTTAGGCTGCATGGAAAAGGAGCCGTCTTACACCCATCAGAATGGCTAAGATAAAAAATTCAAGCGACACCACATGCTGGCGAGGATGTGGGGAGAGAGGAACACTCCTTCATTGCTGGTGGGAATGCAAACTAGTAAAGCCACTTTGGAAATCTATCTGGTGCTATCTCAGAAAACTGGGAATAGGGCTTCCTCAAGACCCAGCTATTCCATCCTTGGAATATACCCAGAAGATGCACCAGCACACAACAAGAAACTTTGCTCAACCATGTTTATAGCAGCCTTATTTATAATAGCCAGAACATGGAAATAGCCTAAGTGTCCCTCAGTAGAAGAATGGATAAAGAAACTGTGGTACATATACACTATGGAATACTACTAGCTATTAAAAACAAGGAATTCCAGAAATTTGTGGACAAATAGATTGAGCTAGAAATGATCATAATGAGTGAGTTAACCCAGAAGCAGAAAGACTCAAATGGTATATACTCACTTATATCTGCATACTAGCCCAAGGGGCATGTCCCATGAAAGTCTTCATTTACCAGGAAACTGGGACAGAGGGGAGGACATCCTATTGGGACTCTAGATGAGAGAAGCATGGAAGAATAGCAAAGTAGAAGGATCCAGAGGGTCCTAGAAACCTACAAGTAGAACATTATGATAGGCAGATTTGGGCCCAGGGGTCCCGCTCAAATTAAGGCACCAGCCAAGGACAATACAGGCTGTAAACTTTAAACCCCTACCCAGATCTAGCCAGTGGGCAGAACATTCTCCACAGTTGAGTGGAGAGTGGGGTATGACTTTCACATGTACTCTGGTGCCTCATATTTGACCATGTCCCCTGGAGGGGGTGACCTGGTGGCACTCAGAGGAAGGATAGCAGGTTACCAAGAAGACTTGATACCCTATGAGCATATACAGGGGGAGGAAATCCCCCTCAGTCATAGGGGAAGTGAATAGGGGGAAAATGGGAGGGAGGGAGGAATGGGAGGATACAAGGGATGGGATAACCATTGAGATGTAACAAGAATAAATTTTAAAAATTTAAAAAAAAAAAAGAAAAGAAAAGAGAGCCGTGTGTGTTGTTGACAGTGGGAGACAGGGACAGGAAGGAGAAGGGTGAGAGAAAATGCAGACTGGCATCCATGATGAAGGCTCTGTATGGCATTATTCAGGCTGTGTCTGCCTTGCTTCCTGCACACCCTTGTAAAACAGTCTTTAAATCTTATGTTTAATCTCTAGCAACACACACACACACACACACACACACACACACACACACACACACACA
>OU015751.1:89514297-89554564 GCA_907169655.1 Acomys percivali | reverse complement strand
AGAGAGAGAGAGAGAGAGAGAGAGAGAGAGAGAGAGAGAGAGGTGGGTTTGTTCTTTTTAGAATCTTGGGGAGACGTGCACCTAGTGGCAGTCAGGTAATGACATCATAGGTTGCTAGGCAGACTGGAGCACTATGCTAACAGTATGGCCTGAGAGTTTTAAGCAGAAACAAACCTTTCCTCCTGAAGTTGCTTTTGATTGTAGTGTTTTATCACAACAACAGAAACACTAGTTACAACAGAGGTCATGATGTCATTTCTGAGATTTGGTCTCAATGAGACTCTGCTTTGAATGAAAATGGCCTCCACAGGCCCGTAGAGTGTGTCATTATTAGGAGGTGTAGCCTTGGTGGAATAGGTGTGTCTTTGTTGGAGGAAGTGTGTCACTGGGGGCGGGTTTTGAGGTTTCAGCAGCTCAAGCCAGGCACAGTCTCTTCCTCTTCCTGCTGCCTGAGGATCGGGATGTAGAACTCTTGGCTCCTTCTCCAGCAGCATGTCTGCCTACAGGCCACCATGTTTCCCACTGTGATGGTAACGGACCAAACCTCTGAACTGTAAGCCAGCCCCAATTCAGTGTTTTCCTTCATAAGAGTTGCCATAGTGACGGTGTGTCTTCACACCAATAGAACTCTACCTAGGACAGAGACTGTAACGTCCATCTTGATAACACTTGTGTTCTCTGGCTCTCCTGGCTTGTTTACTCTCATGAAGCACACCGCCATGTTGTCTGTTGCTCTGTGGAGAGGTCTACCTGGCAAGGAACTGAGGGACGCCACCAGTCAAGAAGCCCCAGAGGAACTGAATTCTGCCAGTACCCCAAGAGAGAACACTTCATGGCTCCTTTCTCAGGGAGGGAGTCAATTGATGAGTCCAGGCACGGTCTATGCCTTGACTGTAGCCAATGGGAGACCAAAACCTCTGAACCTCAGACCTACAGCAATGCTAGGTAATTATGTCGTCTTAAGCCACCAGTGTTTGGAATCCTTTGTTCATGCAGCCATGAATAACGAATACACCAAGTAAGTGGCTGCAAATGGCTCTTGAACACTTTCTCCTGGCAATCCCTGGATGCTTTTGAATTAAACAAAGAAGACAGTCAAGGGACACATTAGCGCATTTTCCCATAAAGCCAGTTGGCTCTGCAATAGAAATCAGTGAGTTTAGAGTTTCCTGCACAGTCGCCTGTGTGATAAAACACGCTCGAATGCGCTTTTGAAGTTGGTTGTAGTGCAGACAAATGAACTTTGAAAAACACAGATTTTTGTTTTGTTGTTGTTAAATAAATGGAAGACGGCACATCGTGGAGAAGCCCAGTTTTAAAAAATTGGACTGACTTGGGGAACCTTGGTTTTCTTGTAAAACTGGAATGGAAATTGCTTACCTCCTGAACACGAAATGGTGGCCACGCAGTAAAGTGCCTGGCCGGTAGACAGTCTTTGGTTTTCTTTATTGCAGACAATAAACATGAGGGCCAGAAAGGCAGAGTGACCTGATGTTAAAAGGGGAAGGCTTGGGATTTATTGCTAATTTCATTCCCCAAATTTCTGAACTACTTCATGGCAGATTCTGACTTGTGTATTCCATTCTCTGGTTTTTTTTCCACATCATATAGTAAGCCTCAAACCTCAAACCTTGTATGTCTATGTACCAGAAGGCCTCTCCCTGGGACTTTTGTTGCATCTACTAAGCCTAAAGCAGGTCCAAGTACAGTAAGAACAAAGGGTTACGAAGATAGATGGAAAAAGCAAGTGTGGCACTTCATTTGGATAAATCCACATTTAAATGCCACCCTGCTAAACTCGTCCTCCTCTCCACCCTCTGTCTTTGATTTTGACACTGATAGAGAGATGCTTCCCAAAGAACTGCATTGCTCTGTCAGCTAAAGCTACTCATTTGAAGGAACAATACACTACAAATGGCACTTAGGTGTGCTGATTGTAACAGCGGTTCTCTTCTGCAACGTCTCCACCCCTAACACTTCATCTTGCCTTGCTCCTCCTTTTTGTATTGTGAAGGATGGTTGTGAATAAGTGGAGTTTGTGTGTGTGTGTGTGTGTGACACAGGCATCTTGGAAGAGTGGAGGGTATAGAAAAAGATTAACCAGGAGAACTGTGCCTGGAAGAAAACATGAAAACTGGGAATGTTTCTAAGGAGTTGAATCTTCCTTCCCTCTGATCTAGTGTCTTGATTCATAGGATAAAGAAGTGGGGCTGGAGGGGGACCCACCTGCTTCCAACGATTCTTGAAAGGTTAAAGTAACTCAAGGTATTGCTTGACAGCACCTGCCTCTTTGTCATCATCTGCTCCCCCCCCAACTCCACCCTCTGAAGACAGGAGCAGAGAAGCCTAGGGGTACTGACCCAGACCTTTTCCATTTGACACTTAGCCCATCCTCTCTCAGGATCATAATTACAATTTCGGGAAGGATTCTATCCATCTTGAAGGAAGAAATACCATCCAGGCAGGTTAAGGAGAGTCTGAATGCACAGGCCTTGCAGGCTTTCTTAGTCTTTTACTATTAGACACACACTTGTCAACCACATTTCCACACAGCTGTCCAGGCTTCATCAAAGCTAAGCATAAACCACACAGTTCTTCCTTGGTCTTCAAGTCTTATATATGAGAGCTCCCATTTAATGGAAAAATAATTATTTTTACCAAGGAGTATTGTGTTTTACTCTTGCGTTGCCAGTTCCCTTAATAGACTCATATACCCATCTTTCAGAGGAAACATTTAAATGTCTCTAGGAAATAAACAAAAAGGAAAATTCAAAAGGGTATATAATTATATATTTCCTTTACATATACTATATATATATATATATATATTTCTTCTTCTCACTTGGGATGTCTATGCTACAGATATGTTGTGCCTCTGACAGTGCCAATCAGCAAGCATCAACCCTCAGATAAGCCTCATTGATTGCTGTCACTACTACAGAAAGGTGAGGTGTTCCAAATAAAAGGTATTTGACTCTTGGCAGAGAAAGTTTTAGTGCAAACTTTATAGATCTTTCAACTCTTAAGAAGACTCTGCAACATATAGTAGGAAGAGAGTGTGATGGTCTGACTGCTAACTGTGGCCTCAGTTGGAGCTCTCCGGCTGGGGCTCTGTCCTGCACACTGCATCCAAGTCAAACTCTGAAATTGCCCATCTTCCCAACCATCAGACTCTCTCTGGGTCGGGGTCGGGCCCACCCTTCACCCACACCACTAATCAACCCGCCAGCTAGAGAAGGAGAATTTGCCCTTTCCCACCCCAACCCTGTCATTCCCCTCAGAGCCACTAGAATCATTGACAGAAAAGACCCTAAAACTTAAGCAAACACTTGAAACTCCTCAGGCCACCTGTCTACTTGTCTCTCTTCCTCTCTTAAGTTCTCTGTCCACCACGTGCTCTTGACACTCACCTGTCCATGACATATTCTCACCCCTTACCTGTCCACCACATGCTCCGGCACTCTTCTGTCCATCAAGTGCTCTTGCCACTCACTGAGGTCAACGTTCAACCTTCTTACATTCCTTCCTCCCTCCTTCTGCCACATCATTAGTCCAGCCCTCCAACAATCCTCTAGGGTTGGAAGGTAAAACATATTAATTGAGGCAAATAAATGACTGAATAAATCCTCATTTTCTTCCTGTCAATTCTACAGAGGAATTCCTAAGAGAATTTTTTTTCCTGAGTGCTTTTAGAAAAGAGCTACCCCTGCTATCCTCACACATGTTTTAGTTTGCCTCTTACGACTTATCACAATGTAAATTTATTATTATCTTCTGTTAATTTTGTAGTTGGCTTGCTCATTGTTTCCTTTTCACCAGAATTTAGATTCCCTGTGGCTGAGGATCATTTCTGTCTTTATTGGTATGCTGTCATTTTGATGTATATTTTATTTATTATAGTTTATTCACATTACATCTCAATTGTTATCTCCTCGCTCTTATCTTCCTGTTCCCACGCTCCCTCCCTCTTCTGCCCTATTCCCCTCCCCTAGACCTCTGATACAGGGCCCTCCTACCCCACTTTCTGGCCACAGCCTATCAGGCCTCATCAGGATAGCCTGCGTCCCCTTCCTCTGTGTGCCCAGATGAATGTTTTGCCAAGGGATGTTGTCGTTTTTTTTTTTTTTTAAATCTATTATTATTGGGCTTTAAAAAAAATACCTCTACTTGGGACTCTAGATAAGAGAAATATAGGAGATAGTGAAATAGATGGATCCAGAGGGTCCTAGAAACCTACAAGAAGAACACTATGATGGGCAGATGTGGGCCCAGGGGTTCTGCTCGATCTATGGCACCAACCAAGGACAATACGTGCAGTCATCATCAAAACCCTACCCAGATCTAGCCAAGGGACAGAAAACTCTCCACAGTTAAGTGGAGACTGGGGACTGACTTTCACACAAACTCTAGTGCTCTATATTTGGCCTTGTCCCCTTGATGGGGAGGCCTGATGGCACTTGGAGGAAGGATAGCAGACTACCAAGAAGAAACTTGATTCCCTAGCATCATATTCAGGGGGAAGAGGTCCCCCTCAGTCATAGTCATAGGGAAGGGGAATGGGGTGAAAGCAGGAGGGAGGGAGGAATGGGAGGATGCATGGGATGGGATAGCAAATGAGATGTAATATGAATGATTTCATTTTTCAGTAAAGAAAAAAGAAAAAAGAAAAAAGAAAAAATACCTCTACCTTCCTTCCAAGCCTTATTCTAACCTAATCCCTTCGAACCCCTCAACACTAGGTAGGAGAGAAAGAATGTTAGAGGAGAAAGGGAGTGTAGACCTCTACTTGCTACTTCCTGCTGATTAAGGGCACTGGGTTCCTTAGGGAAAGTCCAATCTTCATCACCAGAATATCCAGCAAACCAGCAAACCAGCAAACAAGCACTTGCAAATGCAACAGCAAACACCCTCTCAAGAGTGCACAGAATTAAACTATCTGCAGCTGGCTAAGATCACTCCCTGCTAGTGCATGAGGCAAATCATAATCACCTGCTGTGAAGCAGCCTTTTATTCCATACCTGAGACTAAAATGAAAACATATTCACATAACATAACTGGGTTTTTAAAGAAACCAAAACTCTCACTATGTTGATATTATACTGTTAGTGCTAAGAATGGCATAATGCCTACCCCACACTTGGTTTCCGGCAAATGTCTGTTGAATTCAGTGAATAAACTCAAACTCTATCATGCACATCCTTTATGTCTTATCCTTTAAAGGCTCTTCATATCCTATAGAAGAAAGATAGATTAAATTCATTTCATAATCACACGATGTCAACTTGCTGTGACTGCTAGCCTCTAGTCTTAGAAGCTACTTTGAACTTTAAATAGAACCTGTTCTTTTTAGCCTCCGTGTGGACACCAAGTCATTGCAATATCAGCTCCCACAGTTTTTGCATGTAATTCCTTTGGATATTTTCAATTTGTCCTTCAAAGCTTCACCCCAGGCGCCAATGAGATGGCTCAATGAGTATAAGGCTCTCCAATGCAAATATGAGGATATGAGTTCAAATCTTCAAGGTTATGTACAGCTAGGTACAGTAGTATGTCTGTTATGCTAGCACTCCTATGGTAAGATAGAAAGCAGAGAGACAGGAGAAATCCTAGAGGCTTGTAGCCTGGCTTACTTGACACATACAATATAACAATGACAAAGACACTTTGAAAACGAGTAGAAAGCAAGCACCAACACCTGAGATTATTATCTTCTGGCTTCCCTGTGGCACATGTGCACCCGGACTCACACAAAGACATGTACACCCCATCACACAATCAACAACAATCAAAACCATCAAACAAACAAACAAACAAACAAAACTCCATAGTTCAGATGCCTCTTCTGGCATACCACTTGTGCTACATTCTCCTTTCCACCTACGGAGCTCTTGGTACTCCACACATTCTCAGATAGCAACCCTCACCATGCATCCAAGTGGGATGCTACCCAACCTCAGGGTTTGTTTGTTGAGGGCCAAGAGTATTATTTTCTTATTCTCTGTGTCTTTTCTGCCTTTAATTCTAGTAAAGGATTAATGGATGCTCTTGAACAACCTTAGAAGTGGCTGTGTCACCATCCAAGGGTGGTGGAGGGTGTAAGGACCCTTTCAAAGGGACTGCTGCACAGGTATAAGCCAGCATGTTATTAAGTAACAGTACCTAACGCTCAATCAAACCAGCCCATAATGTGTCTTAAACTTGTTTTCTAAGCAACCAAAGCTTTTGCAAATCTGTATGGTTCAAGGTTGTCATCCCTAGACATACTGCACATGCCCCAGGCAGCTGCTGGACTATGCTGGCTTTCCCCTTACCATGAAATGTAGGCCCTGACATGGCCTAAAACCACCTTCTTTAACACAGAAAGCATAGGGCATGACACAAACACACTGCAGTCTGGGTGTTAGAAGGGACACGGAACCCTGAAAAATGCCAGGCATGGCCAGTGAGCCATGTGCACCAGAACTGTCGCCTAAGCCACTGTGGGGAGGTGCTGGCTTCCCAGGTGAACATAACTGAAAGGACTCCCCTGCCCTTGAACAGACCTTAACCCTTTCCTTCTCCCATATTGGAAAGTGAGGGAAGAATCACTCTGATGTGAGGCAGACCGCGTGTACTCTAAAAATGTATTTAAAAAATAGCAAAATCAGCACCTTACACATATCTGTGTCTGTTTAGCTGGTGCTTCAGAGCTGTAGGAACCATTTCATTCAGAAAAACAAGCCATCACGGAACAATTGAATCTGTGTGGTTGAAAAAAAAATCATGACTTGTGGACAGCAAAGTTTCTCAAAATCTATCTAAAACCACATGATATATTTTGTTGAAAATGCAAATCTTACCAGGCTTGGTGGTGCATGCCTTTAATCCAAGTACTTGGGAGGCAGAGGCAGGTAGGTCACTGTGAGTTCAAGGCCAGCCTGGTCTACAAAGCAAGTCTAGGACAGGCAAGGCTACACAGAGAACCCCCCACACACACACACAAAGAAAGAAAGAAAGGAAGAAAGAAGGAAGGAAGGAAGGAAGGAAGGAAGGAAGGAAGGAAAATGCAAATCTCAGATCTTGGAAGACAGTGTGATGGGCCCACCCAGGTGCAGCCTGGACCCTGTAGTTATGGAACTCTGCAGGAGCTTCAGTTCCTTCCAGCCTGAGCAGCTGCACTTAAAGTCCAAGGTTAGGGAGGTAACTTCAGGACAGGTATCCTTGGGAACATGTAGGCAGAGGGTTTTGGCAGAACTGAAAAGGTAAGTTATTTTAGAGGAAAAGACTCACAGAAACTCAAGACCTGGAATCAGAAAGGCTAAAGTTTATAGGTAGAAACAAGGCACTGACTACAAAGCACAGCCTATTTTCACCCATGCAGGAAGAACGGCATGTGGGTGCAATTACCATCTTCAAAGGGTTATTCCGCTCATCAGTAAGGAAAAAAGTGGCTGTGACAACAATCTCACTTATTAGAAATGCAATAGTCATATCTTATTTAAAACCCTTCTTTTAATCTGTTGCCACCTGTGAAATCGGACTAAAAAAAGATCAAATGTTAAGGCTATCTAAAAGCGTTCTGAGCAGAAACATAATTAGGTTCTAATTAGGATTATTATTTAATAGGCCCTGTGGACAAGCCTGGAGAGATAAACCCATAACAGTGGCAGGAAGTTCTGAGCGTTTCTTACATTTATGAGGGAAGCCATGTGTTTTTGGACTCTCTAAAAAAAAAAAAAAAAAAAAAAAAAAAGTCATGTTGGACAAATTTCTAAAGCTGAATAATGGTTGCAATTTATTTTCATTTAAAGACTATTCCAAGTGCTGGAATTTGAACAGATGAAGCAATGTGATGTGAGGAAACGTAGCTCAATGGCGCCCATCCTCCAAGTTCTCAGAGAAAACCTACAGCATCTATGGCGGCCTTTCTCATGGAGGTCATCTTTGTGGCCCGTGATACAGCATAGTTTCGTATTGTTTTATTTAATTACATGTCCGAGAAGCCACTTTTCAGGCAAGATAAAAAAGGAAAGATCTTCAGACACAGGCAACTCCCCTTCCTTTTTCTTCATGCTTCTTACTGATATGTTTTACACTAATGAAGCAAGCTAATAGTTTAGATATCTTCAAACACCTGTGCTATAAAGATCTTTGGTGTTTATGCATTAAAGTGGTTATTGGAGGAAACATACACTCTGAATTAATATTTCAAAAGACAGACCATTGCATGTCTGGGTAAAACCTATCTGGAGATGAGATGAGATTTAAGAAGGCTTGAGTTTTGCCAGGATCCACCCACAGGTCATTCTGGAAACCGCTCCTCGGGCCAATAAAAAGAGCCAGCCTGAGCAAAGTGCTCCTTTCTCTCTCCTTGAATTACCTGCCTCACTCATAGTCTCCTTGAGCTTGGAAAAGATTATTGGGTGTTTTCTTTCAAAAGATAGCTGATACCTATGGGATCCCCAGTTCCAGCTGTCTGCAGACCTCACCAATAAAGCCATGTGCTGTGGTGCCAGGAATGTGTTCTTTCTGGAAGTGGCTTGCCTCTCAAGTTTCTTATCCTGCCTTTTGTCTCAGCAACGTTATGCCTTCTTCTCCCAGGAGCATGCTTCCCCCCCCCCATTAAACCCATAAATCTCACTATAGTTCTTCCCACAGAAACTTGAGAGGCACCTTGACTTTTCCCATCAACTCTGCATACACTCCCATCAAGGAGACGTGTCATTTTTGTCCTCCAAATGCATATTAAATTCTTCTCAGTGACATTCTTGTCCAAGTTCTTGTCACACCTTGTCGGCTTGGTGCAATAGCTAAGTGGATATGCTACTTTTCCTCTTACACTTCTCCCACACCGTTTCCACAGAGCTACAGAGAGTCGCTGAGGTACAGCTATGCATCTCTGACGTGTATCTAAGTATTCCTACTTATCTCTCCTGCTCACTGCCTTCAGTGACTTCACGTCACACTTAGAAGAGCATGTCCTGGTCACTGCCAATTCTCTATCCGGGATCTCTCTCTCCCTGACTCAGCCTTCTGGAAGCCGAACCTTCCTTTTTCCAGATCTTGTCCAGTCTCTCTCTCAGGTTTTATGCATGGTATTCTTTGAACCAGAGTAATTCATCCTCCCCTTGACAAAATGTGCTTTTCTGTGTAGCCTCTCACATTTCTTTCCTTTCCTTTCCTTTTTGTTTTTTGTTTTGTTTGGTTTTTTATTTTTCCAAACAAGGTTTCTCTGTGTAGCCCTGGCTATCCTAGAAGTCACTCTGTTGACCAGCATGGCCTCTAACTCAGAAAGATCCACTTGCCTCTGCCTCCGGTATGCTGAGGTGTATTGCCTGGCATGCCCTCCACTGTTCTGACCTTTCAACTCCAATACTCCTTTCCCAAGAGGATACATAGCCTCCTCCTAGCTAGGTCACACTTTCTCTGCCATCCGTCGATCATTTCAGTCTGTTCCTTGATGGTGAGAGGACTGCTCACCATCACGGCTCTACATCGATTCAGAAAAATACTTGTCGGATGGATGAATACTTGAGACATATTTACTTTGATATTTTCAGATAAAATGTTTAAATGCCAAGGGAAAAGGAGGCAGGTCAGCTTCTAATTGCTTCCATGTAAGATTTTCGTTTTCCAGAGAAGGTATTCAATGAGGAAACATTGATGCCAGGGCCCTGAATGTCCTTCCTTCTCCAAAGCTCATTACTTTGCCTCAGGAAGAGTCAACAAAAAACATTCATGGTCCGTTTGCTTTTGAATCAGTGCAGAACAGATATGCCCCCCCCCCTTGCTGAATGCCACCAGGACACCGGAGGGCAGATGGTACACAGCGGCTCACCTTCAGCTGGCACAGCAACCACCTGAATTCTTACATCCATTTGCCTACCTAGTCCTGACTCTGCATTGCTGGGTGCCCAGCTCTGTTCCTATGCTTTCTATGTATTGCATGAGTAGAAGATGTGCAGAGAATTACTTTCTTGAGCTTTTGAAGTTAATAGCCTGAAAAGACAGCGGAAGGCACAGGCCTGAACGGCGGGATGCAAGAGTTAGCGGCTTGAAGCAGAGTCTTCAAGGATGGAGATCTGAGCTGCAAAGCTTGTTTGAGGACAGTGCCCAGCCTGATTGTGAAATTTAGGTGAAATAATAAGAATGTGGCACTTGACAATTAAACATCTGCATTTAATATCCTGACATGGGCTCCTCCCTCCCTCCCTCCCTTCCTCCCTTCCTCCATTCTCTTCCTCCCTTCTCTTCCTCCCTCCCTCTTTCCCTCCCTCTTTCCCTCCCTCTTTCTCTTCCTACCCCTTGTCCTTCCCCACCATCCCTCCCTCCCTCACCCATCTCTGCCTGTTTCCTTCTTTCCTTTGCTTTTTCATTCACTAGCTCTTTTGTTTTCTTTCTTCATGTCCAGTTGTAGTTATCTTAAATGCTGGTAATATAATATGGTTCACAACCAATGTGATTCTCAGCAACTTAAAGTTAGAGCAAACCAGGAGCTCAATGCTAAATAAATAGTTTTTCCAAATAGTGATCTATGCCCATGGTCCCCCCTTACCTTGAGTGCTGAGATGGGAGGATTATGTGAGCCCACAAGTTCAAACATACCAAGACCGCATCTAAAAGAAAAAAAACAAAAATAAATAAACTCACAGAGTATTTTAATTACAATGGCAATAAAATGTAAATTAGTGAAGATTAACATGGAATGAGTGGCATGACTGATATGAGTTAAAGACCCAGAAAATGCATTTCAGGGTTGCTTTCCTAAATGTTGTCTACAAAGTTTTATAGACGCTTAATGCGATATACTTAAGCTCATCCGTACAATGTGTACAATGTGTCTTCTTTGTCCTTATTATAAACCTAAGGTGGGAACTCATGTTCAGTAGTCTGAAAATAGCATTTCTGTGTTTTTCTTTTTGCATTGCACTAAATTCAATCTAGAATCTTACATGTGCTGGCTACACTCTGTGTGTGTGTGTGTTTGTGTGTGTGTGTGTGTGTGTGTGTGTGTGTGTGTGTGTTGGTAGAATGTGTGCATGAGCATGCTTGTATATATCTGTGTGTTCTGTTTTGTGTGATGCATGCAAAGGGTTGTACAGAGGTGGGAGGAATAAGACTTCAATGTCTTCCTTTATTGCTCTTCACCTTATTTTTGAAACAAGCTTGCAATTTAGGTTAAGCAGGCTGGCCAGAGCGCGCTAAGGTTCTGCCCAGCTCCACCCTCCAATGCTGCAATTACAGGCATGCGCTGCACTGCCAAGTTTGGCTTTTTCCATAGGTGCTCTGAGTTTAAACCCTGGCCCTAATGCTTGCAGAGCAAACACTCTCCCCCACTGAACTATCTCCCAAGCCCCCTGTTGCACACCCACATTTTATAGAGGTCTCAAGGTGATTATGCTTATATGCTGAGCAAACACATAATCTCTGATTTGGATCAGTCTGTCCCCACAACCTAAAAAGTGCTCAGACTATTGTATTTATGGTTGATAGATGACCTTTTAACATTGTCACTTCTTTGGTTCTCTCTAAATACTGGTTCTCATGTAAGGAAAAACATGTCTAGTGTTGCCTCCAAGAAAGAGAGGTGATTGAGAATAAGGGGAATGCTACGTATGACACCTTATTGTAGTTTTTTATATCATTTGAAAATATAAAATATTGATGCACTTTAAATTCAAATGGTTGTTGACAGGGATGTATGCTTTTCCACAATATTGAAAAGTAGGTATCTGATTTATGAACTGGTTTTTCTGTTAACTAACTGGTTAATTAGCATATACAACCCACAGGGCCATCAAATACTGCCGACACCTGGATGTGTGCTAAGAATGCGCCATGAAGAAAGTGCTTTCCCACAACCAGTGGCCAATTCTACCTTGAGTTCTTTGGGCTGCATCTTCCTATCGTAAGGTGATTCCTTCAGAGACTAGAAGACAGAAACATTTATGGAGTGCCTAAAAAAGGGGCCAGGCAATTTTCATCCTGGTAGAGATTGAAAGGTTCTCACACTCCCCTCCTCTTCCTGAGGCTTCCTTTCCTTCCTAAGACTATTGCAGACTGGAAGCTCTTTAGAGACTGTTTGCGTGGATACACCCAAGGAAGTGAGCGGTAAGAATTTATCATATAAAGATGAACTTGGGAGAACTTAAGATCAAATTCTAAAAGCAAATATCTTTTGTATCCAAAGATGGTAGGGCGGCTTTCTCACCTTTGGTCCCATCTCTAAGACTGAAGAGCATTGCATGAGTTTGGGGGGTAAATCATGTGAGTTTGCTTCTTCACTCTTGTCAAAGCATGCACTAGCAATCTGAGCAGCAGTTAACTGCTTTGAAGAAGAAAAGGACACACAAGGCTACTGTTGCCAACAGCCTACACAGTGAGTCGGAAATTGAGCCGATGATTAATGTGAAGGCTGGGTGTCCCCAGCCAGGTACATCCTCCCACCCCCCACCCCCCAGACACTGAGGGCTGTGAATCCTCAGCCACTTGCACTGTACCTTTTGGGCCTAAGGTGGACTGATCACCTGCTGACCTCTGTAACTGAGGAATGCCAAGACATTAAATGTAAATAAATAACGTAAACATAAATCATTTATGTAGACTAAGGGCCAGTGCTGCCTTCATTTACCAAATGTGTCTTTGCAATTATGTCTGCCGTGCCATTTCAAGCAGTCCTCAGACAGCATCTTCAGCTAATTCCTGATGGAGCGGCATTGTCGCTATGAAAAGGCTCTCTTCAATAAGCCCCATAGTTCTTTTGTATTTGAGCTCATGTACTCAGAGTTGTCATGGTGAAGACAAAGAAAACAATAACCAACAAGACATAAGTGACTGAAAGCCAGGAGCCTCTTGAGTTTTGTGCCATTATTTGGAGCTCATTAACAAGAATGGCATTGTTAGACATTGTCATCATCATCACTGTGGAGGAGCTAATTGCTAATGACTCTCCTCTAGTTCTGATTTTTTTTTTTTGTATCATTGCAAAGTGTGTCTTGTTTATAAATATAGGAGCTAATATGGTCAAGAATGATTTTCAAAACTAACTTACTTTGTAATCTGTTCTTCAACTCGAAGGGCAATGTGAGGAGAAACCAGGGGCCCCCATCAGGATTAAATCCACTGTGGGTTTTATTGTGATTTTTTTTTCTCCCTGAATAGAGTGGGAGAGCCCACAGTTTAAATGCCTCTTCCAAAGCGTCATTAGCTGGATGTGGGAAGGGGCTGAGTTAGTGCTCTCACGATCTGCTGCCCAGCAAAAGAAGGGTTTGGCTTGTCACTTGCACAGAAATGCAGTTGGCAGTTTCAGCACGCAGAGCACCTCTGAATTGCACGTTCTTACATCTTTGCTTAATCCTACCTGTGTCTTCTCCACACCGCTTTCCCCATGAGCCGCAAACATCTCTGCCCAGGTTTCTTTACAGAAGGCATCTTCTCTCCCCAAGGTTAGATACCACACTGGGGGAGGAGGGAGACCCACCGACACTCTGAATTCCCAAACCCACATAGACACATGGAATCTGCATCAGGAGAGGCATGGGTCCACAGAGTGGCAAACCACATGTAGGGAGAACTGGCAAGTACATATTAAAAAAAAAAAAAAAAAAAAAAAGGAAGAGACAAAATAGCTTCTGCCTACAAGTCAGCTCCTCCTCATCAGGACGAAAGACAATGGTGAGACAGAAGATCATTCAATGGGACGGGATCCATTTAGAGCGATGTCTAATCACTTCAGGGACACCTCCTTGTCACCCCTCCCTCCTCTCCATCATCTGTCTACATTCGGTGAGATCTAAGCACAGTATTAAGAGCGCCTTGACAAGAGAGTTATTCTAATCTGACTGCCTCAAAATGATTGGGGAAGAAAAAGTTTTCATTTGCCTTCGACTCTTATGTGAGAAGGAGAAAAAAAAAATCTTGACAAGATCTACTTTTGGTGCCAAGTCTCCTCCTACCGAGAGGGGTAATCTTAGGATGGGAAGGAGGGTGTGGCATTTGTCATCATTAATTACGAAAGAGTTAGTCAGGTCAGCCCGGTCCACCACTTTCCATCCGTGGGATCTCTCATCTCTTTAGCATCTTGGAATCTGTTTTCTTACTTGTGCAATAGAAATGATTCTTAAACTGTGTCCATTTGAATGCTACATGGGGTAACATATGGGAAGTGCTTCCTGCATGACACAATGACATTTGTATTGAGTACAAATAGTTGAAGGTCTGCAGTAGCAAGAGCGTAACCTCAGGGCACTGTTCTGGTGAGAGGCGAGCCTCAGCAGTTAGCAGCACACACTGAGCTCCGCCCCACAGATGCCTCAAACCAGCTGGCATGGTTTTTTTAAAGTCAGACTGACTGAGTGTAAACTGTGCAAGGGAATGCTGATGGGTCACTACGGCTTTCGCTCCTGCTCATTCTTGAGTGTTTTCTTCCTGGAGACTCCTTCCACTGATATCACCCTGCATCTGCCTCGCAGGAAACACAAGCCATCCTTAGCCATCCATTCCTTAGAGAGTCCATGTGTCTGCCTCACTCCTGAGTGTTTGGTTGATACTATAGCCACAGACAACTCTCTCCTTCCTCTCTGTCTCTCTGTCTGTCTGTCTGTCTGTCTGTCTCTCTCTGTCTCTCCTCCTCCTCTTCCTCCTCCCCCCTCTTCTTCCTCCTCCTCCCCCTCTCTCTGTTTTTTTTTTCTCTCTCTCCTCCCCACTCCTGCAATATATTTGTTAGAGAAATAAATTAATTAGGTGATTTGGTTTGCCAAGTTTCCTACATCCTTTCTTTATTCTGGATTTTGTTATTTGCACTTCATGCTTTTTTTTTTAATTAATTTAGTTTTTCACTTTAAATCCTGGTCATAGCCCCCTCCACTCTCCTCCCTCTTCCCTATATCCTCCCTCCCTTTCTCCTCAGAAGAGGGGGGCCACCCCTACCCACCCACCCCAGCTCACCAAGTTGCATCAGGACTGAGTTTGTCCTCTTTTCCCTCTGGCCTAGCGAGGGAGCCTCACCAGTGGGGGAAGTGATCAAAAAGCTGCCAACAGAGTGCATGTCCGAGATAGTCCCTGTTCCCCTTACTAGGGGACCCACACGAAGCCTGAGCTGCCCATCAGTTACATCTGTGTAGGGGGCCTAGGTCTAGTCAATGCATGATTCTTGGTGCTTCAGTCTCCACAAGCCCCTCAGGGCCCTGGTTAGTTGGGTCTGTCCGTCTTCATATGGAGCTCCTGGGACCACAAAGTCGTTGCATCGTTCCCACCACGTTTCCACAGGGCTCCCTACACTTTTGTTTTTTAACCCTTTTCTGCCTTATGCAGTTCCTGTAAAGCCAGAGCAAGATGTACAGATTCAGCACAACCAGGCTTGGTGATTTGTGGAACGCCTTGGAAGAGGCTGCGGGCTTCCTGTTGTGTTTCCTGGAGGTGTGTGTTCATAGCTAACATAGCCTTTGTGACACTGAGATTGGTCAGTGAAGCTTAGCATGGCCAGTCTGCGTAGACTTGCCTTTGTTCGCTCAACCACTTGTAGACATTTGCTATGACATGAATGCTGTGACAAATGACTCTGTGCCGATGTGCTTTTGCCAGTCCAGCTTAGGAACAGCTTTCTAGAAGGAAGATTGCCCTGCGCAAGTATTCACCATCTTGCATCCGCAATGACAGGATATGATAGTGTCTGTCTTCCTCAGCCTCATCAAGGGAGCATGTTGTCACATTTCTACATTTCTGCTAACCCAAAGATGAAAATTAGATTTCATTGTAGCTTTAATTGCTTTTCTTATTGAGTGAAGTTAAACAGTCTTTTAATTTGACAGTAATTTACAAGGCTGAGAATACAGGTTGATAGTAGAGTACTTGCCTAGTATACCAAACGTTATCCCTAGCACCTAACACATATACAACACATTCATGGGGTATATACAGTACACACACACACACACACACACACACACACACACACACACCACAACACTCACAAACATACATAATATAACTATACCATATGCTAAATTATTTCTTTCTCTTCTGGTCACTTTAATTTTTAAGTTATACTTTGTAAGAATTGTCCCATCCCAGGATATAAAATAACTTACTTAGAGTCTTTTCTAGAACATGCATAACTTACATTTACATTTAAGTCCTGGCTAATTTTAAACAAATCCCGTTGTTTGGTGTAAGGACCTGACTTTACCCCTTCACACACAGCTTTGCCATTGTGCAGATGTTGCCGGACGTAAAACCCTGTTTTCCCCAAGACTGAAGCTTTCCCGAAGCTAGCTGGCTTTCAGACTCTAGGCTTTACATGCATTCAACTCATTTCAGAATTGTCCATTTTACATGACAATATTTTCTTTTCTCCTTTGTTTTCTTTTGTTTGTATTTTACTTGTTTACTTGTTTTGAAACAGTGTCTGGATCTGAGACTGAGACTAAAACTCACTCTATAGCCCAGGCTGCCCTCAAACTCTTGAGCCTCTTGTTCTGTTTTGGCCTCAGGAGTGTTAGAATCATAGGTATGTGCCACCATGCCAGTCTCATGCAGTGTTTTGCTAATTATGTATTGTGTATTTGTGTATGCATGTATATATTCCTAATGGGGTGTGTGTGCGTGTGTGTGTGTGTGTGTGTGTGTGTGTGTGTGTGTGTGTGTGTGTATTTGATAGAATTAGGTTCTCTTACTTGTTTTTTAATCAGTTTCTTTTTCTTTTGTTGCTTATTCTAGGTTTGGAAAAATAATTTACTACTTTTTATACTTTAAACTTATCAATTAGTTTAAAAACAGTTGACATCTTCATGAGATCTATGAAAAGAGATATCCCGTGTCTTTGTTATTTTTACCTCGCCTTCTCCATTGTCAGTTGTGTCTTAGGATTTTTACACCGTGGCTTGTGTTGCTCTGCTCTGATTTGCTGAGCTTCCCGACCTTCTGACTTGATGTTTCTCATCAACTTAGAAAATTCTCTCTTCTCTCTCCTGCTTCTGCGACCCCCCCTCTCCTTGCTGAAATCCTAACTCCATAAATATCAGATTTTTTTTCCAATGAAGTTAGATACTTCTACATACCAAGCAAGTCTTCTACCGCTGGGCTGCATCCTCAGTGCTATATTGTTAAAATAAAGGCCAATGTTATAAACACGTGCTTCCGAACCTCCTTTTTATTTTCCTTATTTTTCTTCTCATGGATCAGTTTAGATGTTTTTTGTTTGTTTGTTTTTGTTTTTCTGAGTGTCTTAGAGTACACAAATGCTCTCTTCTATGCATAAGTTGTCAGCAAACCCATCTATTGAGTTTACAATGTTAGGTTTTTTTTTATTTTTTGCTTTTCAGCTCAAAAATGTTTCCTTTCTTGTGAGATTTGAATTTTCTGTGCAATTCTTAATTTTAAAGATCTCTTTTCATCATGCTAAGGTCTTTGAACCGTATGACTCATGGCTGTGTAGTTCTGCTAATGCTGGTGTCTGCATCAACAGTCCGCCATTGGTTCTCCCGGCTTTTTCCGTCATGTGCTCTGTTTCATGATTTATTTTATATGGGACACAGCCAGTGAGACCTCCAGATGAGTTGCTTCTCCCTCTGCCTGGTGGGTCATGTTTTAGCCCAGCTTTGCACTGAGAGCCTTAGGAGTTGAGTTGTAGTTTTGAGAAGTCTATTTATCTTTGGCCTAGTCTCTGCCTTACAAGTAGGCTCAGATTAGCTCTCTATTCCAAACAAATTACCACCAACTTTGCGGCTAGAAACATCTTGGGTTGAACAACTCACAGCTTTGTATGTCAGAGTCTGGCCTGGTTTTCTCAGGGCTGAGATCAAGGAGAGCTCTCCTTTATTGGGAGGAGCTACCTCTGGAGGGAGATCATTTCCTTGGCTTATAGCCTTATTCTGTTTCAGGGCCAGCTGTTTAGTGTCCTCAGTCTCTTTTTCTCTGTCTGTAATAACACTGCCCTTTTCGATCTTTGGCTTTCCTACGCCTCTTATAAAATACTCTAGTACTGACACTGGGGTAATACAGCTAGCCTACTATTATCTCTCATAGCAAAATCCTTTCTAAACAGCATATATACAATTTGAGGGGTTCGGCTGTGAAATCTTTGGAGGTCCCTGTTTTGATCATCACAAGCCCACCAAGTGGGATGGCCAGTGTAACAAATCAGAATACAAAACACTAGTTAAGCATGTTCTCTGAGGGTCCTGCTTGGCCTCTCAAAGTCTGAGCTGCAGGTAAATCTCTTGAAGGCAAACCCATTCGTATGTTAGACTGTGTTCTACACTCTGCCTGCCCGCTGCCTGCCACCCATTCCTAGCAGGATTTCGAGCCCACCATGTCTTGGTTTTGGATTTTCAGCCCATGTAACTATCATTCTCTTTGGTGTTTCCTCTTCTCTCTTGCCATGTCCCTCTCTGGCAGAGCAAACAGCTCTCAGCTCACTTTTCACTGCCTCTCCTCTTCGGGAGCCAGCCTTCCTGTGACGCACTTCAATAGAGTGTTAATAAAGTTGCCCATAAGGTACAAATTGCTTCACTGGACCAGTCTTTCCCATGGCCAACCCAGGGCTTGGCTCACAATTCTCTGTGCCGGATCAGTGGCTGGCAATCCAGGTGGAAAGAGTGGATGTAATATCAGGCCCTCAAGGTGAAGACAGCATGGCTGGCACACCAGGAGTTGGTTAGGCCTCTGAGGCCTTGGCAAAATGATTCAACCTGTGCTTAAGCCAAGCAGGCCCCTTTGAGCACTGGCAAGCTATAAGCAGCCATTTCCTGCACACTCAGCTATCCCTGGGCTTGGCCAACGTCTTGCTCCTGGCCCTCAGTCAGGTAGCAACATGGCTTTCCAGATTGCTATGGTTTGGATCTTTAAAATCTTTATTGCTTATTTATTTTCTGTGGGGTGTTAATGTATAAAAATTCAGGGAAAAAAAACAAGTACTGGGTTGATATTGTAGCTTAGAGATAAAAACAAAGTGCTCCTTTACAAGGAAAACCCATCAGGCCTCAGCCAGACACAAAGAACTACAGGCGATGAGCAACCCCTGGAGCAGGGGAGGTGGTCCTCTCCAGGGAAGAACATACCAATTGCTTGTCCAGCACCAGTGAGCCCTGAGAACATAGGTACAGGTAACATTATATGGACTCAACAGGTTATATTCAGGAATACACATGTATATACAAATACATATATGCCTGCGATAATAGTTATTGAAAAAAGAGGCCATGAATGTGAAGGACAGTGAGGATGGTTATATGGGAAGGCCTGGAGGGAGGAAAGGGAGGGAGAGACATAATTAAGTTATAATCTCAAAAATATTTTGCATGAAAAAAAAATTATTCCACACACGATCATCTGCCAAGTCCTTGTTCAGCCTCCATAGAATTGGTCTTGACTTGGAGGTGGTAAGGAAATGAAGAAAAGACAGACAGATGGACGGGGACACACACACACACACACACACACACACACACACACACACACATGGCTGGCATGGGGTGGTCTCAGCTCTCAGCTGGAGAAATGTCAGCAGCCCTGGGAGCTCAGCGGGTGTAGTAGGAGTTGAGTAGGGAAGTGGGGTTGTTTCATGTGGATAAGCAAGGCCTGCTGATGGAGCCAGCATGATCAAGGAGACAGGTTCAACTAATCTGCAGAGGAGCCAGTCTCTGCAGGGGCACAGTTGTCTTCAGGCTGTCAGTCGTGGGGTTAGGAAGCCGTGGTGGGCATTTGCTGCACATGCTTTCAACAGCCACACATGGAGCAGAAGAACACATTGCCGTGTCCCTCTGAACCTCACCCCCACTCCCTGCCCCCATTAGGTAGAGCAAGGAGGCTCTGTCATGCCCCCATAGGTCTGAGACTCTGGTGTCCTTAATATGGCCATGGGCATGTCAACAGCACACACTCACCCTGAACTTCACACACTCTGGGTTCCCTCCACTCTCCACAACCAGCGAATGTAATGGGTGGACCTCGGATGGGGTACTGAATAAAAATCAAGAAAATCTGAATGAAATATAGACTTAATAGCAAGTGCCCATTTGGGTCATTAGTCCTGTGTCCTAATTAATGTTAAGATATTGATAATGGCACGTGGTGGTGGCGTGCACCTTTAATCCCAGCACTTGGAAAGCAGGAGCAGGTGGATCTCTGTGAGTTAGAGGCCAGCGTGGTCTACAAAATAAGTTCTGGGACAGCCAAAGCTACAAAGAGAAACCCAGTCTTGGAACACAAATGAATAAATTTAAAAAATCCAAAATTCCCTAAAAGATATTAATAACAGGATACATTAGGGACAAGGTGTATGAGGACTGCCTTCCCCTGCGAATAAGAAAATATATTAAAATTAAAAAAAATCATTTTATAGTGATTTCACGTAAGAAGGGTGTTGGAAACAAAGGGAGTGAGACTATCAGTGGTTATCCTTTGGCTAGGTTGAGAAGACCAAATAGAAATATCAGTATCCCATGAAGATTTACAGAAATTGCGTTAGAAAACCATTCTGTTTTGTGAGTACCACAAAGGAAGTGGAGCGTTGCAAGAAGGAAGGGTGAGGTCACAAAGCTGGACCCAGAGCCTTACTAACCCAAGAATCCTGAGAGGTGGGGCCCACAGAGTTAGAGGCCCTAGAAACACTACAAGCTGGGAGCCAAAAATGTTTGCTGTCTAATTTATAATCTTCTTGTTGTAGGTTCAGCCTATTAGAGTGCAGTGCTCTGCTCAACCATCTGAGACAGGAGATTGTCCAATAACAGCAACTGTTTCACTGAGGTCGTGTTTTTAAACTAAAAACACTGGATTAGCTGGGCAGTGGTGGCACACACCTTTAATCCCAGCTCTTAGCAGGCAGAGGCAGGAGGATCTCTGTGAGTTCGAGGCCAGCCTGGTCTACAGAGTGAGTCCAAGGCAGTCAAGGCTACACTGAGAAACCCTGTCTCGAAAAACCAAAACCAAAAACCAAAAACAAAATTAGATTCTTTGGTTTCATGAAAAGTTTTATTAAAAAAAATTTCAACACATAAAAGCAGAGAGGGCGTTATAATAAATGCCTGTGTGTATCAGCTAGCCTCAGGGCATGTCAAGACTCAGCAGGTCGGGCTTGTCTCTCCTCTCTGTTTCTGAGTGCTTTCCTTCCCAGTGTGTCAGAGAGCATCTTTGTGCTTGCTTTCTGTGAATACTTGTGGAATATCCGCTGACAGCACACAGCTTTAGGACTCCAGGACCAAGACAAGAGCAGAGAGAGGCGTCAGATACGCTGTCACTCTAAAAGAGGAACCCCAATTCCCAGCCCTAAGGGACAAGTGCTGTAAGGGGTGTTTATAAACTGCTATAGGATTCACATTAGGGGTGAATGTCAGCCAAGAGGGCCATAGGACACTGAGCTGGCTTAGGCTGCACCTATGCCCAGGGTTAAGTGGGTAACAGGAAGAAAGTGTGAGGAAGAGCTGGCCTTGTCCTCTAAGCCAGGGGTTCTCAGCCAGTGGGTCACCTGACTTCTTTTGGAGTCAAAGGACCCTTTCACAGGGGTCGTCTAAGACCATCAGAAGCCACAAATGTTTACATTACAATTTATAGCAGTAGAAAAATTACAGTTATGAAGTAGCAATGAAAATAATTTTATGCCTGGGGGTGGGGGGTTACCACAGCATGAGGAGCTGCATTAAAGGAATTAAAGCAGCTCTAGGAAGGTCGGGAAGCACAGCACCAGGCTGCCTCCCCCACCCCCGTCATCCATATGCTCACATGGGCATCTCAAAGGAAAGTAGTTTCTGTCAAAAGGAAATAGACCCACCTAGAAATTTCAGAAAATTTTGGTGACACAGAAACCAAAGAAGGTGAGGTTTGGTTTGGTTTGGTTTGGTTTGTTTGTTTGTTTTTTATGATCTTAACAAAATTAAACCATTATTAGAATTTAAGGGTGATCATAGTTCTCTGAATTTGTGTCACAAATAACTGCTGTATTTGAAGGTTTTAAAGTGGGCATCTGTAGCTCTAGAATTAAGTGGTAAAATGGTAGAGGATGAGGAGGTGAGCAGCAGGTGACTCTCCAAGCGCAGAAAGGCCCACCTTCAGGACACCTGTGTTGAGTATAAGGAACCAGGAAGAGAAAGAAGGCAGCAGCTGCCTCTTGGTTGCTGTTGCTGTTGCTGTTGCTGTTGCTGTTGTTGTTGTTGTTGTTGTTGTTGTTGTTGTTGTTGTTTCCTCTGTGAAGCCAGACCAGGATCCCCATCTAAAACTTTGAATAGCACTTTAATGGAAGCAGGGGCATCTATAAGCGACAATGGCTCCACCCTCCATGTCCTTCCCTATATTTTCCAACTGATTAGCAACTGGCGAAAGCCACTCGGTTCATTTTGACCAATGCCTTGTGCAAATGATTTGTGTAATGCATGCATGCCACTGCCAGAGCTGGGGATGTCTCAGCAACTCTGGAAGCCACAGGGTGGGAGGAGTCTAAACCCAGAGATATCCAGCCCATAGCTACCAGTCATCACCACCTGATAGACAGGCTTTTGTTCTGCTAACTACTGAGACTCTGGAGGTCTGTTAATGTAACAGAGTGGCTTATCCTTAAAGGACCCACACTCACTGTCCAGCAGGCAAACAGTTTATAATACATAGCTATCCATGCCTGGAACTATCATGTGGGTCTCTTAGTGTGTCCATTGGATTTCTGCACTTAGACAAAACTGTCAAGACAGCTGCCATGTTTTAATACTCACCTCATAGGACATGACATGTTGTTGGGGGGGGGGCGGCGGGAAAGAGGTACAGAGTGTGAAATGAATTTGAAGAAAGTCTTAAAGGTTGACTGTTTGGAAATCTCATGCTTTATATGGAACAAAGGGAAAATCTTGGACGATTTAGTTAGGAAAGCAAGGCCGTGGCCCACAGAGGTGAGTCCGAGAAGAGCTTTTGATGTTCAGGGTCATGGTGTTCCTTGCGTGTGCAGCAGCAACGTGATGGCCCACGAGGGGTGGGTTCCCACAGACAAAGCTTTGCCTGAGTACCAGGACCCTACCTCTGATGGCAGGCCTGTTTCAAAGGCTGCTCCCCAGCATAGTTTTGATCACATATACAGTTTCAAAGCAGCAGTAGATGAGAGTCCTCAACACGGGAAATGTTTCAAAAACAACACAATCATAGAATCAAGTCATTTTAGAGGAGATCTGAAGGTATCATAAACTCTAGTTCTTAGAAAAATAAACCAGTCCCTGCCAAGAGCGTTGATGTTTGATCAGCAGGTTCCTACAAAACTGAGGGGGAAGAAACACAAAGGAAATATAAGTAACAGGCTTTAAAAAAACATGACAGAGACTAGAATTTCATAATGTTTTCATAGCTATATCACTTTAGTACTTAAAGACCAAACTATAATAAACCTGTAATTTCTTGCTATAGAAAGTAATAATTACAATGAACATTTGCACAGCACTTTATAATAAGAAGCATTTGCCTGTATACCTGACTACTGCTCTGTTTGCTACAGACACTACACTTCCTATTACAGGAACACAGAAATTATGCTGTATAGTGACTTCTCCATCACACTCCTCAGTGTGTCAGAGCCAAAGATGGATGTAACTGCAGAGTCATCAGCTGGACCAGAGGGGACCTTGCTGTCCCTCTCTCCTGCCCTTCACCGGTTAGCCTGTCAGGTACAACCCTTGGAGTATAAGCCTAGCAGACTAGGAACCAAAATCACTTGGGTTTTGTCCTTTTATAGAAATTTTAAGTAGTTTTGTGCCTCCTGAGAGATGGAATCCTAAAATTACCTCCAAGGCCCATTTCTTCCTTGTTCTGGGCAGAAATGCTTCCTTCGGCAGACTCCTCAGGGAGGGGCGTGTCATACGCAGGGGAAGGGTCGGAGGGGGTGAACTGAAGGTCGTCATGTGTCTTTTATAGCTGAGGTCTCTTGCAAAGAGAGAGAAGTTTCCAAATTTAGATCAAGTCTGCAGTCATGTGTCACTCAACAATCCAGAGACACCTTGTGAGCGCGGCAGCCTTAGGCAGTTCATTCACGCTCACCCACATGGTAATGCCACTGTTTTCTATTGTCACAGCAATGCTAAGGAAAGAATAGTACTTTCAGAAGGCAAAAATCAACTTGAACAGTTTTCTTTTCTTTCTTTCTTTTTCTCTTTTTTCTTTTGCCACCTTCTGCCCTGTAGCCTGGCCTGTTCATCCCACTTGCTAGGCTCTGCTCCAGCCTTGGTCCCTAACCTCACCCTCAGCCCATTTTCTCCCCACAAGTCCTACTCCCATGGGCACAGCCCAAGACAAATAGTTGCTGGGATGTAGAAAACAAGAACCTGGAAAACACATTTATGTTTTAAATTCACCTACTGCCGGGTTCATCTAACGTAACGTCCAAGGGTGAATCTTATTACCCCAAATGAAACACTAACTGAAAAATTTTAAAGTTTTTTTTAAAAAAATTATTATTTGAGAATTTCATACAGAGTGAACTTCTAAAGTAATGTGTGCTATTAATACACCAATGTTCCGGAACATGAGAGTTCACCAGAGAAACACACACAAAGTGACTTCTTTAGAAAGTTTAGCGATTTCCCCCTTTTCTGCTTTTGTGGCAGTTGTCAACTCAGGTCTCTCGAAGTCCCCCCTGGTTACATGTTCATGACCTGCAGAGTCTTGACACCCTGAAGGCTCTGGAGAGAAAGGAGTCCCCATGATATATAAAGACATATGCGAGGAATGGATGGATGCCGTGATTGGAACAGGACCGAAACGTGCTGTGTGCAGGCTACACAAACAGCGCTGCTGGTGTAGTTTAACAAGAGTCTGAAACTAAGGATCAGAGAGACGGGCTCCTGGGAGTGACAGGACATGCCAAGTGCCAGTCTGATGGTCCTAAAATTAGGAGCTGTGATGCTTGTGGGCAACTAAAGATGAACATCCCAGTTCAGAAAGACAGAGAGGTGACATCTACCCATATCAGGAGGGGGATCTTCTCACTGATGCAAAGGCTGATCTCTTTCAGAAACTCCTTCACAGAACAATCCTTCACTAGCAATTTGGGTATCCTTGGACGAGCTAAGGTGACATAAATTAGCCATCACATCAAGTATTTTGCAGTGTAATTAAACATGTGAGACTATTAAATAGGTCATGAATTGACCCTCTCTTCTTCTTCTCGGCTCTCCTGGTCAGGGCCAAATGTACTGTCTGTATCTATCTGTCCTGTTATTATAGCTAGGTTAGGTTGTATCTCATGTCATGTGTGTAAAGATAAACATGGACATTTTTAGTTCATAACTCATTATTTTGAATATTTACAGATTTTTAAAATTAAATTCAAATATTAACGTACAAAATTAAGGAACTAAAATATAATTTGTTAGCTATCACCGTGCCTTATTTATCAGTGCCTTTAAGGATTTATAGATATTTCTTTCTGGGCATGGCATTCAACATACAAGCCTTCTTTTTCTTGACTCCTGTTAGCACTCTCTGAAGTGTGTCTGTGACTGATCCCTGGGCACATGGCTTGCCCTACAGCAGGAGGGTGATGGGATTCTTTGTGGCTACCCTCACAAATCTAATGGCAGTTCTTTAGGCCAGCACCTGTATTGTCTGGTTTTATGTCAATTTGACACGAACTGGAGTCATCTGAAAAGAAGGGCACTTCAAATGAGATGATGCCTGTAGGGCATTTTCTTAGTTAGTGATTGATAGAGAGGGCACAGCTCATGATGGGTGGTGCCACCCCTGGGCTGGTGGTCCTGGGTTCTATAAGAAAGCAAGCTGAGCAAGCCATACAGAGCAAGCCAGTAAGTAAGCAGCACCCCTCCATGGCCTCAGCATCAGCTTCTGCCTCCAGGTTCCTGCCTGTTTAAGTTCCTGACCTGACTTCCTTCGATAGTGAACAGTGATATGGAAGTGTTAAGCCCTTTCCTCCCCAACTGGCCTTCTGGTAATGGTGTCTCAGCAATAGACATCCTGACTGAGACTGCACTGTTAGCTGCCCTGAGAACCTCTTTGACAGGCACAGTGAAACTCCATAAAAAAACAAAAAAACTTTCATTTGGCCTAGCTTCAAAGGCAATGCAAAGTCCCTAAGTAGATGACTGAATATAACTTACTAACACTGACTTTTTCTCTCTTTGCACTCCCACCACAGCAGTGCTGAAGTGATATCATGGCTTCATCTCAGAGAAAAATCCTGCAAGTGCAAAAGGAACATTGTTTCTTCAAGAAAATTACTCCGATAAATTGAGCCATAAACTAAGCCAGGTTCTTAGTTTATTTCATTTTATTCAAAAATGAAAAGGCAGATTAGATATGAATATAGCTTTCAGAGCCCTCTTTCTTGTGTGGATGTACATAAATAGGCAGGTACAGTACAGAACGTATAACTCATAAAAAGATCCAAACACTCCAATTTCCTTCTGTTGCATGATTATTATTATTATTATTATTATTATTATTATTATTATTATTATTGCATTACTATAGAAAGCAATGGCTGGGAAACAGGAAAATACAAAGCTAAGATGCTGGTGGTTGGGTGGGCAAGTGTTGTTAAAATATTATTCACAAATAATCTTTTGAGAAAGGTCACAAGAAAAGCCTTATGATGCAGAGACGCAGTGAGGGGTGGCAAGAGATGGATATTTTCTCCTAATGAGGCAATTTCAGAAGAATACTGAAAATCTGTTACCGTATAACACTTTGGAAAATGTGTATACATGAATCAAAATCAACACCTCCTAAAGTGAACAGCAGCTACAGATTTTCTAGATTATGCAATAAAAGTGTTATTTGGACACTGGTAAAAACAAAACACCAAATCTTTGGTTGAAAAAAAAAAAGTTGTAAATTGGGCTTCTTTATCTTAAGGAGGTGGTGATGTAATTAAATTTCTTATATAATCTTTACCATCATGTGACTACAATATTTATAATTCAAATACAAATGGAATTTAATAGGTATTGGTTGCTAACTGGTTCTAAACCAGAATTTCACACAATTATGCACATTTTCTTTGCCAAATAAACAAATTTTAAAAACTTGATGTACTTGGTATGTATGTGAACAGCAAGGGGTAGGGATGGGGGTGGTGCATGTGTCACCTTCCACCTTTTTGGAGAGACTACCCCTCACCTTTTACCAAGGTCCTTCTCATTGTTGCTGGCTTTCCCCTCTCTGTACTCCAGTTTTCCAGGCTCCTTGGTTTATGACTTTCCAGACTCTCCAGTCTCTAACTCCCCGATCCCCAAACCCCAGTGGGATTACAGAAATGTACTACCATACCCAGCTTCACATAGAGTCTTGGGGATTTGACTCTCCCATCCCTAGCCCCCACTCCACCTCCCCCCCCCCTACCCCCCACCCCCCCACCCCCCACCCCGTAGCCCAAGTGCTTACCCAAGAAGCAATCAGCCTGAGTCCGCAAAGTGAGTCCCTTTTGAAGAAAGTTGCTTTGGGTTTGTGCTGCCAGGCTGACTATGTCCCTCAGGCAACACCTTTATAGTATTGTTTCTGAAATTATTTGCACCTAAAAATCATGACTGCCTTTGCGGGTTGTTTTAAAGTTGGTGCATGAGAATTACATATGCTAATTAGTTCCACATTGTTTTTACATATCTTTAGCTTAGTCGTGTAAAGCCTAAATGTTTCCAGTGTTGTCAAATTGATACAGACACTCCCGTCCTAGCTTAAAACAAAAGCAGGCCTTCCATTGTGCTACTTGATTCAATAGTGACTTTGCTGTTTCCTAAATTTGCTGCGGAGAAGTCTTGAGGAGAAAGATGCTGTGTTGGTACAGGAGCTTGTGATCTTTTCCTAGAATCGGCCCCAGCATTCTGGTTTTACCAAGTGTGGAGAGACTTGTTAAGGATCTATGTCAAATACATAAACACTTCCTCCTAAGCATGCTGTGTACACATTATTTTAAATATAGATTTGGGAGTGTGTTGCCACAGATGCCATGGAATTTATATCTAAATTTTCTCAGCTTCATGTGATAGAGATAGTGTTCATCTTTGGGTTCTGACCATCAGTGGAATCGTCGCAGGCAGATTTGAAGTCAACAATGCATCTTCTTTAAAGGTTGAAGGCTGAAGTATAGAAATCTGGCACCGAGTGTCTTTCACTGCAGCTCTCTTTAATCTGTGTGGTTGCCAACATGTCCATTGGCAAGAAAAATCTGCAAACTGGGGGTGCAGGAAGCTGGGAAAGGCACACGTAGGCACAGCTGGCAGCCTTGCCCCTTACTCTGTCTGTGGGATCAGGTGTACTCAGGTAAGGGCTCAGTGAGTTGTGGTGACATGAGGCTGAGCTGGAAAGAAGCTGGAACTGGGTCAGAGGAAGCTGCACCCAGCAGGCTTAGGATGCTAATAACTCTTAGAAGTTGTTTAATACATTTTCTAAAGCTGATTTTGTGAACTGGATGATACCCAGTTTGATTCTGGGTTTTATAGATACTTTTCTAAGGTCCAAACAACCACAAGATGTAGATTCACAGGAAAATTTACCTCTTTAAATGTATTATTTATATGTTGAGACAGTGCATGCCACAGTGTCTTGTGTAAAGGGCAAAGGACAACTTTAAGAAGTTGTTTCTCTCATTTTACCTATTTGTAGGATCTAGGAACTGAACTCGGGTCTTCAGGCTTGAGTGCCACATAAACACTGATTCATCAACAGCACCGTGGTGATTTTTTTTCTCTTCTATTTCCATGTTGGCCATAAGTTTTATGTGCCAGCCTATAGCATTCAAATCCCCAATCACTCCATCTGCTCTTTACTCTCTCATATATACTCCACATACACATAGACATACAGGCACACAAATACTACACAGTTGCTAAAACAAATCCAAGAAAAGAAATCTAGACCACCTTCACTAGTTTCTTCTTGCCTAATTTCTACAGTAGTCTTTTTCAGAGACAGCTGATTCATTTTTGAAAACACAGCAGGGCCTGGATTATATGCAACTTCGATCTTTGCCATTTGTCAAAGAAGCCAAGCAATAGGTACAACTGTGTGAGCATCAACAATACCAAAACTGAGTTGAAACCTGGCTGATCTTTGCTAGACTGGAAGAGGAGGTCAGATTGGCTACTGCTGCAACATGACCAGGCTGAAGATAATATCAGCAGAAAAACTGTAGTGTACTCAGACACCCCATACTCCAAACTCTTTACAACCATGACTCAAGAGACACAAACAGAAATGTAGGGGTTTTATTTGAGATATTGAACCCTCTCTCTCCTTTCCATGAACACCTTAACTCTGGGTATGAGAAAGAATGTTAGTGGGAAGAGGGGGAATGGATCCCTTCTCCTGGCTGTTTAGAGTCAATGTGTCCTTTTGAGGCAATACAATATCCACTAACAACAAACACAGCAAGCATTCAAACGTTCCTCTCCAACTATCTCTAAGCTCCCACACTGTCTGTCTCTGGTCTCTCCAAACTACCACATGCCACATGCCACATGCCACATTTTCTCTCTCCAGGCTCTTTTATTTATTTCCCTCAGAGTCCTAGACCACACCCCTTTCTGTGCTTTAGGAGGCAAGCTGTTACCAGCTGGCAAAGATCATGCCCCACAAGAGACAATTATCATCTGTGGACATATTAAAGCCCAAACTAAAACTCCATACTTAGGAGTGAAACAAAAAATATTTATATAACATAACCAAGTTTACAAAGAAACCAAACCTTCCATTGCAGAGATGGTTTATTTTATAACGTGCTTGTCAGAAAAGTATGGGGGAACTGAGTTAAAATCTCTAGCAACCAGATCAAAGCCAGAGGTGGTGGAAACAGATAGGTCTATGAGGGCATTGGACAATTAGCCTAGAAAAATTGATGACTTTCAGGTTCAATGAAAGACTTTGTCTCCAAAAATAAGAGCAATAGAGACAGACATTCTATATCAAGCTCTGGCCACCACACACATATATGCCCAACTAAATGTGTATGCACCCACATACAAATCCATACACACGCGTGCGCGTGTGTAGAAACCTATGAAGAGTGATCCAGAAAGATTGACTCATAAGAACAAATGTCACCAAGAGCCTTTTTTCCATCTTACCTGAGGCCGACCAGCTAAGGTTTTCCTGCAAGTACAGAAACAACAGGGCCAATCTCAACCACACATCCTTTTAAGCAGGTTCCTTTTTGATCTATCAAATTCTGGCATCCACAGCTCTAGAATAAAGACATTTCAATTTCCAGAAGTTGGCTCAGAAATTCAGAGACTTTGTCTTGAGTTTTGCACATACAGGGGCTGAGAGAAGGGTATTGTAGGAGTATGTGGACACATTCTGCTTTTACCCCCTGATATTCCAGAACACATTCTCTCACTGGTTCCCGACCTCTGAAATCTCTGTGTGAGGCTGTTCCAATGAATGGCTATCTCTGAGCTGCTGCCTGGGTAGCCTTCTGTTAAGTACAAATCAATGCATGTGGCTCCATGGGTGTCTCCAGGAAGTTGATGGTACTAGATCATGAGATCTCAGACTCTGGGAGGAAACTGGGATGGTGTGGTGTGAGAACAGGTTCTAAGGAAAGAGTTCTATAAGCTGCTTTTAGAAGTAAAGATATATATCTTCATATCATAAGCATCAGGCTTTAAACTGTTCCACATAATCGCCAAAGAGCAGTAGTTAGTTCTAACTTTCTCTGTGCAGACATATGTGAGTGCATATGAGCATGCATGCATGCAGATGCAAGAGGTAGACATTGAATGTTTTCTTCAATCACTCTTCATCAATTATTTTGAGATAGAGTCTTACCATGAACCCGAAGTACACCACTAAGCTGACTAGTCAGCAAGTCCCTGGGATTTTCTTGTATCTCCTGTATCTCTCCTGCACAGAGATCTCAGGCTTGTACCACATCTGGCTTTTTCACATGGGCTCAGGGGATTGAACTCAGATCCTCATGGTTTTGTAGCATTTTACCAATGAGGCCTTCTTCTCAGTTCCCTCTTCACAGTTATTGACACGTGGATGAGTGGTTTGCAGTGGTAGTTACTTAATGTATCTTAACATCTTTTCACTATTATTATTTGGTAATATTTTAATGCTCACTTTTGAAGACATTGCCATATTCATTTTAAAAACAAGGGTTTTAAAATCACTACCCTTGCTTTGTTATAACACCACAGACTTTGACTACACATTAAAAGGATATAACTCTATCAAAATGTCTAACATCATTTCGCCCCTAGCTCCAGAGTTGCCTATTGCCTCAATTACTTGTCTATCGCTGTGACAAAACACAATGACCAAGGCAGCTAATAAAAGGAAGTGTTTAACTTGGGGCCTCACACTTCCTGAGGGTTAGCGTGCATGTCTGTCATGGCATTGGGCGGGCAGGCATAGCACTGGAGAAACAGCTGAGAGCTTGCATTTTGATCCACAATCACAAGGCAGAGAGAGAGTTAACTGAAATGATGTGGGCTTTTGAAATCTTAAAGCCTACCCCAGTGACACACTTCATCCAACAAAGCCAAGCTTGCTAATCCATCCAAAAACAGTTCAATGAGATGAGCATATAGGGGCCATTTTTATTCCTATGCCTGTCCACTCTCCTGAAAATATTGGTATGAGATGTGTTTCCTCATGAGATATGTTAAGCTCATACCTCTGTGCTCCCTTGTGCAAATGACTGTGGCTTATATATGTTAAGAGATTATGTAGATTGAATTGAAATGAGTGACTTACACCACTTTTAAATTGTAGCCTTACAGCATTGTTAAGAAACTTGGTTTTGTATTTTTCTGAGCAGCTAACATTATCTGTTATGATGAAGAGATGTACGGTCTTAGTGGTTTAAAAAAATAAATAAACGTTTACTTCTTGATTCTGGTACAGGTTGGCGGAACAACAAGTGAGCGAATGGGCCTCTGTACCTGCTTGCCGCTCACAGGCTCCTTCCTTTTGTTAGCCCTGTCTCCTTCTAGGGCTTTGTCTTCCACTTCAGCCAACCATTCAAACAAGGGAAAGAACATATGAGAACATTTGTCCTGAACTACACACATCATGACCATTTATAGTTCATTAGCCAAAACAGTCTAATGGTTGTGCCTAACTTCAAGTGGGAGACGCAGAGCAGTAAAGAACCGAGATATGAGTGAATGCATCTCAGTTAAACATGTCTCATTGTTCAGTCTTTGTTAGGAGGGGGATACAAGAGGATCGGTGTAGGCATAAGGTTATTGTGTAATTCAAGTGCTGATTTCTGTACCCCTCATATCTGGTTGCAATCTTTGTTCTGAAAATTCCTGTCTCACTGGTGTATAAACGCTGCTTTCCAACTGTCCCCCCCACCCCCATATGCCAATAAATAGCTTACAGCCAATTGCTGGGCAGGAGAGAAAATAGGGCTGGACTTCCTGCCAGCCAGGGAAGGAGGAGTTAAAAGAGGAAGTAGGGGATTCAGCTGTGGGCAGAGGTCCAGGAGACATCAAGAGAGAGGAGCTGGATCAAGAAAGCTACGAAGTGCAAGTATTTCTGGGATGTCTACTGGGAGGAAGTTCAATTAGCTTAGAGGGTTAAGAATAAAGTAATAAATATATAGGTGGATATCTGTGAGTTCGAGACCAGCCTGGACGACAAAGTGAGTTCAGGATAGCCAAGGCTACACAGAGAAACCCTGTCTCGAAAAACAAAAACTACTCAATTCTTGTGCTGTGAACTTGTTAAAATAATATAGTCTGATATTTAGACTATAGCCATACTAAGAGAGAAACTGAGAAACAAACATTAATTTATAAAAATAGCTTTAACAGATCAGGACCACACAGATGAAGGATGTGTGACAAGAGATACCACATACATGTCTACTCACCCCATGACAGACCAAAGTATGGATACCACAAAGTCCAATTTGGTGAACCATGAGTTTTATTGGGGTTATTTATAGGAATATAAGTGAGGAAGTTCCTTACAGGGTGAGAAATGACTCAAAGACACCTGCATCACCAAAGCCCACCTCAGCATGGGTGACAGCTCACAAGCTGGGGACCTGGAGCACACTGCACAGCCTGCAGGCAGCTCAACAGGCTGAAGACTGTCCTTTCCTGGTGACTCAGTTGGCTTAAGCCGCTTCTAGTCTACTTGACTGATTTTCACTTCTTCCAGGCAGGTGGGCTGGTGTCAGAAGCTTCTTTGCAGCTTGTCTTGTCTGAGAGTGACTCTCTGCTTTTATTTCTTACTCTTGAAAGGTGGGACATAGTGAACCTTGTCAGTTTTAGGAAACTCCTGAAGCTATTTTGGGTTACTTACCGGCCTGCTTTTAAGGCACTTCCTACAGATAGAATGTTTCACTCTCTGAGGAAACTGTTACACAACAGGGGACAAATAGAAATATGTTTCCTGATGATCTGGAGAAACTTGAAACTGTTGGTAGCAAAGAAGTTGTATAATTAACCTTGAATGCCAGAGCCAATGCTATTATAAAAAGTAAAAACATTGTAAACAGTGAGTATGGATCTCAAAAGAATAATTCTAACTTACATAACTATATATAAGAAACTGCATGCTATATGCTCTGTTTATATGAAATTTCCGATAAGAGAACTACCCCATCCTTTCAGAGGGTAGGAGTAGGCAGCAGCTGCTAAGCTAATTTCTGGAACTCCTCTATCCTCCCTCTCTCCAACACTACCTGAACCCTCTCTTCTGTATACGCCCCCACAACCTGGCATCTGTGTTTGTTGTTCTGGTTTGACAAATCAACTGCTTTTTTTTTTGTTTGTTTGTTTCCTCTTAACTGTCACCCACACACACCATGGCTGGTCTTCCACTCCTACCACAGCCATGTTTAAAGTCCTCATCTTTATTTCTGAGACAGTGACCTTTGTAGCAGCACAATCCTTACTCTGCTAAGGATACCTAAGATGAAGGTATCTCAAGAGCAATGGCTTCCAGCCTCGTGACTCTCAGCATAGAATGAGTGTGTAGTGTGAACACTGCTCATCATATGCAGTCATGCCACAGTCTGTCTTGTGGCAGCTTGTGGAAGGCACGGGCATCTTTTGGATACATCTATACATGCACAGTGCTATAAGGTTTCACACACCTAGGTACAAAGTACAGCACTGTTGCTTTCATTATGTTTTTCTTGACAAAACAAAGACCTGGATTTCTCTGACAAATCACTTTGCTTATAAATGAGGGAAATCTCTGCATTCCCAGGAAAATATCACCGTATAATGAGCTATTTTATGTATTTTTCTTCAGCATTTCAACAAAGTGCTTTGAATCACATGGCAATTCAGGATCTTCCCAGGTACTTAAGAGAATCACAGAATTTAACATATGAAACGGATTTCAACTAACAGGATGCTAGAAAAGTAGCCCAACTCTAGTGTTACAAGTGCTAACGAGTCTCACGGTGTCTCTTACTTTGTGTACAACCTGGCAGCCAGAGAGCAGCAGATGCAAGAACAAACCCAAGATCTACAGGTGGTGACACCTGTCTGTCTGCTCATCACCGCAAGAGGTATCCTCCAAGTTCACTTTTTAAAAAATAAAACAAATGCATGGAACTTGAAATGTGCATGGTGGGGGCAGAGAGGGGCCTCAACTGGAAGAGCAAGGAAATGTTGGAACTGGTAGTAATTATTTTTAGCTCTTATTTTTATAAATTACTCTAAGATATGATTTGGAAAGAAAAAAAACAAGCCTAAATACAGAGTCTAGGAATGTGTGATTTTAAAATCCTCTCTACCACTGATTCTGATAAATCACCAACAGTAACAATAACCTCCACAGATTTCCTTGGCCTCGTGTGCAACCTGAGACCTTACCCTTACTCTGTGACCTAGAGGTAGATAGATGCTCAGCCTCTCTGAGTCTCATATTCCTCACATGCAGAAAATAGAGAAATAGTAGTTCTTTGAAGACAGAGACAGGAAGCAGCATGCTTCCCTGGATAAAGTGTGTGTGGGATGAGCATCTGTCGGTACACTGCAGCCTTGGAAAGACCGGGTAACTCATATTGTTCTTTGAGGAGAAATTGGATTTGCCCTAGTGGTTGCATGCTGGGCTCCATGGTCACAGAGATCTGAATTTTCAAATTCAGCTGTTTTATCTTTTTCATATTTGTATCCAGAGAAATTACTGAGATTTTTTCCCCCTGTCTAAGTGTTTTTCCTTGTGGGTTAGCAATAGTGCAGTGATTGCCAGACAGTCAAAACAGGAGGAAACAACACAATTATAAATGCTTTACTTTGGTAATATCCAGGTTCTACCAGCCACCTCCTAATTTTATTGCAACTAAATGACTTAATAAGGTGTCACAAGGCCAATATAAACTGATCATTACAAATGATTTATCACATGTTTACATTTTTATTGTGGTATAATGTATACCTCAATACAGCAAATAACTTTTTATTCCATACAATAAATCTGTAGATCTTAACTCTATAATATCAGTGAGTTCTAGAAATGCATACACCCGAATAGTCCATACCCTTGTCAAGAAATAGAACATTATTCTCTTTCTTTAAAAGTCCCTATGCTATATAAAGAACTCAAGAAATTAAACATCACCAAACCAAATAACCCAATTGAGAAATGGGGATTGGAACTAAACAGAATTCTCAACAGAGGAATATCAAATGTCTCAGAAACACTTAAAGAAATGCTCAACCTCCTTAGTCATCAGGGAAATGCAAATCAAAACAACTCTGAGATTCCATCTTATACCCATCAGAATGGCTAAGATCAAAAATTCAAGTGACACCACATACTGGCGAGGATGTGGAGAGAGAGGAACACTCCTTCATTGCTGGTGGGAATGCAAACTAGTACAGCCACTTTGGAAATCTATCTGGTGCTATCTCAGAAATCTGGGAATAGGGCTTTCTCAAGACCTGGCTATTCCACTCCTTGGAATATACCCAGAAGATGCTCCAGCACACAACAAGAAACTTTGCTCAACCATGTTCATAGCAGCTTTATTCATAATAGCCAGATCATGGAAACAGCCTAAGTGTCCCTCAGTAGAAGAATGGATAAAGAAACTGTGGTACATATACACTATGAAATACTACTCAGCTATTAAAAACAAGGAATTCCCAAAATTTGTGGACAAATGGATTAAGCTAGAAATGATAATAATGAATGAGTTAACCCAGAAGCAGAAAGACTCAAATGGTATATACTCACTTATATCTGCATACTAGCCCAAGGGACATGTCCCATGAAAGTCTTCATTTACCAGGAAACTGGGACAGAGGGGAGGACATCCTATTGGGACTCTAGATGAGAGAAGCATGGGAGAATAGCAAAGTAGAAGGATCCAGAGGGTCCTAGAAACCTACAAGTAGAACATTATGATAGGCAGATTTGGACCCAGGGGTCCCACTCAAACTATGGTACCAGCCAAGGACAATACAGGCGGTAAACTTCAAACCCCTACCCAAATCTAGCCAATGGACAAGACATTCTCCACAGTTGAGTGGAGAGTGGGTTATGACTTTCACACGTTCTCTGGTGCCTTATATTTGACCATGTCTCCTGGAGGGGGAGACCTGGTGGCCCTCAGAGGAAGGATAGCAGGCTACCAAGAAGAGACTTGATATCCTATGAGCATATAAAGGGGGAGGAAGTCCCCCTCAGGCACAGTCATAGAGGTAGGGAGTAGGGGGAAAATGGGAGGGATGGAAGAATGGGAGGATACAAGGGATGGGATAACCATTGAGATGTAACAAGAATAAATTAATTTTAAAAAGTAAACAAACAAACAAAAAGAAAAAAAAAAGAAAATGCCAGAACAAAACTTGCTCTGTAAAAAAATAAATAATTAAAAGTCCCTATGCTATCCTTCCTTGACAGTCTCATCTCCTCACACCTGAAAGAGAAACCGTTACCCTGTTTCTGTCTCTGTGGATTAGTCTAGTCTGCCTTTTGCAGGGCTTCATATAATTAGAACCTTAGCATGTGTATTCTTTTACAAATGATTTCTTTCACCCAAAAAATGTACTTAAAACTCATCCATGCATTTGTGGTTTGCTCACCATTTCACTGACCTCACTGCATTATTTGACTTCAGACACAATGCACCAAAGAAGTATCCTCTTTCATCTCTTCAAAAAAAAAAAAAAGACATGTCACCAGTGAAAGATTGATGCTAACAGGTGGCAGAAATGAGAACAAAAGATGATGATGAAAGTATACCCTGACATTTGACTATTTCACTTCGATGAGCAAGATTGGCCAGTCTTATTTGGATAGCTATATTCTCACTTACTATTTTGAATGTAGATATTTGAAAGTCAACATCGATACCAATCAGCAATGTATATTTTCAAAAGTGAGATAAAGACTACATTTGAAGGCCTTTCAGGTGACAAGTACATGTCTCCTGTAACATCTTGCACAGTGTCATCACCGATACATCCGTATGTCAGAGGCTACACAAAGGAAGAGGATCACTTCTGCCCCGAGTCGAGGATCCTCTCCACTTGGTGGTTTTCAACACATACCTTGGCAATGTTTACAAATGCTTTTGTAGAAAGGATTCAAGGAGTATATGGTAGAGTTTTAATTAACCAACCATCACAAAGTACTTAGAGTTCATCCTGCAAAGAACACACAGTAAACCACAGTGGAAGCCGTGGGGCACTGCAGAAAGTGAGGGACACAGAGAAAGATGGCAGCAAAATATGCCTTCCAGTGGAGACTCTCGGACAGGATGTTATTGATGCTGAGACATCAGAGGTCGAATCTCGCCTGAGAGGAATTGGGCAGAAAACTTTGAAGAAGGAGCTTCACTGCAGGAACCCATCCCATTATCCCTAAAGATGACCCTCCACTGAGGCTTATGTTGCATTGTGAAACTTGGAACCCTGGTGATTAGCAACATATTTAAAAGGAGTATTTGTTTTAACCTTAATCTACCCTTTGAATATTACATTTCCCCACATTTCACTTTTTGCACTGTTTCAAACACTATATAATTTGTAAATAAAAATGTGACTATACACACGCATACGTAAGTAGATGATTCTATTTCTGTATTGTACACTATACTATGTAGTGGAACATATTCATAGCAGTGAGCTCATTTTCAGTTTTCTTTCTCCTGTGGCATAGTTTTCACCCTTGAACTGCAAAACAAAGAGAAATGAGTGTCATGAAGCAGTGTCACTGTCGGGTCACATTCAGTGTGTGCCAGGTCATGTGAGGTTTGGCCTCAGAAAAAGCTCAGTGAAGCAGCCATGTCAATGCACATAACGCCTTCTTGGGCAATGGGAAGACATACTGGAATATTCTTCTAATGTTCCCATTACTATCCGGACCTGCTGGACTCTTCATCGGAGGCAGATTTATGGAGGCATGACTTTCTATTTTGGAACTTATATTTATCCCACCTCCATGAACTACTGTTTTACTGGAAGGTTTAATGTGTGGGAGGAAGAAAAGAAAAATAGAAACAGAAAGGTGGGGGAGAGGCAGCCGCTTCGAGCCATCAGAAGCAAAGACGGAATTATTTTTAGACAAGCAAAGCAGCAGCCGATGCTACCATAATAAGCGTCTGTTTTGTGAGGTGCTTTTCTTCCAAAGAACTCGAAGCTCCTGTGGCCGAGATCACACAGTGAGTCAGCACCGGGGTAGGAACACTCGTTCCTTCCGGTCTCTTCGATTGATAACCACCTTTGCGGGCAAGGGATTGCTTGCTCATCTGAACAATTAGAGGAAGGATTTTCAAATGTAAAGGTGGGTGGCAAGAAAAGAAAGGGGTGCTGGAGAAGGCTCCAGAGAAAACATCACAGTTTATCTTCCAGCGAACTGTCCTTCCTTCTGTCACTTATCACCTCTACAAGATGTAACTGGTTTTCATCCGGTGGCACCAGGCCCCATTCAGAATGTCCTTAGATATTTTTGTTTCCTCTCCATGGTGGTTTGAGTTGTTGTTGCTACTGCTGCTGCTGCTGCTGCTGCTGCTGCTGCTGCTGCTGCTGCTGGTGCTGCTGCTGCTGCTCAGTGGGATGGTGCTTGTTCAGGGAATAGAGCATTGGCTCAGAGAGTTTATTTTATGTGTGCACCTTAACAGACCACACCTTCTCCACATGTATGTGATGAAGAGGCTCCATATGTACATATTACATGTATGAGAGTAGCCTTAAATGCTGGTTAGCGTTCAAGTTCACATGGGTGTGTTTCCGTTTGATAGTTTCTTCTGCACTCAAGCTTCTGACTCACCACTTCTAAAAAGTAGCCACGTGCGCTTAATGCCTCGTGCAACTGCACCGTTCTGTGGATCTAGACTGTTGTTTTCCACACAGTGTAGTTTAGTCCCCAGGACTGGCTTGTGACCTCTCGCTGACAGAAGCTCCACTTGCCGCCTCCTTTGGGAGTGTTTACCCACAGTGAGTACATTTGAAGTGTTCCAGCCATACAGAGAGAATTCTTACGTCCTTCAGAAGGTGTGGCGCCCTATGGGCAGTGTTGTGCCCTCTGATGGCATCGTATGGCTTTTCCTTGTCCTCCACTTTCACATTCCATTAATATATCTGCCTCCCCCTTACACGTCTAAAGCCATTTCAAACTCTCCAGCGCATGAACTAAACTTTGACTGACTTCAAGTGGTTGGCACTTTTTGCATGGAAACGGTATATAGTATGAAAGTAAACAAGAAGGGCATTAGACACGTTGGCAAGTTCTAAGAACTACAGGGAACAAATACCTAGCTAGTGACACCTGAATCAAGGCCACAGAAGTGAGGGGACAGGCCTTAGAAGATCCGGAAGGGAACCATTCCTTATAAGATAGAGTAGGTAGAAAGGCTCCAAGCAAAAGGAAGGAGGCTAGTGTCGTCAAGGAAGAAAAAAAAGTAGCAATGAGGGCTGGAGCCGAATGAGAACTGGCAAAGCCATAGGGAACAGCTCAGGAATGCCAGGAGCGTGAGGACCTTAGAGCTCGCAGTGCCTTAGAGCTCTGGGCACCTTGCCGTTACACTGGGGATACCTGCAGGGTGGCTGGAGCTGCTCAAAGCTTCAACCCTTTCTCACCTAGTCATCTAAAGGCTTTCGAAATAGCAGTCTGTGTTTTTCACCCAGGGCACTGTCCCGAATCCCTAATTTAAAATATTTTAATACAGCAGTAGTTTAAAGAAGCCAATTTCTGTATCATGTGTTTGAAAACTGGGCCAGAATATTAGTGGTCTGAGCAGTGAGGCTCAGACATGCTCCAGTCTAGCATGCACATGTGCACATGCGTGCAAACACACACACACACACACACACACACACACACACAGAGAGAGAGAGAGAGAGAGAGAGAGAGAGAGAGAGAGAGAGAGAGAGAGAGAGAGAGAGAG
>OU015751.1:89501688-89514287 GCA_907169655.1 Acomys percivali | reverse complement strand
GAGAGAGAGAGAGAGAGAGAGAGAGAGAGAGAGAGAGAGAGAGAGAGGTAAGTATTCTCTGTGGCTAACTTAGCAAGATGTTTCTTTTAACCCCTGAGTTTTGAATAGCTCACCAATGCTCTTAGGCTTCGGATGAAATTGTCTGATCAGACATTCTCATCGGTAGCAAATATCTGTTTAAAATTAGGATCTTTGTCTATGCATCTCCTCATATGAAAGTTGGTGTTGGTTGATTTGTGTGGCACATAGACTCTTTCAACATATCGTAATGGGAAAGAATAGAAGAAAAAAATCAACATGAATTTAGTAATTGTTTGGACAAAAAGAAAATCTCCATGATTGAGAAGCTATCTGGAGTGTTTGTTTTAAACACACATTCTAATAACTCATGTAGAGTTTGGTGATGAAAATGCTATAGGATTACTGATGGAATCACCAAAAGATGGCTTTAGAGGTATAGGATGAAATGTTGCATTTTTAAGATTGGATGAAATGTTTATTCCATACTTTTATCACTACTAGTTATTGTTCTTTAAAAGCTTATTGCCACGTTGGGTTGTGTTTCTAAACTTGTCTTGGTTATTATGTCCAGGCTCATGAAACACACCAGAATGGAAAATCAAGATGGTTTCTTCTCTCTTATATTTTTTTCTTATTTCTATAAAACACGGCAACTGGGTAAAATGAAGTTGAAAATAATTTTCAACCTGAAAGCCTATCGTTCCAGGTCCTTATCTTCAGTTTTTATCCTTTGAAGCCAAAGAACAGTAATATTCAGTGAGAAGTCATTTTCAGTTAGACTACACCTTCTGGAATTCACTCTCTCTCTCTTTAGGAAGGCACACCTGGCTTGGCCAGAAACAGAAAAAGCAAAAACCATTCCACCAGGAGAGAGAAACTGTGCCAATCCTAGATATAGCAGTTGCTTGCTAATCCCTGGATAGCACACTCTCCTGATGCCCCTACCAGCCGTGTTTTATTTATTATATATATATATATATATTTTTTTTTTTTTGAGCCCTGCTATGGCAGCTGTTCTATGGTCTCAGACCATGAAGAAGGTCAGAGCTGCCGCTGAGAATGCGGGCCAAGCCCCACAGAGCGATCATTAATTTACCTCTCCTTCTGATATCCTTGAAATAGGACAACCTGAAAAGTGTTACTAATTTCCACAATTCATTTTATTGGTTATGAGATAGGGGTCTGGAGTCGGCAGAGCACCCGTCTTGCCTGGAAATCATGCTCATGTGCGCAGATATATTCTGGGTCTCTTTGTATATTCACGGTGGGGCCTGGAGCTCAGGAAAACAACAAGAAAAACTGAAGTGATTACTTCTGAAGTAATAAAACCCCCTTCCCCCTAATTCAGGAATCTCCTGTCTTCTTTTAGTACACATGAAACTAACTTCATATCTTACGAGGAGAATTGTGTGAGGGTGAATTTAGTAGTATTTGTCACACACTTGCCAGTCCCAGGAAAACACTCAGCAATGTTAACTGTGGCCTTTGTTGGTTCGTTATTATCTGTGCCCCGGGTAGACCTTTGCCCTCTGGGTGGGACAGGCTGTATGCAAATGAGGTTGACTGTGGGGGTCTTAGGGCTAATGAGGCTGTGACCAGCAAAGGTCGAAGACATCTTTGAACTAACAAAACAACTTGGCTTCTCAAAGTTCTGGTTTTCTTTCTATGTGTGTTTGGGAGAGGACAATGCTCACACATACGAGCCGGGCCACTTAGGGTTTTGAGTTGGACAACAGTGAAGAACCTGATTTCTGGCTTCAGAAATCTTGACAGCCCATCCACAGGGAGCCCATAAGCTGTGTTCTCAGCAGGCCACATTCCAGGATAATCGAGGTTGCTCTCCTTGAAAGGAGCCTTGCACACTCATAGACTGGCTTCAACCCGGCCATGTCACCAAACCCTTCCTACAGTAATGATGACACAGGATCCTACCAGTGTGCCCCTTAGACATGACATAACCAAGATTCTCTTTACAGGGGAGAAACGGGGCCCCCAGAAGGAATTCTAAATTTGTTAGCCTTTAGCATCAAGAAGTTAAGTTCCAGGGTGTGGTTCAAGATTAAAAATCCCTCTCTTCAAAAATCCTTGTTGTTTGTGGCACGTGGTGCATGAGCATGCTTGGGTCTGTGTGTGTGTGTGTGTGTGTGTGTGTGTGTGTGTGTGTGTGTAGTGCAGAGGTATGAAATCAGCATGTGCAAGTGCCAATGTGTGGAAGACTATACGGAGAGTATAGAAGAGAAATATTAAAATGGGAAGCATTACCAATGCTGCGTGCTGAAAGAAATCCTGAATCAATGTTATTCTAGGCAGGACACACAAAGTTCAACCAGCAACTGGCAAGAAGGTTGTATTTTTCAGATGAGCAAAGTGCATACTTTCAGAATGATGGAAGAATATTTCAACATTAATTTTTAAAAGTCTTTTTTATTGGTGAAAAAGTGCCAGGCTCACCCAGACTGAGCTGAGCCACCACTATTTGCTCTGGACCAAAAAGTTCTCAAGGGCCCAGGCCCCTCCCTGGCAGACCTGTCTGCACTTTGGAGGAGAAATGGTATCTTGTGAGATGGTGTGGAATGAACCACAAATCAACTAGATTTTCTGCCTGGTTTCACCACAGATCATCTGGCAAATTTCATTGCCCTATTCTGCAGACCACAGAGCGCCCACAGCCAGTCAGCTCTCGGAGTGAGAGGAATATTTGATGTCTCAAAGCCTGAGTTGGGATCCAGCAACTCCGGTTTCAAGTAGCCTTAGACAGCTTACTGACAACTCGTTACCTTCATTTTCCTGTCTGTGACACACTTGTGCTCAGTTGGCTAAATGTAAAATATGGAGAGGAAAAAAAAAAGGTCTGCAATACCTTTGAATCAATATAAACCCTTTCATATCCAGGCCATTGTCGGAGGTCGCTTCAAATGTGCCTGATTTGCATAAAACGTCTTGACTGAAAGCACCTCTGTGCTCTCCACCCTAATGACTGGGGCTCCAGCAAACAGGCCATTCAATGTGATGTTGGTTAGCTTATCCGAGGTAGATCAGGGGAGCCAGTCTCAAATGGAGGTGAATTTATTAGTATCTTTCTCTTTCAGGGGAAGCCACTTGGGAGCTTAAGTGGCACAGAATGACATTTAAGTGGCCTGCCTTGGACAACTAGAAAATCAGGGATGGACTGCAAAAATGACAGCAGAGATTCTGCCGAGGGCGTGGCTGGGAGGCATCTGCTGGTTCCAGTCCATTTGCTTATTCCTCATTCTGAACCTTTCTATACTTGGCTTCTTTCCTGGCCCTCGAATTCCAAGAGATAGTCTCACATCCTTTCAGCAGATTCCACGTTTGTGCTAGGTCAAACGAGTCTCTGTTCTTTAGAAACAAAAACTTCGAGCTTGAAATCATAGCCTCTGAGTTTTCCTGTTTGGGAAAAGCTATTACTGTCAAAGATCTGAAAGGATTTGTAAAGGGTATGTGTGTGTGTGTGTGTGTGTGTGTGTGTGTGTGTCTACGCGCGCGCACACGGATGCATGCACATCTGAGTGTGAGTGCGTGTGTGTATGAGTGTGAGTGTGTGTGCATGAGTGTGCATCTGGGTGTAAGTGTGTGTGTGCATCTGAGTGTGAGTGCATGTGTGTGAGTATGTGTACATCTGTGTGTGTGTGCATCTGAGTGTGAGTGTATGTGTGTGAATGTGAATGCGTGTGTGTCTGTGTGTGAGTGTGTGTGTGCATCTGGGTGTGTGTGTGTGTGTGGGTGTGTGTCATGAATGTTCCTGTGAAGGCCAGAAGTTGAGGTCGGCCATCACTTCAGTTGCTTGCCATCTTATTTTTGAGACATGCTTCTCACTGAACCTGGAACTCCCCAGTGTGGTCAGGGTGTCTGGCCAGCAAGCTCTAGGGATCCACCGGTCTCCATCTTAGCAGTGCTGGGCTTGCACACCAGCATGGATGGGCCCGGTGTTTTATGTGAATCTTGGGATTTGAATTCATCTTCTTAAGCTTGCAAGGCCATATCAAAATGCCAGCTCCTTTATTCTTGGGAATTCTTATCTGTTAAGGTCTAGTTGATTTAGACACTTTACCCTAATACATAATTGAACAGAAATCCTGAGCCAGAATCTAGGGCTCAGCTTTTACTACATTTATTTTTGCCAGAACACTGGATGATGACCTGTTTTGTACCACTCAGAGACTAAACTGAGCCTTGACTCGAAATCTCTGTGTACACAGGTGTGACTCTGGCCTTGGCCAGGCGACTCCGTGCTCATGTGTAAAATGCCATCTGCATTACCAATGGCCCATTCAAACTGTGCTGTCAAATGGGCCAGAAGAATCAGAAACCGAGACGTGAGCACCGCAGTGCAGCCTTCCCTGGACTGTGAGAAGCCAGGTTATTGCCGTTCACAGGAAATTTGAGTGAATCATGACAATTTCTGTCAGCTTGAGGTTGAAAGTGAAACTCTACCCAGCCATCAAGGTTTGTTCAACTGGAGACTGACGATGGTGGAAAATGGAGTCCCGACTTTACTCACCGGCAGCCCTAGACTGGCTCATCACCTCATCAAAAGGCTCCCAGTTCTTGCTGTCACACACACATACACACACACACACACGCGCGCGCGCGTGCGTGCGTGCGTGCGTGCGTGTGTGTGTGTATGTATGTATGAAGCCAAGTCAAATGTACTATTTCAAAAATATCACTACACTTTGTGGCCTTTGTACAAGCTACATGTCCTTAAATGTATGATTAGCATCTCTGATCTTCAGTTTCCCCATCTTTAAGATGTGGGTATTAGCCATGACAGTGGCCCACATGCTGAAAGACAGACAAACACATGATCATCTTATTAACAGAACAGACCTTTGACAGACTCTAAAACCCCTTCATGATAAGTCCTGGAGATTACAAAGGCAATTTACAGCAGACCATCATCAACTTATATGAAGAGAAACTCAAAGCAGAATCCAGAACAAGGGAAGGCTGGCCACTCTCTCTATGCCTGTTCAGTGCAGCACCTGAAGGCTTAGCTAGAGCAGTAAGACAACTGAAGAAGATAAATGGGCTAGGAAATGGAAACGAAGGGGTCAAAGTATCTTTGTTTGCAGATGATATGATAGCGTATACACAACTGACCCTAAAAAGTCCACCAGGAAACGCCTACACCTGATAAAGACACTTACCAAAGTAGATGGGTACAAGATTGACTCACAAAAATCAGTACTCCTCCTATGTACAAATGACAAATGGAATGAGAAAGAAATTAGGGAAAGGGCAGCTTTCACCACAGCATCAAATATCATAAACTACCTTGGGTAACTCTAACTAAGCAAAGAAAAGACTTGCATAATAGAACCTTAAGACACCAAAGAAAGAAACTTAAGAAGACACCAGAAGATAGAAAGCTCTTTCAGGCTCATTGTCAGTAGATTTAATATAATAGAAATGGCCATCCTATCAGAAATAATCTACAGATTCAGGGAAGTCTCCATCAAAATTCCAACATAGTTCTTCACAGATCATAAGAGGATAATTTTTAGCTTCATATAGAAACAAAACACAATACAATAGCCAAAAAAATCTGATTAATAAAAGAACCGCAGGAGGCACCACCATGTCTGAAGTTATACTGCAGAGCTAGAGCACATGGTATTGGCACAAAAACAGACAGATTGATCAGTGGAACTGAACTGGAGATCAAGACCAAGTAAATCTACATCTGTGCATACATAGTTTTTTATTTTTATTTTTAAAAAGGCCAGAAATTGTCACTGGAAAAAAAGACAGCACCTTCAACAAATGTTGCTGGTCAAACTAGATGGCTGCGTGTAAAAGAATCCAAAGCAATCCATACTTATCACCTTGCACAAAGCTCAACTCCAAATACGTCAAAGATCTCAACATAAGACCAGACACACCGAAGCGGATAGAAGAGAAAAATGGAAAAAAGCCATGACCATTGGCACAGGAAAAGACTTTCTGAACAGAACACCAATAACCTAGGTGCTAAGATGAACAATTAATAAACGGAACCTCAAGAAATTGAGAGGCTTCTGCATGGCAAAGGACATCGCCACTCAGACAAAGCTGCAGCTAACAGAATGGGAAACGATTTTTTTTACCAACTCAACACTCAGTAGAAGGCTGATATCCATGTACAGGGCCTGCAGAGGTCTGCACCAGGTTCTCTGGATATATATTACGGCTTCTAGCTTAGTGTTTTTTATGGGATTCCTGAGTGTACAAAGAAGTGGGTCTTTGATTCTCATGCCTCTTCTTGGAGCCTTCTTCTTCTGTTTGTTTGTTTGTTTGTTTGTTTTATCTACTACCTATGTGTTAGTTTTTATCATATTGTATCTATTATTATATATTATTATCCCTTAGAAGCATGCTTCTTTTTTCCTAATGAGAGACAGAAAGGAAATGGGTTCAGATGAGAGGGGAAGAAGGAAAGAACTGGAAGGAATAGAAGGAAAAGAAGTTGTAATCAAGATATACTATGTGAGGGGGAAAATCTATTTTCAACAAAAAGGGGGAAACAGCCATCCTCCCTGGAGGTATGACAGAGTACAAGGCTACCTGACATCCGCTCTGGTTTTCACAAATTGACATCTTATGGGCAGAACTTAATTTGTATCCAGAGTACTTCAGGTGGTCTTCCTGGGAAAAGCTGTCAAGATCAAACGACACCGTTCCTATGAGAAAGATCCTTGTGGCTCAGAGTATGACACCATGCTAGTTTTGAAAATCTTAAACAGTGGGTCCAGGAAAACAGAACACGCAGCGTTTTCCCTGAATGAAACATCCCATTTTAGTACAACTTGTAGCTTTTTTTCCATCTTGATTTTGTTGTCGGTTTCCTCTCTGTTGAGGCCTCTCTCCATCCACACATCTCCAGAACCTGTAGCTTATTTTGATGGAGTCTATTGGCCGAGGTCAGGGTCCAGTAGGCAACACAAGCTTGTAGTTTTCACTTCAAGGCCAGTGGGGTGGAGCTCTGGTCCGCACCAAGGAGACAACTGGCCAACCTGGTGCTCATAATACCAGAGTAGCTCGTAGAAGATGCGCCTGCCAGAAATCTGCTGAACGCTCCCACAAGAACTGAAAATTCCCGTTTTCCTCCATTTTAACATCCAGACTTCCACGGAGGCTCCTAAAGTAACTTAAGTTGTTTTCTTTCCGGGTCACTCGTGATTAGCATCGTAGAAGTGTACCTTTTGAGCTGTAAATAGCACTAGAGATGTCAAGACTCAGGGGATATTACATTCATATAGATCCCATAATAGACTCCTGGCCTTTTAATGACCAGCACTTCCTGTTCTAATAACTGGCGTGAAGGGATTCCCAGGAAAACAGAAGCCCTAAGGTGACCATCAGCGTTTTAGGGGGTCCCAGAAAAGCTTCACAGCTAGACAGAAGTTTGGCGCCTTTTCTAAACTTTCGTCTCCTCCTGCACAAAGAGGGCCTCTGCTCCTTATGTCCTAGTTCTAGGAAAAGGTCCCGCTTTAACTTCGAAGCCCCAAGGGCAGATGGGAGGTCCCCTTCCTTGGAGCAGCTCAGAAACTGAATTATCTTGTCACTACTGGAGTGAGTGCCCTGTGAGGCAAGCAGGCATCATCTTTACAGGCGCCTGCTTTAGCTTTGCTGAGAATTTCAAAGCAGAGAGAAAGGAGGCTGGAAACCTGTTTGCTCTTTCCCAGCGCCAAACACCGGTAACAAAACACTCCTGTCTGAAATGAGTATTTTGTCGTCTATGCTCTAATAGAGTAATTGCTGAATTTATAAATACAAGTTAATTTTACTTGTAAAATACCTACAAAAGCTTCAAATTAGCATGCTTTGATTACAGATTATTTAATGAACATGGTAATTTATGTAGCAGTTATGGAGAAAACGCCACGTTCCCAGGCAGACGGAGCCATGCCTACACGGCTGTCCGTGTTCCTTCAGATAGGGCTCATGGCCATCAGGTTGGAAATTGCCAAATTCACCTCCTTGGCAGTGTGTCTCAGAATCCTGCAGCACTGTACAACTCTGTGCTTAAATGGTGTGTTCAAAATAAGTGATAAAGTGAGAGCAGATTCTCCGCCATAACAAAAGAGCACACACCCAGCAGCTTAAGCAACCAAAGCGTGTTCTTCCTCTGTTCCGGAGGCGGCGAGATCAAGACTGAGGTGTCAGGAGTTTGGTTTCTAACAGGGTCTCTCTCTCTTCAGCATGCAGTCAGCTTCCTTCTTTTTACAGCCTTGAGATCTCTCTCTCTCTCTCTCTCTCTCTCTCTCTCTCTCTCTCTCTCTCTCTCTCTCTCTCTCTCTTTCTCTGAGTGTGTGTGTGTGTGTGTGTGTGTGTGTGTGTGTGTGTGTGTGTGTAGACCAGGGGACAAGCTCTGATCCTCTTACAAGGGCTCAAACCCACTTTATGATCTAATTCAACCTTGACTTTCTTCTCAAAGGTCCATTTCCAAATACAGCCCAATGCTGTACATTCATTATGGGGGTAGGGACACAAGAAAGTCCATAACAAATCACCAAAGTAAAAATGAGAAACAGAATCTCAGTTAACTCAGGGATGTCGTTAGCTGTGACTATACAACAAACATTCTCCTTAAAATGTAAAACTATGCAATAGAGTACAGTGCAAAGCATGATATTTTTGTTGGACAAGGGAAGTTGTGGTTCACACCCAAGGCCAAATATTGCCTTTGCAGAAACTCTTTTAAGTTCATGTCTTCACTATGAATTGCTGCTCATAGTTGTTGAACTGAAACATGCTGTTCACTACTCATTTAATTACTTTCTTGTATTGTTATTTTTAAGTATTACAAACACACACACACAGCCAGAACAGAAAAGTCTTCCCTGTGTTTCTTCAGAAGATTTTTTTAAAATTATATTTCATGTAATGATTATAATATAACTGGCCCTGGATGCCAAACCCCATTGGAATGTCTTCATCCGTTCAAAGGAAAATGAAAAAAAAAATCTAAGAAGAGTTTCTACTGTGACCCTGTCCGTCTGAAGCTAATCCACAGAAGGCTGGCCGGGCCCTGCTCTGATCCATGTAGAGCTTGGATGGAGGATAAAAGCAAATCCCTTCCTGTCCAGCCACCCCCGGCCCCCACCCCCACCCGCCACCACCAGGTTTTGGCATCCTCTGCCCCATGAAAAGCATTGAGCAACTGCATAACTATAGCTTACTGGGACTCTGGCCTATAGATCTGAGCCATAATGGCCTCAATAGCCAGCCATTGGCCACCTCTTAGGCCAAGGGTGTGTGCCTCGGCAATGATATCGGTTCTCAGGGAAAGGGACTCAAGGGAAAGATAGCAAGGACCTCAAAGGATGTTGGTTGGGGAATCTTGAAGATGCCACATCTGGATCTTGGTGAGTGGGAGTAGGAATGAACACATTGCCTCGGGGCTGCAGCCTGTCCACAGAGGGCTTTGGCTTAGCAGCCTTCCAGTGTTAGAGAGGAACTGACGTGAGCAGGATAGGTCCCCTTGCAGATACGACTTGCCTGGAACACTGATTTATGCAAGACATGTTCTTACCACTTTTCTCTTCACTAGCTCCCTGGATGGTCTGAGTATCAATGGATCTTAAGCGCCAAATCCTGGAGTTGCCATAAGAAAACATACCAAAGCCTTTATCTTTGCTAGTTTTCTGAAGGCTCCTTCATGGCATATTTCTGGCTGATAATAGCAGGTGGAACCATATAAACTTAAGTCAAAATTTTATACCATCTTTAAAAGAAAAAAATATCCTGTTCCTCCTCCTCTTCTTCATTCTTCTTTAGGTATTTGGACCAAAATAATCTAAAGATAAACTCCGACTACTCTTCAAGTACCTTACGTTTATGCACTTACATCTGATGACTACAAATGTGTGTCCATGTTTGTGTGTGCGTGGTGTGTGGGTGTGAGTGTGTGTGTGTGTGCTTGCATTTCTGTGTTTGCTCTGGGGCACGCACAGGTATGTTTGTATCCTTGGCTTTTAGAAGTCATATTGAGAGTGTTTTGTTTCGAATACTGATGTCTTATCTAGGTGATACCTTTACTTTTTTTTTTTTTTTTTTTTTTTTTTTTTTTCCTCTTAAAGGTGTCAGCAGAAGCTGTGAAAAGGTTCATCTCAGAGATGATAAAATCCCTGGAGGGAGTTTTCCGAGGTTCACACCTGAGGCGCCAGACTCCCATATTTCAGAGTAAGTACTCGGCACTCTTTGTTTCCTGATTAAACCTGCATGTGTTTCGTTCTGGCTTATTACTGTCTGAGGCAGTGTGTTGTGAAATGAAAATTGTTGGCATTTGCCTGCCAAATTCGGTGATTCAGAGAATTATGAATTAGGATTCTTTAATTACGGAGATCAGTACCTGATAGGTTAATTTCAAAAGCAAAGTTAACTGCATGTGCTCAATTTGTTTTTAACTAATTCTATCAAATTGCATTCCATTTAAAGGGTCTTATTGGTCCCATATTAATAAGTAGCTTCATAACAGGGAAACAAGGAACAATAAGCCAAGTGCATTGTGGAGACTCACCTGAGCCAGACAGCGGGAAAGGGAGGTTTTTAATGCAATAAAGCTCAGACTGTGATGCTTCCTTTGGGAATCGCTATTTGGTGTTATTCATTTAAATAACACTTCAAAATATTTAGCTGCAGAAAATTAGGTGCCTTAATTTGAGAGCAAATTTTAAAAATTGATTTGTGGGGGAGAGTGAAGAAGACTGCTTTAAGGCCACATTGTTTCCTTTAACTTTCATTCCTACTTAAACCTTTAAAGAAATTGTTATGTGACGTCTGGTATTTTTTGTGTATGTGACTGTCTCATGGTTAATATATGCTAAATATATTAGCTCAGGGCTACAAAGTCTATTAAGGCAGCTTCCTTAAACACGTATGGATGGTCGAGGCACCGAAGCTGTTTCATTTTAAATTTTATATAATTACACTTATAATTTTTTGTTACTTTTAAAAAATATGTACGCAAATAGTAGTAATATTTAAATATGCAGAAAATAATGTCAAAACAAAAGGATTGCTCTCACTCTGAAGACTATGAACGGTGTCCAAATGCAGTGCCATTTTTGATACTCATACATTTTGTATAAGACACTTCTATACTTTTGAAAAGAGGTGATTTTATTTGAAGGTATAAATACTGTCCTATAGTTTCCTAGGCTCCTTCTCTGAGGCAGTGTGTCTCGGTGTTTCTGAACCTCAGGAACACTCAGGCAAGATGTTTGGAAGGGGCTACATTATCCGAGCTCCTATGTACACGATTTTCAAATGAAAGACAGTCCCACAATAGCAACGGTGCCTGTGTTTAGTCATCATGAACAAGCGCGAGAACGGGAATACTGTGAATAAACCACAGCCTTCTCCTTTAGCCATACTTTACATGGCGCTCAGCAATGACTTTGCCTTGGGAACCCTTTGAGACACTGATCCCCTTCGCTTTCGCTTCCAGGAAAACTCGCCGTCTTTTGCACTGTACGTGGATGCTTTGATCACAAACCACATAGCCCAGGACATATGGCTAATCCCCAATAAGCAGAGATACCTCACTTTGGTATCGGGGTGCCCTATAACCCAGTGCTTTGATTCTATGCCATTGTGTAAACTCAATCCTGGACAGTTCTCCCTATGTCGCACTACACTGACGTCACACTCTAAGGTAGCATCCAGGCAAAACTCTTTACAGAGTGAAGAAAAAGCCCACAGAAAAATACAAGTACTTGAATACCTTATCAGAAACTAATATCCAAATTGTATATAAGAACTTAGATAACTCACTACAAGCAAAACAAAAACAAAAACAAACAACTAAACAAAAACAAAAAAACCCTCAATTCTTATACCATGCAACCACCACAAGTGATAAGGAAAAGAATATGGAATAAAACAGTGTGGCCATTGTCATTTCTAATCGCCAGCTTATTTGTTTTGCTTATTTATTTCCTATAATGTATGAACATGTTTATATACAAAAAGAGTGCTTTTGTAAATGTCTTCATTTTTGTTCCCCTATTTGGAGGCACAAACATTCTTGGATTCAAGACCATTTAAAGCAACTATAAATTTAGAAAAAGCCTTACGCATATACTCGTGTATCATCTGCCGAAGGATGGGTATGCATCGCTGAGCACATCAAAGCTGTGAATTTAGCTGTGCCCAACCCAGGAGTGAAATGTAAGATGCTCTGTGATGCATTCAAACCCTTTGCCAAAGGTTTTCTTCCATTCTGCGGGCTTCCTTCATTCTACTAGCAGTTTTCTTTGCTATACAGCAGTGTTTTTTTTTTTTTAATTTCATGTAATTCCATTTTTGCATTTTGGAGGCTACTTCCTGAGATGCTGGAGTCTTTTTCGGAAAATTCTTGCTCATGCTTCAAAATGCTTTGAAGTATAATCCTATAGGATGTTTCTCTCTGTCTCTGTCTCTGTCTCTCTGTCTCTGTCTCTCTGTCTCTGTCTCTCTGTCTCTGTTTCTCTGTTTCTCTGTTTCTGTGTCTGTGTCTCTGTCTCCCTGCCCCCCCTCCCCGTGTGTGTGTGTGTGTGTGTGTGTGTGTGTGTGTGTGTGTGTGTGTGTGT
>OU015751.1:89468730-89490280 GCA_907169655.1 Acomys percivali | reverse complement strand
CCCACTCCCCAACAACTCAACAACCCACTCCCCAACAATACAATATCCCACTACCCAACAACACAATAACCCACTATCCAACAATCCAACAACCCACTGCCCAACAACCCAATAACCCACTACCCAACAATCCAACAACTCACTACCCAACAACCCAACAACCCCCTACCCAACAACCCAACAATCCCTACCCAACAACCCAACAACCCACTACCCAACAGCCCAACAACCCACTACCCAACAACCCATTGCTCAATAACTCAATAACTCAATAACCCACTACCCCAAAACCCAATCAATAATCTACTACCCTGCAACCCAATAACCTACTACCCCAAAACCCAATTGATAACCCATTACTCAAAAACCCTATAACCCACTGCCCAAAACTCAATCAATAACCCACTACCCAACAACCCACTACCCAATAGACGGTAGCACTAACCTCCCTTAGCCATACAGCACACTGGTCCACACCATTCCTGGGGCAGACCACGCAGTTCCCTTGTGGTATTAGAGGCACAGTGAGCACAGAAGACCACAAAGTGAGTAGCAGGCAGAAAGGTTAACCTGAGGAAATCCTTATTCCCTCTTGGCCTTTTTACCCCAACTAGGGAGCCTGGGGCATTTAAGGTCTGCCACATTTCCCTGAAGGGACAGGAACAATATCTGATCAAACAAAGCCTTTGGAAAGGGCATGAGCAGGTCTCAGTTCCAGAGTGGGAGCCGCTCACAGGATAATATTGCCACTGCTTTTCCTAGTGTCAAATGCAAACATGTTCAATAGGCCAGTGGTGTAGACTCAGGGTGTCTTCAGATGGAAGCAACAACAAAAACTACATCCTGCACTTATCCAAGTTAGATAATCACACTGACTGCAAAACATCCAGACACAGAGCACTGGAAAGCATTCAGGGGGTCCTTTGTGCATGCCCTGCCTTTTCCAGAATGAGGCTAATTTGCTCCTATTTCAGCCAGCTCCAGCGAAGAACATGGGGGAAGGAAAGAAGGGAGAATGAATTGTCAGCGTTATTGAAAGGACTCACGATTAGTCACACTCACTCACAGGCACCACACCACTCATTAGCAGACCTGAGAACTGGCATGCCTCCCACAGCTGAGCTCAGGGCCTGCCAGGCCCCCGGGGACCCACAAGGCCCTGTGTTCTCCCACACCCTGCAACGAGAAAGGCCAGTCTGGGCAAGCTTGAGTACAATTGACTACCTGGATGCTCAGTGAATTTGTTTTATGGTCTGTGTTGCTTAGAATATAATTATTCAGGTGTTCATCTGGTGTGGAAATCAAGGTGGCTTCTCTTTTTGTTAGAATGAAACAGTTACCTGCCTAGAACAGCCATTTTTCTCCCCAGGTTTCCCACGGAGTGCCCAAGAACTGGCTCACTTGTCTGCCCTGCCTCCTCCAGTCAGCTCTTCCTGTGGGAGCCAGAAGCATTTATCTTCCCTGTCCAGTACCAGTAATCATAACTTAGACTATAGGGGTGACCAATGAAAAGCCAAAGCATCAAGGACACACCTAGGAGACAGGCTAGGCTGTGGGACCGACAAGGCACTTACTGCATAGTGTAAAGGAGGGAAGGGAAGCTAGGTCCTGCTCTTATTTGGTTCCACGCCAGATCTTAAAGCTCTGTCCTCCCTTGAAAATGCAATTTCTAGTTAGGACAGCAAACCATTCCTGGTATTACTGAGACACTGCCCTATAATCACACCTCCATAAAGTTACAACAGGACTAAGCAAAGAGATCTGGCTTCCGTTGGGATGGCCTGTGCTCTCCACAGAGACTCTCCAGTGAAGCACACTCAGCCAGGCTATTGTAAATCAATAGAACAAGGTGTCAACTATGGTAACTCATGGGTAACCCTGAGCCATGATGGTTCTGGTGGAAAGAGAAGCATAACCAACTGCATGTTTAGTTCTGGCATCACTCCTGTCAAAAACCACTGCAACCTTGGATGCCAAATTCATGTTACATGGCAAGCGTATATTCATGCTTAAGTTGATTTGCAGTATGTGAAAACAGTGGCCCTGGCCCTAAAAGAAATCCAAGAGTGAGCATCGTCATTGACAGAGGCCTAAACACTCTCGATACATTATTTCAGACTGAAGACCCATGTCTTCATAAGGGTGTATTGTGACAATGGGGGCAAAGATGATAAGGCAGTGGAAGCATTCTTCTGGGCTTCTAGAGTTTTCTAAATCCTCTACAAAACTGCTAAGCACTCCATCTACAAACAGTATGTGGGGACACTGATATAAATGTGAAAGAGATATGTCAATGGACATTCCACGTGTGCCAAGCATAGCCGTTGGCCCACAGATGAATCCCAGAGTTCACTCTGCTGAACCTAGAAAATGTGAGCCAGTTGTACAAGGGGCCTTGAGGTGCCATCTCTCTTAGTTAGCTACAGCTGTCAACCACAACCCACACTCATCTGAGGGAGTCTCGGTTCGGGAATGGCCTTGGTCAAATTGTCTGGAGCGGGGGACAGGGGGCTCGTTTTCTTGATTGCTAACTGATTAGGAAGACCGAGCCCCACTGTGGGTGGTGTCATCTCTAAACAGGTTGGCCTCAGCTGTATAGGAAAGGTAGCTGAACGTGAACTTTGGAGCAAGCGAGTAGACACTGCTCCTTCATGGTTCCAGCTTCAGTCCCTGCCTGAGCTCCTGCTATGATTTCCTTCCACGATAGGTGGTCACCTGGAAGTGTGAGACGAAATAAACTCTTCTTTCTCAACTAGCTTTTGATCGTGGTGTTTATCACCATAAGGGAAAACAAACCAGGAGACCCTCCCATCATCTGAGCTCTCTCCTCTCCCCTATTGCCTGTGCCTTTGAGTGCAGAGGCACAGATTAATTAATGTAATAGTTCACTTGGCCCCCAAAAATGTTTATGAGTTGCTTGAGTTCCCTAGAACCTTCTACCCCAAGGAGGCTGGACAACTGTTTGTGACCATAATGCTCATCTTTATCATGGCTTCTGTGTGTATCATAAACACACTCCAACACACCTCTAAAAACGCCTCAGATATATACACATAGGTATAACAAGAAAGTGTCAGCTTCAATATCGTCATTACAGTCAGCCAGAGGTTCTGTGTGCAGATTTACTTGTGCATTGAAAGTGTCTTGGGGTGGGGGCTGGAGAAATGCCTCAGAGGTTGGGAACACTGTCTGCTCTTCCAGAGGTCCTGAGTTCAATTCCCAGCATTCACATGGCCATCTATGGTGTGATTTGAGGCCCTCTTCTAGCCTGCAGGCATATGTGCAAATAGAGTACTCATATGTAAAATAAACATTAAAAAAAAGAATCTGGTAAAATACATCTGTATTAAACAAATATAGACTTTCCCCTCTCTCTTTTTTCACCATACAATATATACAACAGTCAACATTCTCATAGTATTTACATTTTATAATGTTCTATAAGTAATACAGACATTTTTTAAAGTGTGGAGAGAGTGTATGCAGGTTATATGCAAACACGGTGCCATTTTATGCAATGGTCTAGAGACCTATCTTAGAGTTTGATATTTGACCAGGATCCTGGAGCAAACCTCCCATCACCTCAGTGGACAGTGTGGCTTTCAGAAGAGAATGATAATTTTCATACTTTTCCCGCATACTGTTTAAAGTGCTATAAGTCTACTGACAACTTTGATGTGCACCCCTTTGAGGAAGTTGTTTTCTCATTTCACAGAGACATGGAGAAGCACCATCATCTCATGGTTAGGCTGGGGCATGTGCCTACAGTCTCATGGGTTAACTACTATGCTGGCTAAGAAGTGAGGGTACAGTTTCCTGTAGACACAGGCTCTTGTGCACCTACGGGCCTGCTGAGAGTCTGGGAGGAAGAATCTCCAGAGACAGGAGGACAGGCCTGTAAAAAGACAGATAGTTTGAGAAAATAAGGCCATGGCCATGGCCATGGGAAGCAGAGCTTTGTGAGCAACCGACTTGGTGTGGGTTCAGGTGACAGTGACTCGGCAGGCCACTCAGCCTCTCCATTATCACCATCTTGATCATGACATCCCGGAGTCCAGGTATCACGGGGTTCTTGAGGAGCTGAGCGACAAAAATAGAAGCGACTAGAGGCAGGCCAATAGAAATGCGAACCATCCACTGAGAGGAGGTCACTGGCAGCTAAGAGGATACAAGTTTTAAAATCAGATTTAACGTTAACTTATTTGTCACAGAGACTCGTAAACCACAGGAAGAAATTCCTCTTACAATTTGCTTGAAAACAGTTACTTTCCCTCTGTTGCCCGTGGTTGTCATCTTTGCTTAGTCCTTTTCTTCCCCAGTATTTGGTAGATAATTCATCAAGTCACAGTGGAACCTAGCTGTGCCACACTTTAGCTCTGAATCCCTCAGCTGCCATCCCTACATTCTCTGCAAGGTTCTGAGGAGGAGTTGCCAGTGGCCAGAGCTCCTATTTCTGTGCATTGAGCAGCTCGGTCCTGCCGTGCCCTTTCCAATCATTGTCATTTGCACCAATATTGTGCCTCACGGCTCGGACACATGTTGACAGGTCTCTGGCTGTGAGCCCGCTTTCCTCATAGAGGTCTAGTCCCTGTAATAACTGTAATTTCTCTTGTGCTGAGGAGTAATTGGGTTAAACTGAGCAGCATTTGGTTCTGGCTATCCACATGGCCTGATCTGTTTAGGCCTCTCTGAGCACCAGGCAGGAATGAGCTGGGCAGTTAGACAGATGGCCTCTGCCTGTCCTATGACAATTTCATCGCACACTCAGGAGACAGCACGTGGATGTTTCTGGAAGGAGGTGAGGCTTATGGGCTTAGGAGGGGAAGAAAGCCTCTGGGCACTGGGGAGACGCAAAATAGCCCACAGGAAGCGGCACTTGATCACATCACTGTTCAAACCTGTGGCCGTGAAAACATCTTGATAGGAATGGACGGAAGCACAGACATTCAGTGATATCTGCAAATCCAGGCTTAGTGGATCCCACTGTGCGGCAGGGCATGCTGGGTAATATTGGCAAGTGGGAAAAGAAGAGGCTTGCTCTTGTGGGAACACAAAGTGTTCGTGGTCAAAAAGTCACGTGGTCTGGTGAGCAAGAGTAAAGCATACGGGTATCTTGATTGTCTAAAAGTAAATAACAGCAAAACCCCCACAAATGTGTGCCTTTAATCATCCAAATAAATCTATTTCTTCTCTTTTCCTAGGTAACATTAATATAGGCCCCACTACCTAATGTATTACTAGAACATGTAAAGGGGAAACGGTAAGGAACGCAAGGGGTTACACTCACAAACTTGTTCCACCTCCTTGACTTCACTGTTGCTCCATTGAGGCGGCTAGTCTCCTATGAAAGAATCTTGACCTCCTCTCCCTGCACCTCTGCTTTATAACCCCACAGTCTCAGCATGGAAACAAAAAAGATGCTGGAGTGGTAAGAGCCACCTGGAAATTCAACTCTGTTGAAGAGTACATCCTCCACCCCTGACTGGAAGGACCTCTGTCGCTCTACTCTGGAGGTTGGAGGCTGGGGGGCCACTGAGATGGCCAGCTGTGAGGAGCACTTCACTTTAAGCAGCCTGGCAGTAATTGGATGATATATTGAGATGTTTAGGGCCATAAAGAGCAGCCAGGCACCAGAAACTAGTAGGGTAAAGCTACTGCCCTATCCAAATGCTTGGACTAGCTGTGAATGTCCACATGCTCACACAGCAGGGGAGGGGTGAGGGTGGGCACCCCTCACATTCTCTTCAGGGGTTTAGTGTGACTATTGAGGAAGTGCATCTCTGGGCTATGAGAGGAAGGAAGTCCTTGACACCCAATAATGTTTTAAATTATGAGTTAAGACAAATTAATGACTCCCTGATGGGGAAAGTTTCCATCGGGACATATGACTCATCAACCTAGTAAGAGGTCCCAGTGCCCTCAGTGGGTGCCAAATTGGTTACCAACTCAATAATCCTTTCAAGTCAAACTATCTCTTCCAGGGAGAGGCTGTCCCAGGAAGAGGGATGAATCACTCAACAAGATTGACAGGGCAGAGTTCAAGTCTTGGCTGAACCATGAGGAACCAGCATAAGTAAGATGCAAACCTAAGTGAGGATGAGGAAGAAGCTGAGGAATGGACCAGAGGCGCCTAAGCACCTACCTGTGGTTGTACATTACCAAGGAGCCCTCGGATGCACGGACTGAGACTCTTCAGGGAGGCTTCCTTCGTGTGACCTTTGCTCACTCTCCACTGTGTGTCTGCTGTAGAATTGAGTGAAAGGGAAGCGGGTTTCAGGGATAGATTAAGTAGGTCCGAGGGTAAGTAACACTGGCAGGAGTCCTACCACACAAGCTCGCACTGTATCATTAAACCTCTAGATCTGGCTGAAGGATTGAGGCGAGGGGAGGGGGTGCTGTGTGCCCTTCGTCTATGATGATGTACCACAGATGATGTTTATGACTTTCTCTTCTCATTCTGGATGCATTCTCTGCAGAGGCTTGTTCGCAGCTGTGGAGGCCTCAGTTACTATACACACAGTCTACAAATGCTCAATTCCAGATCCTTAGGTCAACAGGCTCTCCTAAGCTTCACTTCACTCAACAAACATTGATATTCAGCCTGCTATGGGACAGGCCCCAGCCAAGCCAACTGAGAACTAGACACAGGGAAATCAGTCAAACATGGTATTATTGGCTGGCAAGGTCCAGGTATGGTCTTAGGTCTAGATACTGATGAATTTTTCCCCACTCATATTTACAATAATAATAACAGCAAATAAGGACTTCAAAAATCTGCCATTTGTTGGGAACTTGGCAAAGTACATCATCCCACCTGTTCAATATAAAATGTTTTTTTGGTTTTTTTTTTTTCTCCCACAACATGCACTGCATTCGGCTTCATTCTGAATGAATTCATTTTAGCTTTTCACCACCATTGTGATGATGTCATTAAGGGTCGGGTGGTGTTTGAAGGATGATTAAGGGACCTGCGCTCGTAAATGGGATCAGCGACCATATGAAGGAGCTTGGGAGAGCCACTGTGTCCCTCCTCATCTTCCACTTCTTTTATCATGTGAGGACATGTTTTCCCCGTCCAGAGACACAGGAAGGAAAATGCCATTCCCGGAAACAGAGACTAAAACCCTCCCCCAGACATGCCTGCAAGCCCCTTGATCACAAACTTCTAAGCCTGTAGAACCATGAGAGAGGAATTCCTGCTTGTAAACTTACCAGTCCAATTGGTTGTGACACCTTCCTCGTGTAGACCAAGCCAGGCCCAGGGACATCCCCTCAGAATGTATCCCCATCCCAGCTTAATCGACAGAGAGTGACAAGCCCTCTCACACTCAGGAATAACATGTCATGGATCATTTTAGCATTGCTACTTAAGAGGATAGTGCTTTGTCATTCAGCTTTCATATTTATGATAAAAAAGTAAGGTGCCAATGGACAGCAATTTAAAATTGAAATAAAGCGGGCTGGAGAGATGGCTCAGAGGTTAAGAGCTTTGGCTGTTCTTCCAAAGGTCCTGAGTTCAATTCCCAGAAACCACATGGTGGCTCACAACCATCTATAATGAGATCTGATGCCCTGTTCTGGCCAGCTGGCCCACATCAAGGCAGAATGTTGCATAAATAATAAATAAATCTTAAAAACTGAAATAAAACAAGCTCACTACTTTTATTTATACTTCCATATAAGTTAAGCATATTTAGAGATTACAATCTAAGTTCCCTTTTAAAAAAAAAAAGCTACATTTTCCAGCTCAGGATGAATCAGAGAATTGTCAATATCACCTAATTAGAAATATATATGTGTATAGTATATATTTGTACATATGTATATGAGGTTGAGTTTATCATATACAATCACAAATTGTATCTTAGTTAATACCTGTTTCTTGTTCTCACTGATTGATCTTGTAACTGCCACCAACTTGAAATTACAACGTAAATGTTCCCCAATAAAATGATATCTTTATTTGTTTCATATGCTAGTATTCTTCATTATTATAATTTGTTTGGGGGGACTATTTAAGGCTAAAGAAAAAAATTTTAAAACCCACAGAGCACCCTTAATAATTCAACGGCTTTCCCACAGTCCACTCTTCAGCCTCTACCGCCCCTCTGAACGTACATACTGTGTGCTACTGGACTGCCCCTTCTCCTGGTCACCTTCCAGGGCTGCTGCTTGTCCCATCCCAGTTTCTCCAGGCTTGCGAGGCATATTGCCACAGAAATGCTCACCTGTGCACTTCCTGTGTCGTTGTTGGAAATGCTCACCGTGCACTTGCCTGTGTTGCTGTGATTTTGCTGCTGGCCTGTCTGAGTTCCTCCACGGGATGGCTGTGCTCACTTAGGTGCGCACTGGCTGCTCCCTGCTAGGCTCATAATAACTGCTAAGTCAACATGTGATGGATGAATGAAGGAGCAAATGAGAAGGATAAGTAACAATCGGGATCCGATCCTTAATGAATTAAAGCGTTCAGCTTTCAAACCATCCATGCATTGTACTCACTGCCTCCTAAGCTGCTCTGCTCCTAGGAATCGCCTCATTTATTCTCCAATAAGCATCCTGAGGTAGGCAGTATAATTGTCATGATGCTTTTTTTTTTCAGACAACTGAAACACAATGAATGATGCACCTTGATCAATTTTCATGGCTAGTAGAAGGCAAAGTGACATGTGGATCCCATGCTCTTTTATGCAATGTACCCTTCCCAGAGTACACTTGGCTGCCTGCACACAGATGCCTCTGCACAGGAAAGTCAAACTTTCTTGGTTCTCCAGAGGCATACCTGTCTGTCAGAGCTGACACTTTAGTGTCTGCGTTTGGTGGTCCCAGAGGATACTGAATTTTCAGATACCGATTCCAGTGCTGTCTCTTGCTATTGCCAGGCCAATGTGCTTGTTTCTCCATGGGCCTGTCCTTGGAAAAGCCAGGAAAAGAAGTCAATAGATCCTGAGTCTTGAACACCAGGGCAAATGCTACTCTGTCCCGCTGGCTGAGGGCCTCTGATGATGTTTAGTAATATTTAAAGTGAATGAATCAAGACCACTGGTGCTGTTAGCACAAAATTAATACGCATGAAGTGTCTGCCTGGTCTATTAAACTTCCTTCCTTTCTTACATTCTAATTAATTATAATGTGTTGTGAAACTTGAAAGCAGTGCTTGGTGTAAATAAGATTCAGATGTGGTGTTTTGGTCTGATTTTCTGGGTGGTGCTGAGGTGTGAACACAGTCTTGTGCATGCTAGGTACATGTTCTACCACTGAGCTACATCCCTGTGGAGATGTGGTGCCCAGGCTACAAGGCATCTTCTTCTAGCCGCTGCTTTGACAACACTGAAGTCTTCTTGCCTTTGTTCCTGGCGTGTGTCCATCTTCCAGATAGGGGCAGCTGGATCCCAGACAGGCGAGAGGCCATGGCAGTCTTAGTTTGTCTGGCTCTCCACGTGGTGGCAGTACAGCACACTTCCTTAGGGAGGGGCTAGACCTGGGTCCCAATCTTTGGTTCCCAATCTCCTCCTTTTCTTTAGATGCAAATGATCACATCCTTTTAAGTAATCGAAAATATTGTTTGTGTCATTCGGAATGACACAGAACTTTGCCAAAGTCAAGCCAAACACATTTCATCAGACCATATTTTATAGGGAGGTTTTTTCCTTACTCAAAATTATCTAAAATTAAAACTGGAAAGAGATCTCTTTTTCCAACTGTCACAGCCTTTTAGACACTAGAGATAAACTTTTCTTTTCTTTTCTTTTTTTTAAAGAGAGCACTTTATCATGCCAGTAATTTTCTTTCTGTATCCTGCTATTATTAAGGCTAGTGGTTTGGGTGTTTATCTATCTATCTATCTATCTATCTATCTATCTATCTATTCATTCATTTATTTTTAATTTTTTTTAGCACTCAGCTCCAGTGTCTGTGATGCTCACATAATGCCTGTCTCTAACTTCGGCCCATTGCTATGGAAGTAATTATGCTACTCTACTCACTCAGACAGTCAATTTGCTACAGAAGCGAAGAGGAAGCAGTTGTGTTCAAAAGGAAAAAAACAGTCCCTCCATGGAGCATGACGAAGTAGGGAGGGTGGAGAGCACACTGATTTATGTGGAAGGGTGCTGGGAACACAAGTTTTGAAATGAAGTATCATTAGAATAAGACAATGAGATTGAGGTGAATGAAATAATTATCAGAGTCCATGGTTCGACGGTTCTGAATGAGTAGGTCTCTATAGTAAGCCATGTTTCATACTGCAATATTCCGAGTGAATTGTTTTATTCCTTTCATAAAGTCCTGGAAAGGAATCATAAGATCCCATGCTTTAGACATAATTTAAGTCAGCTTGTCCTGTCTCTCTGTTTTGGGAAAGGCTTAAGCTAAAACTTTCCCAAGCATATCAAAATCTACACTAGAAATATCAGGAAACAATCAAGAGTCAAGTGTGCTCGGACAACAGCACCAACTACTTTGTCATACATGGAGACCCTGACACAAATTAAGAGCTCTGTTCTTCTCCACCCTGAGAATGCAAATAACCTAAAACCATCAGATTATTCCAATGATCAAAAGAGACAAGGGTCGAGACAATGGTTTGTAAACCAGCAGTGCTTTCCAACGCCGCCACGGACTGCTGTTTCCCCTGTGTCTCCCCCCCCCCCCCCCCCCCCCCCCCCCCCCAGGATGCAATCTTTACCAGCAATCTGCTTTTGCTGTTGTTATTCGGGTTTTGGTTTTGTTTGGGTTCAGGTTTCTTTTGAGTCAGAGTTTCTCTGAGTAGCCCCAGCAGTTCTGGAACCCTTGACCTGCCCTCAGTCTCCTTAGTGCTGGAAGTAAAAGTTTGGCCACTGCACTTGGCTTTGACCAATCAGTAAAAAGCATCCAGAACTTCACAACAGGGATGAAGGTGTGCTCCGAAGAGGAGGAGAGAGGCGCAGTGGGAACCAAGTGCAAGGAGCATCCTGTTGGACCTGAAGGGTGCCCTGTGACTGAAGAAAGTGACCCAACGGTGCTGTTGGGAGGTAGTGGAATAGGGGTGTGCCCTTATTTCTGTTCTTCAATTCAGCCATGGGGTAAATAGCTTATTCCACCACACCCTCCTTACCACAGATCCAAACCCTTGGAGCCAATTGGTCACAGCCTGAAATCTCCATAACTGGGAGACAAAATAAAAACAACCCTTCCTTTATTACAAGTTGATTAATTGGGGGAATTTTGTCAGTGTACTGGACAGCTAATGAGCACAGGAAGTTTAGCCTGGACAGTCAAGTTGTAGACTGAGTGACGGAGACCTGAAACCTGCCACTATAGCCATGTGACTTCTGCCTATTTCTTCACTTATTTGATGACTCATTCAATTAGTGTGTCGAGACAGAATCTTAAGTCAGGCAGTCCATGTTCCAATCTTGATTCCTCAAAATGACTTGAGAGGTTATCTTAAGATAAATGCAAACACTCGCCAAGGTGCATTGGCCATTTATGAATGCCACCCAGGTATTAGCTCAGGCAGCCTTTGCATTTATTGGATGACTTTAAGCCAGTTATGACAGCTGCCTCCCAGATCCCAAAACAGAGGAGAGAGCTGGACCCAAAGTGCTTCAGTGGCAGAAGGAGCTCACTTGGCCTGTGGGTGGTAGACACACAAACATCACAGTCACATTGGATCCCACTGAAGAAATGCGCTCAGCTCGATGACGGCCCCATGTCATTGTTAACTATAGTTTGTTGTTTACCATAGACCTACTGTACCAGTCCTCTTGTTAGATACAATCAAGAGGTGTGGCCTCCAGCCCTACTCCACAAAGGTCGCAGAGCTCCTGTTCCTCATGGTCCCAAGGATCAGGCACAAAGGGTAAAAGCCAAAAAATGAATAATGGGTGTGTTTTTGAATGTGCACAATAAAAGTAGAGTTACCATTTTAGTGGAATTGGACACGATTTCCTTGCAAAGGAAAAGATTCGATCCAAAGGATATATTTTACTACATTTTTGTACAAACCAGCATCATCTGGTGCTACGGCCAAGTGTCTAGAATCTGTTCCATTTGCCAAAATAACGAACTTGGGTGTAGTCCTTGGCATGGTGGGTTAACTGCAGCCCTGCTGTCGTGACTTTGGACACCCACTGGAACATGAAATGCCTATAGTTCCAGGGTTTGCTGACCTTCTGCAGAAAGAATGCTGTCTTCGGCGTCTTGCAAATAGTACCTGTCCCTTTGCTCTGTGCTTACTGGTGTTTATAAAGACCGTCTTCCTGAATGTATTCTCCATCACCCTGGTATAAACTGTTATCAGTTTCAAATGATAAAGATCCCAGGCCAGATGCAACAGTGGCCTTTGCTCCTTTGTATGTCCAAGAACAAATTACAGACACATCATAAGCCTGGCCCATGGCCGTGTGCCACTAATCTGATTTAGTGGTTATTTCCTGACCTACTGTGACCCGAAGTCCAGGGTGGGCATATACCAGCTGTGTTACTTTCAACAAGTGACTTAAACTCTATACTTCTGCTTCTTCACGTGTAAAATGGAGAAGAGACCACTTATGAAGCACTTAAAAAGATTATCACGTCATGAGACCCTCACAAGCCCGGTGTAGGAAATGCTGTCCCTTTCGAACATCACATAGGTGCGTCCTGCGTCATGACTAACACACCTACGTTCTCTCACTCCGTGAGCAGCAGAGTGCAGACTTAGACGCAGCTTCTTTTATGTCCAAAACTTTGAAACTTTGAGCTCTTTCCCTTTCTCCAAAGGCCGTGACGAGGAAGGAGCGCTACTTAGCATGCGACGCCTACGCGGTCACAGCGCCTGCGCGGTCACGTCACAGCAGATCTGCACTCAACTCTCTTGTCCTTAGCCTTTTGTTTGAACTTTGGTTTCTGTTGTTGTTGTTGTTTGTTTGTTTGTTTGTTCTATTTGTTTTGGTTTTTTTTTTTTTTTTTTTTAGGATTTCTTGGTGTCTGGGTTTGGAGGTCCTTGCTCAGAGAGCTCCTCGATAAAGGCTTCAAAGGAGAGCAAAGCCAAATGGACTTTAAAAGTCAGAGTTCCATCCCCCCCCCTTTGTGTGCTGGAGGTCTTTCCAGTGACTAGAGGCCTTCAGTAGGAAGTGCATAGAGCAGGAAAGTCATCCTGAGAGTCTGGCAGGTCATGGGGGGGGGCGGGGGCTAGCCTCCAGAGGGTTTTTATCTAAGGAGACTTGCCACTGGGATTCAGGCATAAGTTAGTACATTCTATTTCTGCCAAAAGTTATACACCCAGGGAAGCTGTTGACACAACCAGGGCCACATGGGGCTATGGTATGCATTATTGAAGGCATAGCACCACAGGCTGGCCAGCCAGTGACACTGGAATATGTCCTTTCTCTTTTTCATCGTCCATTCATCCGTAAAACAGTGGGCATTCAATTCAAAATTTGTCCTGCCTTGTGCAGTTAGAATTATTTCTCTCACCAAAACCTCATCGGATGCTGCCTCCACCAAGCTCTCCCATTTTTACTGGAGGGGATCTGTTTCCACTTTCCTACCTGTTTTACACACTCACTCTTAGAAAATGTCTCTTCTCAGTATTGCCCCAGCAAGGTGCTAACTGTCGGCATTATCTTATTGTGAGCTGTATAGTTGAGATCACAAATATCTGAGCAATATGTCTGGAGTAAATACCCTGTTAAAATAGAAGTTCATGTCCAATGATAGATGGCATGTATTTTATTTTGCAAAGCAAACTTACATTGGCACTTTATAATCAAAGCAATCTGGTGTCTGTGGGGTACAACCCCCCCACACACACACACGTGAGCATCCATACTTAGTGCTAACAGTAAAGTTTGCTCACATTTACACAAAGTTTGATGGACCAGCCCCTCAGATCATACTCTTTTAGTAAGGTATATCTTGTTTGTTTGTTTTTTTTTTTTTCAGACAAAACACACAGAGCATCCATTAAATAAATACTTCTATTTTTAAAAATTATTATGTGTGTTTGTGCACGTGCATGTGTACATGCTGAAGCACAAGTGTGGAGATCTGGGAACAACCTTCAGGAGTCTATAACTTTCAGTAGTCATTTCTCTCCTCCGTGTGGGTCTTGGGAATTGAACTCAGGTCCCTAGCCTTGGTAGCCAGTGCCTTTACCTGATGAGACATCTCTCTTGCCCTAAATACTTTTATTTTTAACACTATAAAATTATAGGTGCCACAGCAAGCAGACTATAATAAAGTGTGGCATATCAATGTTTCAGGCTCTCATCATTACTTGACCTTCTGAGCACCTGGAAATTCTAAAGAGAAGAAGGAGTCATTTGGGAGCTGGTGTTAGAAGAGACGGGGCAGCCAGCCCTGTGTGCCTCAGCCCAGGCCTGCCCTCTGTGGGCTGGCTATGTGTGCATCTCTTGTTCTTCCTGGACCCTCCTCAAGGGATGCTCTCAAAGTCTCTGGAGCAGTGTTAGCCACCTGCTCATCCTAATGGAAGCTACGCCACCATCAAACTCCCAGAAGGATGCTGAGAAGCTGATTGCAGAGCTGGCCATGAATGGTGGTCTTTCTACCCCCTTGGAAGTCAAGTTCAGAGAATAGAAACTTCATCCCTAGGTGATGGGGATAAGTGGACTTGGCCAAAGGCGGGTCCACTTGGTGGAGGATTGATGCCCCAAGAGTGTTTCCTAAGAATTCCAGACTGAATACTTCTGGGGAGCGGGCTTCCCCCTAAGAACTCCCAGGACATCCTTTCACCTCTGAAAATTCAGGTCAGACTTGCAGGACCCAAATTCAGTGAGTGCTTCAGAGGTTCTCACGGTATACCTGGACTGCTCATCCGGCTCTTCTGGGATGCCGAGATCTACTCTAAAAGTTCTGACACTTGTCCCTAGAGCCCTGCCACCTAATCCTACCATCCCCTCAGCTTTAATAGGCTCACCCACATGCACACAATAGCTGAGGGAGCCCTTCAAGTAACAGACTTTTCCTAGCCTATCTGTCTTCTGTCCTTCTCAAAAGAACATGCAGACTGCCCATTAATCCTGCCTTAGGAAAGAGAACAATCCATCAAGCTATATTTTAATGTACAGAATACTAATTGCCCCATAAAGCCTTGACAGCCAAATCAGAAAAGTGTTGGGAAATATAATCAAAAGACAGTGCTGCTCCTCCTTGTCCTCAGCTTTCACAAAATGCCAAAATTATCCCTGGATCCTTGGAGTGTTATTTGTAGTTCCATATGGTTCGTGTGCTAGCAATCTAGCAATTCATCAACCTGTTTGCATACTGATGTTATACTTAGATTGATATTTGTCTCTCTGCAGGGCTGTCGCCTTGCAAAAGATGCCTAAATGACTGCTCTGCAGTAATAGAATAGATGTTGCACTAAATGGAAAATAGTAATCATTCGAGTACAAATCAGGGCCCCTTTCTTTATATGTACACACATAACATCATGTATTTATATACAAGCACAGGATCTGGCTGTGTCAGAGTCCCTGACATTTTCAACTACGTCAAATACTATGTGTTGATTTGTGAAATAGCAAAGAAAGATCTAGATACAAACAGCCTCACATAAGAATGTATATTAGGCAAACATGCAGCTATCGACATACACAGTTACTCGCTTTCTCTACTTGTTTTTATGTCTTGGTATATGTCACAGTGGTATTTAAAATCTGCAGGAGACACCAACAATGATTGAAATAAATAGCCCCCCTTTTTTCTATTATGGTACCACAGAATCTTAAAGTTGGATGAGATTTTAAAGGTTATCCGTTCTAGCATCAAAGCAAACACAAGATCCTCCTTTGCAAACTTAACAGGTAGTTATGTGTGTGCTTGAATACCCCTCGTAGTGGGAAACTCACTTCCCCACACAGCTCAGTGTTGATTGCATCTTTATTATATCAAGCCAGAATACGTTCCCAGTAATTTCCATATCTGATAGAAGTGAAACTTGTCTTCCTTGTCAAACTAGCTCCTTGATATTTTCCACTCAGTAGTATGCCAACCCCAGCTGCTGTGGCATTGTCGGGCTGGCCTTGACCTGCTTGTTGCAAGACAGAAGGGGGGGGGGGACGAGATGTGGTGAAGAGAGAGATAATGCAAGGAGGGGAAGGGGTGAAGAATGAAGGAAGTTAGGATATTCTCCATGATGTAGCCGTTACCATGTGTAAACAGCTGCTATTCCCAGCTGGATCTTCAGTTACTATACACGACATTCTGCAGACACTGTGATCTCCTGGTAACCCTTGCCTGAATATTAGACCTGAATCAAATAGCCCCTACGTGTCTGTCCAACCACAGTGTGTGGCCACAATCAGACCGTTCCTGAAGTTAAGTCTTTGTTCTTGTAGGTGCATATCACCAAACCTACACCCACTCAGGTTTGTTTGTTTGTTTGTTTTTGTGAGTTGCCTAGATGTCATGGTTTCTCATTCTCCACATATTATCTTCTCCTCCAGAACACCATGCCCACTATTCCTGCTGTCCACGTGGGCCTTCCTCTAGGGGACATCAAGAGATTGGATGGCCAGTTGTCATCTCAACCCCATCTCTGGTCTACGTCACCAGAACATCTCTTTCTAGACATTGAACTAATACCCATGGAGAGTATAGTCCAATGGTGGTGAAATTATGTGATAAGACACACACACACTAAAACTAGGGCAAACATCTCATCAACTTTCATGCTGAGAAGCAAATAGAGAAAGTCATCTTAGAGAGAGAAAAGAATTGTGGATGAACAACTGGAGAGGAAAGAAACAGCATCTGTTGGGAGAAAGGGAAGAGGGGAGGCTGGGGCTGCCTCAGTTGGTTTTTCTGCTTGGGTTTTGTTCCAGTTAGACAACCACAAGCCATGGACCTCATTCAGGACTCACACACTCCACTAAGTATAACACTTAGTAAGTATAACATACACACACACACACATCTGTGGATACCAGAAGTCAGCATTATGTGTCTTCCTCAATTGTTTCTCCACTTTGTGTTTTGAGTCAGGGTCTCTCCCCTAGCCTAGAAGTCACTGATGCAGGCCAGGCCAGCTGCTCAGTAGGACACAGGGATTCTCCTTTCTCTACCTCTACAACACTGAGAACACAGACACGTACTGCTGCACCCAGAGCTTAACTACATCCTGGAGGTTCAGCTCCAGGTCCTCATGTGTGTGCATGTAGCAAGCACTTTACTGCCTGAGCCATGTCTCCTCCAGCCTACTGAATTTTATATTTCAGAAAACAAGAATTATCCTTGTTTATACCGATTTTAATCGTTACTTTGTTTTATCCACATTAGTTTTAATTGCCTATTTGTCCAACGTTTTGGTGCCTCAACTTTTCAATGTGATAGCTCACAGTGCCTCTTTTTATACTTGTAAGCCATGTATTTCCAAATCTTCACACTAGTGTCTGTGTGAAGAAGGAAAATGAAACTGGGCATGCCCTGGACTTCATAAGCCCATTGTGAGCTCTTATTTTTATCTTGGCATCTTCAAAACCTTGTAGACTATCTATCTAATTGTCTAGATTGAAACTTTAGGGAATAGTGGGCATTCTTTCTTCTGATCGTCTGCATCTTTTTGTTCTGTGGCTCTCCAGACAGGTTCCTGTGCTCTCAGTATACCTTTTCATTTATCTTGTTGGTTCAATATTTTTTCAATGACAATATGTCATCATGAGAGCACATCCATATTGAAGGCACACCTCATCAAGATCCTATAATTATTTTTATATACATTTTTAATTAAAATAGATTTAGTGCATTCTTTATGACTCAACACTAGGCACACACATAATCAGCATACGCTGGATGAGTGAAAAAATATTTCATGGTGAGGTGATAGCGAACTCTACACCCCTGGGGTGATCAGATAAAATGGTGCGAAAGGCTGAGTGAGATTTTAGAGCAGTGGTTCTCAGCCTTCATAATGCTGTGACCCTTTAACACAGTTCTTCATGTTGTAGTTACTCTAACCATAAAATTATTTTCTCCTTCACAACAGTAGTAATTTTGCTACTGTTGGGAGACAAAATGTAAATATCTTATATGCAGGATACCTGATATGTGACTCCTGGGAAAGGTGGCTTGAAACGCAAGGGAGTCACAACCCACAGGTTGAGAACCGCCATTCTAGAGTGTGTTTGCTCAATTTCTAAGACAAAATACTTAAGAAAACTGACAGTCAGGAGACAAGAACTGTTCTGTCTCTGAGCTGCAGAAGTTTCGGTGGACGGTCACTCAACACCATTACTGTGAGTGAGGCAGAGCACCCTGCAAGAGAGCTGGCAGCAGACCAAAGCCACTCACCTCAGTCAGGAAGGTGAGGAAGAGGAAGATGCAAAGATAAGATATACCTTTCAAAGGCACCCTCCATTCTGTACCCTACTTTCTTCAGTCAGACCTATGTAATTCATTGATGTGGTTAGCTGCCTTATGGTCCAATCGCCTCTCTTAGTCTCCCCAGATGGGATGCCAGTTTTTAATACATAAGCCTTGAAAGGCTGCTTCAAATCAAACTGTAACATGGTGCTAAGCTGAATTCCACTAAGAGAACACCTGCTTTCTTATGAGTCTGGAGAGAAGGCGGCTTGCACTGATGGTAAGCCTGAAATTTGTAATAAGGATTAAGAATTACCCTGGCATGACAGGCCTGTGATCCAGCAGCCTGAAGCAAAGGAATCAAAAGTTCAAAGCCAACCTGGGCTATGAGTACGTTTAAGGCTAACCTGTGTCACTTAGCAAGCTCCTGTCTCAAAATTAAAAGTAAAATAGAACTGCCACCACAGCTTGGTGAGAGAGCATTTGCCTGGCATGCACAAAGCCCTCAATTCAAACTTCAGAGTTTCAGAAGAGGAGGAGAAAGAAGGAAGAAGAGGAAGAAAGACAATCGTAATATAACCATGTTAACTAAGAAACATGGATAGCTCCCCATCACCAAAGTTGAGAGAAAAGTTTATTGAAATTTACTAGAAGGTGAAGAAGTTTGTTAATAAACACAGGCTCTCTACTCACCCTTATCTTTAAAGAGCATGTGTTGTCTAGTTTTATGCCAACTTGAAACAAGCTAAAGTCATCTGAAAGGAGGGAGCCTCTATTGACAAAATGCCTATAGGGCATTTTTTTAAATGAATGATGGCTGGAGGAGGGCCCAGCCCTTGGTAGGTGGTGCCATCTCTAGCTTGCGGTCCTGGGTTCTACAAGAAAGCAGGCTGAGCAAGCCATGAGGAGCAAGCCAACAAACAGCATCCCTCCATGGCCTCTGCATCAGCTCCTGCCTCCAGGTTCCCGCCCTGCTTGAGTTTCTATTCTGGCTTCCTGCAGTGATGGATCACAATGTAGAAGTTTAAGCCAAATAAACCCTTTCCTCCTCAACTTTTGGTCATGGTGTTACATCACAACAATAGTAACCCTGACTAGGACAGAGCGTGTATCCATGATATGAAGAGGCGTTCTTCCAGCACACACAAATGACCTTCACTGGGAATTGCTGCAATCCATGAAAATATTACTGTGGCCACCTGGATAACCTTAGGCCCACTAAATTGATGGTTGCCATCATGTACTTATGCTCTTCCCCAGGGCCTCGGAGAAAGAGAGTCATTTTAATTCCTACGCCACAAATGTCCTCAGTGGAAATAATAACAGCCTCCTGCTGCAACTAGGCCATGTTTAACTGACAAGTCTGGGCCTGACTGATGGCTGACTGAGGAATCTCTCTCTCTCTTTCTCTCCTTCCCAGGGGTCGTCTAAGGTTTTCAGGCTCCAAGTACTCAGGAGCTAGATTTCCACATGTCTTAAATGTCTTAAAACCAAAATATATTCTCTCACAAAATTCTTTACATAAATGTTTCTAACTTTGTTGATACCAACCCTAAGTGGGAAAGCTGTCAATTTCCTTCAATTAGTGGATGGAAGACCATCACGCCATGACGCAGTGGTGCCATGGAAACACCGAGCAACACAAAAGAAACCAGTGACTGGTGCACAGATTTATTCCACGCGTGTGATGCTGAGAGAAAAGAGTCACACACAAAAGCCTGCACACTGTGTGGCTACACATAGAGCAGACACAGAAAATGCAGAAATCTGGCCAGGATTTTAGTTATCAGTGTCTAGAGTAAGGTTGCCACAAACCTTGACCAAAAAATGTACAGGGAATTTAGAAATGAAATGGGAGCTGTTCTGCTACTTGATCATGGCAATGTCCACACAGTAATATATCTGCTAGAATTTTAATATTTGTATACCAAGATATATACATTTTAGTATATGTGAATTGCCTAGTAAGACTGACTGAGGAATTAAAACAAATTTTTTTCCCTAATGAAGGAAAAAGTCTGAAAGACTGAGATTATGTAGGTACTCTTAGCCCCTACATATGTTCAGGTTTTCAACTGGGAATGATTATACTGGTAACTGAATCCATATTCAGTTCAGTCAGAGCTGGACCATATCACCCAGCAAGGCAGGCTGCTAGATGTTCTGGGACCACAGACAGCATCTATTGGGCAGCAGTCCACACTAGATCTCTAGAAGTTATGAGTAGTTTACATGAGGAGGGTAAGGAGCTGGGTAGTGTGACCACTAGCTAGTGTCATGGATGGTTATACTCCAGGACAAAGAGTGGGTCGTCAAATGGTCTGCTAGTAAAAAGAATGCTGCAACATCTAGTTTCTCAGTGTTCCATGTGATTGGCCTTAAAAAGAAAAAGAAATTACAAAGATTTTTACTGAAGTCACTTAAGAATTTATGAGATAATTAGTTACATGGTTTCTATTTGGAAAAACAGCATGCCATTTTTAGCCAGTAAACTTTAATTAACATGAGTAAAATTTTAAAATTCACTTTACATCCTGGTGGTAGCCTCATCCCTCCTCCACTTCCAGTCCCCCATCCCCTTTTCCTCAGAAAAGAGGAATCCCCTTTCCATGCACCCCAGTTCATCAAGTTGCATCAGGATTGAATGTGTCCTCTTCCCCTGTGGCCTGGCAAGGCAGTCCCACCAGCAGGAAGTGATCAAAAAGTTGGCAACAGAGTCCATGTCAGGGACAGATCCCGCTTCCCTTACATAGAGGACCCATGTGAAGCTGAGCTGCCCACTGGCTACATCCGTGTACGGGGCCTAGGTCCAGTCCATGCATGGTCCTTGGTTGAGACTTACCCTCTAACTAGACAAGTCTCTTCATAGAGGGAGAGAAACACCAACCCACCCACAAAAACATCGACCCAAAATTTTCTCTGCCTACAAGATGTACAGGGATAAAAATAGAGTAGGTAGAGAAGAGATCGAGGGAATGTCCAACTGATGCCTGGCCCAACCCAAGACCCACCCCATGGGAGACAGCCAACTTCTGACACTATTAACAATACTCTGCTGTGCTTGCAGACAAGAGCCTAGCAGAGTTGTCCTCTGAGAGGCTCCACCCAGCAGCACATCAAAACAGATGCTGAGACTCACAGCCAAACATTGGGTGATACATAGAGAGTCTTGTGGAAAAGACGGAAGAAGGAGAAAAGGATCTGGAGGTGACAGGAGCTCCACAAGAAGATCACCACCAAAGCCAACTAACCAGGGCCCAGAGGG
>OU015751.1:89452830-89463713 GCA_907169655.1 Acomys percivali | reverse complement strand
CACACACACACACACACACACACACACACTCAATAAAGAGAGAATACTTATAAGAACTGTTATCTGCCTATGGAAAATAATTCACACTGGAAATGAAGTTTCATCCAGGTTTCAGATTACAAATGAAAAAGCCACAGCTTTCAATGTAACAAGAGACATCGATAAGACTGTATGGTAACACTTTTCTTAAAACAAAAACAAACAGACCAAAGACATCAAATATATAATAAGAACCTTGGTAAGATGAAGATCACACTGGAATCTGGATGTTTGGAAGAAGGATCGTATCCATTAGGTAGGAACTAAATGATACTTTAGGATGGAGAGATGGGGCAAGAGAAGCCAGAAGAAGGTGATGACAGGATGTGGAAGAACAAAGGCTGAGAAATAAGCTCCAGGGAGGCCAGTGTGAGTCACTGTTGGAAGGTCAAGCTGAGCCTAAACATGAACACTATTGAGCCAGAGGTTACATTTAATGCTACGAAATTGCTGAAGTAAAGGATGATGTATGACGTTAACATGACATATGAAACACATGGAAGGTGTCTCAGTTTGGTTTAAGTGCTATGAGAAGACAATACGATCAAGACAACAAACTCATACAGGAAAAAATTGAACAGGGACTGGCTTATAGATTCCAAGGTTCAGACCATTATCATCATGGCGGAAAACATGGCAGCGTACAGCAAACATGGTGCTGGAGGAAGCATGAGTTCTACATCTTGATTTGGATCCACAAGCAGCAGAAGGGATTGTCCTAGGAGACCTCAAAGTCCTCTCCCACAATGACACTTTTCCTCCAACAAGGCCACTCCTACTCCAACAAGGCCACTCTCCATGGGCCAAGCATACAAACATATGAGTCTATGAGGGCCAAACCTATTCAAACCACCACAGAAGTCAGCAGAGAAATACAATCAAAACAACACAATGAAAGGGTAAGGGTTGTTTTTCGAAAGAATAACAACCCACCACATAGAGTTTTAGGTAGAGCAAATATGCTAAGAAGAGGAATTCCTTAGTATTGCCGTCTTTAAGAGTATTTCCTGGTGACATTTAGGTCAGTAATCTTTTGTCCAAAGTCAGGGTGATAGCCAGCCTATCTTGGTAGACATCAAATGGGACAGGGCACCAACAGTTCTATAGTTTGCAGTCGACAAATAGGAGGAGCTTTCCTGAAACACCTGTCAGAGCAACTAGAGAGGATGCTCAGAGATACTTGGAGTCCTGAGGGTATGTCAATCCTGCATCGAGAGTGGTGGGCTCTACCTCTGCCATCTGTACTGAGGTAGAAGACCTACCTAGGCAGAAGAAATAAGTACTGCTCATGTGCTGCCAGCAACTCTGACGGATGGCCAAGTAGCTCTTCGTTCACTGTGTCCTGAAACTTTCCAACAATGCATTAACTTCTCTTAGACCATAGCCTGTTTCTTCAGAAAACAACCTCTACATCTCTCACCTCACATTTATTTGGGGCCTGACAGGGTTCATTTCCCACCACATGTTCTAAAACTAGCTTGTTTTACAACACCCATGTCCTATCTGGTCATTTCTACTGGGAGTTGGAAGGCCTTGGCTCTGCGGGTCTGAATAAATGTTTACTCCTTTGCTAACAGTACATAATATCTTTGCTGTCCCCTCTCCACCCCCCAGGTCCTTGGGGAAATGTTTGATTGCTATGAAAGGTCATCCAATGATTTGGGGGTTCCCAAAACTTTTAGCTGCTACATAACCCTAGGGCAAAGAGAAGACAATTAAAGTTAAATATATTGTTTTTCATAATTGTAAATTAGAGTTAAAATGAAAATGGGATCTTATCCTGTTAAATAATAATGATTAGAAGACACATAATTTCTTCTGAAGTCATTTCCCCCTTGAGCCTTTTAAGGAAAAACAAGAAGGCAAAAGGATTATTGTTAGTGTCTTCAGCCTGTATTCCTGGTGGGTCCTGGAAAGTAGTATTTACCTAGTATCCCTAATTGTCCTGCATCCTTTCAACTTCCCCTGCACCTATGAGGCCAAGATGTAGTCCTGAAAGACTGATCCAGCCATATTTCTCATTCTGTACTAAACCTCTTAAAGAGAGAGTGACAGGATTGTCCAGTAACTAAAGTTGGCTTTGTCATAGATTCATATATCCCTTACCCAAGTCTTGGATCTCATGTTTCACCTGTCTCTTGTGCCTGCTCGACACCTTTTTAGTGGGAACTCCAAACCTTCACAACTCTCCAGAAAGGCCTTAACATAGGGGAGACAGCCTGTGTTTCTGTGTTGTTAAAAGCTTACTATTATTACATGTAAAATTTGAGGTTGCTGATCTGTAAAACCTTGGAACCCACTTACCTTCTTAGAAGAGTTTCTTCTAAGTTTGCCTGCAAACTGTGGGCTAAGAGTCGGTTCTGTTTGCTTGATTGCTCTAGTTCAGCGGTTGTCAGCTTGTGGGTTGCAACCCCTTTGGAGGTCGTATATCAGATATTTATATTATGACTCATAGCAGTAGCAAAATTACAGTTATGAAGTAGTAACAAAATAATTTTGTGGTTGAGGGGGGCAGTCACCGCAACATGAGATATTAAAAGATATTAAAAAGTGTTAAAAAGATATTCACAGCGTTAGGAAGGTTGAGAGCCATTGCTCTGGTCCATCTGAATTCCAGTCTGCACGGGCTCTTGACGTTGTGCTCATCTGTCTCTTCTCGAACTTTATTTCATCATCTCTATTCTTTTTCTTTTGCCTCCGCAACATCTGCCTTTACATAAGTTCTTTCCTATCCAATAAAACAAACAAACAAACAAACACCTTTCTTTAGCTTTGATGATATGACTTAGCAGGTAAAAATGCTTGCTGCACAGCCTGACGATCTGGGGTCAACCCCTAGAACATACGTGTTAGGTCTGGCTGTAGGGTGTGGCTGGCATGCCCTGCCCTCTCCCAGAGACTCACTGTTTTAACCAGACATTTTGGTTCCATTGCTCCTTTGCCCTTTTCCCACCTCCTTGCCCTCTCTCCTTCCTTCCCCCTCCCCCTCCTGTGCTGCTTCCAATAAACCTGCATTTATATATAATAGCTTCATCGCCATTAGCTCATTGTGATTATTTAATCAATCCACACCTAACAGTGGAAGGAGAGAATTAACTTCATAAAGCTGCTCTCTAACTGCCCCCGCCCCCACATGTACACCACAGCATGCATACCCATACATACACATCACACACATGACAACAGTGATGATACAATAATCTTTCTGTGACTTCTCTTACCAGAAGAAAAAAGTTAAATACCCTATGTACTAGTTGCCTAACCAAAGCCACTGAAGGACTCACAGATTAGAGCTGTCATCCATCACAATAGGGAAGATATAGCAGTGATACCATGAGGTAGGGAGAGGGCGAAGCAAGCAGCAAGCAGCATCTACATTGAATAGGTAGGGAGATGAATGTTGAGGGTCCGTTTACTTCCACTTATGCTTTTTTTTCCTGTCCAGAACACAGCCCATGGGATAGCCTCACCCACATTTAAGATGGGCCACTCCTCCCTCAGGTAAAGCTCTCCGGAAACACTCTTACAGATATACCCGGAAATGTGTCTCCCAGATGACTCTAAATCCAGCCAAATTAACAGTAAAATCCACAGTCACACTCTATCACTGTTTTCGTGTAGTTTCCTTCCGGGCTCTTTTCACTTTTCCTTTTCTCGAAATATCTCAGACAAAGTCTGAATCCTGACTCTCCTTCCTTCTCACATTTTCCATTCCTATCTCTATCCCTTTGCTAAATCAGTTGGCCCCTTCTCTGTCTTAACTTAAGGACGTACAGATGGTACTCGAGATGGCTCTTCGCTTGCTTCTTCAAACTCTATTCTAGTTTCTCTCACACCTCACACTCTTCTTCCATTTTCAACCACTCTGGCATGTTGATATTTTTCTTCTTTTGCTCCTTAAATAGTGGCATTCAGAACATTTCTTCCTTGATCCCCACTTTTTCTAGCCTTGCATTCTTTCCCAGGAAACATCTCCTATATCAGCGTTACAGCCTCTGAATCCTGGGAGGGAGGCCTCAAGGCTGCAGACACCATGTCATATATTCTCCACATTCAGCCTCATCCTTGTCCTTCCTACACAGGCTTCTGTTAAAGGTCTCACACCAATAGGTGGGTCACTATTTGTCTAGTCTCCTAGGTTAGAAACCCTGAGAATGCCTTCGTTTTTTCTTTCCCTTTACCAATGCCTACCACATTCACCACCCAAGTTCTCAAAAAGAGAGAGAGGGGAAAAAGAGCTTTCTTTGAACTGCAACCTGCTGTTATAGTTCTGGGTCAGGTCTTCACCATGTTTCACCCAGGAAGGTGTAATTCCACCTACCCAACCTTTCTGTCCAGCCTCGGCTTCTTCAATTCTACATTCACATTCTTCTCAAGCTTAACCCCTTTTTAAAACAATGCACTAATAAAAACTAGTGGCCATGCTTCCTTATTTTTTTTAATTGCTCCAAAGATGTCCTGTAAGTTTTCTTTTTGTCATTATTTTGTATTTATTCCTCGAGAATTTCACACAGCACATCTTACACCTTGCCTCATCGTCTAGATCCTTGGCCTTATAGTTTACTGTGACATCGTGCTCTATTTGGATGCTCACTGTCTATAGAAGACTCATGGTTCATGGCCCCTGTGGCACTATTAAAGTGTAGAGACTTTAAGAGTTGGGGCCTCATTGGAGAACTTCACATCAAGGTGGACATGCCCCCAGATGGGCTAGAAAGACTCTTGTCCCTCAATCTTTCATTCTTTTGCTCCCAAGTGAAGTAGTGAATGGATTTCCTCCACCACATCCTCCTACCATGATATGCCGCCTAACCACAGGCCCAAACAACTGGAGCCACTGAAACTGTGAGCCAAATAGACCTGACTCTGTGTGTTATGTATCTGAGTATTTGTTATAAAAACAAGGGGAGTACCATACTCAGTCAGTCTCCATATTTTCCATAGCATGAAGACCTCAATGATCACCACAGTCATCATTGTCATTGTCATTGTCATCACCACCACTTAACAGGGTGATTCAGGGGGTCTTCACCTTGTACCAAGTACCGAGGTAGCCGCTACATGTGCACTATGTTGTTTAGCCCTCATAGTAACATGTGCACATGTCGTTTAGTATTCACAGTAACGTGCACTATGTCATTTAATCCTCACAGTAACATGTGCACTATGTTGTTTAGTACTCAGTAACATGTGCACTATGTCCTTTAGGCCTGATAGTAATAAGCCTGTCTAGTAGGTACTTCCATGATTCTCACTCTACATAAGGAAACTGGGTCAGATTGAGGATAAGTCACTTGTGAAAACTTGCATGGTGAGTGAGGCCCTAGATGCTAATCTGCCTTTTCAGCTTTTCAGGCAACTGATCACTTCCCATGACACCTCTCTTGAACATTTGCCCTGCCCCTGGCCTTTCAGCCTTCATGGTTTTACTTGTGCTGTCTTGCCTGTTCCTCTCTGCCTTTGCTGTTCTTGCCTATGCTTCAAGTGTAGCTCAGAAAGTGCATTTTAGCTACAGCCTAGTTTTGCCTCTCCCCCACCCCCCATCTGATTGTCCATTTGGAAAGTCATTAAAAGCAACACTAATCCTGTAGTGTCACAAAGCGCTTCATCATGATGGCCTGGACTTGCTTGTAACCAATCAACTCTTTCCTCATTCCTCATTGTATTTGTCTCCTTCTTCTCCAGGAAGATTATAACTGCTTTGAGTGGTTTGCATTTTTCCCTTACCATGCCCAGTTAACGGGATGGGTATCTCAGTTCTCTTTAAGCCCGTGACTCTTCCCACCCATCCTGTGTCACTGTCATTGATTGTTCCATTCCCCTGTGTGGTCCACACCAATACTGAGGTCTTCAACCCACTCTCCCTCTTCTGCTACATTCAGACTGTCCCCAATTCTCATGATCCTTCCCCATGACATCTGGGCTCTTTACAGACAAGCTTATGGAGTTCACCCGACAACCCAGTGCTCCACAGAGAAGTTCAAGCAGTGGCCAAACTCCTCGTGTCCTCTGGAGTCTCCATTTCCAAACACAGCCAAGTTAGCCATGGGGCCAGAGGCAAAGGAAGTCACAGCGCTCGCTGTCTTATTACCTTAGCTCCCTTACTACCACGTATGTAAAACATCCCATCCATATCTTAGATGCAACGGTTCATGTAGGATATTTTATTGGATCTTGGTTCTGGACCTCTGGGAGTTTAGTTATTGCACTGGCTTCTTTGCATCTCATGAGGATCTTTTCATTGCATCAAAACACAGCAGAAAGAATGGCGTACTGTGAAAGAACAAGTATGCTAAATCAGGTCCCTCTTCCTCTTGTCATAAGGCCACAAGTGCCATCATATCATAGGGTTCCTCCCTTATAATCTGGCCTAACTTTAATTACCTCCCTGAGGCCCCACCTCTAGACAGCATTAACATGTGAATTTAGGGATTACCTTGTCCACACCTTCCAATCATAGTGCCTATGCTCTTTTAGTAGCTTAAGCAAGGGAGAACTAACAGACAACACACACAGCATAGAGTGCTCACAACTAATAGGATGTGCCCAAAATGATGTAAGAGATAAATAGTAGCTGCCTGCCTGAAAACCCTACAAGATCTGGGGCGGGAATCAAGTCAGACACAATAGGACAATTAACACACCTTTTGCAAGGTGTGATGAAACCAGCTTATTTGTGGTTCCGTTTTCCATTTGATAAGCTTCACAGTTAGCCATACAATGTTGTGAAATGGTTATGACCAGTGTACAGGGTAGGGGGATAGGGGAGCTGGGGGGGAAGGAGTGGGTGGGTGGGGCAGGGGGAGCTGGGGGGAGTGGATGGGTGGGGCGGGGGAGCTGGAGAGAAGTGGGCGGGGCAGGGGCAGCTTGTGACTCAGTCACAGATGATTGTCTTGTGGCCACATCCCTGTCAAGAAGTTGGGGCACAGGACTCAGGTAAGAGTAGCCGGGAAAGGTCTTGGATAGAGTTTAGTGCCTGCAACTGTGGCATTTGAAAGGGCAGAAGGTAACACTGGTGAAAGTGCCGGTGACACGGGGATGTGATAAAGAGAAGTGGTCATCTTCTGGCTCATATTATCTGTTTCCAGAGCAAGACCACAAGTGTCTCGAGTCATCCCTCATTTACAGGATCACTCTGTACAATGTCAACCTGATTAAAAACAGGATTTGACAGAGCTGTCCAGGGAAATCATGTTGCTGAGCGCTCACCAGGCTAGCCGCTGACTGCAGTAAATGCTTTACCATTTTAGATCATTTAAACCTTTCAACATCCCCCAATGAGATGACCCTTATTCTCCCTTATGCACAGGAAAAAAAGAGAAGCTGAGACACTTTCAAGTTCTAGTCATAGAGCAACAGAGACAACCTGGATGCCAGTCCCTGTTGGAGCCCCTGCTGGTGTCTCTGCATCCCATGACACCGAGGTCAGAGGACAGCTGCAAGCGATTCAGATGGTCTGGTTTCTAATCCCCTAACCCACCACAAGGCCCATTCTGGTCTCCTTACCATGGATAAGGAAAGGAAACTGAGGCAGGCGCTGGCTGCAGGACTCACCTGGGAAAGCAGATTGGAGTGAGAAGCAAGCAGGCACTCTGATCCTTAGGTTATGTTCTTTAGGGGTATGTGTAAGACTTGGACTCCTTCTAGGGATGAGTGGAATAAATGGGGAAACTTCAATGAGCTGCTCAAAATAAGAGAGGAATTAGCCCAGAACCTGGTATGGCGGTGCCCTGCCCACAAAATGCTGCCCTGCCCACCAGGCTGCCTTGGAGGCTGCCACATCTCCTCAGCTCTGTCTTCCTAGTGCCACTTTCTTTCCTTTGGGGGCAGATCGGGCAATCGCAGCAGCACATGGGGCTGGCTTTTGTCTTCCATGTTGCACACGAGCTGAACTGTCATGTGCTGCTGGCTACACTTTTGCTACAAAGAGACCCATGGAGTCCTGGTGTGGGCAACATTTCCTAATCCCTCCCTTGGCCCTCGCCTGTTAAATCACCCCACTGTCTTGCAGATTTTCTCTGTGCTAACCAGCGGTTTTGCTGTTCTACTGTGGGCTCTTGTCTACCTGTCTGCCCATTTGTTTTAGGTTAGTCATTGAAACTGATGACGCAACTTCGCAGACAAGCAGTCTCCGTCCTGCTTTTTAAAAAAAAAATGTGAGTGGGACCAAGTGAGGGTAGGCAAGTGGGGCTACGGACGCCTCTTTTTCTGCAGGGTGCGTGGTGAGGAACACGTGAAGGAGCTAAAGGTAGGATGAGCTGTGTCTGAGCTGGAAGTCTAAAGACATTGGTCCCCCACTCCTGAGGAAAATGTCATTGTTCCTAGATGACAACTGAATAGTTTTTCATTCAATTCAAGAGGCTGGTATAGCACAGAGAGCTGGCAAAGGATGGGGAATAGGACACTTTCAGATTAGGGTATGCAAATCAGCTTGGTCAGGGACGAAGTGGAGAGTCAAGTTCAGTGTGTACAACGTGACCTGGACCCTTGTTTCCTTGGGTTTTGCTACGGCTCCATCACGCAGTGGTGTGTGCCCTTGAGCAAAAGGTTTCTGGATCCGCAGCCTCCTCTGCAATGGGGGACAGTGGGACTCTGATCCTCCCCACAGGGAGATTGTGAGAATCCCATTGCGATCCTATGCAAGTCATTGTGCCCCTGTAAGCCCTCCCTGGGGCTTCAGCAGCCTTGTAAACTGTGACTTCAGTCACAGAAACCTCTGAGCACAGGCGACCGTGGAAGAGGGATTTCCAGAAGGCTCGCAAGACCTCCTCAGCCCTACTTGTTTGATCTAAAGCTTTCTCCGCAGAGTTCTTTACATCACTACTGAAGTGTGTTGCCTGTTAACCTATACAGGCAAGAGACCGTAAAACCATACCTTACCTTTTAAGAGACTCTTTAGATTTTCTTTACATTTATTCAGTCACAAGGTGAGCACCCACACAATGGCATGCACACGGAGGTCAGAAGACAACCGGCAGAGTCCGTTTTCTCCTTCCATCACATGGCTTGGAAGACTGAACTCAGGTCATACTGTTTTGGCAGCCAATGCCTTTCCCTGCCGAGCCATCTCACTAGCTCCAGATTTACTGTTTGTAAATGCTGAAATGTTTCGGGATAGATTTTTTTTTATGCGTGGTATACATTATCTTCTTTCTACATTTTCTTTCCAAAATGTGTAAAAGGGCAAATAAGATCAAAAGGGAAAAATCCAGCAACCAAGACCACCTAATGAAAACACCTTGAAGTCGGCCCCCATAGACTCGGTGTCTTGGGGCAAGCCACTAATTCCTGGTGTGCGTTCCTCCTTTTCAGAGGCCACACGGCTCCTGCCCACTGGCTGCCAAGGTAGAAAAGTGGCTCTGTTCACATGACACGCATCATCCTCTGGATTGCCTCACAGGGGCCTCCACAAAGCATACATCTTCCCTTCCTGCAGAGGTGTCATGCACAAAGGCCGGAAGGAAATGGAGCTGTGGGGCGGCAGGGAAAGGAAGCTGCCAGGCTGTTAGGGGTTTTATGCTGAGGAGTTGGCTTTGCACCCATTGTTGAAGCAAGCTCAGGGCTGGGGTGCAATCAAAGGGGGTGTAGGTAGAAGCAAGAGATCCTGGGGAGCTCTGTGTTCCTCTGCCTCCTCAGCCAGTGGCCACTTCGTGCTCGGCACAGGTCTCGCAAGAGAGAGTACGATGTGTTTGTTTGCCCCCCACTGAAAACTCTGAAAGCCAAAGCCTTCTGAGCTCTGACATGACACTACAAGTGGAAAAATTCCACACCTGACCTCATGTGACAGGCTGCAGTCAAAACAAAAGAACACTGCAAATATTGCATAAAGGGACCCTGAGACTATGCCACTGTGTACATAAAACATTAAGTGAAGTTCAGGATTCCACTTGGTCTAACCCCCAAGACGTCTCGTTATGGATATGCAAATATCTGCAAAATTTAAAAAAAAAAAATTGAAATCCGAGCCACTTCAGCTCCTGAGTATTTCTGACAAGCACAATATATAATGACGGCTAAGAAAACTCACTATTTACTACGGGAAAGCTGTAAGACAAATAAGCAAGACACCAGTAGATAGATAACTTAGCCAGACCTTTACTCTGGATTTCTGACACGGGTCCACCTAGGAGGTGGGGGTAGGGTAGCACAATGGTCACAGTCAAGCAAGAGATGAAACAGGAGCCTCAGTTCAGGGTGCAGTCAGGGTACCGGGAATTGGAGAAGCAGAGACACCAGGGCCAGAAGGACAAGGATAAGGAAGAGCAATGTCTTCCGTACTCCAAGTGACAGCGCCTCAGTCTTCACAACACATACACAAAGTAGCACCATTTTCATTGCACACTCGGTGAGCAGGCTCAGCAAGGTCAAGCAATCCATCCAGAATCACACAGCTCCCAACTCACAGTCAGGACTCAACTCCAAGTCCTCCTGATAGTAATCCACTCTGGACTGCCTGTGAGAGGCTGAGAGGAGCAAGAGTTGTCCCCGTCTCCATGACGACAGACGAGCTCCACCTCAGGAAGAGTTTAGTTTGTGTTTCCCCATTCTGGATCTTCCTGCTTTGTGTGTCTGCAAAGGGGAGAAGTCAGAGGTCAGGGGCCAGGCCGACTGTCTGTCGTCACCACCCTCTTTCTCTTTACAGTTCTGTTCTTGGACACTAACCTTGACTCTCCCCACAAGGCTACGCTGTAGCTGGTTCTTGTTGGCCAACAGCAGCCTGGCCTCTCCAAGGTCTGCAGGAAGGCCCCTGTCTCAGACCCTTCCTGTCTTTTTCCTCCCCTTCCTCACAGCACAGCGTGTGTGTGTGTGTGTGTGTGTGTGTGTGTGTGTGTGTGTGTGTGTGT
>OU015751.1:89429975-89443041 GCA_907169655.1 Acomys percivali | reverse complement strand
TGTGTGTGTGTGTGTGTGTGTGTGTGTGTGTGTGTGTGTGTGTGTGTTTTCTGCAGTACCCATGTGAAAAAGCCAGGCATGGTGGTGTGTGTGTTTGCAATTTAGTGTAGGAGAAGGCATAGACATGGAAACCCCTGAGGCTTATTGGTTAGTATGCACCAAGTTCCCTAAGAGACCCTGTCTCAGAAATAAATCATCAATAAAAAACGTAGAGAACAAGAGAGAAGGATGCCCGATGTTGGCCTACGCACGCAGAGGCCAATGCACACAGGCACATACACCACACAGACTCAGGCACACACAAAGCATAGCATGTGACTCATAAGGTCACAGATGAGACACTGCAGATGACATAAATCAAAGCCTATATGCTGAGCCTCTGACACTCTGGGTGAGAATGCCGGAGAGCCAGTCAGGGCCCACACCGAAATGAGTGTGTGGTGATTCTGTTCTAAGACTGACTTGATTTTCCATGTATTGTTCATGGTAAGAGAAAGACAGTCACTGGAAACATGGGATGTGGCCCTCGTATGCCCTACATGCTGAGATTTCACACACAATCCTTTTTCAACTTGGAATAATAAATGAAAACCTACTATCTAAAAGACTAGCAGTTTAAAAATCAGACTGAACAGAAAAGTTTTCTGCAGCACTAGAAGGGAGGTCTAGCACTGAAAGTCACATGACAGGGCAGCCGCACAACATCCAGAAGGTTCTAAGCCCCAGTCCCAGCACCGAACATGTTCATCTAGATGTGGTTGTGGGTGTCACAGGAGGCAAGAATGGCTACTTGATTCAATTCTAAAATTCCAGTCACCTAGGTTTCTCCTTTTTCTCTAAAACAGCAGCTCAATGCTTGGGTTGGTTCTTCTTCTTCTTCTTGAGAATTTATTGGTTCATGTCACAAAGACAAGAACACTATGTCCAAAGGACTTGGAGTTTCACAGACACAAGATGATGCAATCAGACACTTTGACTAAATTCCATCCTTGGTTTGATGACCCCACCCAGAAGCAGAGGTGTGGTCTTTCTGGGTGTCCTTAGTCCTCAGACTGCAGGGCACAAGGCCATCAGTGGACTAGGAAGACGGAAGCCGTTGCTTTCTCACTCAGATATTTAGATAGTCCTGAAATCGAAGCCCACTTGCTCCAGTCTCCAAAATGGTGATAGGCACTGTCTGAACCCATTCATTTCTGAAGTTCCACCCAGCTTTTAAAATCCTACAATTCCAAGTATTTCTCATAAAGAACAGTTCCCCAACTTTGCTATTCTGGGTAAACATGATCTGGTCATACTGAAATTTCCTGTTCTTGGTAATTACAATTAATTAGCAGACTCTATGGCATAAAAAATATAATCATAGTGCAATAAGGATTATAAAAGCTATCCAGATGGTGATGGCGATGAACTAAGAGAAGAAACTTCTTTTTCAATTCCAAGGCCCTATTTCAAGTGTTTGTAGGCTTCTCAGACTTGGGTGGCTACCAGCAAGTCATTAGTGGTTCCTGCAAGCTGGGCCCAGCTTTGGCTCAGCCTGGCTCTGGAAGACTCCAGTCTGGGCTGAAATTTCCCTTGGAGTCTGGTCGGAAGTGGGTTGTGGACAGCAGCAAGATCGGGCCTTTCTCTGTGCCTGAGGGCAAAGTCCTCTAAAGAGCAAGTGCAAGAAAGGCTTTCTATCCTTCCAGAGGGAGCCAGTCGGGTCTGGAAAGCCTGCCTGGGTTGCATTTGCTGCAAAGTTAAGAAGGCTCCTTTGGGGGAAAATGAAAGAAAAAGAAAGCCTTGGTAAAGTCCCTGCCGCTGTTTGCACCTCACCCCAAATAGGGAGTAAGGCTTTTGGTTAAGCCTTCACCTTTACATCTGTGTGTCTTGGAAATGCCTTTTCAACTCCGAAACTTTGGGCTGCGAAGAAGTTTGCAAACAACCAGAGGCTTTGAAATCCTGGCAACTCCTGGTCTGTACTGGCCTGTACCCTTCTTGAGTTTATTTTCAAATTCTGTATCTTTCTCTCTGCTGTTATCCAAAAGCGTGGATTCAAATTAACAACTCGGTATGGAATCATTTTCAATTTCATAATACTTTCTCTGAACCAAGCTGTTACAGTTGCATTTCCGTGTATGCAGAAGGACAATTTCTGCCCTTAGGCCCACCAGATGCTTTGGATCTGACCAAACTGTGTTCAGTCATTCTGGACCCTCAGTCCAAGGTATTGGCTTCTCAAGTAAAGGACACAGACCTCAGACTGCTAATAGATACATAACCCGCACCCCGCTTTTCCCAATGGAGTTGGCGTAGATGAAACTGTAGGGAGAGACTTAATAAAGCGTGTGAGTGGGTGAGTTGAATTCAAACAAATGATTAACTAAGTGTGAGGAGAAAAACAATAGCAGGAGCCCACAATGGCAGGAACACGGGGCTGAGTCATCCGTCAGCCTTGCTGACTGACGTCACCCGCCCCACATAGTGGAGGGCAGGGTGACCTCCAGGGTCACACTCTGCATGTTACTTCTTCTCCCAGGTGCCATCTCTAATGGAGTATAAATGCATAACACGGTGTTTGCAGCAAGCTGAGACACAAAGATTGGAACTGCTGCCCCAAAGAAGTTTAAATATCTTCATTTTTTTCTTTAAAAAAGGTAACCATCTCAAAATTTCACCCCCAAAGTTTATATTTATACCTGTGTGCGCGAGCGCATGCACGCATTTTTCCTTTTTCTCCTCAGCCTATCACTATCATTTTAATTGGAGCCTCTTATTACCAGCTGACAGGATATATGTTTGCTTATTGCCTGCGGCATCTCCCTACAGAAAAACGCAAAAAAAAAATTTTTTTAGGTGAAGGACTAGTCTGTCTTCACTGCTCTATTCCCCATACATATATGGCTGCCTGGCTCACAGAAGACATGAGTGAAGCAACTCAAACTCCTGTGAGTAAAGGAATGAATTTCAGTTACTATGTGCCATTAACACCAACATGATCTTCATAATGATTTGTACTACTTCAGATTCAATCCTGTCTCCCTTCCCACATCCCTCACCTCTCATAGACTGGTAAGCTGTGTCATTAGAAGACCTACTGCCATTGAGACAGAACCCCGGAGCTTCCACGTGGTCCTAACCACAATTCTGTTGCACCAGGCCATGCACACATTTTTTTTCTCTTTGTTTAGATAGTGAAGAGAGCCCTGGTAAGTGAGCAAGTCAGGCAGCAATAGGAAGGCAGAGACCTTGTAACTGAGTAATCTCTGACCATGAAGCAACAAAAAGGAAGGGTAATATTGTTGCTTCAGAGAATGTCTTAAGATTCTAATTTCTCTCAATAAACCATATTTGTGAATCTGTCTCATTTGAGCTGCTTCGCTGGACATCAACTTCAAAGAAGCAAGTCAAAAACATCGAAAGGGTTGTGTGTAGTAAATTATTGATTCCTATTTGAGGAAAAATCTGAGCTCATCTAAATTCTTACAGCTAATAAAACATATGAAATGATGGTTTAATAAACTCTTCAAGGACTTACAATTTTGTCCAATGGTGACTTCCCCATTATAAATTATACAACTCAACAAATTTACCTAATTTTACATCATCACTTGGACTAGCCCAACCAGCCTCAGAGTGCGTAATAATTGCAGATCTCATGGGACACTTCTGTGGAGAAGGAGTCCTGGGAAACCTGTGGACCAGCAGATGTACCTCTGTGCATCATTTGAGGTCCAGAGAGGGTCAAGGGTCCCTCTTACCTTGGCCGCACTGTACCACATTGTTACCAGGAGAACTGGGGTTCTTGCTTTAGGCCTCTTAGTTTCATCCATAAAAGAATTTATAAACTGAGGAGTCTTGGCACAACTTCATGAGCTTGAAAGAAAAAAAGAATAGGACAGGCAAGATGTACATTTCTGCAACTGCCAGGAAGAGAGAAGGGGAGAGAGAAGCCCTGGTTTGGAGCCTAAGGCTCAAGAAAGCAGGTAGATTCAGCAATGGAGGTTGGCATGGAAGGTGTGGGGAGGAAATAAAAATGAGTGAGAAATCCCAGGATGTCAAGAAAAGCATGCCCATAGCTTTGAGCAGCATCCAAAAGAAATAGAAAGAAGGAAAAGAAAACCCTACACTTTCCTGAGTAGCTCAGGAAAGCAGACAGGCTCCAAGCAGTGCCGCATTATGGAGGCTCTGCAAAAGCTGTGAGGAAGACAAGAACATTCTCTCATTTAAGGGAATAATTACTCCTCCAGTCTCCTTAGCATGTCTTCAGATGGACCAGATTTCTGGAGGGGTGGATTCCTGGGCAGGTGACTGACAAGCCCAGCTCGATTCACTCTTAAAGGAAGAGACAGTTGTATGTAAATATTCTAGTTTTTGTAATATTCTAGTTTAGAATATCATGTCTCTACCCAGAGACATTCTTTTAACCGGGAAGAAGTAGCTTTCCCTTCATGGTCCTCAGCCTAGTCCTGATAGCCATCCTCAGTGGCATCCGAGGCTACAAATCCCTGTCACAGTCCCTCCTCAAATGCTAAGAGCATGAAATCACTTAGGAGAGCATCTAAATTGGGGGAACAGATAGAATCCATTTCTACCATGAAAACCTCAAGATCCAATTCCAAAACTAAGAGGAATTAGCATCTCTGGCTGGAGTGTAGGTCCCACCCCTGTGTAGGCTTTAGGCAGCGGTGCTCAGTCAGGGTAAGGAAGAAAAGCACCCAGGCCAGGAGCCTGAGGTTTCTTCAGACATCTCTGGCCTGTGGCTAGGACAGAAGCAAGAGCATCGCCAAGCTTCTAAGCAAGTATGCAGACAAAGGCCCTTCTCCCGAGACCGCACACTCTGTTCATAAGACACAGGAAACATGGTGCGTCTTTGAGTTTGAAGAAGGCCTTTCCTCTCACCTCAGGTAGGAGTAAATAGACCTTGCCAAATGTTTCCACAGAAGTGTTGCTGTTCCTGAGCACATTACATATAAAGCATTTATAAAATTATCAATTAACTGTGCATTACAAAACGTTTTTGTTTGTGGTAATAATTATTCTATGAAGACGATCCAAGAATTTCTTTTTTTCCATTTTCTAGTATCTTTTTATTTATTATTACTCTTTATTAATTCAGATTACATCGATTGTTATCTCCTCACTTGTATATTCGCGTTTCCACCATCCCTTTCTCTTCCACCCTACTCCCCTCCCCTAGACCTGTGACAGAAGGGGACCTCCTCCCCAACCATATAACCACAGCCTATCAGATCTCATCCAGATAGCCTGCTTCCCCTTTTTCTGTGTGCAGTAGCCACCTGGCCTCCTCATCAAGGGGCAGTGTTCAAATCAGGGACAGCAGAGTTCATGTCGGAGGCAATCCCCGTTCTTTCCACAGCCATGGAGAATGAGCTATCCATTGGCTAGATCTGAGCAGAAGTCTAGATTTACTGAATGCACAATCTTGGTTGGTGACTCCAGAATTTCATTCAATCACACAGTATTTTAAGTTTACAGGTTACACAATCTAATTGCCTCTGTCCTCAAACCAAACATAAATGTTTGCACTGCTTACACCACAATGACAATACCACAGTATTATTTTTATAATAGAGAATGTTTTAAAAGACTAGAATAGAAAATAGAAACAGTTACAAGATCAATAGCTATATTAGATAGATATTGCTGTCTACCAAGTCACCCCCAAAATTCTTTGGATTAAAAAAGTGAGCAGTTGTTGTTGTTGTTGTTGTTTTAATGTAATCCATACAACAGCCTACATGTTCACCTTCTGGTCTCAGCTGGACTCTTTCATCCAACCATGGAAGCTAGTATGGCGTTCGGGGGGCCGATTAGTTCAGAAGCTATACCTATGATGGTTGCGGAGCCGACTCTTCATCCTACTAGAAGGCTCAGCCGGACTTTTTCTCATAAATTCAATCTGTCTGTAGCAGGGTTCCCAGAAGGCAATAAACACGGAAGGCTTCTTGAGGCACACGTTTGGAACTGAGGTTCTCATGTCTGTTATATCCTGTTGGCCGAAACAATGGCAGCCATATTCTAGGCGCTGGAAAACGATCTTCACACCCTCGTGAGAGCAGCTGCAAAATCACATGCAAGAGGATGTGTGTGGGCAGAGTGTGGGTGTTGAAAGCAGTTTTTCAGTCTACCACAATGGTACATGTATTGGATGGATTATATTCCAAACATTAAAAAAGGAAGCCCATGTAACAAGATTAGGCGATTAAACAGCATAAAGCAAGCACAAAAAAAAAATTAGAGCTGACTTTTATTACAAGCAAATAAATATGTAGAAAAGAAACAGAGATAATAGTTGTAAAAGAATGGAGAAAAATTGTTTTAACTGCTTTTTTGTAAAATATTCTGATGGCATCATTGGAAAATCCATACCTCATGGTCTGTCTACATGTGATATAAGTCATATTTTATACTCTCAGTTGGATTTGACTGATGTATTTAATGAAGAAATGCAAGAATTATGAGGAGAAAGAGAAAATAGACTGTTTAAAGAAAAAAATTAGATGAAATAATTCAACCCCAATATTCCATGCCAGACAATGCAACTGACAGGGGAAATGTAATGTGACAGAATATGCTTGCTATTTCCAGGGAAACGGAGTTAAAGAGAGCTCTTAGAGGATAAAGCAAAAAAGAGCTTTTGGCTGTTCCAGTATTTTACACAGGAGTAAAAAACTTCCATTGTGTGACTTAATCAATGGAGATTAACTCCCCAGTCGGGTTTTTCTTTGTCTGCACGTGTACACTGCGTGTATCTTTTCTTACTTCTGATTCAGTAGCCAACTCCTGAAGTGAGTGACTCAGTTGAAGGTAATGCTCAACACGGTATGGAAGTTACTACATAGAGCCTTTGACTATTTCCAAGGTCACTCATTAACCAGCAGGACACAGTGAGCTCAGCATTGTGGGCTGACTTCAGCCTCCCATGCCACAGGCCCACTGAATCTGTCAGACAGCTGTGGTTCTAACCTGACTTCTCCAGCATGCAGTTTCCTTAGGGTTACTTTCAATATAGCACTCACCTGCTGCCTCCTTAGCAAGCAAAACACAATGGCTTGTGCAGAATTTCATACAAACATGTGCTATTGATGTGAAAGGCACAGTTCTTCTGATGTTCTATCTAGTCTACTAGACCTCTAGTTCTCCTAGACCTTGGAATTGTAGAAATCCAAGTATATGGCAGTAAGACTATTCACATCTTCTCCTGTCCTAAGATTAGCTGCAGAGAAGTTTCCACAAACGTCTGCAAGTATCCACTCCACTATACTCCAGAGATCTGGGAATTCTTTTCCTCCTGAAAATAGCAGAGGGATGATAGGACCAAGCCCCACCTCACCCTCCATGCTGCCTCTGCCCCAAGACAAAGTACAGATCTAGCATAGGGAGAGAGCCATAGTGCATCAGACAGGACCACTTCAGTTGGCCTGTTATTTTTAGAACTACCAGCCAAGGAAACATTCTAATAGCTGCCAGCCCATCACTCAGCCCTACCTAACTTTCCAATCTATTCCTTCACCTGGCAACTTTGTCCTCGAATTCTTCCTTCTTTGGCTTTAGCAAATGAGGTACCCAATCTTTTGTCTCATCACTTACAACTTGTTTAAAGTTCAAGGTGCAAACCATTCCTGGGATTTAGTGGTCATGGTATTACATCTCATGAAAGATACACCCAGACCCAGAAAGATACACATAGTATATAATCACTTATAACTGGATACCAGCCCAACAGAGATGTCCCCTGAAAGTCTTCACATAGCAGGAAATTGGGATAGATACTAGGACTTCCTATTGGAACTCTAGGTGAGAGAGGTAAGGGAGAATGGGGAAATAGAAGGATCCAGAGGGTCCTAGAAACCCACAAGAATACCATTAAGGCTGGTGGATCTGGACCCAGGCAGGACAGCTCAAACTACTATACCAACCAAGGACAATGCATACAGTAAGTAAACCTAGAACCCCTATCCATATCTAGCCAATGGACAGCACATTCTCCACAGTTGTGTGGAGAGCAGGGACTGACTCTGACATGAACTGTGGTACTCCCTATTTGACCACTTCCCCTTGGTAGGGAGGCCTGGTGACACTCAGAGGAAGAGTAAGCAGGCTACCAAGATGAGACCTAATAGGCTGTGATCATATGGTGGGGGAGGAGATCCCCTTCGGTCACAGACCTAGAGGAGGGGAATAGGATGAAAGAGGGAGGGAGGGAGGGGGAATGGGAAGATTCAAGTGAGAGGATAACAGTTGAGATGTAATCTGAGTAAATTACGTAAATAAATAAAAAAAGAAAGTAAGTTGACTCTACGTAGAAATCTAATGGAAGGAGCAATGCCCCAGTGCTACTCACAGGAATGAAGCAAGCCAGGAAGCAAGGAGTGGGTGTTTCAAGATGGCATCTTCGCTCAAGGGTCCCAAAGTTATTCTGTGGAGGTAGGCTACTAGCAAAGAAACCATGCATGCGGCACTCTACCAGGCATTCTATGGGCGTGTCTTCTTGTGATCTTCAGTACTGTCTCCATTTACAGTTGGGAGAACTGAGAGTTTAAGCAGACAACTTGTCACTTTTCTTATTGCTGGAGCAAAACACTAGGTGAAAGCAACTTTAGTTTTGGCTCATGGTTTTCAGAGACTGCAGGGCCACAGAAGTGCAAGGTAGCCATGCTGCCTGCACATTCCAGAAGTAAAAGACAGAGAGAGGCATGCCAATGCTTCACTCGTGTTCGCTCTTTCGTTAGTTCCAAACCTGGGGAGTGTCGCTGTCCACATTCAGATTGGGTCTTCCTTCCTTAGTTAAACTCATCTGCAAACATTCATAGAGACAAATCCAGAAACCTGTTTCCATGGTGATTGTAAAAGCAGTCACGTTAACAATGAAGATTAACTATCATAAGAGGCTCAAAAACCCACTTAAAAGCTCACATCCGGTGAGTGATAGAGTCAAGATTTGGATTTATAGTATAACCAAGAGTCCTAATATAATGACTATGGTCCTTATAGGCAAGCTTCACCCTTAATTCAGCTCCAGGATTTTTAGCTAGAAAGGGACCCTAGAAAGGGTCCAGTTCCCAAAGTGTCTCTCCTGGAAAGCCTTCCTCTGTTCTGGCATGTAGAAAACAGACTCATACAAAACACCATCGTGAGCTTAGTTCATCCCACATTCTTCTTTCAAGGCTCCAAAAATGTGGTCTTCTCTTCTGGTGCCAATTAGGCAAGAACAGATGGTCTAGCTCTTCTCACTTGTTACCCATTCAACATTCGTGGAAAAAAAAATCCTGGAAGGTTTATTTCCAACATAAGTGTCAGCCCTGAGGAAACTTCTTTTTAATTTCTCGTCTTCTCTAGGAGGAGAGGTCTAGAGAGAGGCTTTCAGCAACCTTAGCCAAATGTCATGACGTGTGTGCATGATAATGTTACAACGTAAGCATCCCAAAGGAGTATAACTACACAGCAGTGGTAATTATAGTCATCACTGTGACACCTGACGGGGTGACTAGTAACCTTTAACCTACCAATAATGAGCAGGGTGCACTATCACTCTAAATGGCCGGACCAGGCGATAGGCTATCATACCAGCAAAGTGGATGGCCTGTTAGAGGGGCATGTTATCCTTTCATACCCTCTGCACCGGAGCAGACAGGATTCAAAACAGCTTCCTTATCTCTGACAAGCATCCACATTTTTAATAGCAACTGAGTACCTTACAAAGCAATTGATAAAATGATATGCTCAAAGCCCCCTAGAGAACCATTCCAGACCTTCTTCTTTGTGTCTCCATTTTACTGATAGAAAATGGTGTAAAATTCCAATTGATATACCAGGCACATACACTGAAATGTACTTTTCTCTCCTTTGTGAAACTCAAGCATTCCAAACTATTGAAAGAGTTAAGCAATTTTGATCATTTTGAAAGTAGCTGTCAGATTTAATATCTGCTAAGGAGACAGAGGGCAAATGTATTCTGGAGCTTGTTATATAATTTACAGATTATTTTTGCAATTTATATTCCATCAAATAGGGTATATTAGACTCTCAGAAAGCACGTAATGATCAATTAATTTCGGCAGAGCAGTCCTGGTGGCACTTAGGGGACAGGCATGATTAGACCCTTTTCTAGCTGAGTCCCAGGGTCGAGTCATCAAATATGACTGATTACATTTCTAATGGTTTCTCCATGCCCATTAAAGAGCACTCAACTATTCGTCTCTCCTCTGATCGTGACATTCAAAATTTGGTCTGATGGCTCCTGACAAGCAAAAATGTATTCTCTAATCTTTAACCACATAAACAATAGCTAACCACTTGTAATTGAGTTTAAATTGATTTCAGGTGGCTTCAGAGAAAAGCAATTTCTACAACAGATTAACCTCTTAATTAAAGTATATTAAGAATACCGTCAGGTGTAGAAATTCTGCTACGGCAGAAAATTATACCTCATTGACATTCATTTATCAAAGAATTGCTGTTCGGTTCCCAGGTAACAGGTTACTTATTTGTGTTTCTTGCTTCACTAGGTCGACGCCAGCCCAATTTCAGCCTTCAGAACAACAGGCCTTTCTATAGGACAGGATGTGGGGAAAGCCTAGGTGACGTGAAATGACATGACCTCTACATCTTTGCAAAATCACTTCTCTGCAGGGCATCAAACCATTCTGCAAATATAATATGCCCCCTTAAATTAGCTAAGGAACGGGGAAGAGCCAGACAACTGGGCAGGTGTCTGCAAGGTGCTCGATTATTTTAAGAATGCAGCACTCTTGTCCTCTCCCACCCTCTCCCCCCTGAGTCCTTGCTACACCAGAATTCCTTTGGCCAGAATTGCTTAGAGATCTGTGAGGAGTGCAGAACTATAGACTTTGCTTCAGACCTGATGAATTAGCATCAGCAGTTTACCAAGATTCCCGCCCCCCCCTCCCCCCGGCAGAGCGTTCCGGAAGATATTCAAGTTAGACAAGTGGTGCTCTTTGCGAACGCGTGTCTTTCAATTCCCATGGCCTCAACATGTATCTTTACAGCCCAAACTTGGTCCATTTGGTAGAATAAAATGTACAGACTGGTTTGTTTTCTCTGTACTTTTTACTGTCTAGCTCCTCCCTTCTGCAGTCTCCTTGGTCCTCCAGAACGGATGCACCTGACTTCAAACGCCACAGGTGAACGCCACACCTAGCCAGGTAGTGGGACATATTGAGATTATCTGTGAGGATTTACTTTCAAGCTTTTTTTTTTTTCTCTGCTGGCTCACAAGCCTGGGATGTGGGGACCCTGGTGGCCTGCCTTGTTGGTGCTGAAATCTTTGATTCGTGCCCTGAATGGACTCAGCCTCTGTTGTCCCCAGCCTGGAATTGTGGTTGTTGCTCCAAACTAAATTTTTCTTGTTAGTCTTTCTCACCTAGTTTCATGATAGCCACTTGCAGAGATTACCTGTATAAACCTAGGGTTTGATAGCACGTTCATCCTCTGGAGGTGACAGCTTCCAGCCTTCCTTAATGTGGCTGGTGGTAGTTTGAAGGGAGTTACACAAAATGTGACATGCTACAAAGATCCAGGTGTTATTAGTAAAACTAGTTTAAAGTAAGATAATTTTTTGAACTTTTCCCACACACAATCCCATGTTGCCTAAGAAATTTTTATGTGATGTTGGGTATATAGGCATATAAATATATAAATTAAACATTTACTTGATTATTAATAAATTTACTTTCAAGCAATTCTTTAGTATATATAATTTTACCACATATAAAAGTAAATTTACTTTTCTGAGGCAAACTGGTTGATTTTTATTTAAAGAATTAAGTCTTAGGCTGAAGAGATGGATTACAGGTGAAGATCACTTGTTGCTCTTGCAGAGGACCCGGGTTCTGTCCCCCATTCCCACATGGGGCACCTCACAACTACAAGTTCTGCCAGGGCCAGGGGAATCTAACACTCTCTTTGGTGTCCTTGGGCATTTGCATATGTATGACACATGTGTGTGCGCGCGCACACGCATGCACACACACACACACACACACACACACACACACACACACTTGAGCATACACACAAGTACATAATGTTTTTTAATCTTTAGAAAAAGAACTAACCCTTGGCTGACTATTAGATACTCCAGGAGTATATAGAACACCTTTATTTTGAGTTTATAATTGTCACTGCTGAGAGTGCTCTTTGCACAAGGGCATAGCATAAAATTACGGACATATGTTTAAGGACAGTTCAAAAATGGTCAGAAATTCCATCTTAATTCCATACCAGATTGATTTAATTATTTTCTAATAAAACTCAAATCAAAAACTGTGGTAGCCATTCTTGGTTGTCAACTTGACTACATTTGGAATTAACTAAAACCCAAAATGGCTGGGCACACCCCTGAGAATTTTTTTCCTTAAATCATTTTAAGTGGGAAGACCCACTTTTTTTTCTTTTTTTCTTTTTTCTTTTTTCTTTTTCTCTTTCTTTTTTTTTTTTTTTTTTTTTTGGTTGGTTGGTTGGTTGGTTGGTTGGTTGGTTGGTTGGTTGGTTGGTCTGTTGGTTGGTTGGTTGGATCTTCTTTGAGGCAGGGTTTCTCTGTGTAGCCTTGCGTGTCCTGGAACTAAATCTGTAGACCTGGCCTCGAACTCACAGAGATTCACCTGCCTCTGCTTCCCAAATGCTGGGATTAAAGGTGTGCGCCACAACTGCCAGGCTGGAAGACCCACTTCTTATCCAGATATTTGAGGTGAGAAGATCACCTTTAATCTGAGCCACGCCTTCTGCTGGCAGCCTATATAAAGAACATTGAAGAAGGAAGCTTGCTCTCTCAGTCTTCTTGCTTTTTCCCTCACTTCCCAAAGTCCATTACTTTACTGGCAATACAGCATCTCTCTTCAATATTCCAGCACATACTGAAGTCTAGCTGAGACATCCAGCCTTTCACACTGAGCAACTACTGGATTCTTGGACCTTCCATTGGTAGACAGCTATTGTTGGATTACCCAGACCACAGCCTGTAAGCTATTCTAATAAATCCCATATATATGATGATAGATGATAGATAGATAGATAGATAGATAGATAGATAGATAGATAGATAGAT
>OU015751.1:89410606-89429965 GCA_907169655.1 Acomys percivali | reverse complement strand
TTTTGAAGACCTTATCTAACTATTTTACCTGATTTTTCTATAGAATTATATTGCATCATATAGGATCATGTTGCACCTAATATGAATATTCTTGTGATAAAAATAGGCTTGTCATTGATATGAACATGATTTGATCAACTAGCAATTAACTTGTTATATCATATTTATCCTAAATAGCCTACAATAGTACTTTCAAAGTATTGGAAGTAAACCTTGTATTATAATTGAGTTATATGGTTACCATATTTCTTGGGTGTTTCGTGTCAGGAACATTTTAGTTTTAGCATTTTCTTTTATTGATGTATTGATAACTTAGATAGTATCTTTCACACCTGCGATTCTCTCTTCCATTCCTTGTATTTGGTTTGTGTTTCTTGGTTTGCTGTTCCTGTTCTCTTCCCTGTTTTCCAACTCTAAGATTGCCTCAGCTTGTGTTTTCTTTGTTGCATCTAATTCCCTCTTTAGGTCTTGAATAGTCTTATTCATTTCTTTCCCCTATGTAATTGAATTTTCCTGTAATTCTTCATAGGATTTATTCAATTCCTTCATCTGTTTGAATTTATTCTGCTGTATTTCTTTGAGAGATTTATTTTCATCTTTCAAGGCTTCTAGCATTTTCATCACCTCAGATTTAAAGTTTTCTGCTTGCTCTTCATGGGTGTTCATCTCTCCAGAGCTTGCTGTGGTAGCATCACTGGTTTCCGGTGATGCTATATGGCTCTGAGTTTTGTTGCCAGTCTTGTTGCACTGTTCTTTAGGCATATTGTTGTCTCTGGTGTTAGCAGGCCTGGAGGTTCCTTCAATGAGGTCGCTGTCTGTGTCCCACATGAGGCAGGCAGGTTGGGAACCAGTAGAGAGAGCTGCATGCCAAAGGTCACTTGCTAGGGATCTCCAGAAGCCTCCTCAGGATTTTGGACAATGAGTGTTAGAGCCTGCATCCATACTGTATCCCAGTTAGGACAGGCAAGAGAGGAGTGGGCTGATAGATTTCCAAGCCCAACGCTGCTCAAGGGCCCTACAGTCCTTTTTGAGATGGCAGGGCACTGCCTTTCTGCTCTGTGTTCCAGATGGGCTAGGCCAGTAAGCAGATGGGCGGGGGGGGGGGGGGGTGGGGGGGGACCAGGGCCCAAAGCTGCTGGGTTGTTCCACAGGCCTTCTTGAGATGAGAGGGCTCTGCTTATCTGCTTGTGCCCCAGTTGGGCTAGGCTAGGTGGAGAGAGATTAGAACCCACAGCTGTTCATGGAATGGCAGCTAATGTAGGGTATGGCCCACACAGGTCTCTGCTCTGGCTGTCTGCTCTGTGACCTAGATGGATAAGGTCAATAAATTGTAGGTGAGTGGGATAAGATCAGAGCCAGAACCTGCTAGCAGGATGGTAGCTAATGTGGATTGTAGCCTGTGCAGGTCTCTTCTCAGGCTGTCTGCTTTGTGTCTTAGGTGTGTCAGAGCAATATGCTTCAGGAGGGTGGGCAGAGACAGACCCAGGCCCAAAGTTGCTCACAGGATGGCAGCTAATCCTGATTGTGGGTGGTATCTGGATTCAGCTCTACTAATGTGCTCTGTGTCACAGATGGGCCTGGCTTGTAAATAGCTGGAAGACTGAGAGAAATAGGAACTCAAAGCTGCTTGGATGTTCCATAAGCCCTCTTGAGATGACAGGGATCTGCCTATCTGCTCTGTAACCCAGCTGGTGTAGGCCAGCAAGCAGCGGGGGTGGGGGGGTGGTTGAGAGAGATCAGAGCCCAGTGGTGCTTGGGTGCCCTGTACTCTTTCTCGTGAGGCAGCTAATGTGGATTTTGTCTGATGCTGGGACTCAGTTCTGCCTGTTGTTCCCTATCCCAGATGCAGCAAGCCCAAAGATGCACCGATATCCCACAGTCCTTCCCAAGGTGGCAGCTAATGGGGATTGTCCCCTCGGATTTTTCTGTGGGTTAGCTGGGTGACCAGGAGTCAGATCCTCCCATGCTCCACACAATGTGACTCAGTGGGAATCAGCAACACTCATGTTTTGTAGATCTCAGTTTGGTCTTTAGGTTGCTATGCAGTCCTGGTTGTCCTGCTAATCAGACACAGTGTGTGATAGATCAGCACTGCCATCTTGGATCTTCCAATTTTTTTTTCCTGAGACAGGGTTCATCTGTGTAGCCTTGGTTGTCATGGAACTCTGTTGACCAGCATGGCCTCAAATTCACAGAGATCCATCTGCCTCTGCCTCCTGAGTGCTGGGATTAAAGGCATGCACCACCATTGCCTGGCCCAATACAATAGCTCAAACAGTGATTTTTAAAATCAAGCATTCAAACACACTACAACCCCAAAAGATAACTAATCTAATAGTTAAATGCTGAGTTATGAGGTGTAATATTATGAGAATCTTTGTTCCTTTAATTAAACCAGTATATTTCTTTAAGATGAGAAAAACTGGGAAGACCCAAGATGGCAGCACTGAACACACACCATGTCTGATCAGCAAGATAGCAGTGGCTGCACAGCAACCTAAGGACCAAACTGAGAACTACAAAATGCATGTACGGTGGTTCCCAGGTGAGAGGGGTCCACACTGTGTAGAGCATGGTTAAGTCTGGCCTCAGGCCACCCAGCTAATCCACAGAAAGGTCTCTGGGCCCCTGCTTGCCTGTGGGCAGACTTCAAAGTCTAGCCACTCTGTGTGCTTTGGGTGCCTCACCTGTAATCTTGGTATCAGACTGAACTGGAGACTACAAAACACCAGTGTCTTAGTTTTCTAACCCAGAGGACACCTTACAGTCTGAGATAGACAAGTGGATCTGACCTCAGGCCACCTGGCCAATCCATGCAGGCATGGATACAGTCTCCAAGGTCTAGCTACACTCCTGTTGGGGCATGCAACATCTGAGCTCTGTGTCTCAGAAAGAGCTGTGGGCTACAAAACACCAGTGTCTAAGTCTTCCTGCCACAAGAAGACACCACAGTGTGGAACACAAGTAGATCTGACCTCAGGTCACCCAGCTGGTCCACAGAAAGTTCCTAGTTCTGATCTGAGGTCACCTGCCTTATCCACCTGAAGAGTTTTCTGATATCCACAGGTGAGGGGTCTCAACCTATAGCCACTCACCTACTCTTAGTGGCCAGTGAAAGACACCAGAAATTACCGCCCAGTTCCAGAAACAGCAAGATGGTTAAAGACCAGTGTAAAAGCATAAACAAGAAAAGCCAAAGTAATAAGGCATCTCTAGAACTCAGTTATCCCAAAGCAATCAGTCCTAGAAACTCTAACATGACTGAAACACAAGAAAATGAGCTCAAACCCTTCCTTATGAAGATGATGATAGAGGAAACAAATAAAATCTGTAAACAAATACAGGAAGATATATCCAAACAGATTGAGGCCCTTAGAAAGGCCACAAAAGAAACCTATAGAGAGGAAATGATGAAATCACTGGGAGGAATTCAAGAAAATGCAGTTGGGTGAAGGGAATCGATAAAACAGTTCAAGATCTGAAGTTAAAAATAGAAACAATAATAAAAGCACATACTGAGGAAAGCTTGGAAAGAGAGAACTTAGAGAAGAAAATAGGAAGTACAGAGGTAAACAACACCAACAGAATGGAGGAAACAATCTCAGATGTAGAAGATTTAATAGAAGAATTTGATGCAACCATCAAAAAAATGTAAAATCTGAAAACTTGCTGGTGAAAACATCTAAGAAATAAAGGACACTATGACAAAAACAAAGGATAATAGGAATTGAGGAAAGAGAAGATGCCCAGCTCTAGGGTCTTAAAAATATTTTCAACAAAATCATAGAAGAAAATTTCCCCAACTATAAGAAAGAGATACCTATAAACAAAGAAGAAGCCTACAGAACACCAAATAGAATAGACCAGAAAGGAAAATCCTCCATCACATAATAATTAAAACACTAAATGTACATAACAAAGAAAAATATTAAAAGCAGCAAGGGAAAAAGGCCAAGTGGCATACAATGGCAAACTTATCAGAATCATACTTGACTTTTTAACAGAGATCATAAAAGCCAGAAGGGCCTGGGCAGATGTCTTGTAAACTCTAAGAGACCACAGATACCAATCCAGACTACTATACCCAGGAAAACTTTCAATAACTATAGATGGAGAAAAGATATTTTACAACAAAAACAAATTTAAGCATTACTTATCTACAAATCCATACCTACAGAAGATAGAATAAAAACTCCAACCCAAAGAGGTTAACTATACCCAGAAAAAGACAGGAAATAGATAACTTCACTTTAGCAAAACAACAATTAAACAAGCACACACACCCTACAACAACAAACATGAAAATAAAAAGTCCTAACTCACTGATCATTAATTTCTCTCAACATCAGTGGTCTCAACTCTCCAATAAAGAGACACAGACTAACAGAATGGATGCATAAACAGGACCCAACATTCTGCACATACAAGAAACACACCTCAGCCACAAAGATAGACATTACCTGAGAGTAAACGGCTGGAAGAATGTCTTCCAAGCAAATATACACCAGAAGCAAGCAGGAATAGCCAATCCAATTCAACCAGAATTAATCAGAAGAGATGAGGAAGGACACTTAATACTGATCAAAGGAAAATTCTATCAAGATGACATCACAATTCTGAACATCTGTGCCCCAAATACAAAGGCACCCACATTTGTAAAAGAAACATTAATAAAGATTAAACCACACATCAATCCCCACACATTAATAGTGGGAAACTTCAAAACCCTCCTCTCACCAAAGGATAGGTTAACAAAACAGAAGCTAAGCCAAGAAATAATTGCATTAACAGATGTCATGAATCAAATGGACCTAACAGATATCTATAGAACTTTTCACCCAAACACAAAAGACTATACCTTCTTCTCATCACCTCACAAAACCTTCTCCAAGATTGACCATATAGTAGGTCACAAAGAAAGCCTCAACAGATAAAAGAAAATTGAAATAATACCTTGTATCCTAACAGGCCACCACGGACTAAAGCTGGACCTCAACCACAACAGAAATAACAAAAAGCCTACACACACATGGAAACTTAAAAACTCTCTACTCAATAATAAGTGGGTCAGAGAAGAAATAAAGAAATTAGGGACTTCCTAAAATTCAATGAAAATGAAGGTACAACATACTCAATTTTATGGGACACAATGAAAGCAGTTCATAGCACTAAGTGCCTTCATAAAGAGATTGGAAACATGTCATACAAGCAACTTAATGGCACATCCATCTGAAAACCCTAGGGGAAAAAAAGAAGCAGACACACCCAGGAGTAATAGATGGCTGGAAATAATCAAATTCAAGGCTGAAACCAGTAAATTAAAACAAAGAGAACAAAGAATCAATGAAATCAAGAGCTGGTTCTTTGAAAAAAATCAACAAGATAGACACTTACCCAAACTAACTAAAAGGCAGAAAGATACTATCCAAATCAACAAAATCAGAAATGAAAAGGAACAGATGTTTAAGAACTCCAAAGAATCATTAAGTCTTACTTCAAAAGCCTATTCAACACAAAATTTGAAAATCTAAATTAAATAGGCAATTTTCTCGATAGATTCCACTTCCCAAAGTTGAATCAAGATCAGGTAAACAAATGAAATAGTCCTATCTCTCCCGTGAAAATAGAAGCAGTCATCAAAAGTCTCCTAATAAAAAAACCCCAGAGCCAGATTGTTTCAGTGCAGAATTTTACCATACCTTCAAAGAAGAGATAATAACAATACTCTTCAAACTATTCCACAAAATAGAAATGGAAGGAATATTACCAAGCTCATTCTATGAGGCCACAGTCACCTTGATACCTATACCACACAAAGACCCAACAAAGAAAGAGAATTTCAGACCCATTTCTCTTATGAACATTAATGCAAAAATACTCACAAACCAAATTCAAGAACGCATCAAAGATATCATTCACCATGACCAAATAGGCTTCATCCCAGGCATGCATGGATGGTTCAATATACAGAAAGCCAACAATTTAATCCACCATACAAACAAACTGAAAGAAAAAAAATCATCTCCCTGGACACTGAAAAAGCATTTGACAAAATCTAACACCCATTCATGTTTAAAGTCTTGGAGAGATCAGGGCTACAAGACATATACCTAAACATAATGAAGGCTATATACAGCAAGCCTATAGCCAACATCAAATTAAATAGAGAGAAACTCAAAGAAATTCCACTAAAATCAGGAATTAGACAAGGCTGCTCACTCTCTCTATATCCCTTCAATATATTACTTTAATTTCTAGCTAGAGCAATAAGACAGCAAAAGGATATCAAGGGATCCACTTCAGAAAGGAGAAAGTCAAAGTATCACTATTTGTAGATGATATGGTAATATACATAAATGAGCCCCAAAATTCCACCAGAGAACTCCTACAGCAGATAAACCCCTTCAGCAAAGTGTCCAGATACAAGATTAATTTTAAAAAGAAAACATCAATAGCCTTCCTGTATACAAATAACAAATTGGCTGAGAAAGAAATTAGGGAAACTACATGCTTTACAATAGCCACAAATAATATAAATTATCTTGGTGTAACTCTAACCAAGAAGCTGAAAGACTTGTATGAAAAAACTTCAAGTCTTTAAGAAAGAAATTGAGGAAGATTTCAGAAGATGGAAAGATCTCCCAAGCTCATGGATTGGGCTAATCAACATAGTAAAAATGGCCATCTTACCAAAAGCAGTCTACTGATTAAATGCAATTCCAATCAAAATACCTACACACTTCTTTATGGACCTTGAAAGATCAATTCTCAACTTTACGTGGAGAAACAAAAAACCCAGAATAGCTAAAACAATCCTGTACAATAAAAGATCTTCTGGGGGCAATCTCCATCCCTGATCTCAAGCTGTACTATAGAGCAACAGTAATAAAAACAGCATGGTACTGGCATAGAAATAGGCTGCTTGATCAATGGAATTAAATTGAAGACCCAGAAATAAACCCACGCACCTTGACAGAGAAGCCAAATCCATACAATGTTTAAAAAAAAAAATAGTATCCTCACCAAATGGTGTTGGTCTAACTGGATGGACACATGTAGAAAATGCAAATAGATCCATATTTATCATCTTGCACAAAACCCCAGTCCTTGAATTCTGCCTTCTTGGACATGACCTCTGACCACTGAGCCTAAAGAAATCATCTCTTTGTTTCCTCTGTTTATCTACTGTGCTCTAGCCCCTATGTGATGCCCAACCCCCTCCACAGTGCTATGTTTCATCTTGATAAGCAGTGAGGGACAGCCTCATTACCTAGTGTTCAGAAGCCTTCATATGATGCCAGCAAAGACAAGAGTTCAAGTATCTGAGCTCCTGGTTGGCATCTCCATGACTGCCCATCACCTGGGAAGGGACAAGAACTGTGGTTGGTCTACTCCTCTGCCTTGGCTCTGAGGCCTTGAAATTGTTCATTATCTGAGTCTGTTACTGATATAAGCATTCTCCATACACTGTAAGGTACTACCAAGAATTTTAAAACTACTATTATTATGTCAAAATAAAACCTCACAATTTAGTTCTTAACTTTTTCTTCTGAGCTCACACAATAAAAGTCTTGTGGATAGGAGCCTTATGGTCAGATCCATTCAGCAACAACACACTCAACAGTGGTCCTTGAAGGTCTTTAACACTGGGCAGGCCCTTTAATTTCTTTATTTCCTTTTTCATAAATTAGAAGCGTCATATCTATGGCCTGATTAGCTCTCCATCTTCTTATAGCCTTATAATTTGGTGAATTTTACACACTGAGGTTACACGCATGGCGCTGTGGTTAACTAGGTCTGTAAATTGAGTTGTGGACAACACGACTTACTGCACAGAAGCTGCATTGTCTTTTCTTGTCTCAGTTTTTAACCCTTCAAGAATCTCGGGCCCATGGGGCAAGGTCAAGTCCCTCCTTCATGGAACCGCCACATGACTGTATGGACAAATCATTGTAGATCTCTCACTCACACTACAGATAGCTCCAGTGCTGTGTTGTTGAACATGAGGCTGTCTGGTAGACTGGCAGGCAGCCTTGTTCCTGGATTTCTCCTGAGTTTTATTTTCTGTCTCACTTCTCTTACTGGGTTTGTTTTGTCTTTAGACACACACACACACACACACAAAGGTAATACTTTCTTTTGAGTATTTTTATAGAGGAAAGATCATACATTGTTTGGAGAAACGCATACTTTGACTTGGTAGACTGTGTAGCAATCATTGTCTTTTCTCTTATCATGCACCAGAAGTTTGTTTTCAACAAAAAGTCTTAATGAGATAGAACCCCAGCACCTCACAGCTCACTTACCTTAAAGTCTATGATTCGGGATTTACCAAAATACATGAGAGATGAAAGGAGGCACGCTGACATGCATGCGGGAATGAAAACATGGTAGAGGAGAGATGTGAGAGGAAAGAGGGGGGTTGACCCTAACAACATGTGCAGGAACATGTCACAGTGAAACTTATTATTCTGATAAAAAATTAAATATGATTCAGTGGTTAGTGTGTTCGCAAAGTTGTGCAAATATCACCGCAACCAATATTACTAGAACTTTTTGTTATTGCACTCTCAAAATTCCATTCCCATCTTCCAGTTCTCCATAAACTTCCTCATCCTAAAAACCTACTCAAATGACTTTCCACTGACAGAGTTTTCTATTCTAGTTGTTCACATAAGTAGAACCATTCAACATGGATCCTTTGATGACTAGCTTCCCTACTTAGTATGATGATGTTGTCCTCAGAACCTTTTCTGTTCCTTTAATACTGAAATCAACACATGCTGCTTCTTTCTGTAGAACTTCATCTTTGGACAGCAATAAGTGATGATGATGATGATGATGATGATAAAATAAGAAGAATCTTTAGGTGAGTACTGTCTAAACTAGGCATTCTATAATATACATGCTATCTCTTGCCTTACCATCACTATAAGTTATACAGGAGTTATAAAACCTGTATTGTCCAGGTTAATAAAGAGGCACCATGCTGCGTGTTAAGTGATAAAGCAAATATTCCAGCCCTGTGATTTTAGTGTAAGTCATTTTTTCTGCTCCATTGTCCATGCTTGGTCTACCTTGAAAGATAAACATCACCATAAACCTTATCAAGTCACTGGCCCCTGGTTGTAGTTTGCCTTACATCAAAGGACTAACACAGAACAAGTTCCTTCAAGGTGAAAAGCCCTCAGGCACAGCTGATATGCACACAGGCTGAGCGTACTATGATCAAGACTCTAGTGTCTAGAGTCGGAAAGATCTGGCTCCAGACCATAGGTTGGCCATGTTTTGATTGTGAATACTCTGCTGTTGCTTTCTAGTTCTTAATTTCTCCACATATGAAATGGGAAAACTTCTTCAAGGGTTGTTATTAGAGTGGATTTTTTAAAATGAGGGCTAGGACAGTACGTAAGACCAAGTAAGTGTTCAACAGTATGTGCTATTGACTATTACTGTATCAGACAATGGTAGAATGATACCTATCAGCCTCCAATGACCCCCAGAGAGCTCTGAACTGTAGGGGAGATGTGAAGGTATCTCTGGGGGACCTTGTTTATATGGTGGAAGGGTTTGGATGCAAATGGGGAAATGAAAAAAGCAAGGCAGGGGTGGAGAGATGGCTCTGTGCTAAGACCGAGCATTCCGTGTTCTTCCAAAGGGCCCAAGTTCAATTATCAGTTTCCACATTAGATGGCTCACAACCACTTGCAATTTGAGCTCCAGGATATCTGAAACCTTTAACCTCTGTGGGTTCCTGTTTTTAGATACACATACCCACGCACATACATGTAATTAAAAAGAAGTTAAAAAGAATGAGCAAACCTACAACACTGTACAAGACAACACATGAGGGACCTGAACAAATGGTCCCCCAGGGAGCCTTGACTTATAGAAGTATGAAAGCATCATTAGGCAGATGATTGTGCAGTTCACCACCATGAAGAGAAAGGTGGCCAGCCTTTGGAGTTCACAGAAAGCTGGGTATGTATGGTGATGCTCAATCTAATTCCAGGGCTTGGGAAGTAGTGGCAAGCAGATCTCTGAGTCAGAGACTATCCTGGTCCACAGGGAAAATTCCAGGACAGCCAGTGCTTTGTTGGGAGACCCTGATTCTAACAATTGAATACAAGTTAATGCATACATTTCTGTCTGGGATGCATGTGAGGAGAGCTGCAAGCTTTGCTCTGTGTCCAGACAACACATTACTAAGAAAAGTTTGGTACTCAGCACGGGGCCTTGAGATGTGGGTTCACTTCATCCACACTGAGTCTGTAGACTGGATTCACAGAAAACCATTTACAGTCAATCTATGACAATTTAAGTGACGTCCTCCATCTTAGAACCTAGGAGAACGTGTGCCCAAAGGCCACCAGCAAAGGGGAAGCCAAGCTAACCAGCAGTGCCCATTGGTCCAGAAAGGATCCAGAGCTCAAGAACAACTTGCAGAGAGTTAGATTTTCCTGCCCTGACTGGCTTTTCTGGGAGCAGAAGGAAACATAAGAACCTTACAGGATGTGATGATCCCTGTGCATTTTGGGGACCACATCACATCGCACCTTCCTCCCTGGGCATACACAGCCCGCCCAGCCTCCGCAGCCTTCATCCTGACCCTCTACCTTTCCAATACCTCCCTGCTTCAGGCACTGTATGCTCGCCAGGCTCTGTTTCTAGAATGTTTTTCTCTGGTCGCAGCTTAGGTTTCTTCAGGGAGATGTACCTTGCCTGCCGTGTGCAAGGTAACTCTTTTAGCCTCTCGTCTCCTAGCATCTTGTTTTGTTCCCTTGTTATATTCCCCTGAGCAGCAGCTAGATTGTTTAGTGAATTTTTTTCTCTGTCTCCCTTGGCCTGAATGTGAGTTCCATTAAGGTGAACATCTTTACACGCAGAAGGCACATGTTAAAGGCTTCTGAGGGATGATTCAACGCTGAAGAGCACGTGCTGCTCTTGCAGGGGTCTAGAGTTCAAACTCATCCCCATTTTGGGAGATCCAGTGCTCTTCTCTCACTTTCACCCAGTGAGTGGCTCCACGTACACACATGGCACCTACATGCAGGCAAAACATGCACACACATAAAATTTAAAAAATGAATTCTAAATATATTTTTTTTAAAGAAGGCACACACAAAATATTAATTGGATGAATGGTATGAGCATGGTCTTTAAAGTTCCTTTGTGGGGGAAGGGCTTCCATGCTTTCCAAGTAGAGACAGATGAGAAAATAAAGTGGAAAATAGAATTGCTAGCTGCCAAATTAACTAGAGAAGGAAACAACCAGAGAGGCAAGCATCTGAATGCTTAATTATAAAATGCAAACCAAGACAGTTTTCAAATAGGCACAGGATTACGTCCCCCGAAGCAGATGGATCATGAAGTGCCAAGGTTGGCTACTTCATACCCCCTCAAGACTGGTGCCCAGTTTTTCATGTAAGGACAGTATTATTTTTTAGCCTTCCCAAGAACCCTCCAACCAGAAACACTTCAAATGCAAGGACAAAGGAATCTCACTGATGCTGAGCTCCAGCAGATCTGTGCCATGTGGAGCATCTGGCTAGAGCAAGAACATCTGTTCTCAGCATGAGGCCTGTTAGCTTCATCATTGAGCTTTCAGTGGGAAAATGTACAATTAGGATGCACGGGCTTAATTGGTAGCAAGGTGGCGACTTGGGCCTTACTGCAGCCTGTAGGCTAGGAAGCAGATGCAGATACCCAGAGAGCGCCCACATCCCAGAGGACACCATGGCAGAAAGGCAGGGAAGGCCCCAGCACCTGGATCCAGCCTTTCAGCAACCCAGGCTAAAGCAACAGAGGCCACCTGGAGACTGGTGGAAGAAAGTAAGATTAAGAAGAGAAGGAAAGAGAAAGAATGGGCAGGAAGTAAGAGCAAAGGTGGGAGAAGACCACACAGCCAGAACAAGTGTGGGGATATCTGAAGAGGAGAAAGTTGCCTTGTGGGGATATAGGATCTCTCAAAACAGCAGCAAGACCACAGAGAACCTGGGTCATGGTTCTACAACTTTCTAGGCATGAGTTCAATTCCCAGAAACTCCATTTGACATCATTGGCCTCAAGCTATAGGAAAAAAAATCTATAGGTTCTCAGGAGTGGATGTGAAGCCTAGTGAGTTAAGTGTGCAAAAAAGGCCAAGAGTAGTACTTGACATGCTGGCAACTGCTATTGTTATTTTTATTTACTATTAACTCCACAGCTAACTGCGTTCACCACTATGTACTCTAAGGCAGATTGCATTTTCTCCTAGCAGGACAATGAACTGAGCACTGAAATGAATCCCAAGTCACAAAACAAGTGTGTGGCAATGGAAGGCTTGGTCTGAGCTCACCACACCTCTGGTCCCCTTCCTCCCTATTCTGGAGATGTTCAGGGCTATGTGCCTACTGCCCTTTACTGGTCTCACTACTAGGCAAGAGCTACTGGTACTTTAGACAGAGGCTTCCATCTTGCTTTGTCATGGTAAAGCCCTAGAACAACCTCCTTGCCCAGTGCTGGCTTGGCAGGCAGCACTTCTTGCTCCCTAGGAAGCAGGATTAGGACTGGATGATGGAGTCCAATCCCAGCTCTATTGTCAAGGTTGTAAGTATGCAGAGAACGGGGTCTGTACACTTAAACCCTGTGTACAAGTAGAACAACACATCCCCAGATCTGCAGTGATGAATTATTGGTCTATGAGAACAGAGTCCTCAAGATGTCTAGCACTCAACCCCGGGGCATCTCATAACATCACTACAATATGATACATACACTGAAAGCTGAGCTACAGCAAGCTGGGTAGGAAGACAGAGATAAACTACGACAGAGTGTCAGGTTGAAGGCAAGCATGCAGAAGGCATCAGATGGAGCAAGGCCAGCTCTAGATAATCAGAGAAGAAATGAGAATAATAACTCAAGCTAACTTAAGCCCTGAAGCCTCTAGGAACTATAGAATGGTTTTAGTAAGAGATCAAATCATGAGTGAAATTCACTATAGAAAAGGTTAGAGGATTCCGGAATACCCTTTAAAGGCATTTCCTATCGAACTGTCAAGTTTCATTACAAGTGTATGGGAGGAATGTGTTACTTTTGTTCAAAACTTTACCTGTTGTGGTTAAATGGGCACCCAGTGACTCAAATGTGTAAAGGTTTGGTGCCAGTCCTGGCCACTGCTGGCAAGCAGTGAAACCTTTAGGAGGTAGAGTCTGGTGGGATGGAGCTAGGATACTGGGGTATACCCTTAAAGTGGAAAACAAGAGTGCAACCCTTTTTTTTTTTTTTCTTTTCTTTTTTTCCTGTTTTCTGGTTGACAGGAAGTGAGCAGTTTCCTTCATCTCACTAACCTGGCCAGATGTGCTTATCATAGACCCAAAAGCAATAGGACCAACTCACAATGGATGCCCCACTGTTTGAGCCAAAATAAACTCTTTGCTTCATAAAGTGACTATCCCAGGCACCCTGTTGCCATGATAGAAAACTGAATAATAAAACAGGTCACACAGGAATGTTCATATTCAGTGTAATCACAGTTGAATTGTTTGTACTTAACAAATGTCTTCGTCTTAGAAGGTATTGTAGCCACTGAGTGCTGGCATACGAAGAGGTATTTAATCATGAGGAAGTCAACTAACCTGTCCGAGGCTCTGGGTTTTTTCCTGCATCTGTAAAATAAGCTTAATAGTAGGACCTCACTTACAGGTTGATGTGTAAGTTCAAGGAAGATGATAAATGTGAAGAAGGCAACGTGATGACAAACACATTTAGAAAAAACTTAACAAGCCAGACACAGTGGCACACACCTGCAATCCCAGCACTCGGAAAGGCAGAGAGACAGGTGGATCTCTGTAATTTTGAGGCCAGCCTGGTCTAAAAAGAGAGTTCAGGACAGCCAGGGGTACATAGAGAAACCCAAAATAAAAGAAAAAGAAAGAACTTAACAATTTGAGGTAATGGGTGATTGCCATTTGCATTCTCCCTAGGAATAGCAATGCTAAAATGTGGCTTAAGAACCATCAAATCTAATTTCTCAGCTATTCAAGGAAAACAGTTGCCTGTAGCTAAGCCTTCCTCTGCTTCTCACCTCATTTCCACCAATAGCCAAGCCTCTCTCTCCACTCTGTCATCTCCAATCTCACTGATGACCCTCACTCGATTTTAATTCTGTGTCATGGATCTACCTCCACCAACTGCAGGGATACCCACAGGGCTCCGTTGCATTTGTTGCATCCTTGACACAGAAGCTGTAGAGCCTGATTTGAAGTCTTAGCTTGTATTAAAATTTGTTCTGTGCACATTTTTTTTTCATTCTGCTGATTGAACATCCCTACTCTGAAAATATGACATTTGAGATGTTTCAAATACAAAACGTTTTGTATGACACATTAGTCCACATCTGGGAAACTCCACAAGTGACAAGGCATAATCAAAATGTAAGTGCATAAAAAACACTGGCATGAAATAGACATTTGGATCATTGGAATAGAGCACTGGACCCTTATATAACTTTATATAACTACAAATACTTGATCTTTGACAAGATACCCAAAATATATATTGAATAAAAGACTGATCACCAACAAATAGTGCTGAGAAACCTGGATTTCAACACACAGAAAAACTATGCTAGATCCTTAGCTCTCACTTTGTACAAAACTCAACCCCAATGGATCATGGACCTCAACATAAGACCTGATACCTAAAACTTGTAGAGAATAACATGGCGGGTATGCTTAAACTGAAACCCACAGGTGGAGACTTTCCTAATAGGACTCAGTAAAGCAAATAAGACCAACAACTGACCAACGGGAGCTCACAAGCAAAAAAGATTCTATGTGCAGCAAATGAAACAGTCACTTAAGGAAAGAGAAAGCCCACAGCATGAGAGAAAAATTTTTGCCAGCTATACATCCGACAAAAGATTCATCCAGAATACACTTAGAACTAAATGCCAAGAAAACAAAACACTAAAGCTAAACACCAAGAAGACAAACAACCTAATTTTTTTAAAAAATGGGTTATGGAATTGATGAGGATGTTCTCAAAACAAACAAACAAAACAAAACAAAACAAAACAAATGACCAGTGAACACTTCAAAAAAGTATTCAACAACCTTAGCTGTGTGTTGAGTGAAGAAAGTTGCAGATATCACATGATCACTCTCATACGAAGGTCCTAGCTTCTAATCTTTTATGTATGTAATACAAGTACACATGGAAGACAGAAATCTCAAAACAGGCCACTGGTAGGAAAGATATATTTAGAGAGGAGTTATAGTCAAATTTGTGGAAATGATTGTTCATAAGGGAATATTGGGGATAGACTGGTTCGAGCAAGTAGTGGGGTAAGGGCTTACACGTTTAATCAAAACAAGGTGTGCATAAAAAGGCTACTTGGGTTCCTGTGGACTTGCAAATCAAGTAAAAAGTATGTTTGTTTGTTTTTTTAAAAAAAAAGGGAATAGCAGATCTCAAGAGTCCCTCCCACTTCCAGGTTAGAATTTCTAAGTGACTTGAGCTTGCGGAGGTAACCATGGCTACTGTGAGCTCATGTGTGCAACAGCTGTACCATGCCCAGAGGACCAAATTCTACATCACTGTGGAGGCTCCAGCAGGGGAATCTCACATTTAAGGCTTGCCTGGGCAGTTTAGCAAGACTCTGTCTCAAAGTAAAAAAAAAAGTGTTCTTCCCAGACTTTGGTTTAATTCCTACTACCACACAAAAAGAAAAGAACAACAAAGAAAAGGGAGGGTGGAAGGAAGAAAAAAAAAATAATTACATGGGATAGAGGAAGGAAGGAAGAGAGAAAGGAAGAAGATGATCTAGTCCGGTCTCTTGCAGTGAAAATCAGTCGCCATCTGCACTCCTGAGCTGGAGCCTTCAGTGTTTCCTGTGTGTTTGACATCCTTATCAATAGCCCCAAAGGAACAGGTTACATTGCTCACTCTCACTCAGAGCAACAGACTGGCTCGAAGCTCCACTGACTTGAGGACCTTGCATTTCCTTTTCTGGGCACCATGGTTTCCCTTTTCGCAGTTCTTTCCTGTTAGCAAGTCAAGTGCTAGTGGGGCAGATGCATGAAGGAACCAGCAGTGCTGAGCGCAAAGAGCCATCCAAAATGGTGAGCCAAGAGAGTAGGCTGGTGTTGGCGGAAGACTGAACGCAACAGCCTCACACCCAGAGCCTGACAAGGGGAGGCAGCCTGTCTTCTTCACTTTGTGACATAAAACTGATCACTCTGAAAATCAGACACACAAGCATTCCCCCCATGTGTGTTAGACTCTTTCAGAATCTGGGGCCGTCGGGTTCTTCTTTCGGTCTTACAAACAAAAACAAGCCATCAAGGGGACAACGGATGATTCAAAGGGTGACACTGGAGTTTGATGGACATAGATGTATCTCCCTGTTATCGGAGCAATGAGATGAAGTGCCTTTGAGCAAGTTAGCTGACCTCTCTTGGTCTGCTTTCCCTTCTGAAAAACAGTGGGGGATTGTTGACCAAATCACACAGAGTACACCCTGAGGGTTTTCAGCCGTGATAAAGCCATGCAAAGTTATAATAGCTTGTATCTGCTAAGGACTGACCAACCATTATGACTTTGCTATCACTGCTGTGGCTTCAAAACCAGCGTTCAAGACATCCAACAAAATTAAGCAGTTTGAGGCGTTTTGTTGCTTCCCAACTTCCACAAGATGGTCTTTTTATCCTGTCCCCCTCCTTCCTTTCCTACCCCTCACCCCCAAAGCTCACTCTGGCTCCTTCTTGCTGTTACCCTCTGATTCTACAGACATGGCCAAAGCTGATCCTTATTTGTTCCTTGGTACCTCCTCAAGAGCAGGCTCTGGCTTCCCCGTCCCACTCACCCTTTCACTAGGAGAATTTTCCTACCCCTTCCTGAGCAGAAGTCTTGTGTTAACTCTGGCAACTTAGGAGTGAAAAAAAAAATCAACTATTGATTTCCTGGGCTGAGGTCTTTGAAGATTTCTCAAAGTCTCAGAACCACTTCCCAGAGAAGTTCAAAGAAGAAATTCATCGACTGGCTTATTCCACTTTCAGACAGCATTTCCACTTCAGTCAGGAGTGTCTGAGGGAAGATTACCCACTGGGGAGCTGCTGCCTCTCCAGAACAGCCTGCTATCACAGGATTGAAACTTCCCTGTGGTGTTCCAGCTCACAGAACCACGACAGAAAGCGTTCCCTTCCTGCGAGCTTGATGCGGGCTCCATCCTTGCCCCTACGGCACTGTGAGATGGAACTGTGAACCCTAGTACTGTGCTCTGGACTCTGTCTCTCAAACGCTCAGAGGCTGTGATATGGCTAGACCAAGATAAAGAAGAATCAAACGCAAGCTTGCCTCAAGGGAGGTCTCTTTCCCTTTGTTCTTCCTGATGTGGCTGGCTCTCATGTATTCCCTGGCCTTTAGTTAGAGGTGGTGTTATGTGGGTATCAAGCAATGCATTTAGTGTTAATTAATGATGGTATAAAGTCCTAATGCCCACCTATACACAAATGAATGAGTGAGGCTAAGCAAACTTGGTGCGTATTAATTGAGAGAGCCATGTTCTGTAAAAACTGTATAGGGAAGCCATTTGCTTTGGTGAAATATAATTTCATGGCCTTTTCTGGTAACACCTGCAAGATGCTGCTTTCATTGCAAATTAGAGAGAAGCTAGCGGGTGAGGCAGCAGCCGTGGGTCAGAACCCATGAAGGCAGGGATAGGAAACGCAGAGACCTCATTCATTTTTTTTCTTCCTTAAAAAAATATTGTAATAATTATTATGTGTAAGCATGTGTGTGGTCCCGAGTTTATGCATACCACATGTAGGCAGGAGCTTGGGGAAGACAGAAGAAAGCATCGCATCTTCTAGAACTGGATTAAAGGCAGTTGTAAACTCCAGATGGGCACTGGGTACAGAACCAGGGTCTTCTGCAAGAGCAGTCAGCACCTCTAAGCACTGAGCCTTCCTCCAGGCTCTGGGGAGCTCATTCTAGGATGGAAAACCCACTGCATCACAGGCACGTTACTGCTTGTTTTTGCTAACTGTGCATCTCTTGGGGCCACATAAGGCTTGAATTCTGTATAACTTTTCCTGAGTCTCCGAGAAAGCATTGAGTGACACCTTGGGACATCCTTGCCCACCTTACTGACAAATAGAAGGGACCCTCATGGCTGCTCGGAATGAAGGCATCTCAGAGACACTGTCAACAAGAGGTTTGAGCAGTTGTGACTCAGATCCTGGTGTTTAGAATCCTAGTGTTTAGCTTGCCCAGGAGCTGAGCCCTGGCTGGGAAGGGAGGGACCCATGTTCCCAGAAGGGCAGTGCCACCACAGCCGAGCAACCCAAGCAGTTTTCTCTCAATTATCTACCCTTGTCTAATTTCAGGAAAATTTATTCAGCAAATTGCAGAACTTTTTGGCACTAAACTCAGAAAAAAAATTCCAACACTGAATTCATATCCAAGTAAGCCTGTCATCTCTACTTCTAGCCCTTTCTTCTCTTCTTGCAGGAGGAGGAGAAAAAAAAAAGATCCAGACATTTTCCAAGAGAAAATAAACTCTCACGGCTGAGACGGGGGCTTGCAAGTTTGGATAAAATTCTCAATTGAAAAAGTGATTCTCAAGTTGACAAAGTGCTTCCCTCCCACACCCCAACTAAATCACCACTCCAGTCTGTGAGTCAGCGTGGAAGCTCCGGTCTCATCTCGTAAACACGGAGTTTCCATGCCCGTGTTCTAGATTCCTTGCTAGCTAGCCCAGTGCAACTCCGGGTCAGGGCAAATAAGGTAAGGAGACCATTCAAGTTCAACATCAAAAGCTGTTCTTCTCTGGGCTAGAGTTTAGGAGAAGCCAAAAGAACTGTTTTCCCTATTGTCCCGGACTAAACTGCTGACAGCGAAGAAATACGAATACTTGGCAGAGTATCAGACTCTAACAATAGGCGACTACACAGGGAGATTGTTCAGTGTGGCTGTCCTGTGGCATACCTCTCTTTACCGTGTGAGGTTTAAGAAGGCTATGGGAACTTTGTCCTTATCCCTGCCCAGGCCATTGTTTTCTGCCTGAGTGTTCCTCTTGCTTTGGGCTGCTTAAGCCAAGGGGCAGAGGTCCTTAAAGCTGTCAGTCCACGGAGCACAGTCAGTAACAGGTGCCCTTGTGGTCTGAGATGGGTCCACTGCTAATCTACCTGTTAGGAGAATTATCACTGTGAAATAGTATTAAGCGTGATAATTAAGACTGATGAGAGCTCTGTGAGGTCTTAGGTGAGGTCCTAAGAAGAGTTAAGGATTTTCTACACACTGTTATCTTCCACACACTCCCCATGCATGTACACACACACACACACACACACACACACACACACACACACACACACA
>OU015751.1:89394247-89410596 GCA_907169655.1 Acomys percivali | reverse complement strand
CACACACACACACACACACACACACACACACACACACACACACACACGTGTACACACATGCTTTTGTCCTACCATATTCACTCATCTACCTAATATTACACCCTTCCTAATATACGTCTCCTATTTCCTAAATATTTACCAGTCATCATCTTCTATTAGGACCCTCTAATTGTATATTCTATTTCCTTTAGGTTTTGTCATCACCCAAGCTATCCAGATTATCTCATAAAATTATTTTTGCCTAGGTACCAAGTCTTTCAAGGAAAAATATATTAATACAAGAAGTGAGTTAAGGATGAAAGGCCAGGGGAGGGGGCTTAAAGGGGCTGGGGTAAGCAGGGCTAGTTAATTAGCTACAGATGCGCTAAAGTACATTTGAGTGAAGGAAGTGGCCCATTGGCCTCTGTGACAGACGAGGTTAGGCAGCTAGAGAGGAACCCTGTTTCTATTGCAAATCTTCCTGTATACAATGGCTTAAAACAGGGCACTCCTCTCAGTCAGGTGGCTCTGAAATGCTGAAGCCCGTGAAAAAAAGATCTCACCAGACCAAAATCCAGGTGCCAGGAGATTGTTTCTTGTTGTAGCCTCCAGGAGTGAATCAGGTTTTGTTGTTGTTTTTGTTGTTGTTATTTGTTTGTCTGTTTGTTGTTGTTGTTATTGTTGTTGTTGTTGTTTGATCTGTTGGCAGGTATCAGCCTTATGTTCCTGTTTCCTTGCTGGCTTTCATCTGTAGGCTGGCCCTAGCTTCTAAAGGCACTAATATTCTTTCTCCTTCTCCTAAGCCATCTGTGATGGGCCTAGCCTTTCACATGGTTTGAACTGCTTCTTTTCTGTCACTGTATTTCCCCGGACACTCTGCTTCCTCTTCTTACTTTTTCAAGGTCTGGTGTGCCTAGGCTGAGCTCACTTAGAATGCCCAGAGTAATAATAGCCTTGTCTTAAAATCTACAATCCTAGCTCCGTCTGCTAGGCCATGTCATGGCAATGCCTGTGTTAAGTGGCACGATTGTGCATGAACAGAAACACACACAGACTTTACTCACAGATAAAGCATTGCCTTCATTGGGAGGATGTTGCATGAGTTAGCCATGGAGGAAATAGAAAGTAATCCTATAGACTTGGCCCCAGGAATCCTGCTTATATACAGCAATGGACTATGCTCAAGAGGGAGGAGGGACCTTGACTGAGACTCCAGACCCATGAGCACCCGTGGTCCAGAGATGAACCCAACAAGATTGAGACCGTGAAGTTAAAGGCAGTGCGTGCTTCAGTGGGCATTACTGGTTCTAGTTGGAACTCTAACTGCCGTACAACCTTGGGTAAGTCCTGCCGTGAGCCAGGTTCATCTCATAAAGGATGAGAATGAAACTATAAAGGATACTGAGGCGGCAGGTACCATCAGTCCCCCATCCCACATCTTTGTGTGATACCTAGAGCTCACCCCTGCACTCCTATTAGTCAGTCCCAGTCTTGAAATCTCTCCAATGCCCAATGTTAATCTAGCCTAGTTACAACGCATTAAAATCACCCAGTCATTTTTAAGTTTGTGTTATTTATAAGGGGCTTTCCAGAGTTGACACTATCTTGAGCAGGCTTGTTATATATGTCACTAAACCTGCCTGAGCTCCTGTTTCAAGAATCTGTGGCTAGCTGAAGCCAGAGCTGCCCAGCAACAGCGGCTAATAAAAGCACTTGCGGTAGGAAATCAAGACAGAGATAAATAAAATTTCCTTCTTGGCCTTAAGTCTTAGTGTCCAGTTGTGGGTTTGTTTGGGTGTTTTTGTTTGTTCTCTTGGTTTTGTGAGGCAGGGTTTCATGTAGCCCAGGCTGGCTTCACGCTCACTATGTAGCCAAAGGCTATCCTTGACCACCTGATCCTCCTACCTCTACTTCCCAAACTCAGAGATGATAGGCGAGTGCCATCAAGCCCTGCTTCAATAGCCACTCTTGAACTTGTGGGTGCATCACAAAATACCAACTATAATCTTTGGTGACAGGTAACCTTTCAGGTGGCATAAAATAAGCAAGTCGGTTACCTAGACAAGAAGAGGCTGTGCAGGTAAACTGAGATGTTCTGCAGGTTGGTCCTCTACAAACTCTGGAGATGCAGATTAGCAAACAAGAGATGTATTAGGGCACAGACTCGTGGGAGGAAGGAAGAACTGTCCTCGGGGTTAGCATTACAGCGTGGATTCAGCAAAGGCCTTGGCTTGTTGCACAGAAGGCTCTGAAGCTGGGATGTTCTTCTAGAAATGATCCCAGGAGGGCCAGAAGGTACAATCTTATCCATCTCCACTGTTTTGTCATTGAGTGGAGGCTTCCTGCAAGTAGACCATGGCCTTGGGTGGTGTCCTTGGAAAGGTCTCCTCAGATGGGGCAGATTCCAGGTAAGGCAGGCAGTAAAGGGCTGCCAGCCATCCACAAGCTCAGAAGCTGAGGAACAAGTCCTGTAGTCCCAAAGGAAGACCTGGTCACACCCTCAGAAGCACACAGGATGTTCTCCCAGCATCATCCTTTCAGGGACCATTAGTACTCACCAGCACTGGTCAGGGGCCAAGCTGGAGGTGTGTATATTAAAGATCCCCAAAAAGGTTTGCATGTTGAGTGTTTGCCCCTTGCCCCACCCCCAATAGATGGATCCAGTCATTGAGATGCCATCAGATGATGAAGGTACTAACTTCACCAATGGGCTAATCCACTGATGAGCTACCACTGGGGGAAAAAAGACTAGGTATAGAGGCTGGACCGAGAAAAATCACTGGGAGGCTGTGTATGGAGGGTGCATCTTACCCAGGCTCCTTGCTCTTTCTACTTCCTGGCTGTTATGGTGTGGGCTCCTCTGCCCCACCGTGTCCTTCCATCACAGTGGACTGCTTCGTCACAGGCCAAAAAAAGAATGGACACAGCCACCATGGACTGGACCTTTTGAAGCCACAAGCTAAAATTAAACCTCTCTCAAGTATTTATCACGGACACACAGACACACAAGCATGCGCAAACATACACATCAGCCTAACAGACACAAATACTTACTTAAATTTAAAATAATTTTTAAAGCTTTCACCTGATTGACACAAAAACCACCATATGTCTCTCCTTGCACAGTCTATCCCATCTGCAGGTGACAACCCATGGTCTCCCCCTAGCTGGTACGCAAGTGATGCTCATCCAGAGCAATGAGAAATCAAAGAGGCATGAGTGGAACATACAGTTCATTCTAGTGTGCAAACCCTATTTAGTTTACTTTTCCTGGTAAAAGTTTATGGGCAAATACAGTGTCTGCTAGCACTGCTATCACAAAATCCCAGAAACTGAGCCACTTAAATAAAATAAACTGTCTCAAAGTTCCAGATGCTAGAGACTCAAAATTAAAATGTTACCAGGTTTAGTTTTTCCTTAGCTTGCAAACTGTTGTCTTCTGTGTCCCCAGGCCATGGCCTGCCACATTCGTCCTAAGGGCCTCTTCCCCACCCTCCGTGACCTCACTTAGCCTTAATTAACTCACAAGAGAATAAAAACACAATCACATTGACGAAAAAGACTTCAGCATATGAGTTTTCAAGAACATAACTGAGTTTGTGCAGACAACACAGAAAAATTCAACACACTGTGTCCAATAATCTACAGATGAATAACATGCTACAGAAAATTTATATATGGGTGCCATTAAGAAGTACTCTTTAAATGTCCTTTGTTTGCGATCTTATTGTTTACTTGAGAATTAGAAAACATAAAATACCAAAAGGAAAAATAAAATCACCACATTCTTAATACTCACTTAAAAAATTATTACAAGTTGGACTAGGGGGAAGTAAATGCCTAAAATGTATGAGACCTTAGTTTCAGTTTATCATACTGCAAGTTGTATGTGTGTATGTATAGTATATTAAAATATATGACTGTTTTAATGTATAAAAGTTAATATATTTCTTCTCAGCCTTTTTTCTCTGCTACATGTGAATTTTTTAACAATTTATCTTATTACAAACACTTTATATATATCTTTATTTGAAATAGTTTGTTACATTTACTTGTGTGTATGTGTGTGTAGGCACATTTATATCATTGTGTCAGTAGGGTTTTCTGTCTATGAAGAGACACCATGATCTTGGCAACCCTTATAAAGGAAAACTGTAAACTGGGACTGCCTTACAGTTCAGAGGTTTAGCCCACTATCATTATGGTGGAAGTATGGCAGCACACACTAAGACATGATGGTCTGAGAGTTTTACATCTTGATCTGCAGGCAACAGGAAAAGAGAGAGACTGGGCCTGGTTTGAGAATCTGAAATCTCAAACCCCAGCCCACCCCAGTGACACACTTCCTCGAACAATGCCACACCACTCCAACAAAGCTACACTTCCCAATGGTGCCATTGCCTATGAGCCTATAGGGGCCACTTCCATTCAAACTATCAAACATAATGTACATGAAGGTCAGAGGAGTTGGATCTCTCCTTCTACCATGTGGATTCAAATCAAGTCAAATGCAGGTTGTCGGCTTTCGCAACAAGTGACCTTATCCACTAAGCCACTCTACCATCATTTCATCAATTTTTTTTATTACACATAGTCAGAGCATTATTATTAAAAGGAAAGCAATGTCTCCTAATTTAACTGTCTATTGTTTTATTTTAGAAACTATTTTTGTGTAGTCTTGAATGTTGGATTTCCCATTTTTACTATTATTCTTTCTCTCCCTATAGAGCTCTTCCCTTTGTCTTCTCACAGTTTCCTTGGCATTCCTGGATCCGCATGAGCAGCTTTCCTTTGCCTTTACAGAATGTGCCTTCTGTGTTGTTTGCTTAACCCAACCTCTTTGTGACATCTCTTGGACCATTGCTATAGTGTATTTTTGTTCTAAGCCTGTTTCCCAGTATGACTGGGAGCTCCTTGAGTACAGACTGCACCTCGGATCCCCTGCTCCTCCATAATTGATCAATGTTGGTGGACTGGTTGGCCAGCTTGCTGGTTGGACTCCCATTTTCTGAAAATTAAGACTCAATGCCCAGTTGTCTGTGGAAATTACTTTTTCTCCTACTTACCCTTTGGAGGGTACTGGCTTGTGACATTTCCACAGCAGGACTAAATTGGATGAATTGTGTTCTTTTGTGTTCCCCCAATTCCCCTACTCCGTGCGCCTTGACAGCAGGATGGTTCTATTATGTTATATTCTATTGTGTCTCTATAATGGCTTAATTACTGTGTATGGGCTTCTGACTGGGAACTGGGGAGATGGTGAATTCTATAAATAAATCACACTTTCAGTGACATTAATATGCTGCCAGATGTAGTTGTGTCTGCACTGCACAGGTCCACATTAAAACCCAAAGTGTTGTCAAATACATGTTGTAGGTAAAGAGTTTATTTTAAATTCCTCTAGAGTGAATTAAGCTTCAGTCAAAACATATCCTGGAAGGAGTAACTTTTGTATTCTGAGATGCCCTGTACCTTTTGGCAGTCCATCTCAGCTTGTCTCCCCCACGATATAGAAGCTTGTACAAGCAACACACAGAGTATCAGGAGGCAAAGCTCTCTTTTGCATCTAACCTGGAGGAAACAACAGCTTTAGATTCTCAGTACTGAACCAAAGTCGTCATTCTTTCAAATGCATGCAAAATAGGCCAACCTCAAATTCCCAGCAATAGTTAAGTTAGAGAGCAGGAAAAGGCTGGGGGATGAAGAAGAAGGGAGGAACAAAGGAAGAAAAACCAAGGAGGAGCCCTGAATCCACGTATGTGCAATATCAGAGAAATCTGCTAGTTATTAGCTTTTCTCCCATGGTTTACTGCACTTTGAGTTTACACAACAACCACAATAACAAGCACAAACTGAGACCCTAAAATCCGCAGGGTTGGGGTATGACATTTTGACATTATTGCTTGACACCATTACTTTGGTAAAAACTATTTTGTGAAGTTAAAAAAAATTATCTCAGTCACAGTAATAGGAGAGGGAAGTAAAGGGAAAGTGAGAGAGAGGGAGGAATGGGAGGATACAAGGGATGGGATAACAATTGAGATGTAATATGAATAAATTAATAAAATATATTTTTTTAAATTATCTTTTATATCTTCTCCCTTTCAAATCTTCATGCCACCTTGTGTCATGTGGCCTTTCAGATTCAAACCAGTACCTTCTCACAGGGGCTGGGAAGGTTTCAGAAAGGGGCGGATAGAACAGGAGTTGCACACTCAGAAAGATGTTTTTGGGTTGATGTGAGATGACTCAGCAGATAATGGTGCCGGCCACTAAACCTGAGGACCTGAGTTCAATCCTTGGAACTCACATGGTAAGAGACAATTGACCTCTGACCTCCACTTGTGTGCCTGTGCTTACACAAATATCATACCCTCTCATATACAGTAGTAATAAATCAATGCATCTTTTCGCCATGGTCATTCTGCCACATCAACACTTCTGCACTAAGGTCACTCTTCCATGCAGACTCTGAGAGTCCGAGGGTCCCTTTGCTCCCTGATCCATCGGGTTCACTTCCTCTGTCCTTTGCTTCCGGCTGTAGGCACTGATGTCAAGTGCATGTTGCAGTGTTTTCATGAGAAAGGATATGGATCAGCAAAAGGATGAAAGATAAAAAGTAAGTATGGAATGAGCAAGAATGCAATGGCTGGTGGAGGGTCAGGGCTGGCTGGGTAGGTGCCGGCATCCCTTCCCCCTAAATGATCACCAAGTCGACAGTACACCCTAAAGTAAACCATGGGTGATCTGCTTAGGGAGCTGCCCGTGATGGTATCTTATAGTCAAGAATTCTGTGCTGAATTCTATAGACTCGTGCATTTGCAAGCAGTGTTTTTAAATCAGAATAGATGTACCACACGTGCTCATGTATGTGCAGGTGATCATATACATGTGTGTGCCCAATGTGGTAGCTAGACTATTATCTCTGGCATTGCCCCCTCAGGAGCCACCCACCTTATATTTTGATATTTGCCACTCCCTGGCCTGGAGCTCACCAATTTGGTTAGGCTGACTGGCCAGCAAGCCTCATATATCCATCTGTCTGCCCATCTCCAGAACTCACTGCCATGTGGAGCTTCTGACATGGGTGTTGGAGAGCACACTAAGGTGTTCATACCTGTGGTGTTTTACCCACTGTCCATCTCCTCACCCTGACATGCATATCTTAAGAGGTCCAGTTTTCACATAATAAATGTATACAACTTGTATTTGTCAAATATATGAACTCACAGGGAATGGCTGCAGAGACAGAATACACAGTGAACTCTAGAGCCTTTAGTCTCTTAGACTATATGAATCTCTATGGGAACCACAGAGATGTTCTGTTGGTAAAACATCTGGTGGTACAAGCATGAAGACACAGTACTCATACCCAAAAGCCAGGCATGGTCACAAATGTCTGTCACCCTAGCACAGAGACACAGGTGGTGGATTCTTGGAGCTTATTAGCCATCTAGCCTAACCAACTGATGAGTGCTGGCTTCAGAGAGAGACTATCTCAAAAAATAATGTGAAGAGGGATTGTGGAATATGCCCACATCCCCCACATGTACACAAATGCACATGCATGTGTTCCTGTGTGCAGAGAGAGAGAGAGAGAGAGACAGACAGACACAGAGAGAGACAGAGAAACAGAGATAGAGACACAGAGACAGAGAGGCACCGAGACAGACACACAGAGAGATAGAAAGAGAGACAGAGAGACAGAGACAGACAAGCACCAGAGACAGAAAAGGAGACAGAGACACAAAGAATATGAATTTCTTCATAAGACCAGTCTAACTCACAATGTACCTAAACAATTTTTACTAAAATCCTGTGCCTGATACATTATGGTTAACACTGGAGGAAAGCAGTGAAAGAGGAAAGAATAATATTCAAGAGAAAATAAACACAAATGGGAACAGGAGTGATAGAAGGTGAATTACAGCCAAATCAAAAACAATAACTTAACAGATCCAGAGGCATAGAGTAATGGGGTTTTGAACATGCAATAACTAGAAATTAACTTAAGATAAATCTTAAGACGAATCGGAGGAATTTTTGGCAGTGCGCACCCATTTTACATTGTATGATTTAACTGAACACATAATATGTACTTGCTGTTATAGTGTACAACACCAACAAATTTTCCCCCAGTGAGATTAAAAATTAATGAATGTGATTGTTACAGGAAATTCCACCAGACATGACCACTTAGACACAGTTTGTAGCCAATTGAAAGTCTTTGTTGCAGTCATCTGGGACTACCTACACTCAGGTATTCAGGACCTAAGTGTAGCCCCAAGGTTTTTGAAAGTGAAAGCAAAAATCATGTCCTGGCATCTCACTCAGCAGCAGGAGGCAGTGAGGATGGGGGGGTGTCGGGGATGGGAGCAGGTTCTGTGCAAGCAAGCAGTTTAACAGAAGCTACGATAAGCAGTTAGCTGGGGCATGTTGACCTTGATTTCCTAGAATAGAGTAGGGTAACTTTCCATAGGGCTTCCCATCAAGGAGATCAGATTCTGGTTAAATCTGAAATGGCCCCAGCATGAATACAATATGGAGGAACCTCTGCACTGTCTTGCCCTATCCAATTATGAATTGTGTTATGAATATATTTATATAATACATAGAAAGTGATTTGATCTTATAGAAACAAAATAGTTTAATAGAAAACAAAGGCTTTTAATATTTTCCTACTATCATTCCTCAGCTTGTAAGCATCAAACCAGTATACTTTTGGATGGTACTGTGTAAGACTGTGTTGTGCTCGATGTTTTTATTATTATTTATTGTTGTTGTTATTATTATTCCCTTTTATTGAAAATAGTTTTTCTTCCACACATAATATATTCTGATTACAGTTTCCCCTCTCCTTACTCCTCCTAGTTCCTCCCCATGTCCCCTCCCATCTGGGTCCACTCCCTGTCTTTCTCTCATTAGAAAATAAACAGGCATTTTTAAGAGATAATAATAAAATAAATTATAAGATAAAACAAAAACTAACACATTGGAATAGGACAAAGCAAACAGAAGGAAAAAGACCAAGAGAAGGCAAAAGAATCAGAGACTCATTGTTTTTGTGTACTTGAATTTTAAAATTATTGTTTGAGAGGGGTATGGTGGCATGCATCTTCAACTCTGACGCTAGAAAGGCAGAGATAGGCAGATCTCTGTGAGTTTGAGGCCAGCCTGGTTATACATAGCAAGTTCCAAGACATCCAGGGCTACATAGAAAGGCCCAGTATCAAAACACAAAACAAATTGGCATTTGAACTGCTGTCTTGGTTTTTACTTTAAAAAAAAAAAAGAAAAAATGAAACAGTGTTCTCAGCATCAACAACTGCAAATTCAAAAATCCATCAACTCCAAAAACAAAAAATGGTGAAGACGCTATGCATTCCAGGTATCAATTATTCACCTAAGATTTGATTATAGATGTAAAAAGAAACACACCCATCTCAGTATGAAAATTTGGTTTTATGTTTAATAAATAATAAAATTACGTATAAAATGTTTAAATTTATTCACGACTTAGTATTAGTAAGTGTTTTATTTGTATACCTGTCTTATATACCTTTATATCTAGGGGCATAAAAAAATTTGTGTCCAAACTGGGTTATAAATAGAAAAGGTCTAAGTGGCTCTAATTTACGTATTTGGATTGTAGGTGTCTTTTATCTTAAACTTTGGGTTTTTATTTTATTAAAATACTACCTTTACATTTCTGTTGCATTTGTGTGTATACATGCACACATGTGAAGATAACAAGACAACTTATCAAAGTCATGTCTCTCCTATAAAGTGGGTCCCAGGGAGCAAACTCAGGCTGTCAAGATTGAGAGCAAGCACACTTACCCTCTATGCCATCTTACCAGCCCAGTAACACTATTTTGGGAAACAAAGTTATAAGGACTGGAAGGCCATAAAGGCACAGGGAAGTTGGACAGCAAAGGCAAAAATGGGCCTTGTCATTGGCAAAACATGTCTGTCCTCATCACCTTACAAAGCTGAGACCAACAGAAACCATTTTCTCATGTTCATGGATCTTGTGTGTTGGAAATCTGGAGTAAATTTGAGGAAATGGCTGTCTCTGCTCCATGGCATTTAAGACCTCAGCAGGAGGAGCCTGAAAGTTGGACTGACTGAAATGCCAGGGTGGGATCATCTGGAGACCTTTTATAAATATATTCATATAACTATTTTATGTGTATCCTAGTATGTGTGTGTGTGTGTGTATATGAACCACATTTATGCAGGAGCCCTTGGGCGTTAGAAAAGGCATGAATGCCCTAACCTACCATGTGGGTGATGAGAACCAAATCTGGGTCCTCTGTAAGAACTGCTGATTCACCTCTCAAACTCATCATCTGTGGCTTCTTCGCTTGCAGTCCTTCCTTGGAACTACATCAGTGTACCTGCCTGTGGCCACTCTGCATGACACAACCACTTCCCATCTCAAGGCCTCCAGGTGGGTAGATACCTTCCACTGCAGCTCAGATCGCCAAGGGTTCCGTGCTGAGACAAAAGCTGTGTCATCGGTTATGACTAAGCCGGAGAAGCTGTGCTAGTGTCTCTTCCACTCAATCTATCAGTGAAAGTGATCACAAGCTTGGCCAGACTCACGAGTAAAGGATTTAGGCCTCATGTCTTGAAGGGGATCGGCAGTGTAGCACTCAGAAGATTGTGTTGGATGAACAGATTCTTGCTTGCCTCTTTGGAAAATAGAATGTGCCATCGTGGTCATGTTCAAGTACACAACTCACTTTGCCAGTGGCAGGTGGATCCAGGTGCCAAGATGCATGGCTCCGCCTACCAAGAATTAGTGTGGCTTGCTGTGGTAACAGCACTGCTGGCTTTCCTAGCTGTGGCTCCACAGTTTGACCTTCTTGTATAATTTGCCTACAAGGAATGGAGAGGCTCTCTACAAGAGACGCGGCTCTGCCTTGGCATTGTACCTTAGGAAATCAGCTCTGGAGAACTATGAGTCACCATAGCGCCTTGTGCCAGCATCTGGAGTCTCGTCTACTCTGAGGTGATCAGGCTCAGTAATGTTTTCTTCTGTGGCTGGCTGAGGTACCAGCCAACCTCTTCCACCATAGCACCAGACACTTTGTGAGTGATGGCTTCCTTTTCGAAATCAAAAATAGGTGAAGGAATGCAAATGAGAGCAGGGGAAGAAAGTCATGAGACAAGATATAAAGCTAAAGAAAGAGAAAGGAAGGAGGCACCGAGTAGGAGAAGGGGGAGGGGCATCAAAGATCAAAGGAGGCACCACAAATACAACACCACAGCAATGGGATAGGTCCAAGGGCTGTTTCCAAAGCAGACCACACCGAGGCTTCTTCTTTCATCCTCGTCACCCCATCCCAAACAGTGACAACCAGCTGGGTCAGGGAGCACAGTCACTCCTGCAAGATGCCACCTTTTCTGCTTTTATATCAACTTTGCAACTTTACTCCAAGTACACAGCAAGAAATGGACCCATAGAACCAAACCCATTGCCCGGGTCACCAAAGACACCCCAGATCAGAGCTGCTGAAGGCCCTGGAGGGGCTCAGACCGATAGGCCTACCCCATAGCAATCCTAACTTTCTCTACCAATGGATCATTGGCAGATACAGAGCTTACCATGCAATGGGCGCTATCCTGAGCCCTTGGCAAATGTTAGCCCCCTTAATCCCGCATGAGAGGGGGGGCTGTTATTATCTGCATTATATGAATGAGGAGAGTGTGCATAACCACTGAGGGGTAAGATTAGAATCAAAACTCTACCAGGTCAGCTCCTGCCCCGGTAGTCATTGGCTGTGTGTGTAGCTGGGTCAATGGAGCCTTGACAAGCTTCTGAGGCATTTTTCTTCCCTGTGCCTGCCCATTCCTTCCTGCTCAGCCAGCTGCTAGGAAACAGAAGATCTAGGGTCAGTGCAATTAGCAAACCTGTATGTTTCCAGGTGGGTCTAATATTCTACTCTGCTCCTAAAATTCAGTCTTCATAGGGAACCATGACCCATATGGGTGGCGGGTATTGGAACACAGGTAGAATTCTGGAAAGTTAAATACAGAATACCAAGTTATATTTCAATTTGAGATTAACAATGACAAATCTTTAATAGAATTGCATCCGTTGCAACATTTAACTCCTTAAAGTTTCAGAGTAGTTTGCGTATTTGAAGTCCTAACTCACCAGGCATTCTGTGCTTTTATCTGGGACATGTGCTAACCCTCAAATTTGAGCTCACAAAAATCTCCAAGGCACTAACTGGAAACATGGCTGAGAAACAGAGGCGCTCTGCAGGGTTGGTCCAGCAGATGCCCCGGCAGTAGGAGAGCTGACTCACACATTAAGAAAGGCACAGCCCCACAGCCTGAGTGAGGGCAGTTTGCATGGCATGCTAGACCCCAGGGTTGTACCATGCATCACTGCTTGTGTGAATCTGTAGCATGTGTAAGGTCCTTTCATCTGACAACTCTGGATTTGTACCTGGAGGTGATGTCAGGGCCTCCTACATCCTGGGAGAATGCTCTACCACTGTGATGTGTCTCGAGCCCTTGGGTGTTTTAAGCCAGTATCTCACTATGTCACTCAAGATGGCTTTGGACTTGCTATGTAACATAGACTGTTGTGGAACTCACAATCCTCCCATCTCTACCTTCTGAGCACTGGGATAATGGGTGTGCACTGCATGCCTGGTTCCGTGTAATGTTTATATTTTGAAAGTTTTCAAAACAACAGAAAAATTACAATCAGCATACAAGGAACACTCGTTATTTTAATTTTTTTCACCTGCGTCCTCTTATCCACTACGCATTTGTGCATGCACGCCCACACACTGGTGCCTGTGTTAGTTTACTAACCTGAGTCTTTTATCAGATGTTGGGGCCTTTCCCGCCTGAGCACTTCAGCCTGCATCTCCTAGGAACAACAATGTTCTCCTCCATGACCACAGTGCTGTGACCACACTCAGGATATTTAACGGCAATACCATAGAATTATCTAATAACAACTCAATGCTCAAATTCCTCCAGCTACTCCAATAGTGTGTGTCTGTCACGTAGTCCTGTGTTGAGCTTTGGGTTTCCCGGAGCCCTGGTTATGTTCCTTTAGCCTCCCGCAATCTTCCTTTTCCTACCTGTAAGATGGGTGTAATAATAATAATAATAATAATAACTACCTAATTGAATTGTTGTGGAGACTGGTAAACATTTACATTAAGATCTTAGCACCAAGATGACCTGAAACACGCCAGGTAGGTGTTCAGTAAACGCTAACAACCCTTGTGATCAGGTGACTGAAGATTGTGGCAGGAAACTGATTGCCACCAAAAGGGGGTGAAGGGAAACAGCTACAGGGAGCTTGGGGATTCGGTTTACTATTTCTAGGGACTGGTGAAGAGAGCCCTATTGCACCTCACTTAAAAGAAAGGAAAGTGGCAGGTGGGGGACCCTGCCTCCAGGTAGACTCCTGTCCACACCCACAGGAGAAGCCACAGGGTGGAGCCTCTTCCTGATTCCCAGTTTAGTCAATAATCTCTGTCTCTGTCTCTGTCTCTGTCTCTCTGTCTGTCTCTGTCTCTCTCTCTGCCCACCTGTCTCTCCGTCCCTGTCTGTCTCTGTCCATCCTTCCCTCCCTGAGAGAAGGGAAATAGACTTTAGACTTTAAAGGTCTGAAATGTAAGCAGGTTGCCATGGCTGAACTATGCGGCACGCCACCCCCACCCCCACCCCACCCCGCGAATTCCAATATTGATGCCTTAACTCCCAGAACCTCCAAGCTCGGCAACCCTTTAGAGAGAGATTGTTAGGGTGGGCCTTAATCCAATCTGATAGTGGCCTACAAATAGGGGAGATAGGCTCTGTGGAGAGATGAAGGATAGCAGTTCCCAGAGCTCCCTGAAACAAGATGCAAGACTCCCAGGTTGTTACCACCCTCTGCCACCAGCATTGCCACCAAGCGTAGCTAGACCAGCCTGACAGACTGTCAGTCATCAAGTCCTGAAGCCTACCAGTGACATCTTGAAATGAAAACTAATTTTTTTTTTTTTGAGGCCTTTTCCTCTGGAATTCAAGAATCCCCATAGTGGTAGGAAAGGAAGTCTGCTTATTGGAAGAGTCTCATGGTGAGGTGGCTTTGTGGTTTGATGCCCTATAAAGCCTGAGGAAGGCAGATACTGGCCTAAGAGCCAGCAGTACCTAACGGAGCCAGAACCAGCCTCGGTATATTGACTGACTCAGCTTTATCTTTCTCCTCAAAGGAGACTGACAAGTCTGAGCGGCTCCAGATCCAACTTCGGGACGGCTGCTTGATTATTGTGTGACACTGGAAGTATGGAGTGCCCTCTTCCTTGTTCCAGAGAGTCTGTGGCCCCCAGGAACTCCGAGAGCCTGACCTCTGGATGCTACAGGGCTGTGCAGGAAGCCAGGGTGTTAGAAAGCTGTGGCCAAGCAGGCTCCACACCCCTGAGGGCACAAGGAAGTGATAAGTCTGAGTCTCCTGATCATGCAGCTTTGATGGGAGGCCTTGCTGAGCCTCTGGCCAGGGAGAACCACTTTGTGCCCATATTTCCTGACTCCCAGGAACTGAGGCAGGCTCCGTCGCCGTCTCCCTGAGCAGCTTCCATTCAACTTCATTGTCCTGTATTTATCTTCTACCTCCTCTCAATATCCTGTGTCAAGACGAGACAGTCGGGCCAGAATTACCCAGCTTTCTCCCAGAGAAATAGTCACTGTGTGGAACCAACAGCTTTCCCGATGACAAGGGGTGCATCATTGGCTGAGGCTGAGCTGGTATCTCCGAGCCCTTGAAGGATGGTTCCAACACCTGGGGCATGGGTATTTCACCCACTTTCTCAGGAATTTTTCTGATCTTATCTTCTAAAACATTCTATCTGCTTCATGTTGAAATAATTGAGAAGCGATTTTCCATTTTTTTTTCCTAGTGCATCTGACACGCATCTGGAAGGATGGCATTGGGCACACTTAAAACAAGGAGAAATAAATATCTCAGAGACGCGACAGCAGATGCATTTGCTCCAAAGTGAGCAGCGAAGATCCGCACTTCATTTTACACTATTTCTTCAGGCATATGGTAAACCAGGCTAGGTGATTTTTATTTAAAATGTCAGTCATGCTGACTTCAAGGCACACCCAGACAAGCCAGTCGCCCTGCTATCTGTGGGCACAGGAGCATTCTTATTCCCAGGAATGTCATTACTTATATTTTAATGGTGATCTGAAGGTTTCAGAGGGAGTGTCAGTTTCCAACACAAAACTCAGCTATGCATGGCAAAAACTAGAGGCTCCAGCTGTCTGGTTTTACCAACCAGATCCTCCATACTACAGGCTGCAGGTGAGCTGACCCAACCTGAGACACCCTGAGTGCACTGCCCTCTGCTCTGCCCCTCTGTCTCACAATGTCTTTGCCTGGGGAGGTAGGAAGAGGTAACCTGAGTGGATAAGTGACATTTTTTTAGCATCTTTCCTGGCTCTTTGTTTTCCCTTTACTTTCCCCGGTTAGGTCTCAGATGAGCTTCCATGTCTGTAGGGCTGTGGATGTGTCTTCAAGGAAAGAGTGACAAGACGAGTAGAAAAGGGTGTAGCAGAACCTTCCACGCACAGATGAAGGATGAAAACCATCTTGCCACAGCAGGGGACCCCAGAGGTCAGAAAACACAATTGGTCAGTATGGTGTGAGCTCAGCAAATGAGACAAGGTAGGAAAAGAGGAAACAGAAAATAATTTTGTTTAAAACTATCATCTCGACATTACTGCGTGGATGACTAGACACATACACACAAGTATTACGGTCCAGGTTTCTGCACAAAAGCGGTATACACCACCAACCACCCCCTTCAGGATGATATAAGGAGACCTCAGTAGGAACAGTGTGTGTTTTCAATGTTTGCCCCAAATACAGATCTCAGAGCCAACAAAGACGCGATGTCACTTTTTAATGTAAAAGTCTGCCCACTGTGCAGTTACTTAACTCAAAACATTTGAGAACGAAAGAGCCAGGACATAAAGTGCAGCTGCTCAGTAAGAAAGACTTGGGTCAGAGAGGGAAATGGTAGAAGAAGAAGCAATGGATTTAAAGGACAGGAAGAGAGCAGAGAACCTGAGCCCAACAGGCCTGCGCGTGCTCGGCAGCCAATGCTAGGGCAGGCGATACAGAGAGCTGCAGCCTCCATGGAGGGATCTGCAGACGTACAGGCTGGTTACTCAAGAGTTAAGGCTCTAGTTCTCAGGCAGATTCATGCAGCTCCTCCCTCACCCAGCCCATGTCACAATCATTGCCATCCATCTGCACTGACAGATCCAGGGAGGCGGCTCATGGCACCAGCTCCGAAAACAGCAGCTCAAATGAAGACAGGATACTACAAAAAAAAAAAAAA
>OU015751.1:89327130-89377418 GCA_907169655.1 Acomys percivali | reverse complement strand
GTGTGTGTGTGTGTGTGTGTGTGTGTGTGTGTGTGTGTGTGTGTGTGCAGACAGACATATATAAATGCAAGGAATCTGTCTGGTTAGCCTTCAGTGTTGAGGGAAATGAATAAAAACAACACATACATACAATCAGTTCCTGGACTTATTTTATTTCATTATCAATTTCAAAAGTAAATAATAAATGAGCTGAAGTCACTCACAACTGCTTCCTTCTGTATCGGAGACACACCCCTCAGACCTCTCCTCAGCTGGATAATCGCATATATTCAGTTTTCCTTCAGTTTCGGGGGTGAGGCAAACTTTCTGAACACGGCTGAAGGCTCTGGCTGTGTTTGTTGATTTCTTGTCGTGCTACCTTGAGCAGCTTTTCCCTCCAAATCTGTTTTTAGCCCCAGATGGCCATGAATCACCCACCCATCAGCTGACCATTCTGACTGGACTGACGGACCGTCCGTGTAACCCTTTCTCTCTGCGGTTACCACAATATCCCAACCACAGTCTATCCCAGGGAGAAAATTACAAGCTGGGGGGCAGGGGGGAGGGAAAGGAGGGAGGGGAACCAGGGCAGGAGCTAGCTGATCCTCTCATGGGGCCAGATTAAGGAACAAAAAATCCCAGCCAGATTCTTCAGCTTCCTCTGGCTCCTGCTGTCCACAGAAGGCACTTGGCTCCCTACCACCACCTGAGAGACGCCAAAGCTCTCACAACCTCCAATTCCTTCCCCACTCTTCCAGTCTGAGGGGACTCTCCAAGCTAACCGAGGCCATGGGGTGGAAGGCCCAGAATTCATTTTCTATATTCATTGTTTGTTTGTTTGTTTGTTTATTAGAAGCAAAAGAGACAAAACCCCTGCAGGCCTGCTCTTTTTAAGAGCCTTACAAGGTGGTCTATTTATTTTCTGTTTCCCAAGCTGAGTGACATGGCATGGGTCTTTCCTCTCCCCTCTACAGCAAGGAACACCCACCCTTCCATCACACTGTGTTGACCACTCATGTCTATGGCCCTTGATCCAATATCCGGGTGGCATAACGTGACATTCAGAAATTTCAGAAATTCTTGGCCTTCCTCCTTGTGCTACAAATGTTTCAAATATCACAGAAGGAAGGAAGGAAGGAAGGAAGGAAGGAAGGAAGGAAGGAAGGAAGGAAGGAAGGAAGGAAGCAGCAGAGAGGTTTGATTCTAAAGTCAAGTTGCTCTCCTGCGATTGCCTGTTCTGTGCTCGGCGTAGCATTCTTCAACCATAAGAACTGCGCCCTTAAGCCTCGCCCTCCCCTCTCAGCTTGCCTCTCCCTGCTGTGGTTTCAATGTTAAACTGTCCTCCACAAGCTCACGCGTTTGAATGCTTGGTCTCCAGCTAGGTGAGGAAGACGATGTGTTAGGGAGGTTGTGGAGTGCTTAGGAAGAAAGTGGCTCCCAATGGGGCAAGATGTGAGGGCTGCAGCCCATCCAGTTCTGCCCTGGCGTGCTTTGCCCCTTTGTCCACTGAGACATGACCACTTGTACCACAAACTCCCCATACTGCCTTGCCTTCCCACTGTGATAGACTACACCCCCCTTACATCCTGAATCAAGATAGAGTGGCTTAAGTGAGGTAGTCTGTCATAGCAGTGAGCGGGAAAAGGCTACTGTGCCTTCCATCCCACACTCACCAGCCTTACATGGGTTCTCAGAATAACCAGGTGAGCTTGCTGATGGTGCCCGTTTTGTTGTTTTTTTTTTTTCAGGCCCCACCCTTCAGAACTTCCTTTAGGAGACATAGGTAGGACCTTAAGAATTTGCATTTGTAACTTCAGATCATTTGGTTCTGAACTTAGACTTAAGTCTAGGACCGCAATTGCTCAGTGGCTAGGTCAACCAGGCCTGGTCTAAATCTGAAGAGGGCCCTGTATTTTCTAAAACATTTACAAATAGATCCTTTTATTGTAGTCTCTTAGTATATCTTAATACCTTGTTGAAATAAACAATATGTTTTGGGGCTTGTATAATTGCTTTTTTTTTTTTTTCTCAATTCAGTAACAGTTCTATTATCTACATTATGTACCCAAGGATGTGAGACCGAGAAAAGCTCTGGCCCCCAAGAGCTCACAGATCTATGAAACCCACAGTTACAGGATGCCAGCAAGTCACAATCACAAAGACGGGCACAGGTTGCTCTGCGGGAGCCAAACAAGTGCATTGCCTGAGACAACGGTAGACAGGCTTCTTGAAAATGGACTCAAAAAGACTCTTGATAAAGAGGAAGATTAACCACTTCAAGAGATAAGAGAGGCGTGGGCAAAGCTCAGGGTGGACGAGGCCGGAAGCACACTCAAGCTGCTGTGAGGAGAAGGCATATTGGAAGTGGAGGCTGGAAGGCAGGGCAGCACGTCAGTTTGTTTCAGCCGCCATAGGGACATACCCTAGTACATACCATAACATGCCATAGTAACAGACCAACTGACATTAAACAACAGAAAGGTATACCTTGCGGTTCTAGAAGCTAGAAAGCCTAGATCAAAGAGCTAGCAAAATATGGCGTCTGGCTCCAGACCGTTTCCTCATTCATACACAGCAGGCTTGTCGCTGTGGCCCTCTATGGTGGAAGGAACGAGGAAGGTCTCTGTTACCTCCTGTATTACGGACGTTCATCCAATTCATGAAAAACCAGACTTCACGACTTAGTCACTTCCCAAAGGTCATCTTGGCTTTGGCAGTGAAGATTTTAGCATAAAAAAAATTTGAAGGAGGGACCCAGACACCCAGTGCATTCTGTCTGTAGCTCAAGGGGGATGGTGTGTCAGTCAGTCGATATCTGCTATTTAACCCTGAGGGGCTACTAGAAGGTCCTAGTGTACTCAGAGGTGGATTGGATCAAGCAAAGCCCAGCATTGATTACCTGACATCACCACACTTAAACACCAAAGCTCAATAGAGCAAATGTCTGAGACTGCATGGCCCTGTGACCCTGTGTACCTTTAAACAAAACCTCAGCATTTCTTTCTTTCTTTCTTTCTTTCTTTCTTTCTTTCTTTCTTTCTGTTTGTTTTTTGAGACAGGGTTTCTCTTTCTCTATATACCCTTGGCTGTCCTGGACTCACTCTGTAGACTAGGCTGGTCTCAGACTCACAAAGATCCACCTGTCTAACCATAGAGATGTAACAAGAATAAATTAATAAAAAAAAAAAAAAAAAAAAAAAAAAGGTCCACCTGTCTCTGCCTCTGCCTCTGCCTCTGCCTCCCAAAAATCTCAGCATTTCTACTGCACATGGACATCGCCTGCAACCAGAATGGGATACAGCAGCCTTGGGCTATCACTCTTCAAAAACAGCCTTTTGCCAACGGAAACAAAGAAGATGCTATGGCTGGCATGATTCAGTTTGGTTTATTTCCTTGTTTTCAAATGCTTCTTCCTTTTGTGAAATCTGTCCCCTGCTCAAACTGCGAATCCTGCTGGATTCTGCAAGTCATTCTAGGACAAGCCATTTCTGGCTTCAAGTACAGTTAGCTGCAGACTCTGACAGCCTGCAGACCTAGCACCTCAGACTCCAGCTTCCTGGCATCCCAGCCTCCAAACCCTGTTCTCTGATCCTAGGAATTAGAGCAAATTACAGCCCAGAGCTGCTATGTGGTTGCCTGAATCTATAGATGACTGAAACACTCCCTTTTCTGCTAGGCATTGTGATCATTTAAACTCAAGTGGCTGGCAAAGACCCCTTCTTTGATAGCCTCAAAACTATCCCGCCCAGGCTTCCAGACATTTCCTACATTTAACAGGTGAGAAACAGTGTCTCTGAGAGGCTGACAAATCAAATCAGAACGCGGACTGATGCTGGGATAAAAGACCTGTTTCTAACCCCAGCATGGTACCATTTCCCACGGCATTCAATTAGCAGTTCAGAGGCCTCTGCTAAATAAAATAGGGACTTCGAGGTGTGATGACCAACAGGCCCCAGAACTGGAGGGAGGTGAAAGAGTCTGGGTACTGGTTGACTGGAAGATTTGGTAGGTTAGAGAGTAGGTGGCCTTTAAGAGAGGGTGCTGGGGTGCTGAAGAAGTAGACTAGTGGGCAAAGCCCTTGCCTTCACTGTGTGAAGGAGCTGAGTTTAGTTCCCTAGAACTGGTGGGAAAAAAAAAAAGCCAGACACAACAGCATGCACTGGTCATCCCAACAACGGCAGGATAGAAGGTGGAAACAAAGAAATCCCTGGGGCTTCCTGTCCAGATAGCCTACACTGCCCAGAGGTAGGCCAATGAGAGTCCCTGTCTCCAACAAAAGGCACGTGCAAATATATGTGCGTGCATGCCCATAAATGTGCACACATCTTATGTACACATATACATGTACCCATGCATGTGCATGTGTACGCACACACTCACACTCAAATTTACAAAAGAGGATGGCGGAATCCTTTGTCCTCAAGTAGGTTGGAAGGCCTCCAGGTGGAGTGTAGGCTCAGTTGGTTCCTCTTTGTAGAAATGTTGTTGTTAGCACACCTCTGGCACTGAGGGTGTCCTCAGGAATACTTCACAGGAAGGGGGCCACCTGTTCCCACCTCCCAGGCTCTCTGATCAAGCTTCCTCCTGGCCCCATTATTGAGCAAAGGAGAACATGAACATGCAGCTCCTTGGAATAGCTGAAGAAGTGTCCCCGGCCTTAAAGAGATTTCACAGAAGGGAAATGCTGAAGACAGAAACCAAAAAAGTCTCATTTTACAACTTTGAGTGGTAGTGGTAGGGGTGGGGGGTGGGGGTGGGAAGATGGGGGGTGGCAGTGGGGGTGGGGTGGGGTAGGGTGAGGTTGGGGGGAGGGTGCAAAAGGAGTAGGAGGGGAGGCGTTTTCATTGGCTACAGGCACCACATCAGAAATAAGTAAAGCTTGAGAACTCCAAACCACATGAAGAGACAACATGTCAACCTCAAGCAGGCTCTGAACACTTGTCAAGCTCCTGGTAGAAGCGAAGTCTCCCCAGAGAAAACAAGCATGGTGTTCTTTACAGTCAAGAATCACCTTAAAAGAAACTCATAAACCCAAGAAGACAAAGCCCGCTGGCATGAATGCCCAGCCATGTTTCCTTTCTCCATCCTTTCTCCACTCCCCAGCACAGGTCCAGACAGGAGGGGGCAGTCCCCGCTGCCATCTGTGCACTGGAGGACACAGGACCAGATGAGCAAAGAGGCAGCATGAGACTTAACGTCTGTCTGGCCAGAAGAGACCCTAGCACCCAAGCACTGTCTAAGCTCTAAGAGGCGGCAGATTGACTCAGATGCCGGCAAGAGGCTCTGGCATCTCTTACCAAAATGAGATTTGATATTGGGTCGAATGGATTTTCTGTGGTTCTTCAAACAATGAAGACTCCTCCCATGGAGAAGGGTTCTGCCCTTGCAGAGAGAGTGTGACAAACTGCCGTAACTGCTGGCAGCAGAGAGTTAAAAGAAAAGCCTCAGAAATGAGGAAAGCTGGTGTCAAGCAAACGCCAGGAGCACTGTCCATTGACCCTAGTGGGAGCCAGCCTCACAGAGCCAGCACAAGCAGAGCCAGCAAGTCAGAGTCACTTACACTTGGCTCTCAAAGGCATTTCGGTGCTTGTATTTCATTGTGGGTGTGGCTGGCATGGTCTATAATTCACAACACATGAAGCCTCCGTGTAAGAACCCGAATCAGTGGGAGGTGGAGAGCCGTCCAGCTTCTCATATCTAGCCTGCCCAACTGGCCCTCGACTCCACAAGGGCAGGGGTGGAGGCGGGAAAATGGCAGGATGCCCAGCTGATGAGAGCAGTCCAGGCGCCTACTCAAAAGAAATAGTCCTCTCTAAGCTGGAGGGGCCTCTGTTAATCCTGCCAGGAAAGGACAGGAGCAAAGGGACAGATGAACTCAGATGCCCTTTTCTCCTAGGACTGGGCCAAGATAGAAGTGTGGCTGAAGGGAAGGACCAGGAGAGTCTGATGAACCTTCTCCTTGGCTTCTGTGTGAGCAGCAGCTCCAGGAGGGGCCAATAAAACCAGACACCCCAAAATGTCGTGGAGGCCAAGGAAAGTAGGACTCCATCTTTTAGAAATGAGCTCAACTTGCTCTTTGAGGGATGTAAGGAGAGTTCTCTCTGTATAGACCCAAGTATGGGGGCAGGCAGAGTGCAGAATGGAATGGGACAGATCCTACAAATGCCTCTGCTCAGTGCTGGGTGCACGTTGTCAGCCCATGGCACAAAGATGACATGTGCTGCATTAAAGATGAGAGAAAGCAAAACATCACAGCCTATTAACACAGCCACCCAGAGACAGGATCACTAGCCAACTGCTCCTGATAAAGGAATTCTCAAGCCTGATCTTATATAGGTGATAGAGTAGGGAAACGATTCCATGCCCACAGTAGGCTAAAAATAGAAAAAGCATTATATATGTGTGTATGTGTGTGTGTGTGTGTGTGTGTGTGTGTACCTAGCGCTGGCATATGAGATAGCTCAGAGGTCAAGGTACTTGCAAAGCCTGACAACTTGAATTTGACATAAAGGTTAAGGAGAGAACCAACTCCACAAAGTTGTCCTCAGACCTCCACAGGCTCACCATAGTATATGCCCCCCCCCCATACACCCACATCACGTGCACACATAAATACTTTTTAAAAAGGAACCTGGTAGCCGGATGTGGTAGTACATGCCTTTAATCCCTGCACTCAGCAGGCAGTGGCAGGAGGATCTCTGTGAATTCGAGGCCAGGTTGTTCTACAAAGCAAGTCCAGGACAGCCAAGGCTGCATAGAGAAACCCTGTCTCAAAAAAACAAATTTAAAAATAATGTTTTAATAAAAGGAACCTGCATGTTCCTAAAGAACTTGTGTGTTTTACATATGTCAGATTAATAAGGGTCCTTTCCCTGCAAAGAATGATTGACCATGATGTCCTTTATCCTCTTAAAAGATACATAAAGCCAGCAGGATGCCCCACTGGATGAAAGCGACTGACTTGTGAGCCTGACAGCTGGAGTTCAATCCCTTGATCACGTGGTGGAGAGAGGAAGGTATTTCCAGAAAGTTGTCCTCTGACTTCCACACATGCGCCGTAGCACACATGTACCTGCACCCAAACACGCATGCACACGCACACACATACATTTCCTGAAAGTTGTTCAGTGACTTCCACACATGCTCCATAGCACACATGTGCCTGCACTCAAACACATGAGCACACACACACACCTACACAAACATCTTTAAGTTGACAGATAATGACATAGGTGCTGTGTATCAACAGACTTACTCGGCAAGATCAACCAGTCTATAATCCCATTTTTCAATAAACGATTTTTTTCAACTTTGTCTCAGAAATTATGACACGAATTGGCAATATGATTTCGTTAAAATGTTGAGGCTTTTGGGTGAATGTGGCTTGTTATTCAGTCAACACTGACAAGTTACTAGAAAAGCCCATGTTTTAGAGGTGTTATATGCTGGCATTAATCCAGAAGAGTCTCTCCTCTGAGTCCACTCATTAACCTGACACTTCCTCAAAAGGAAAACAGAAGCTTTATCATTTGGACAGACTCGTATAGTGGTGAGGTCAGGATGCAACTGTGGGGGGGGGTGTGGGGGGAAGGGGGGAGCGGGGTGGCAGTCTGACTTAGAAGCCTTTGCCTCCTGTACCATATCCTCAGCTGTCCCTGGGAGTGTCACATTTACATTACCAGGCCTGAAAGGCATTAGGTCCATATCATCCTCAGCTAGCCTCAAAGTCTACAGGGAGCACCGAGCCACAGGGTTCCTGGGTAAATTTGGTGATGGAATCGGTCACTCGGCTCCGAACCCTGTGCTTTCTCTACAGCCTTTGACCTCTGCGTTGCCTTTACCACCCAACCACCAGCCACGGACGGGGAGAGACAGCCAGCTGAGCAGCACCCACACCCTCTGCTGAGAACAACAGACACCTCTTTAGAGCCTGCCAGCTCTGGATGTGACTCCCAGGCTGCTGAGGAGCCCCCCCCCCACCTCCCAACCCCCATCCCTCACCCCCACCCCACCTCACCCCATCCCCATCCCACCAGAATCAGGGCTGCTGCAGAACAGGCTGAGAGCTGAACTCCTCCCTTGGCCTTGGCCGCCATGCCTGCTCAGGCCATGCCCAGAGGGAAGAGAGAGCCCTGGGGACAAAGCGGCATTGTGCCTGAGAGAAAGAGGGAGGGGAAACTAGAAAAGATTGCAGATCCTGGCAAATTTCTTCCTGCTTCTTACAGCTGTCTCACTCTCATGGCAAATCACAGGACCTGCTTGAAGAGGCTGGAGGCCGACCATCGCTGACAGCAGGCCCGAGCTGATTGATGGAGTTATTAGATTGCCCCCAACGGATGGGATCTTCATTTCGCCTGCATTGTATCACTTGATACAATGCCCCTGAGTGTGTATAGACGCCGTCTTATGACATTTCCTTTTAATTCCCCTCAAATGAGGACATTTAAAGAGAGCCCAGTAACACTTTTTTTTTTTTTTTCTGAAAGGAGCCTCCACCCTTCTTTCTCAGAGGAGGAACAAAGTCATTTGTTTCCAAGGGGGCCTCGAAGGAAGCGGCTGGGGACGCAGGGGCCGGTGTAAAAGCATCTGCTCTCTGGTGAATTGGGTCTTCGTTTTACACTGTGGCTTTATTCTCTGGCCCTTTGACACAGCCAGCTGCCTTCACATTCCAGCTCAGAAACAGGCTGCCTTGAGGCTGTAACAGGCACGGGCTTCCAAAAAACGCTCTCCCTGAATGACTCGTTAGCCTCTGAGAGCCTGTGAGAGCCTGTGCACCCAGAACTGCGGGGCCATGGACATTCACTCCCTCTGAGACTTGAACTCGGATGAAAAAAGGACCAAGCACAAACACGAGCCTGCTGAAGCCGCCTGCCTGCCTGCTTGCCGTGGGCCCGCTTAATTGATTTCACAGGCGACCCCGTTTGGTTCCTATCTCGCTCAGGTTCTTCCTGTTATCAACTCAGCCAGTTTAAGGAAGTGACATCACACGCCCAAGCTCTCTGCTCTGAAGCCCAAGGTGCACACCAAAACGTTGTATGTATGCTCAGTATGCTCAGTTGGGGGCAGGAAGCCTCTCTCCTGGACCATCTGTTAAGCTGTTTAAAAAGTAAATAGCTTGGGCCAGGTTTCTTCCGTGGAGGTTTTAAACTCTACGTTCAAAAGGTAGAATGGGGCCTTTTGTGGATTCTGCTCTTAGCCCCAAAGGTTACAAAAGGAGATGAGTTACTCCCAAGTGCCTGGAGAGTTAATTCACGTACAAAGCACAAACATCGAGGGGGAAATGTTCTGCTGAGCAGGTTTCCACGTGGCCAGTGAAGCAAAACCGTGAGTAACACTAGTCACTGGAGTTCTTTGCTGAGTGTTCTGGGCCCCAAGTCTGTTCATGGGCTACTTTTCCACTCGTATTATAAGAGTGCCTACATGAGCAGAGTATCTTGGGGGGGGGGGGGTGACATTCTCAGTGAGTGACAGCTCTGGGAATTCTCCGTGTGGAGCTGAACAGCATGCAAAATCACTTTACCCTTAAGACAAAGGACACCGAGTTTCCTTTGCCATCTCGATCCCGCTTCCCTTCCAGCTTGATGTTCCCCCGTTCCCTCCTCTCCCCTTCCTCCTTCCTCATGGCACAAAATAAAACGCTCAGAAAATGAAAGGCACAGCTGCCCCTTCTTCCCATTAGAACAATCAAGAATGATGGCGAATTTAATATATCTGATTAGAGAAACTCCAATTTGGTGCACTTGAATCAGCTGCCTTTGTCTTCGGCTCCTCATGGCCCAGTTTCAGTGGAATGTCCTCACTGTCCACAGCCAGCTCCCTCGGGCTGGGAGAACATTCCGCATTGGCCCGGCATGCCCAGAAATGGGGTAGCTATGCTGCAGAAGATGCCAGGCCCACTTTGTCCTAATCAGAGGGAGTGCCACTTCATTAAAGCACGGTTGCTTGCTGGTGACCCTCAGAGCGGTAGGCTGAGGAGAAGGGGGACACTGTGGTCCTCTTTAGCAATGTTAATTTTTCACGGGTTTTATTACTTACTTTGGTTGGTATTCACCACTGGTATTCAGGCCTGAATCCTGTACAAACAACCCCCCAGTTGACTCTGGTGTCCAAGTTGCACAGATGAATTTTGGAGAAAGTAATCACATTTACATATGGAGTCTCTTTCATTAAAAACAAATAGAAACTCAAGGGAAATGGAAAAGGTGTCCTCATCCCTCTCCCCGACCCCCACGCTACCCCCCCCACCTCCATAGCACTAAGAGACACTGCAATAGTGTCTAGGTAGCACCCACTTTGCAGACTATTTGAAAGGTGTTTCTTGAGACCTGGGGAGTACAGGCTTAGAAGACATTATTTGCTTGCACTTAAACTACATAGTGATTTAGTGCTATCACTATAAAGTCTAGATAAATGTCTGCTATATGAGTAAGTAATAACTGAATTAAAATAACAAACGGTGTGAATTGCTATCACAGATGTATTAGAGCTCTGTTGAACTCAGGGATTTCTTTGGATATACTGCCAATATCATGTTGAACTGCCATGGACTAGGCTACGAAGACTACTAAACTCATTCCCTGCACTTTAATGAAGAAAAAAAAATTACGCCTCTCTTAGTATCCACCCCACACTACCCCCTTGCTTAGTCCCTGCCTACTGGTTTCGCTATCCAGACTCTGCGGTAGGAAACCAAACCCAGGGGATGGTAGCCAAGTTTGAAATAGCATACAGGTTTCTGGGTTCACAGCAACCATGTCCAGCCTATGAAGTGGCTCTGCTAGATTTGGGAAGAGTTACCCTGGAAGAAGGGCATCCTGCTCTTCCCCAGGCCTGCCAGGGAGTCTCTCCCCCACACAGCGGCAGTGGGTAGTTGGGGAGGTGGCTGGTGGGGCCACAAGGACTGCTTCATTTGGAGACCAACTGGCAGGCCGTCAGCTTGGCCTACTGCAGAAGTCGGGGCCTCTGAGATGTTTTGGCCCCATACCCAAAAGCACTCTTGTCATGGGGCATGAAGAGCTGGCTTCCAGAAGGGCCCATTTCCCAAGAGCAGCATGGACTTCCGGGTTCAGAGGGGTGCAGCCAAGGCCACCAGGAGATGTTCTGAGCTGAGTGGTAAGGGAGAGAGCACCACATTATACTCAGCTACATAAATACGGTATCTCTGGTTTCAAAAACACAACAGAGGGCTGGCTGCATTCTACCTCTCCCTTTTCGGTGTAAAAGAAGTTGAGTTTGAAGATTCCTCTGGTATAAGAATTAATATAAAAAGAATTCTGTATCCCATTACGGCATTGTGTTATAATAATGGAATGCTCTCCCCGCCCAATCTGGCTTGCTGTCCTCTGGACAGTGCCAACAACGATCTGCTTCCACAGTGTATAAGGGTGGCTGTGGGGACAGCCTCCAGAGCTGAGAGAGAGGCCATGAATGCTTCAGGATGGTCCAATGGGCAGAGTGGGGCACAGGTCCGCAGCCACCCATCTGTATACACATGTGGGTATGGGAGGGGGGAACACACACTTGGTGCTGGAGTGCCTCTTCCCTCCAAGGGCTAATGTGGACCTGTGTGGATAATTTCATACTTAATGGCTGCAGCTGAATGCCCAGCTCATTGTCTGGTGCAATACACAATGGGTTCCAGAAGGAGAAAACAAAATGCTCTTTAAGCAGTGAGTTGTGATCCGGGTAGAAATCAGGACTCCAGAGCAAAAGATTTTTCCTGAATAAACCAGATTGGCGGGGGTGGGTGGGGGGGTGGGGGGTGTTACTGTGGCCACATTTTAAACCTGTTGGGTAATTACAGCTTGTCCCCTTGAGTGTAAAGATTTGACAAAAGTTTCTCTTAAATTGACCAGTTCACAGGGACGTGCTAGTGACCAACGGGGAAAATGTTTATTTTTGAAGCCATCAAAGGCTTTGATGGTTCAGAAAGAGGAAAGGGTGACGGCTTCTTTTCCTCTCCCATTTAAACTCTGAAAGCAGGGCTGAACTTCAGCTGTAGCGTGAGGGATCTGGGCACGATGTGAGAAAGGTCTTCAAGCAGGATGAAGTTCAGCCCTGCAATGTGTCACTGGAAAAAGATGCTAAAGCCCTGTCCAGGATAGAAGGTGTCACCATCTGATGTGAGGGGCGGAGTCCTGCAGGTCCACGGAAGCCACTGGCTGCTGAGGTGGCGATAGCGGTGGGAGGGTGGGGATGGGGGGTTTGTTTCTGTTGAGATTCTGAGTTGTTAGGCTCCCGTCATTTCCGTGTTCTCCGGGAATCACTCTGTTGGAGGCAGGGCACTTTTCTCCGTTTCCTTTTGAGCAAGTCCAGTGTCCCCAGGCCCTGCTTAATCTTGCCTTAGGAAATGCCCCTCCGGGTGGCCTCTTCCTTTCCTGTCAGGGTCCAGGCCATTTGGAGGGTTGAACAATGGCCGGGAAGGTAGGGCCCGTTGAGCTTGCTGCTGTGTGTGCTCCTATGTATATGAATCCCTTTTCCTTTTCTCGATAGAACCCATTCAACTTTGAGTGTGTTTTGATAGCCAGGCCAATCCTCTCCCACACAGAGCAATGTCAGAAAACCCAAGAAACTCTCAGAGCCAAGAAGGAAGTCATTACCGGTCTCCATGGGAGTATTCTAACTCCCAGATGTGAGAGTAGGAGGCCCCTACCCACGGGCGCACAGAGAGCTGGATACTAAGCGAAGCTTCCCTAAAGCTGAGGGCCTATCCAGATGCAGCCAGATGGGCAGGTCAACCTCGTCAGATTAAAGGGGATAAAAATGACGCCCCTTCCCTGTTTCTTCGCTATTCTTTGGCCACAAACCAAATGCCTCATTCAACCAAGCATCCTTACTGCACAGGAAAATGCTCGTTCTGCCGTAGTTAATAAACGCTAACTGCTGAATGGGCACATGAGCAGCTCTTGCCCAGACTCAGCATCAGAAAGCCATTAATAAATTCTAAGGTGGGTGTGGGGGGAAGGCAGGAATGAGAGGTAGTAGGCTAGTGTTGCTAGTATGAGGACCGTTGGGAGAAGATGAGTTGGCAGGTCTTGGTCCCAAAGATTCAGAGCAAGTGAAGAGAAGGAATTACTCAGAAGTTTGCCTGCACTGTCCAGTGCCCACATTGCCCCACATATGCATGAAAGTAAGAGCAAACCAGGCACAGGTCTGGATAAGGCCACCCAGGTCATGTGAAACAGGAAGGGCGTGCAACATAGGGTGCCACAGAAGTGAAAACAACCCACAGGATGAGACTTCTAACATACTTGTGCTCATAGCTGTACCGTTTGGAATAGAGACTCTCCTGGAGCTGAAGTTGTAGGCTGAGCTCTATGCTTTTCTGGTGGGGAGGAGAGCACGGTCTCCTCTGCATCCCGCAAAGCCTGTGTCTGTGGCCAGCTACTGAGCCTCACAGAGCACCCGAGGCGAGCAGCCAGCCCTATGAGCATTAGCACCAAAACCTTCTCACCAAAAGTGACAATTGTTAGTGCTTTTAGTGAGGGCGATGCTCTGTGCTTTGTAAAGGGCCTATAAATTAGATTGTATAATAATTATAAAAATGCTTAATAATAATAATTGCATGTCTCTGATGGCAAAGAAAACTATAAATGTACACGGAAAAGGTAAAGGAAGGACGCGCTCAGATTTGTAGTCTTTATAAGTGTCAAGAAACTGATGGTACAGCATTGGAGTCTATACTCAGAGCACACTTAATATATATTTAATATGTATATATCTGGCTTCTTGCAGCTTTCCTTCAAAACCACAGTACCCATGGATATTTTAAGGTTGCACTGAAATGTATATAATTCTTTTTTTTTAATGATTAAAATCATTCTTGACACTTACCACAATGCCTTGAACCATCTCTGTTTTTTGAAAGCCAACAGCAATATCATCAGCAATCGCTATTTCTGTGTCCCTTACCACCCTAGGGAGTGAGCGAGACCATAAAAGCAGCCAGGCCTCACATTTGCATCAAACCACAAAGAAAAGCATTTAGGAGGGACAGAACACAGACAAACGGACAGGTTGAGGGAAGTGCTAAAACAGTATGATGTCCCAGGGGGAACAGCTGAGGTTTTACTGCCTCAGCCAGCTCGAGATGCACCTGCCGCCTCTGCTTTGGGTCTGCCTAGCATGTAGTCGTCGAGTGATGCCACAGCGATAGTGCGCACATTAAGAACTCACTTTAAGAGCCAGACTGCTTCATGAGACTGAGCAGCGAGCATTAACGCTGCTGCATGTCACACCAGAACACACCACACGGAGCCAGCCACAATGCGAGCTTCAATGGGCAGTGGGTTATTCACAGCAAGGAAGTGACAGTCCAGCACTGAAGGATTGGTGGCTCATCCCCTCTATTTTTAGCTTAAGAAATAAATTATACCAAAAGTACCCTAATGTAAGCAGGCAGTGGGGTGCTGGCCTGGGTCCCATCTTCACAAATGTATGGTAGCAGTCTGGTACAAGGCCTTGACGTGAGTGAAGAGGCGTGAGAGGGGAGGGGAGGATTAGGGTATCTTTGTTCTGTTTACCTGATTTGACTGTAAACATAAAGTTATTTTGAAAAATATGTTTCTGGAGTAAGGGATACATTGTGGTCCCTGGAATAAACATTGGGATATTATACATCCATGGATGCTGTCTTGGTGAAGAAGGGAATGAGGCAACACCAAACATTCAACCTCCAGTCAGCCTATCTATCCCAACTTCTGCTCCGAAGAAAGTGACTTCCAAATTTTTGCTGTCAACCTGTTTCCTAGTTTCAAAGTAAATATTTTAATAACCAGGAATCATAAAGAGTAGTTGACTTGGCCCTGCACCCACGGTGTTTCTGAAACTATTTCCCTAATGCCATCTTGAACATTCAAATGCTAAGTCTACCCACTGCTACCTATGCCTTCTGCAGGATTTGTGTTAGGAATGCCGGTGGCTGCCTGTGTACTGGCCCATCCAGCATTGAGTCTCGCCCTCACCACCCTGTCTCTGTGACCTTACCTGTGCATTCCAGTCTGTGTCCAGGCTCCCCGAACCCTCCAGTCTGTGTCCAGGCCCCGTGGACCTTCCAGTCCACGTCCAGGCTCCCCGAACCTTCCAGTCCGTGTCCAGGCTCCCTGGACCTTCCAGTCTGTGTCCAGGCCTCTCGGACCTTCCAGTCCATGTCCAGGCTCCCCAGACCTTCCAGTCTGGGTCCAGGTTCCCCGGACCTTCACTTTGGATCATAACTAAGGCTTCTTTCTGCTCCAAGCCTGACCAATTCCTCTGTCTGCATTCTAAACATCGCATGACAGAGCCAAAGCTTGCTCTTCCACAGCTGGACCTTAAACATCATCCTCTCCTCTTCCCTTTGCCTCCTCCTCCTCAACACCCCCCCCCCCCCCCCCCCACTTACCTCTTGATCATTCCTGTAACCCGCTCTCTATACGCTATATTCATTGCTACCACAGGTGATGCTTGCAGTACCTGCATTATGGCAACAGGTTCACACGCTTGTGGCTTGCCCCACACTTCCAGCCATCACTCTGTTTGAAACAGCACTGGTTATTGCTTGACAGCATGCCACCTAGCTAGCCCACGGCACCTAAGCTCCCTCTGCTAGCCTCGACACGATGGCTGCTCTTGTCAGCCTGCTCTTCTCCCACTTGGTATCCAAATCTACAAAGTGGTCTGCAGACTGCTCCCGGTACCGCTGGGAGCGTGGTAAAAACAAAAAACAAAAAACAGAATGTCAGGTCCTGCCCCAATAGGAGACTTGGCCACACTCTGCATTTTGATGTTCAAGTCCCGTGCATGTGAAATCCTAAGACTTGTTGCTCTGGAGCTGAGCCGCTTGCAAGAAGAAACACAGACAACCTCATGCAGACAGAAGTGTCTGATCTGAAACTGTTGCTAGGCATATACATTTTCATTTTCATTTGAACTTTTGAACACAGTTTGAGTTGTCCATTTTAACAAATTATCCTGAAAATTTAACTATTCTCTTTCTTTTGGATGGAATGGTCTTTGCTGCTCTGTTGACTGAAGCTATTTTTGTAGTTTCTAACATCCCCTTTCCCAAGAAGCCCTCCCCTTCCCTTCAAACAGGTTGCTGCTGCTGCTACCGTATGTTATTATAGACGTTAGGACTGTGTTGTTTTGGATGGTTTGAGTTGTTGCTTTGGTTTAGGGCCTGATCATTTGCCCCTCTAGATTGTGGTATCCCCAAGGATGAGAACTATGTCATCTCTAGGCCTTAGGACAGTGACAGAAGACTGACATTTTCCTAATGAATCAAATGATCTCTAAGAAATGCCTTTCACATGATCACATGGCTGAGACCGCCAGCTGATTTCCAGTTGGTGACAGATAGCTGGAGAGAGACAAAACTGGTTCTCACTCACCCATGAGCAGTCCAGAACATTCCAGATAATACCCTCTATTTTTCAGTTCGCTTGGGTGTGCGTGAATTCTATTTAAAAATTTAATTTATAATTATCATTAGTGTGTATGATGTGTGTGTGACGTGTGTATATGTATATGTGTATGCTTATGTGTGATGTGTGTGTTGGTATGAGGATGTGTCACATGTGCATGTGCATGAATGTGTATGTGTGTCATGTGTATGTGTGCTTGAGTGTGTGTATGTGTGACCTGTGTACATATGGTGTGTGTGTAAGTGTGACGGTTGTGTGTGTGTGTCTGTGTGTGTGTGTGTCATAGCACAAGTATAGAGATATAGAGTTGGCTTTAACCCTCCATCTCCACGTAGGTTGCAAAGATTGGACTCATGCCATCAGGCCTTTTGGGCGTTCACTTCTATTAGTTGAGCCAGCCTCCAAACTTACATTAACTGACATGTGAGGGGTGGTATACGTATGCATTCATGTACACGTGGCGCAGTACACATGTGGAGATCAAAGGGCAACCTGTGAGATTTGGTTTTCTTCTTCTACCATACAGGCTCCAGGAATCAAACTCAGGCCACAGGCTTGGCAACAATCTCCTTCGCCCACTGAGCCATCTCATCAGCTAGGGTAGATAGATTCTATAAGGCAGAGCAAGAAAAAAAATCTACAGATGTCCAGCATGTTTTGCTTGGCGCACCCTTGGAGCTTAATAGATACACAGCCAGGCCCACGTGACTGCTCATAGAAACAAAAATCTCATTTCTGAGACAGTCATTTCATGTTTCTGTCTGCTCCAGGGTAACACCGGCTGATTCTGATCCTAATGTGACATTAAATTAATTGGTGGGCCAGTCTGAAATCTAGTGGCTGATAAATTATTCACACGTCTCTAAATCATTTATAACGAAGTTTGCTGTGTCCACAGGTCAAAGCAATATTGTTGAGCCAAATCTTTTTGTTTACTTTTTCTGCGGTGCTGGGTGAAGAACAGTGCCTAGGGCCTCACATGGCTTAGGGAAGTGCTCACACCCTGAGCTAAGTCTCAACCCTAAGTTTGCTTCTTTATACACAAGCTTGAAATGACAGCAATATTTTTACCCGCTACACAGGGCTACTGGGACATCTTAAAGAGACAGTACATATAAAAATTACATTCTTGGGGCTGGCGAGCCAGTTCATTAGGTAAAGATGCCTCCTACCAAACCTGATGACCTGAATTTAATCTGTAGTACCCACAAGTGTGGAAGGAATGAAGTGATTTCCTCAATTGTCCTCTGACATCCACATGCACATGGGGCACACACATGCCCCCATCCTTACACCCTGCACACAAAGCAGATACAACAAATGTAGTACACTTTAAGAATAAAGTTGAATTTAAATTTTTAAATTAAGAAAATAAAAATTATGTACTTGAGAACTCTTAAAACGTGGAGCACTATTTATTGACATCATCATCATCATCATCATTATTATTTGTAATGATCTTTTGGACATCCCTTCTGGAAAGCAGCTGCTGCTCTTCTTTCTTGCATGTTCCTTTCTGGGCTGGAGAGGTGACTCAATGGTTCCAAGCACTTGCTCCTGTGGAGGACCTGGGTTTGATTCCCCAGGGCCCACATTTGTAGTCCATGACTGTTCCTAACTCCTGTTCCATGATGCACATGATGCTCAGGCAGACGAGCAAAATGCTCGTACACATACAAATAAATGAACGATTTAAATGATTCTTCTTCCTGTTTTTCTGTTCTAGATGCACTCTTTCCTTTTATCCCAAGGATATAAAACACCACTTCCAGGGAATGGTGACTCAGATGCATGCAGAGGGACCCTTCAGAATATGCCAATGCTCCCCACTTACTCACCTTAATCAGGGCTAGAACAAATTAGATAGACACTTCCTCCCCCTGATATATGATGTACTTGACACTATGTAGAATGGCTTAAAGCCAAAAGTGTGACATCATTTCCTGTTGTTTTTGTTCCCCTTGCCTATCCTGCCATGCATATCACGCTGGATGAAAGTGTGTTTGCTCATGTGGAAAGCCACACAGACACAAACCAGGAAACAACACAGAAAAGGCAAAATGGCGTTCAGTCAGGCCTTAGCCCCAGCTATCACTGGTGTCTTAACAGTAAGATAGACGCGGGATCCATTCAAGTGCATCAAACTTTATTGTCTATTACTATTCTATCCCAGTTTCCATTATCTAAAAATGCTAATTAAAATCATTAAAGTGGAGAATAAAGCTCAGGGTTAAGTGAACCTTAGTATTCTCAAGGCCCTCAATTATTTCCCCAGTACCAAATAAATAAATAAAATGAATATACCTAGATGACATTAGCTCTCAAGATTGTTCCTCTTATCTAGCAAAATAGACAAATGAGACCTGCTTTGAAACTGTGAGTTTCCTTGTAAAGAATATATAGGGAAGTTGGCTTAGGGCAATTAAAATTTAAGAGTAGTAAATAATTAATTCATCTGAGACAGAAAACATGGTCATGCTTAGATTCTACGCCAGCAGACAGAGGTGTTGATCTCAATGCCTTCTCTGAGCACCGGCCTTTGATTAGGGACCTGAAGATGAACACTGTGCAAGCAAAAAAAGGAATCCCTTCCCAGAGCAACAGGGGAAGGACAAGCCTGGGTGTGGCAAACAGCAACGATGTGCAGAAAGGCTTGAATTTCGGCTTGCCAGGCTGTTGGTCCCACCAGCAGACAAGCTTTGTTGTTGTTGTTGTTTGTTTGTTTGTTTTTGTTTTTCAAGACAGGGTTTCTCTGTGTAATAGCCCTGGCTGTCCTGGAACTCTCTTTGTAGATGAGGCTAGCCTGGAACTCACAGAGATCCACCTGCCTCTGCCTCCCGAGTGCGGGGATTAAAGGCGTGCACCACCATGACCGGCACAGGCTTCTTTAGGAATGAAAAATCCAATAACTACTGTTGTCCTTCTGCAGCTCATTTTTTTAATGATTGTATTAATGGGTGTGTAATTGCTTAAGAAAGCATTTTCCCTGATATATTTACTTTTAACCACCTGCATGAGGCAGCTCAAGTCTAACAAAAAGCCTTTTCATGGCAAACAGGCAGCACTGCTGGAGAGCCGATGGTCTGCCACCACACGCTCTGACTTGCTGCGGTAACCTAGCTTCTCTTCCACGAGACTTTACTGCAGCCATGGAAGGGACCTGGTAGGTAATACGGATGCCTGTCCTGATGGGGGCCCGGCTTTGAAGGGTCCCCTGGTCTCTCCACCTTTCCATTTCTTCCTTAGTCTGCATGTAAGCCAGCCGCACTGTTGATAGTTTCAGGACGCTTGCTTTGAAATTTTCCCTAGGGAATCCTGGATAAAATGTGAGACAGGACGTTTGATCTCATCTTCTGCTTTGTGTTGAATATCAGCTTTCTAACATGCGTTCCTACAGGAAAAAGGTGGGTTTTATGGGGTAAGAGTGGATTGTAGCAAGGAGAAAAAACAACAATCACATTTCATTGCTCAAAGCTACATACATTCTCTGCATTTAAGGGCATGTGGGCAAAGCAAGTCGCGTGTATCTCATTTGGCAGAGGAAGTCCTCATTGGAAGAGGACTTTGGGAGTTGAAATGCTGGTTAAGACTGTGTGCAAAAATATGATCCAAATACATTGTATGAAATTCTCAGATTATTAATAAAATATTTTTAAAGTCACCAGCACAGGCTCCCAAGAGAGACAGAACTAGAACTTGAGTTCTCACACAGTCACACAGTATTCTCCAGACTGGATGCAATTGCAGCAAGCCAGGACCTTTTTTTTTTTTTTTTTAATTAAGGTAAAAGATAAATCACCATTCCTGTACTATCATTTTTAAAATGTGTCTATTGGGGTTTGGCAGCAGGAAATAGAATCCATTATAGCTATTTTAAACAGGAAAACTAGTGCTCACAAAACAGGAAAGTAGGCCATTGGCTGGTTTTTTCAGACATGGCTTTGGCTCTGTCCTGCTGGACTGTCCCATAACGGGGCTGTTCCTTCTACCCCAGTAGGAAAGTGGTGGTGGCACATGACTTTGGAGTTCTAGAACATTAACCCAGACCTGAGGAGGACTGAGGACTACCAGTGTTTCTCCTGACATGTGAAACCAGCAACCATACATGCATAGAACTTGGCTGTTAAAAAAAAAAAAAGCCGCTGGCTTGCTGACAGCTATACCCTAAAAAAGGCCAGTCCTTGTCATAGTAACATTTTCAATATGTGTGGCTAGTTGAGAAGCCTGCTTTGCATACTTAAATACTTAAACAACCTGTGAAAAAGGGTCTGAGTCATAGGTATGGTTGAAATAAATACTTTCGATTTATAGGCAAATTCCAAAACATTGAAATTCTCCCTAGTTGGACACCACACACACACACACACACACACACACACACACACACACACACATACACGCACGCACGCACGCACACACAGATGCGCGAGCACACACACACATACGCACACACACAAGGCTGGCCTTTTTATATCCAGTATATTTATTATTCCTCATTTATTTGACTTCATGAATTTCTCTTAAGCTAATTGCAGAATATTATTTTGCATTCTGGTCTTCTAGCCCCAATAAAAAAACACTGAGAGAGTTGAGTAATCCAGAAGGGAGTGGTTGCTGCAAGGGAAGGTCTGATCTAAAAGAGTCTAAAGGGGACAAGCACTCACTCTCAGCCTCAGAAGACAAGAGAAAGAGGAGAAGGCAGTCGTCATGTTCACATAGACAAGAGGGTCCTGGCTCTGGGAATGGGGGACCCAGATAATCAACAGACACTTGCAAGAAGGAAGAGTTGGGCTCAGCGTGACTACTTAGGTCTGGTGGTAAGACAGTCGCTTTGAATCAGATTTTCCGTTTGGTCCTAAGCATCGGTGGCATAGACTGATGTAATGCCCCACATTCTAAGCTTAAAGCAGCGGCAGGATGTAGAGGATAGACTTTCTCCCCATGTCTCCAACTCATTTCACAGTGCATGGCACGCAGTGGGGCCTCAAATATGATCTGGAGGAAAACAGGAAGAGACAGACACTGCCAGGCACTGCCTGTGCATCCTGTGCAACGATGGAGCAGAACTGGTCTCCACGAGTCAGCCACAGGAGATGGCCCAGAGAGTGGGCATGGGCAGCACTGAGGAGATCTGGTGCTGAAGGGAGCCTCTCTGCACACAAGAAACAGAGCTATGTGCATGAAGGACCACTCCGCCTGGAATGAGCGCAGCTTCCGCGTGGACAGTGGGAGACTATGAGTGACCAGGCTACTAGGCAGGTTTGGACACAGTTGCCAGGGCAGGGAGTTTTCAGTGCCCACGAGCAGGGGCAGAATGACTTTTTTGGGGGAGGGGGAGATTGGATCGTGGCAGACTGCCTCCTTCCCCTGGAGATTTCTCCCTGGCTTGTCAAACATTTAGCACATATAACCTCGCGCACCCTACCTCTTCCCTGTGAGGAACCAGGCCTATGGGGGCTCCAGAAGTGGTACCAGCCTAGCTTTAACAGGTGAGTGCAGAACGTCTCTTGGCTGGCAACTGACCACCTCCTGATGAGTCAGAGAAGTATCCTTACAGCCCAGTGGCATTGTGAAACAACCTGGAACCCCACCACTCCCCTTTCCCCCATACTGGTAGAAGTTGAAGACTACATCACCGATTAAGAGTTACTAACCTGTGAGTGAGGTGAGTCACAGAGGCTGAAACGAGCTATGGAACTACTGTGCACGAGCTTCTGATTCCGAACAGGGTGTTAAAAGGGTACCCACCCTCAGCTGGGCGTGGTGGCACACGCCTTTAATCTCAGCACTCAGGGAGGCAGAGGCAGGCGAATTGCTGTAAATTCAAGGCCAGCCTGGTCTATAAAGGGAGTCCAGGTCAGCCAAGGCTACACAGAAAAAACATGTCCCAAAAAACCAAAAGGGGGGGCTCCCCCAATCCTGCCTATATTCATTTTTTTAAAGAAGGCATAGGACTGCTGTTCCAGTGTGACTACGTACTGAAGTGTGCAGAGTTTGTGTGCTGATCGGCACCTCCTGACCTATGATTTATGATGCCCTTGAGCGAAGGTCACACGCTGCCACTGCAGTTCACCATGTATGCTACCTCTTTAGAGCCTCTGAGGCTTAGCTCTCTAGCACAATCAGGAAAAGTCCCCTCCTCCCATTCCTGCCTAAATAGCATCCTAGGGTCCAACATAGGAGCTTAGAATAAGCGGCCCGGAGTAGCAATTTGGAGTCAGAAGAGAGGGGCTTTTATCTCGATTTACAGGAAGAGCACTTACACAGTTGACTTCCTGCTTTTGGTGGACCAAATTAAAAGAAACGGATTTTTAAAGCAGAAAGAAAGAAAAAAAAATTTTTTTAAAGGAAGGAAGGAACACAGAAGTCCGCACTTGATACCAAAAAGTAACTTAAAACGCAGAAATTGTGCTCTGATTAAGGCTCTGTCATATTCAGTCTTTCATAGCAAGGTTTCCAGAACCATCCAGAAAATATAGCCAATTCCGGAGTAGCCATGTTTCTTGAGGCACAAAGTAAAACCGCTTTTAGGAGAGGAAGTGAAGAAGGGTGTGTGCCGGGTGACTCAGAGGGCTGGGAAACGGAGTGTGAGGTGCTGAGGTGCCCCGGTTCCAGCTCGAGCAGCCAGCAGCTTCCTCCAGGCACCCACCTTGCTCCTCAGAGTCTGCAGAAGGGCCTTGTTTGTATTCCACTGTCGTGCTGCTGAACTGATACAACGGCCACCTCTGCAGCACTGGCTAGCAGAGGACCCTCCTTAAGTCAAACTGCTCTCTGCACCAGGAAAACCGGGGAACTTGACTGGGGAGCTATGGCTGGAGGAGGCAAGTCCTGGCGAGCACCATAGAAAGCTGCATAAGCCTATTCCTGCTCATTATTCGGGCTCTGCTAATGGATGGATTGGTGGGCTCCAGACAGGTGTGTGTAACCAGCGAGTGCTCACGGCTCCCCCTTCCTTTGTTTTGGTCGTCTTGGACATGGCAAGAGCGCTCAGTTAAGTGAGTGTTACTCACTCAGTTCCGAGTGTAGTAGGTGTTCAGGGAGTGATGGGTTTTTCTTTCCAGAAATACTATATGGTAATAGCTGTTAGCACGGCCACAGGCATGACATCTCAGTCCATCTAGTTATTAACTGGGCAGCTTTGTACAAAATCTTTCAGCAACCGAAGCCCCTGTCCTTATCTCAGAGGATTTTTGTGATAAATGTATGTAATATTGTCTCCGACAAAAACCAGGGCATGGTAAGTATTCAAGAAAAGGTGAGTGGTGTTCTCTGTTCTTGGTATGTCATGACTCGCCAGGTTCATTGCTTCACAGTGGGTTCAGAATACATTATCCCACCGTTTATCGCCATACCTCAGAGCTAATCTGTATTTGTCTGCCTTCACCCATTGGACTATGCATTTCTCGGGAAAAGGGTGATTTCTTGCAACTTTCCTAATTTCCAAAACAGGGTATGGGGACCATCATGCCATAGGAGTCGAAGAAATAAACATCACTTAACATTTGGCACCTGGACCATTGGACAAAGAGCAACACACAGTCATGACAAGAGGACATGGCAGTCCATTTTATTCCCAGCCTCAGGCCTCTTTTCCCTATCAGCATGCACAGTCATCAATTACTTAGCTTATGAATGGCATTTCTTGGAATAGGGCATTCTGCTCCAGATAATCCGGATCAGAGCCAAATTGTCCATTTGGAACCTGCAGTTTGTCATACGCCCCAGGAGACTCCAAGCCCGCTGCAGACTGAGCAGCACTAGGTTGAGACATCATGCCTTCACTTGCCTTAGGTTTAGCTAAAGGCAGAAGCAGGGACAGTGGTGAGTTCCTTTCCCTGTCTCTGCAACGAGATGATGAACAAGCTGCAAACAGAGCTCTGCAAACGTTACTCACATGGAGAGATGGTCAGGCAGTGGGCAATGGCTTCCAGTTCCAGACAGCTCTGTTGCAGATTCCTCAAACCCTGGTGGCACTATTAAATTCCAGAGCTATTCCTGAGGTCAGACCTAGGTTCTTTATCAGTAATTTAGAGAGGGGCCATAGTAAGAGGAGAGCCAGGATGTACTGTGTCTCTACTATGTCTCTACAAGCTTTGTGAAAGACCTTTGACAAGTAATAAAGAATGTCTTTATTGGATGCTTAATAGCTCTTGAATGTGGTCACAATAAATTCCACATTCCCTCGGCAGGGGGAGGGAGGTGTCTTTTTGTTTTTATGGTTTCAAGAGAGCACAGGTGGTTAAAATAAGAAAATAATAGTTGATAGTGTTGTTTCCATTAAAGCAAGGGGGATTCTATACTTGTCAGCCAGGGGCAGCTTTGTAGAGGAATGTTAATCAGAATGTGGTTGTTCTGGCAAAAGATCACATCCATAGATCTTCTAGGTCTGTGTGATTTGGAATACAAACAAGCCTTTAATCCAGGAGACAGAAGCAAACAGATCTGAGTTCAAGGCCAGGTATAGAGCAAGTATCAAGTAAAGAAATGCTTAGGTCCAGGTGTGGTGGTACATGCCTTTGATCCCAAACGAAGGTAAAGTTAGTTCGTAGAAGGAAGCACTCATGTTTGAAAGTGATGTCTATTGAGTGGCAGAAAAGGTCATGAATCAGAGAAGATTTGACAGAACGGCATGCGCTCAACCCTCAGGAGAAGAGAGAGGAAAGGGAAGCTACTTAAGAGGCGGTTTTACAGAGAGGAGGCAGTTTTACCAGCACAGTAATGAAGAGATGGGTTGCAGAGAGACAACCCAGGTGAAGACAGAACGAGCCAGAAGATGAGAAGCCAGAAGATTAGAGCAGACTACAGAGTTAGTTTGAGGCCAAGCAGAGCAATTCCAGGCCAAGAGAGAAATCAGACTGAATAAATCAGCTGGGAGAAGAGTTTGAGCCAGAACAGCTGAGTTGAACCAGCCAGCCCAGAGCTCAGGAAGAACAAGAAAGGGTGAGTTTATTAAGCAGTAAGCCTCAGAGGCTGAAAATATTCTAGGCCTAGGTTAGATTATACAGAGGCTGGAAGGTTCTAGGACTTGACCTAGTTTAGCAGAAAGAGGCAGTAAGTCTCCCAGACAACAACTGAGCCAGGAGAACAAAAGTTACTTTTACACACCTTCATGTAAAATGCTTCATTAAAGAAACTAAGACCTGTGCTCCATCCAGGAGAACCACCACAGAAAGAGCAAGTAGCCTTATCAGAGAGCATGCTGTGTTGATTCCCCAGGCTTCGTTAAGTCCTTCACTGATTTTTTTTTTTCCAAACAATGTCCTGGCTCACAGAACTACACTGGAGAGAGCCACTGATTGTGTACAACAGGTGACTGGAAACCGACAAATGTTTCTGTGTGGGGCGTTCTCTGGGCCCACCCAATTCTGAGAGCTGTCTAGAGAAACATCTGGAAAACAGGCACCTCACATCTGGGAGTATGCCCCAGGTTGCCACACGGACTTGGGGAACAAAAAGCACTTTCAACTGGATTCATATTCTGGGTACAGATAGATAGCTCTTTGCTCTGTGTTCCCAACAATCCAGACAGAGGCAGAGGAGCCGAGCTGCAAGGCAGCTCAGTGCCAACAGCACAGGCTTAGGGCCTGCTCTGAGGTACTGGGCTTTAAGATGTTCATGGTCACAAGCCCCATCTGAGCCACACAGGGGCCTCACTAGGGCTAGATGCTCAAGGCTCTGCCTCTTCTTCTGGTACAATTGATCGTGAAAGACCTTCTCTGGTAACATCCCAAGTACTGGGCTGGGTTGGGGGCTGAGAGGTAGCCCTTGATATAGGTAGCTGTGTCAATGGTCAGTCTTCCAGAGTTGGTATCCATGGCAACAGGTCGCCCAGCTTCTCCTCTCCCATTTGCCAGCACTTTTTTTGAGCCTTCCATTGTCATTTACAACAAAGGGGTAGAAGGATGAAAGAGTTCTTAGAATCTTCAACTAACAACAATAGCAAAACTTTAAGACGCTTAAAATGACCATATAGTGGGGGAGGAGGTCCCCCTCAGTCTTAGACCTAGGGGAGGGGAATAGGGTGAAAGCAGAAGGGAGGGAGGAACAGGAGGATACAAGTGATGGGATAACAATTTAGTGGTAATCTGAATAAATTAATTAAATAATAAAAAAAAGAAAAGAAATGGCTACCCAGGTCTACGCCGCCTCTTGTGGATGCATGTATAAGAAAGGGGCACTCTCTGTGGAAGAAAGGTCCTTGAATCTTCTCTCAGGAAGCTTTTAAGATGTCCCAAGTCTGGCTTAGATATCACTCACCAATGTTTCTATGAGCCACCTGTGATCTGTTCTATAATGATCACCTAATTATTTCATTCCTATTAAAGACTTTAGGTCATGAGAGAAAAGACTGTGCATGTTTTGTTTTGTTTTGTTTTTCATAAGTGAGGTATCTGGAACAGACTTACAAATCAATAATTACTCATTGGCTGAGTGAACAAATGAAGATATGTCCGACGTACAAGCAAGTACATGACCAAAGGCTTGCACACTGCATACTGTTTAGGTCTTTATTTTAAACACAGTCATAACACTGGTGAACAGTAAGTAGAGGACAGTCAGCTTGTAGCTCATAGGAGCATAAGGTAAGCCAAGCAGGTATTAAAGGAGAAAGCAGGCTGGTGGGAAGCTGGAAGGTATGCCTTCTGGGAGTGGTCAGAAACAGGAAGTTCCCATGTAACACACACAATTACCCATGGCAGTTCCTAGCATCTTCAAAGTGTTTTCCTATGTTTGTTTCTAGCTGCATCTTCATCGTGAGCCTTTGAAGGAGGAGGAGGAGGAGATAATGGGCCTGAAAGCAGAGGAAGTAGCTAAGTCAAGTCAACCAGGAAGCCAGGACCCTTCACTGTGTCCCATCCAAAGTCTCTTTGGAGGCCATCTTCCCTACCTGCCACCGTATGAACATCTGGAAAAACGAGCATGAGGAATTTATAAGAGGCACACACCATTTCTACTCATATTTCTGTGGCTGGTACTCAACTGCACGGCTGCGTGATTTAGCAAAGTACACTGGGGAGATCATCTTAGCTGTATCCAGAGACAGGAAAATGGTGTGGTGAGCCACAGCCTAGCCCTGCCATGCGTTCATCCCTTCTGCCCTCACATTCTGTACAACAGGGCTTCCTCTTCCTAGTCAAGTACCTTTCCCCTCAGCTGTGAACCTCCTTTTTTTTTCAACTTCTTCAAGGTTAATTCTTTCCTAATTCCCTCTTTTCATTTCTGTATTTTAAGCTTCTTCCTCATAGTGTGGACTCTGTCCTCAAACTACATCTTTCACTTCCTAAAGCCACCAGCAAAGCCCACATTTCCATCTCCAGCATCCTCTTTCTTGAGTCCTGTGAGAGCTGACACGGTAAGCCCTCCCTTTTTATTTTCCCCTCTCCCATCTTTAGTGATCTTTATTTTTCTCTCCCATCTGCTAGGGTCACACAACTTTCCTTTCCCCCTCCTCTAGGAATATTTTCATTTTCCCAGTCTTCTTTGGTTGGCCCCTGTTTCCTTCTGCATATGCCTGGTTCTGTCCCTTGCTTCTGTCACCATGTCAAATGGACTTTCTCTTTATACACCAACTATCATTTATAGTCATACATATACCTTGCAAATCTGTATTTCCAAATAGAAACTCTTTGCCATATCCAAGTTATTATATCTAAGTGCCCAGGAAAATTCCACAGAGTTTTCTTTAAGTATTTATACATCACTTTGTTCCATAAAACTCTGAGTTTGGTCATAATGTATTTATTTATAATGCATTTAAACATCAATGAGAAAGTCTAGGCAGGAAAAATCATTAAATCAGAGGAAGTCTGTAAAAGGAACTTTTATTCGCCTGTTTCAGCTGTTGTCTAGGAGGCTCACTGCCTCTTTCTGCTAACCTAGGCTTAGCCCTGGAAGCTTCTGGCCTCTGTACAATGTAACCTAGGCCTAGAGTGTTTTTAGCCTCTGAGACTTACTGCTTAATCAGCTCACCCTTTCTTGTTCTTACTGAGCTTTGAGCTGGCTGGTTCATCTCAGCTGTTCTGGCTCAAACTCATCTGATTTATTTAATCTGGCTTCTCTCTTGGCTTCTGAATTCTCTGCTTGGCCTCATACTAACTCCAGAAATCTGTTCTAATCTCCTGGCTCCTTCTCATTCTTTGACTTGTTCTGTCTTAATAAGCTCGTCCCTAGCTTGTTCTGTCTTCAGCCTCTCTCTGTAAAACTTTCCCAGTAAAACTGCCTCCTCTCTCTCTGCACTGCCCCTGAGTATTTTCCTTTTCCTCTCTCTTCTTGTGAGAGTTGGGTATATCTTATTCTGTCAATCTTCTCTGATTGTCACTTTGTCTGCCACTCAATTAGACATCACTTTCAAACATGGGTGCTTCCTTCTCCAAACGAACTTTACCTTCATTGTTTGGGATTGAAGGCGTGTACCACCACAGACCTAGACCTAAGTTTTTCTTTACCTGAAACTTGCTCTATACCAGGCTGGTCTTGAACTCAGATCTGTTTGCCTCTGTCGCCTGGATTAAAAGTGTGTTTGTATTCCAGCCAGATCACACAGACCTAAGGGGTCTTTGGATGTGATCTCTTGACAAAAAAGTCATATTCTAAATTAAAATTCCTCAACAGAGGTCCACATAGCCCTGTATCTTTCAAGCTTCGGTTAAGATCTATCAAAGCAGAATGTTCTCATTGGCCTAGTCAGAAAACCCATCAGGTAAAAGCAAACCAGGTCCCCAGAGAAGCACTTCTTTTAACTCCTTTAGGTCCCCAGAGTGATTTGTCAGGTCGGAGTCACCTGTGGGATAGGAGTCCTTGACTCCTTCTCTACCTTAGGATTAACAGCCACTTCCATATGCCCGTGGCTTACAGTCATCTAGAAAGCCAGGCATCACCCTAAAGCAGAACACAATACAATGTTGTGTGTCAGAGTCCAAAACAACACAGCGAGCATGTAATGGGTTGATTCAGTGTGAGCAAAAACTTGAATGGCTAAAGAAATATGTCCACTGCAAATTATTCAGATAAACTATCTCCCGATAGAGTCTCTCAAGTTCTTCACAGAATGGTATTATAGACTAGTTTCAGTATCTGGCTACAACATAAAATGTGGACAGTAGAGTCCAGTTATGGCCCAGGTGCCTACGTCTTGGCTATACAGCAAAAGTATGGTCCTCTTGAGAAAATGTAAAACACGTGGCTCGGGGAGAGGGCTCAGTGGGTAAAATGCCTGCTGCAAAAAGCCTAATGTCCTAGATTTAGATTCCCAGCACTCAAGTAGAAGCTGGGTGTGGTGGCACACGTCTGTAAACCCGGGGCTAAGGGATGGAAACAGGTGGACCCTGGGACCTAACCTCTGACCTTCACATGAACTCACACAGGTGAAAGCACCTGCACACACATTTGCATGCACACATACACCAGACATAGGAGAGGGGGGGAGGGAGAGGGAGAGAGAGAAAGGCACAAAAGACAGAGAGACGGGGGAGGGGATCACTTAACCAAAACAATGTCAGAGGTATATTCTGGCATTTTAATACAACCTGATTGAAACTTCAACATCTTTGTCCTGTACCCTCACGGACCCCTGTGACCTAAGATATAAGCTGAAACATTAGTGCTCTTAACAAATACATGATAAGAAACTTCTATCTGAAGTGTGTGAGCAACACCTTCAACATAAAAAAAAAATTAAAATTAAATGGGAAAACTATTTGAAAAGACATTTCCATAAATGACAAATCACATACACAGTCCGCCCCCCACAAAGACCCTTCAGAATGGGTTCTGCCATGTTCTAGGTGCAGAAGGTACTTAAGGTGAGTGACAAGAGATCGGAACTTCATCCAAGAATCACTGGGCTTTTACTTTGAGGAAGATCACTCTGAACATTTATAGATGTTGCATAAAACAAGAAATGGTCCAAAGCCAGATACTGGGAAAGCCTATGCAATCCGTCAGGACTACTTGATGCTGAGTGCTTTCATAGGACACTATGTGAGGCTGAAGCCCCAAAGTTGGGGCGGAGCAAGATGACCAAGGATCTCGCTATTGGAGGGCTATTGCAATGAGCAAGGTAAAGAATCTTTTTCTGACTGCTATCCGTGACCTCTCACTCAGGTCATCAGCCGTCCACCTTTAAGGCCATTCCCAAATTTGCCTGTGTCTCCTATGTGTGACTCCGATGCATCTGTCAGCTCCTGATGTTGCTCCTGGCCTCCCATCTAGGCCATATTCAGCCTTCTCCTGCTGTGTGGAGTCTCTCTAGTGTAAACATCATTTTTTCCCCTCTTGGTTAAGATCTTTCTACGGGTCTCCAAAAGTTCCCACTCAAATTCCTTAGTGTGACGTGTCCAGAAGACAGCCCTTTCTACCAGACCCCCCCCCCCCCGTTGCCCTCCAGATCTGAAATGCTACTTTCACCTTCTCAACTGGACTCCTCTTTGGAAGTCTTGGTCTTTGCAGGAGATTCCCTTCCCCACGCCATCCCTACCATGGTTTTCTGTCTATAACCCTACTTTCTAGGCAGTTCAGCTCCCTGAGGACCAGTCCAGGAATGTGGTGCACCAGCTCACCCTCCTCAGCACATCTCTGTCTGCAGCACCTGACCCTCTTTACTGTAACTGTCAGGTGTTTCGTGCATGTCCCTGGCCAGAGCAGGAACAACCCGGGGTCGGCTTTGCTCTCTGCCCCATTCATCCTGGTTGGTGTTCAGGTTTCATCTGAAATCCACCCTGACACAGATATCTTTCCCCCAACCCACCTTGACAAGCTCATGGCTTGTCTCCCAATCATGTCTCTCTTCCTCATCTTACCTTTTTTTCGTGACTGGGCCGCTTGGCACTGGAGTTTCTTCCTGTGAGTCTCCCTAGGGGATAAGGCTCTATCCACTATGCCTCACTCTTGGAGCAGTGCTTGGCACAGAGCTAAATGCTCTGAACAGTGGGCAAACAAGAGAATAGATAAAAGAGACCATACGCACCTATGGTAGTGCTTGCCTGAGATGGAAGAGGATGGGAACACAAGTGTGTACAGCTTGTATGTATCAGTTAAAATTAACTTTTAAAAAATTACACCAAGATACCCCATCTGAAAAGAAGAGTCATGGAGAGGGTATGGAGAAATGCTCTTTTTTAATGTCTTGTGGCTTCGTGCAGTTTACTGCAGAAAATCACACCATGCCAAGTGTTTCAACATATAGGACAAGCCAACTTAGAGGTGACAGCCCTGGTGCACTTTCTTTTCTGACTTCCCAGCAGAATTTAAATGCCACCATGATCAACTTGTAACAGTCGCTTTCTTTTAGAATAATATGGTGCTAAAATGCTATTTAATAAGCATATGAAAAATAAATCTAGAAATTATTAATCATCAAGTTCCATTTCCTCTCCAGAACTCATCACTGGAACTTGGTTTACTTTTTAAAATACATTTATTTTCTCCTTGACAACTTCATGCATGCACATAATGCATTTTGTCATATTCGCCACCATCCCACCACTCTTGCTTAGACCCCTCTACTCCTGCCAAACCCTTCTTCACAATTGTTTTCCCTCTTATTTCATGTCTTTAAAGATTCATTTCTTAAAAAGTTTAAGTATGTGTGTGTGAGAGAGAGATACAGAGACAGAGAGAGGGAAGAAGAAGGAGAGAGAGAGATGGAGGCAGGAACTGAAGATATCCTTGGAGGCCAAAGGTTCTGGAAACTGCTAGTGGGTCCTCTACAAGAGACGTATGTGCTCTTCAGCACTGAGCTTTCACTGAGCAATCCCTCTAGCCCTTTGTGTCTTTTGTGCGTGAGAGAGACCCACTGAGTTTATTTAGGGTTGATCTAATAGCCTTGAGGGGCGGGTAGAGGGTTGTTTAATGGAATATGGGCAACTTCTTAACAGTGGATACAATACTGAAGAAAATTACTCCTTCTTTACCAGAAACCAGTAACTACCAATAGTTGTTTGGGGTGGGGTGGTGCCTCAGGAGCCCCAACCCCATCTAGGAGGGAATGCTGATGGGCCCCATCCTGTGCACGCCTTATGCAAGTAATCACAGGCACTTGAGTTCACGAGCTGTCGTACAGCTAAGCCATGTCCAGAGGACAGCATTTCATGGCACTCATCCCAACCTTCAGCTCCATCTTACTGCCCCTTCTCCTGTGATAGTCCCTGAGCCAGGGAAGGAATAGTACAGATGTCCCATTTAGGGCCGAGCACCAACAGTCACTTATTCTTAGGACTTTGACTAGTTAATGGGTCTCCCCTGATAACAATAAATATTCTACAAAAACTCAGCGAATTATAAGCCAGCTCACTGTGATAGAACAAGATGGAGTTCTGCATTCTTGCTCAATGGCACTCTAAGCCTATCTCTTTATCTCAAAGCTTTCTATGGCAGTCATGGATTTTTACAACACTCCTGCAAAGAAGATCCTATTAACCTCCATTAAAATATAGAGCACACTGAGAAGGCAAATTAAGTGACTTACCAGTGCAGGAAATTAGTGGCCTCACTGGGTTCAAACACAACCACTAGTATTTCTGAGACCTTCTGGTCAACTATACACTAATATGTATCTCTTTGCTCTGTATATTTGGAAAGGCCCAGGCTTCTAAATGAGTACAATCGAGCTAGGTTCGAGTCCTCACACTGCAATTTCCTAAGCAAGTTCTTCCACTTCATTAAGTGCTTGCAATTTGGTGGGAATAAGAGCACTTGTTTCATAACATTGCTGTGAGGATTAAACATGGTCGTGTACACAAGGGAATCTCATCGTACACTTGGAAGACATTCCTCACCTAGCCCCCTCTCCTCATAAGCGTTTCCACATTGCATCAAAAAATAAGAAAGACACACCTGTGGCTGTGTGTTTAGCTTCACTGTACGATACATGCATTCACAGATAAAGTCAGCTGTGGGAATATTGTGACAGCTGAAAACATCCCTAGAAAAATGGCACATCAGTAATTATCCAATTCATTAATACGTACATATGTACACTCACTCATTCACCCATCATTCATTCACCAAACCATATGCCCATTCATCTACCAACCCACAGACCCACCCATCTGCTCATTCACTCATCCAGCGATTTGTTTATTGGAGCATCAATGTATCCATCCACCCACTCACCGTGCCCATTTGTGCTTAGTATGTACAGTGAGCATGATCATATTCACCACCAGCGACTCATAGAAGAAAGGAGGTGGAGGCTGATACCCAAGCGCTGGTACAGTGACAAAATATATATACATGTAGCACCTCCTGACTCCTACCCAAGAATGCTCTAATGAGCAGGTCCAATAAAACTTACAGTCCAAATAAATCCTAAGGAGAGCCTCTATTCAGTTAAGACACCACTTCTTAGTTCAACTAGTATTTATTGAGTACCCACTAGGTACAAAACAGACTTAAGTGCTCCCACAAAAAAGACAGTATTGAGTGTTAGAGTGTCACCATAATTGATCTTTCATGTGCTACCGATAACCAACAGAAATCAGTAGCTTTTGCCAACGGAAGGACGAGGCTGGTGAGAGGCATGGGAGAACTACAATTGAGCAAGTGGTGGGGCCACTTTTTTTTCTCTTGAGGATCCCTTCTTCTCCTGCCTCTGGGACTAGCAGAAATGTTGCAGACCAGGGGAGGCTGGGCTGCTGGCTCTCCCCGTGTCCCCAGTAAATCCTGCAATTGCAGACATTGAGAGTTTTGTAGGGGAGGAGGGGGGTTGATTTTTTGTTTTGTTTTGTTTGGGGTTGTTTGTTTGGTTTGGTTTGTTGTTGTTTTGTTTTGTTTCTATGTTGTGGTTAGTTTAGAAATATGTACTAATAATGTTTATTATTAACCCTATAATTCTAACCTGCTAGCAATCAATGAAACAGACACCTGTTATATATATTTTTGCCTATCAATTTTTTTATTAATTCATTCATATTACATCTCAATAGTTATCCCATCACTTGTATCCCCCCATTCTGCCCTCCCTCCTACTTTCACCCTACTCCCCTCCCCTATGACTATGACTGAGGGGGACCTCCTCCCCCTATTTATGCTCATAGGGTATCAAGTCTATTCTTGGGTATCTGCTGTTATATTTTAAAATAGCCCTAGTTAAGCTGGGACAGGACAGATATTAATCCCTTAAACTACATCCCATATTGGGGAAGGTATCCCATTCCATTTGCTTCTAATACTTTTTATCAAGCTACCTCCCATGCATAATCCCAATTACTTGCTAATTATCATCATCTGGGTCAAATCTCCATCCACACTGGTCATGTGCTTCTTCCTCCACCTAGCCCATGCCTACTCTTCCCTCCAGTCCCCCCTCTCTCCTGGTCTCTCTCCCAAAAGCCCAAGAACCTTAGCCATGCCTATCCCATTTGCCCTGCCCAGGTATGTTGGCTTTTTATTGGTCAAACAGGAACAAGGTTTTAGGCAAAGTTACAAACATTTTCAGGTACGTGAGTCTGCTCATTTGGGCAGAACAGACCAACCTCTAACATTTCTGTTTTTGTTTTGGAGACAGGCTATAGCCTTGGTTGTCCTGGCTTTGTAGACCAGGCTGGCCTTGAACTCGGGAAATGTGCCTGCCTCTGCCTCTGAAGTGCTGGGATTAGAGGCATGCGCCACCATGGCCCAGCTGCATTAGTTATTTCTGATAATTTCTCTCTTCTCTGTTAAGTGTGTCCAGGCCTCTATTTGTCCACTTTCAATGAACCAAAGCGAGATGACTGCTCGCGCATGTAAGCAGTCTGCATAGGAGTGTGAGATACTCCATGACTGTGTGTCAGGCTTTGTAGTCAGGCCCCTCTGTGAGAGTGTGCAGCCAAGCAGGAAGGAAAGGGATGCAACTCTTCTGAAACATCCTTCCCACCCATCTGTCTCCTGAACACCTACTTACTCTTCCTCTCATCACAACGAACTTGGGGGACAGAGATTGCCTTCTTGATGAGCCAAACCCTCCCAGGTCCAGTGGGCAGCACGCTCTGTCCCACTTATAGTCTTAGCAGCATCCACGGTTTTGGTTTTGGTTTCTTTTGTGATTGTAGAATTAAAAACTGATCATACTGAACAACTGCTCCATTGTGAAGCCATAGCCCCAGAGATTCTTTTTTATTATTATTCATTTTAGTTTTATTAATTTATTCAGATTATAACTCAATTGTTATCCCATCATTTGTATCCTCCCATCCCTCCCTTCTTCCTGCTTTCACCCTATTCCCCTCCCCTAGGTCTATGACCAAGAGGGACCTCCTCCCCCACTATATGGTCATAGGCTATCAAGTCTCATCTTGGTAGGCTGCTTATTCTTTCTTAGAGTGCCATCAGGCCTCCCCACCAAGGGGAGGTGGTCAAATATGGGACACCAGAGTTCATGTCTGGTGACCCAGAGATCCTTAACTTTATTCTTAGTAATTCCCATGTCTTTCCCCTCAAGAAACTGCAGCAGTGCACCGGGCAGGACTCTGTCTAGGCATCTTTGTCCTAAAGCTTTTAGCCTTCTTTCTGACAGATAATCTTACTTCATGAGTATGCCAATAACAAAGGTAGCTTTTTATAGCGTGCAGTCTGGGGTTGGCAATACCCTGTGTATTTTGCATGTACAATTTGCTAAGCCCCCTCCCCCCCAAAAAAATCTTTGTGCATTGCACTAATATCTCCATTTCACAGGTGAAAACTAGAGTCACAGACAAGCTGAGCAAATTGCCCCAAATGAAAGCATCGCTCTCTGTTCTGAGACCCCATCACCTTTGGCAAACTACAGGTTAAACAATCTGAGATGAGAAAAGCAGTGGAGCATTCCTGTTTCTCCTTCCTACAGAAGATCCCAGGCGAGCTGTGTGGGCTCCATATTATGTCCAGTTCATGCCAGAGGCACCTAGTATAACAGCATAAAGCATAACCAGCTCCTCCCCTTCTGACACTAGCTCTGGGGATAAAACCCAGTAGTCAACATGTCTCTATTGGCTTCCAGCAACCTTCCTGCCTGCTGTGTCTTTTCAGCTTCAGGTCCCTAAGCCTCCTGTCTCAAGCCCCCTGGACTGTACACACAGGAAAGCACTCCCCAGCAGGAGCAGAAAGAACTTCTGCTTTGCTGAGCAGTAACACTAGCTGTTTCTACCCCACTGCCTGCCTCCAAAATTCACCCCTTTGCCAGTCACAAACCCAGAAATTTCACAACAAAACTGAGTGCATGGTATTCTTACTCATTTAAAGGGGCACGGCTCTGCTGCTGCCTGCTTCACAGAAAAACAACACAAGAATGGAGGGCACCATACTAGCTCCCTGGAGCAAAGTTGTACAGTTTAAACAGTTACACAACCGCTCCTGCAAACCAGAACATTCCGTACAGGCAGAAGCGGCTTAATTAGCCTGCACCGGAATCTAAGGTCATCAGATTGAGAACATTTCACAGTCTGGGCTGTAACAGTAGCTGCCTACAGACCATCCCAACAGACCATGCGGGGCCCCCAAATGAAAAGCGTTTTGTAGTCTCAACCCAGGCAACTTAAGAAGACAGACAGGCAAGGGGAACTCGTCTTGTTCTGTAGAAGCCCAGCATTGTTTATGTGTCTGTATACACATGTGTGTTTAGGGAGACCATGACTGTTTGCGTGTTCTGTGGGTGTCTGTGCCCAAATCAAAAGAAGCTGATAAAATAGAAAAATACTTTATGGCAGCAAAGAAGGCTCATCATTCTAAGTTTTCTAGGATAAGAAAATTGTCCCATAATATATATATATATATATATATGAATAAATATACATTCATTTATTCTTTCATTCTGTATGTTGTAACTCAACATACAGCCATTCAACATTAGGCTCCATCACAAGATGCTAAACCCACAAAAACACACTTGTCCCCCATATGCACCTACTGTTACAGCAACCAATTACCACAAACCAATTACCTTAAAACAACACATATTTTCTGGGTATGATGGTGCACACTTTTAATCCAAGCACATGGGATGCAGAAGCAAGCCAGTCTCTATGGTTTTGAGGCTAGCCTTATCTACACAGCAAGTTCCAGGCAAGCCAGGGTAACATAGGAATACATTGTCTCAAAAACATTTTTTATTATGTACCATTCAAGGACTCAGAAGTCCACAGCTGGATCACTCAAGTGAAAATCCAAATGTGACATTGGTAAGGCTTCATTCCGTCTGGAGGCTCCTGGGCCGCCTCCACTTTTCAGCCTTTCTAGTTCCTAGAGGCCACTTGCCTCCCTCCAACCCCAGTCCTCTGTGTTCTGGTCCAGCCATGTGGGCACAGTGTGCCTGACTTTCCACACTTCTGCCTCCCTCTTTTAACTTACACAGGCAACAGTGAACAGCTTCACTACCCATGTCTCAAAATCTTTCACAGAACCTTCCAAGTCTTTTCATGGCATAGAAGTTATAATATATTCTATCATATCCCTCCAAAATCAGAGGCAATATGGTTCCAGGCTCTGGTGCTTAGGACTAGGGTCTCTGTAATGGAATATTCTTCTACTTCCCACAGTCCCCTACTTAATAGTTTTTACTTTTGTATCTGATCAAAATGGATTAGAGGGTCTTTTATTCCATTGCTCCTCATTAGCCCATTTGAGGATGCTTTAAGATATTTTCACAAACAATGACTTGTCAATCATTCTTAGAGATCTCCTGGTTCCGTCTTAACCAAGGCTATGTACTCGCCTCTTTTAATATCTCCTTTCTAGATATCACAGTACCCAAAGAAATAACTTATTACATAAAACACATTAGTCTGACTTTTTATTTTGAACTAAAAGTATAATATTCATAGGCTCGTGAGCAAATGGTCTGGCATGGGTTCGCTGGCCTGAGCCCATAAGGGCACTTACACCATAAGCTTCTGATGCACAGGCAAGGTGCCTCTGCCGTATACTCAATACATATTAGTCTCTCCCTGCTCCTGGCCTGCTGAACCCAGCAGTTTCCTGACACTGTCGTTCCATCTGGAGACTGAGTTTCACCTGGCCCTGGCTTCTACCCTCTTGATGTGAGTGGTAGGTCGATTGCTATCATCTCTGCAAATACATGCACACCTCATCCTACTCCAGTGATTCTCAACCTCCCTAACGATGTTAATACAGCATCTCATGTCACAGTGATGCTCTGCCTTAAAACGATTTTGTTGCTAGTTCTGTATAACTGTAATTTTGCTACTCTTATGAATCATAATATAAGTATATGAGATGCGAGACATCTGATGTGTGACCCCTGGGGTGCAGGAGGAGTTTCCACCCACAGGTTGAGAACCACTGTCCTAATCTCTTAATCCTGTAAACATGTCACTTTACTTGGTAGAAGAGAGCTATAGGTGGGACTGAGGCTGAAGAGCGTGAGGTGGAAACAGTGCCTTGGATAACTTGGGCGCGTCATGGTGTAATCATAAGAGTCTGTCAACTGAGAGGAGCTTTCCAAGCTGCAGATTGTCAGGAGGGAGCAGCACTAGGAGGGCTTTGACACGGTCCGCATGATTTTCTCTCCCATTCTCTTCAAATAGCCAACGTTGCATAAAGCCAGCAGTTCTGAGGATGCTGGAAGGGACAAGGGAAAAGGATGCAGTGTGTCCTGTCCTCTGTCATTAGCCAAGCAACTCTGTCAGGCTGTGTTAGGCCCTACACTGTGGTAATATGTCACAGCTGCTGTGGCAATTTCATACCATGTGTATTTTCTCCCCACTCCGTGTTGATGACATAAGCCATCAAAGTTACTGCAATTCAAAGTCATTAGTGGATTAGCAACACCCCCCTCCACATCATTAGCCCACACATAATGGGGACCCCCACAGGAACACAAGGGAGTCTGTGTGCGATTAGCTATTATCATGTATCTCCTGAACCAATCCCTGACTGTTGGGCTCAAGATGACCCTGGCAGACTTTCTCTCTACGAGGCACAGTGTGGACTTCCTGTCTTCCCTCCACCGAGGCAGTAGTTACAGCCCCACATCCCACCCTGCCCACAGCTCTCCCTCTACTTGTGTGTACACGCAGACACATAGGACACACACACACACACACACACACACACACGTTCTAGTGTTCTCCTGATGACCCAGGGTCGGTGATCTTGTTCTCCATCCTAAGGGCTTTACCATATTGTAAAATGACAGATTTTAAGAAGGAAAGGCTAAGTCAGAAGGCTTCAAGCTTAAGAAGACTTACCTTAAATATTTTCTTCTATAGAATTCCAAGAACTTGGTGGATTTTTGCTGGTGAGTCTATGAAGATGCAGCACATACCAAGTAAAAGGGGTAATTCCAAAATAGACAAGCATTTTACCTTCTTTAAAGCATTTCAACCTGTATACAGGGCCTTGGTTATGGTCAGTGGAGACAGAGAAGGAAAATACTCTTAAAACATGAACTTAAAAAATAAAATAAAATATACCTAAGAAAGAGATTGGAGTAGGTTATCTTGTCCTTGGCTCTCAGAATAATTACATCTCTATTTAAAAAGGATTAGAGCTGACTACCTCTGACACTATTAACGATACTCTGCCATGCTTTCAGACAGGAGCCTAGCAGAGTTGCCCTCTGAGTGGCTCCATCCAGCAGCAGTTGGAAACAGATGCTGAGACTCAGCCAAAGATTAGGCGAAGTGTAGGGATCCTTGTGAGAAAGTGGGGGGAGGAGAAAAGGGCCTGGAGGTGAAAAGAGTCCACAAGAAGACCAACAGAGCCAACTAACCAGGGCCCAGAGGGGCCTGTGGAGTCTGAATCACCAAACAAGTAACATGCATGGACTGGACCTAGGTAGGTCCTCTACAGAGATGTAGCTGACAGGCAGCTCAGGCTTTATGTGGGTCCACTTGTAAGGGGAGCAGGAGTTGTCTTTTACATGACTCTGTTGCCTGCTTTTTGATCACTTCCCCCCGATGGGACTGCCTTGCCAGGCCACAGGGGAAGAGGACCAACTCAGTCCTGATGTAACTTGATGAGTGGGGTGGGAGAGTAGGGGGCCCCCCTTTTCCAAGGAATATGGGATGACAGAGGGGAAAGGGAGGGTAGGATTGGGAGAAGAGGAGGAAGGAGGCTATGACCAGAATGTAAAGTGAATAAATAAATTAAATGAATAAAATGAATAAAAAAATACTCTTAAAAAAAAAGGATTAGGACTGAAGCTCACATCAATATGCAAAGTTTCTTTGCAAATATGCAAAGAAACAGAGAAGTACAGACTTCAGTGGACATCACAAAGAAATACGATAATAAAGCTCCAAGGGGCAGATCAGAGTAGTTACAACAAAAGGAAACTATCCAGGCAATGAATGAGTCTTTCCCAGAGTTAATTTATGGCAGTTATCTTGTGACTCATGAGGGCCGTAAACAGCAACATTCACAGGGACACTTCACAGTGAGCCTCAGAGCAGCCAAGGACTGAGAAGAGGAGCACAGAGAGAAGGGTAGAACCAACGGAGCACCAGCCTGCGCAGACACCCCGGCAGTAACCATAGGCCGAAGCCATTCGAGGCCGGCAGAGCTCCCTTTCAAACATGAGGACGAGAATAACACATTCTCACTAGGAGAAGCCCAGAAGCGGCTGTTATAGGACCAAGAGACACTCTTCCCGTTGAGCGGCTGCAGGAAGAAGGAAAGAAAATGATTCCCAAGAGCACCACAAGCATGGGTGTAAATGTCTTAAGGTAAAAAAAAAAAAAAAAACAACCACAGGGCTCAACTCATGAAGTTTAAAGAAAAAGATGTAGAAATAAAATATTAAACAAAGGCAGCACGTACATCAGAAATGAGCAACATAGCAAGTCCTGTCCAATTAGGCTCAGTGGCCTCCCATGCATAAATGATAATTACTAGCTGTTTTCAAAACCACTTCTGGAACCTAGTTGCTTTTAGCTCCAACTAATTTTTTTCTAATATTTTGCTCAAAGCTTCAGTGCTTGTGTTTTCTATAAACCCAGTTTCCTAATTATGACATCTTGCTACAAACCCAGAGCATTTAAGTACCTAAACCAAGTGGGGCACACCCAAACGCTCCCAGATTTTTGCCCTTTTCCATTTCATCTCCATTTAATTCCTAAGAGTGCTGAGATGGCGGCGATGACACCAATCTAAGTGGCTCTATATTTTGTCTAGCGTGCTCTGAAATCATCCTAAGTTATTATGTAAATACCCAAATCTGCTCATTATGTTGTTAAGGGGAGGGGAGGCCTCCACAGTCCCCTGCTGATGCTATTTCTTAGGATGAGATCATTAGAAAAGGATTAGTGGTGTAATGTCTGAGGGGCTTAGACAATAATTTGAGTTTTTCAGATGTGCACAAGGTAATTTAAAATAAGTTCCAGGCCTTTTCTGATGATAGCCCTTGATTCACACACAGATGCCTTTAATGAAATGTTAATTTGGAGCTAGGAAGGTCAGCAATGAAGAACAGTTGCCCCTCTTCCAGGGTACCCGAGTTTGGTTCCCAGCACCCATATGAGGCAGCTCACAGCCACCTGTAACTCCAGCTCTAGGGGACCCAAGGCCTGCAAGTATGGGGTACACACTCACATAGATACACACATGTGCATAAACAAAAATATATCTTTTTTTAAGATGTGGTGATTTTTAATACTAAGTTTGATGTAGAATATACCCTTGGTATATGGCAGCTATCGCTGCTTTCTAGGTAGCAATAATAATGAAAACGAAAGGTTTAGCTGCCATGTTGGCTTTCAGTTTTTGTTACAAAAGCCCACTTTGCAGCTTCCCAAGCTGAGGGAGAGAGGCACATTTACTTATCACCGAATCCAATTTCCAAGGATTCCTTATCTGTAAAACCTGTGGATATTTACGAAGCACTTAGTTTGTGCCAGGCACCAACAACACAAAGGCAGTTAAAGAAGAGCCTCCCAGAGTGATGGAGTTAGCTACCATCACTGCAAAGACTGCTACTTAGGCAAAAGGTATGGGCATCCACGTAATGTGCTAGACTATGGAGACACAGAGATGGACCGCTTACCGGCCATCAGAATCTTCCCCACCTACACCACGAATCTATAAAGGACAAGCATCATCCCTGTAAACGAACCGCAGGCAAGCTGAAAGGTGTAAGAGACGGCAGAGATCATCTTGACTGAAGGAGATTTAGAAAAAATAAATGTAAAACACTGGCATTTCCAAGCAGACTTGAACGAAGGGTGGGTTAAGAAATTAGAAGAAACGCCATGCATCCCAGGCAGACGAAGTATGCAAACCTGGAGCCCTGAATGGCTGTATGAGATCTGAGGAGTGGGGCGTGGCCATGTGACCTGGTTGTGACATACTAGGTGAGTCAACTAAGGCAGAGATCCAGCAAGTGCATGGGGATTCACATCTTGCACTGGGGACAAATCTTGCAACCTGATTTACAATACTTAAACCTAATTTAAATAAAGATCTGAGCATGGTGGCATACGCCTTTATTTAATCCCAGCACTTGGGAGGCAGAAGCAAGCGGATGGCTCTGAGTTCAAGGCGAGCCTGGTCTACAAAGCGAGTCTAGTACAGCCATAGCTACACAGAGAAACCCCATCTCAAAAAACCAAAATAAATAAATAAATAAATAAATAAATAAATAAAAGGGTCTGTGGGAAATTTGAAGCAAAAGATGGCTATGTCTCTATATTTAAAAACATAATTTTAGGAGAACAGGGCCAAAGTTACTCCAGAAACTGAGGCCAGGGGTCAAGGAGAGGGCACTACAGAGGCTGTAGCCTGTGTTCAGATGGGCTGCAAGAATGATCCGGATCAGTCTGGAGCAGTAGGAATCCAAGAAGAAACTTCATGAGACAGATAACAAATGAGTTGTAGCTAACCTGAGGAGCTGTGTGGGCCACTTCAGGGCCACCTGAGAGAAAAGTATACTCTAGAGAGCAGGTTTGGTAGAAAATTGTAAGTTCTATTCAACAAATTTCACGTTTGAGGTGCTTACGGTATCCCGATAGGGGGCGAGGGTGGATATGGTAGTCAATTAAAATTACAGTAGCAATATTTGATGGACTACAAATTAGGTCGGATGAAAAATAGAGCTGTGGATATCATAGGGAGTTCGATGTTTGAAAAACAAGCACCAATCCTATAAAACAAAAGTGCAGGCAGAAAAGCAAGGTTACCCTAAGATTTGTGGAAACACAAACAAACAGCAAACTAAAGCTCTCTGTATGAGCAGACCCCTAGACAAGAGCTCTCAATCTGCTCTGCTAATGACTCCTACCGAGGCTGGCAGGAAACACACAAAGAACCCTGAATTCCCCCAACACCTATGTAACTAAAAATGACCCAAGAACTTTTCCTTTGCTGGTCTCCTAAGCCACGGCCAGGTACAAATTCATTGTTGAATCCATCTTTCTTCAGCATCCTCCAACCAACTGGAAGAAGCCTTAGCAAAAAGGGAAAGAGGAACCAGAGCAAGGCACTGAGTGGGTTGGGAAGCCAGAGTCCCAAGATTCAGCCAGGGAACTGGGGGTTTAGATTAGTTGGTTTGCCTAGCACTCAAGAAGCCTTGGGATCAATCAGTTGTGTAACCTGACCTCGGTGGTACACACCTGTGATCTCAGCATTAAAGAGGTACAAGCAGACAGATCAGAAGTTCAAATTCAAGTTCAGCTACATAGTGAGTTTGGGGGCAACCTGGGCTACATGAGACCCTGTCTCCAAAAAAAAATCACCAACGACTAAAAACCGGTGACTTCTTTTATGTGACTTGTACTTCTTGTATCATAGACATTGCTCGTTTAAAGTATATATCTATGCACTAAATATATCCATTGCCAGTTCCCTCATACCTGCTTTCTTAAATAAAGTTTTATTAGGAACTAAGCTAGAGCCACTTTCATTCACTAAATATCGATATTAATTGAGTTCCTTTCTCGCATCTTTTTCTTTAAGACAAATGTAGTGCAGAAAACAAGGGCATTCTTAACAAGGGACTTTAAATTCATCTCTCTCTCTCTCTCTCTCTCTCTCTCTCTCTCTCTCTCTCTCTCTCTCTCTCTCTCTCTCTCTTTCCCAGACCCCTCTCCCCTAGACAGGGTCTCACTATAAAGCCCTTGCTAACCTGGAATTCGCTATATAGATAAGGCTGGCCTCAAACTTACAAAAGACCTGCCTGCCTTTGCCTCTCAAGTGCTAAGATAGAAGGTGTGTGCCTACCACATCCTGATGAGTTCTTTATTCCCTGTTATGTGTTATGCTTTGCCATATGTCTGTATTTCTTTTTCCCTTGTGTTGTGTGACAAAACTTGTCCTGGGTAGATGCTACACACACTTCCACTCCTCCCAAATAGGGATCCCATGACAGATCAAAGTAAAGTTCCACCAAAGTCCCACTTGGTGAGCCAATGAATTTGGGGGAGGGGGGGTTACTTACTGGAGTGTGGTTGAGAGGTCACTTACAAAGGCATAAATGACTCAAAGACAGCTGCTTCCCCAAAGCCTACTCCAGCATGGGTGACGGCTCACAGAAGCTGGGAACCTGGAGCCCACTACACAGACGACAGCAAACTCTTTTCTAGTGACTCTGGTCTAAACCTCTTCCAGGCAGCTCAGCGGGTTTCTCCGTCTTCCGGGTAGTTGGTCTGGTCTGAGAGTCTTCTCTGAAGCTTGGCTTCTCTGAGTCTTCTTTGCAGTTCAGCTTCCTTTCTCCTGAGAATGACTCTCATCTTTTATCACTTACTCTGGCAGGGAGGGACCTAGTAAATCTGGTTGGATTCAGGGAATTCCTTCCTGAAGCTATCTTGAATGGCTTACCTTCCTGCTTAAGGAGCTTCCTACTTAAGTCTTGAAAGAAACAGTTATGCAACGCGTTGAAATATCTTAAATGTAAGGACAATGAGGCAGGATCCAGGGTCATTCCCCCCGCCCAACCTATTCGTATTCTCCTTTCTAGAAAAGACTAGAAACCTCAGGGCTGTTAAATAAAAATATCCTACCTACCTGTTAACTAATAAAGAGTAGAGATGACAGAGACATTTAAATTGACTGTTGAAATCATTTGCACGTGTCAACACTTGTCTAACTGTGGGATGAGGCCCCCAGTGACAGACCACAGGCAAGATGATTCACGAAACCACGAGATGGAACTGCTGTTTCTTTTCCTCACTGCAGTGTTACTTGACGATCTGGAGGGGATTTTTCTCTTAATGTTATGTAAGCATGCATATATTGAGGGATAGATGGCCACAGTTCCGTGCAGTTTTTAGAGATAAAATACGATACTTCAAAGACACTGCAGCCCTCCAGACAGACTGTTCCAGATCCTTGAAGCCAAGAGGCAGATTCCCTCTTTTCTCCCGTGGGGGTATTTGAGATGCCTGGGGGATGCTCTCGCTGCCTGGAAGGATAAGAGGGTTGAATCATTTCCCATGTCACTCTGGCAAAACAGAAGTGTCCAGCAGGTAAAAACAGGCTAAGAGCACAGATTCAGTTTTCTGTCGTTTGACTTGACGGGCTTCCAGCATTAAGATCACATGACAATGGCACACGTGCAGGGGAGGCCATGCTTCAGGTTTTGAAGTCTGATTTTGTCCTAGTCATCTCCAAGCATGCTGGGCAGCAGCAATGTTCTGCAGGCTGGGCTCATTAAATGTACCTTGGGGGTTATAGTTCCAGTTCCAGGGTTTGCCCTGTTATCAGGGCAAAACCTCATGACAAGTGGAAGAGCACCTGCACACAGCAGCTATGTGTTAGCAAAGGGCGCAGTCATTCTTTGAACAGGACACTGTGTCCCCCATCACACCGTAGGGGCTTTTCCGGGCCCGGTTACTCCTCACATTGCTGTGCCTTGCCTGACTCTGACTAGTAGCCCTGAGACAAATGGAGTGATTTAATTTTAATTGCAAATTGCTAAGAATCAAGTACATTTCAACATGTGGGTCTTCAGTCACAAAGGCCAGTTTTAAGTGTTCAGCAGCCATTTGCAAGGGCTGTCAAAGTGAGCATCCCAGGTACAAAAACACCCCATCATCACAGAACGTTCCGTTCAGCAGAGCTACACAGGCAAAGTGTAAACATCAGAACCCCAAGCTAGATGCTGGGCCCCTCCACACTGGTATTCCAATGCTTTATGGGGAAACCCATAAGTCCTGCCTCCTAAAATAGCTTTTCTTCCAAGGCTGGGAAGATGGCTCAGTGAGGAAACGCTGCACAACCCTGGAACCCTGAGTTCAGTGCATGGAGCCACATAAAAAACTGGCCGCAGAGGTGCATACCTGTGACCCCAGCACTCCTGAGGCAGCCTGTGGACAAACTCAACTGGAAACTGAAAAACAGTGACTGTAGGAGTTGAGAACAGACCCCCTGAAAAGCTGTCCTCTGACACGCACTGTGGCATGCATGACCCTCCTCCAGATTCACACACACACACACACACACACACACACACACACACACACACACACTAGTTTGTTTACATTTTTTAAGTAAATTGTGGAAAACCTTTTTCCCTTCCCTATCTATTTCCATGGCTGGAAGAGATAGTTGAAGAGGGCACGCTCTCTTGTTGTCCTGTTGGCTTTGACTTTGAGGGGAGAGAGGTGGCTTTGGTTTGCTTAGGGTTCCTTTGTTGCTTGGTTTTACTGCTGCTTTTGGTTTGCATCTGGTTGGCTTGGGGTTCTGGTTTGGTTTGGTCTGGGGTTACGTTTTGTTTTGTTTTCATGGTGTGGCTCAAACTCAAGGCCTCATCGCACATGCTAGGAGAGGCCTATACCACTGAGCTATACATTCTTGGGCCAAGCATGAAAGTGCCTTCCACAGGAAAGAATACACAGGCTGCTCGACCTAGCAGTTAGCTCAGAAGGCCAGCTGGTAGTCAGCAGCTGCACGGACTCCAGTCTCCAGCCTGGGCTGAGCGTCTCCACTCGCACTGCACCACAGTAAGAACGGCAGTCCCCAGCCTCTTCTAAAGCAGAGGGTGATTAAAACACAGAGATGCAAAGGGCCCCCACTGCAGAGACAGTCCACGGTACAAGAATTAGGCGAATATAAAAATGATTAGCTATGGCCACAACATAACTGAATAAGCAATGGAGAGTTTGGCCCTGGGGCAGAGAGCCTGGCCTGAGAGATACTCTGTAAGGAGCCAATGGGTGTGAACAGTACTTCAGTGGTGCTAATGTGTAATTACAAATGAGCTAGATTCTTCCACCTTGTTCATTACAGCCAGCCCCTCTGGGACAACCACAGGGCAACACTTATTTAGCAGTTAATAAGCCACTGCATTGCAAGGGAGCAGTGAAATTGCATTTTCCCTAACACCTTCCCTCATACTGGCTTCTCTCTGCTGGCTCTACAAAGGAGAGACTACCCTCTTCTCTTTTACATGGACTCTGGAATTTGAGAGGTATCTTACCCAGCATCTTGGAAGACAGATTTGCTAGTTTGACATTATTTAAGATCCAGCAGTCTGTCCCTATAGCTCAGTTACTTTTCTAGCATGCAAACTGCTGGCACCTCATACAAACAGACACGATGAAAACGGACACGATGGTACATCCCCGGTAAGGACACAAGAACCTCAAAGCATGCAGGGCAGGCAGGTGGGGGGGGAGTGGAGCTTGCTCAGTAGATCTGTGGACCAGGCACTTGCCAACAAAGTGTGAAGACCACAGTTCAGATGCCTAAAACCCACATTAAAAAAAAAAAAAAAAAAAGCCCAGGCAGTGATCCTAGCATTCAGGAGGCAGAGGCAGGGGATCCTGGAGCAAGCTGGTTATCTAGGCTAGTGAGAAAGTGGAATGTAACCAAGGAAGATACTTACACAAATATACATGCATGCACATAGAAACACATATAAAGAAAGAGGAAGGAAAGAAAGAAAGAAAGACAGATAGACACTGCTTACCGAGGAAGGGAGGAATGACACGACTTCTCAACCTAGCCCATAGCTTGTAAAGTGCAGTCATATCTACTCAGCCAACTCTAGTTAGATAAGGATTCTAGGATGGGGGTGGGGGTTAGGGATTTCATTGATCAATATTTGAAGTGGTGGATATGGTAACTATTTGAAATTTGCTGTTGCATAATATATACATCTCAGCTGGGCGTGGTGGCGCACGCCTTTAATCCCAGCACTCAGGGAGGCAGAGGCAGGCAGATCTCTGTGAGATCACGGCCGGCCTGGTCTTCAAAGTGAGTCTAGGACAGCCAAGGCTACACAAAGAAACCCTGTCTCAGAAAAGAAAAAGACAATATTAATATATACATCTCTCAAAATATCAGTGAACCCCTTATGTATTAGTCCTTTCATAAAAACAAAATAAAACTTTAAATTAATCATTTAAAATTTTAAAAATAAAATGTTTTTGAAAAATTCTAAGTTGTAGAAGTATAGGGAAGCCCTCAGCCCTGTGGCCTAGCTGTTCACTGACCTTCAGGAGGACACAAGCAGTCCCATCTCAGCCCCTTTGTTAGGTGGACTGACACACACTGTTTGTCTATGCTGCTCATGAAAAAGCCAGGGGTCCAATCAATCACCTGCAGAGAGTGAATATGGATTCCTTCAGGTGACAGGAACCCAGAACTTACTTGATCCCAGGCCCAAGACTTCAGAGAAGCCATTCCCGCTGCCCTAGGATCCTGCTCAGGAGGGAGACTTAGCTATCAGACCCTGCATGTGGGCCAGGGAGAGATGAAAGGAAAGTGACGAGAGCAATCCAAGACGTTTTGAAAAAGGAAAATAAAATAATTAGTCATAGAGCCCTTAAGCCATGAAACTGAAGCCGGGGAGGAAAGGCAGTTAGCAGAGTGGGATGTGACCAGGTGCAACTCGGGCTGGCAGCCAGGAATGGCAACAGCTGCCCATTTTCTGTGTGTGGCACCCAGACTGTGCACGTGTCCTCGCATGTCCAGGGCAAGGCCTGACAGGCATAGCTGTCAGGTGACAAGTGCCCGGGCTTGCCTATCAGTGGCAGGGCAGGGCTCTGCAAGAAATCCTCATCTGTTCCTAGTAAATAAATAGGTCTCACTGGCTATGGGCCATCTAGAGTTATGAGTGCCTGCGTGGGCTGGTTCCCCGGCCTGAGCCACACAGCTGTCCTGTCTTGACCTAGACATAAGAAGTCCCTGATGAATTTTGTCTTGATATCTCAAACAGATGGCTCCACAACAGAGTAAACATGGTTCTAAATCTGACAGTGTGACTCTGGATACAGGGAAATGTAGAGGTTCTTTGGGGTTTTGCCTCTTTTAAAAAAAAAAAAAAAAAAAGATACGCAATAAACACAGTGTGTCCTCAGAGCTCTCAGTACCTCACCAGATGGCCAGGTCGTTCCTGGGCCCTGGACATTGGTGGTGGCACTCCAGGTGGCATTGCAGAGGGACCTATGATCCTGTCCATCCTGAGGCACCCCCAAGAGCTTTTTCTAAATTGCAAATGATCTGGGCCTGGAATTTCTCCTTATCCTGAGGATTCGAATGCTTTGAAACACTCCTAACATACCATAAAGCTCTTCATATCTCCTCAGATAGCTATGAGAGCCAGCAGCTTCTCTCTGGACATTTTGACTCTTTTTCCCAGAAAAGAAAGGGACTCCAGTTGTACTGTGCCCCTGGGATAGGTACCACAGAGAGCAAGCAGCCATCCCCCAGTACTTATCAAAGCCAGTTCTCCAAGCAATAGGAACGTTTAGATTCAACACAGCAATAGGTTCTATGAATCCTGACATGCACATCAGGCACGAGGGGGTGATGCATGTTTAGGTTGTTCCCCGTGGACAAGACTCAGACCCAGCAAAGGTGGAAAGGAAAGCACTGCTAAATTGTTGTATTCCAATAGTTTTCAACCTTGGCTGCAGAAAAGCTCCCTGGAGAGTTTTGAAGGCATAATCTCCTGTATCTGGCTCCTAGCAGAACAGTGAGATCCTAGCATGAGCTGGCATCAGCCCCTCTTCCTCCTCCTCTTCCTCCTCCTCCTCCATTTTTCTCCTCCTCTTCCTCCCC
>OU015751.1:89305799-89327120 GCA_907169655.1 Acomys percivali | reverse complement strand
CCTCCATTTTTCTCCTCCTCTTCCTCCCCCTCCTCTTCCTCCTCCTCTTCTTCCTGCTCCTGTGTTTCTTTTTCCTCCTCCTCCTCTTCCTCCTCCTCCTCTTCCTCCTCCTCCTCCTCTTCCTCCTCCTCCTCTTCCTCTTCCTCCTCCTCCTCTTCCTCCTCTTCCCCCTCCTCCTCTTCCTCCTCCTCCTCTTCTTCCTCCTCCTCTTCCTCCTCCTCTTCATCATCATTGTTGTTATCTTCTTCTTTTCTTCTTCTCCTTCTTTTTATTCTTCCTCTTCTTCTTTTCCTCCTTCTTTTAATTAATTTATTTATTTTTGTTGTTGTTGTTCCTTACCATATGTGATTTAAATGTCTAGGAGCTGCTAAACGCGTCAGAAAAGAGAGTACAGTTCTAGTCCCATCCTCCCTAGCGTCCCAAACTTGGCTGATCACCCACAGGATACTATCAAAGCACAGATTATGATTCAAATGGTCAGGGATGAACTTGGGACTGATTTTTTTTTTAAGTCCCAAATGTTGCAGATACTGCTGCTGGTCTCTTAGCTACCCTGACAGGTGCTGAGCAGGGTCATCTAGTCCTACAAATGGATGAGTCGACCTCAAAGTTGACCTTTGGTCATTTTACTCTAAAGATTACAGGGCCAGTATGGTAAGTAATTGGCTGGGGGTGACTTGTGCTTTCAATCTTGGTCCTGGGACTTAATTGATATGCAATCTTCAGCAAGATACTTCCCTGATTTCCTTAAGCATTAAACTACAGAAGACGCTAACACGTGATCGACAAAGTGGTTAGGCCCATGAGATGACTGAGACATGTGGAATTTACTGTGGCCTATAAGGCCCTATAATACATACAAGTTTATTATTATATTAGTCTTTGAAAGATAAAATTTTAGCCTTCAAATGTTGGTCAGTAATATGTGCATACGTTTTTATAGCCCTTGATTTCTCCTAACAAGAATATGCATATACAGGCACACACGCAGTAGCTGCTTTTTACCTACCAAGATGTGTTGGGTCTCTGTTTATGCATGTATTCACATGTGTAGAGTGCGTGTATTCTTGTCCCGTTGCCTGAGGTATAAGGTCTTTAACCAAGAGGATTCAAGAATGCAGAGCAAATGTTCAGGAGCAACAGCCAAATTGGTAGCTTTTCTCCTCCCTAACTCCCCCACCCCCGCTCAGGAACATGTTCCTGGCCAAAACAAGATGGCACCGTGCCCTGGCCAGCTCTACCTCAATGCTCCCCCATGGCTGTGTGCCTTGGCTAGGCTACGTCCTGAGGCAAAGGCCTATGAGAGGCCTAGCCAGAGGCACAGTACTGTGTTTTCTAGTACCCTAACCTTTCCTGAGGTTTGAGGCCGCGATTCACATAGACAAGGCCACCAAGGCTAGCCTTGCCGTCTGTGTGTGTTCATTCCACAACGAATGAAACCTCTGGGCAAGTCTCGCACCGCATTTTGGGCACCACCGCCGAGGTTGCGCAAACACATTTGGCACAGGCCTCATGGACCAAGCAGTTCTCTGGGTTGAATCGGAGAAACAAAATGTACTTGTCCTACTTCCGAGATGGTGTCTGAGGACTTGGCTCCCTTGGCCCGGGAACTGCCTCCCTGCTGATGTCATTCCGCCACAGAAAAAAAGCAAACAGCTCTGGGTTCAGCAGTTCAGGAGGAGAAGTGAGAAAAAGTGGGGATCAAAAGGGAATACAACCAGGCTTGACTCCATCTGGACGGCCTGGACACACATGTGCATTCTTACAACTGCATCATCTGAAAGTAAAAATGTTCTGGCAACGATTGCGGTGGGAGGGGGAAAGGGGGGGAAGCCAGCTACAAAAGCCTAAGGCAATTTCTACTGCTCATGGCGCCACGAAGCCCTCCATGCGGTGAGGCGTCATGGGGCCTCGGCTGCACTACATTCCCCACAAGAGTATCCGATCCCAGAGGCCCAGCAGGACACCTGACACTCAAACTCACGGCTGAAATAATTTCCATGTTGCACTTGCACCCAGCATTCAGATCCTTGTGTAATATCTCAGATGTCCAGTGACTGCACTTTCTCAGCCAAACTGAGGCGGAACCTGCTGGCCTTTAGTACGAATCCTAACGCCAGGTTACCTCTCAGGCACACAAAGTACCACGGCTGCACCAGGCTCCTGGGAAAGCCACTCTGCAGAAGCAGCTCCTTTTTTTTCTTTGGTTTTTTTTTTTTTTTTTTTTTTTTTTTCCCCTTAACGCTCATGTTTTTCACGTTTGCATTTTTCACCTGTAAAGCCCAGGGTTAGTTTTTTGGAGTTTTGTTTGTTTGTTTGTTTGTTTGTTTAATATGCTCTGTTGAAACATGGCTTTGTGGCAACTATCTCACAGCACAGAGTCCTGCTTGAGTTCCATAATGAGAACAAAGCCACCACGAAAACAGAGCTGGTAGTCACTAGGGTAACGTGTCTATGTCATGTGGATGTTTACATGGGGACACTGTAGGAGACAGCAGAAGATGTGCACCTTCCTTAAGGACTGGCCAGCTGCCTGGAGACGTGTCCTTGGCTGCCCACCAGAATATTTTGAAGGCTTTGTAAAAATCTCCAATACATGCCTGGCGTGGTGGTGCACGCCTTTAATCCCAGCACTTGGGAGGAGGAGGCAGGCAGATCTCTGTGAGTTCGAGGCCAGCCTGGTCTACAAAGTGAGTCCAGGACAGCCAACGATACACAGAGAAACCCTGTCTCGAAAAGCAAAAACAAAACAAACAAAAACAAAAACAAAACAAAAATCTCCAATACCCGGGCCATTTACCCATCTGTGTGAACTGGGCTTTACCAGCTTTTCAGAATCCCTGTTTGTGAGGAGGATCCTGCAGCCACTTAAATGTTGGCTGGAACAGAGACTCTATGAGCCTCATCAACCCCACCTGCCCTTTCCCACCCAAGTGGAACTATTTCAGCCCAAGCATTCAAGGCCTGCGATCAAGGTCACTCAGATAACCAGAGACCACACATTTATACTCGTTGCTTCCCACAGACACTGCTTTTAGCTCTAGGGAAATGGACGTATCTGATTTTAAAGATGTCCTGTGAGGAGGCCATTTTACCAATGATTAAGAGAGGAGCTGCAGGAACAAGGCCCCCTGAGTCCGCTGGTCAAAAGAGTTACTTTGATCTAAATCCAGTCTTTCACATTACTGAAGCCTTGACAAACCACTGAACTTTAAAAAAATAAAAATAAACCCTCATGCCCCTTGATTTAAAAAGCAGGGTATTGGAGGACGTGGTGTTTTTGAGTGAGGCGGAACAATAATACCGTGATCTTTTCCCCAGCGTTGTGAGTTTGAGTGAAATGATATTTGTCAAATGGCTAGCACAGTGCTTGGTACCTAATGCTCAGTAATGTGGGCCACTGTTGCTCCTGTCACCATGAAAGTCTGAGTGCTGGTCCCTAGGCTTTGAGACACTAATACCTGAAGCGAGAACCAGAAACCATGTAGGAACTGGCTAAGATACCACGGCTGAAGAAGACACAGTCATTCTTGACTTCCATGATGATCTATCGATTTCAGGTCTAACCACATGGCTCAGTTTAGGTTGCTACCACCTTCACCATGGGGCTCTTTAAGTACATGTTGACTCTGTGATCCAGCATTCAGTAGACACAAAAGTGAAGGATGGAAACTTTGACACTTCATCCCTTCAGACACAGCCAAAGAGGTCATGAGGATTTTGTACATCTTGAACTCTCATCAGAACCCAAGCTGCTGCCTAAGAAAAATGACTGTGACTAGAAAATTCCTTCCCCGGTCTTGACTTTAGTGCTCATATTACTGATCCCATCATTCCTTCTACACTTTGATTCTATACTTCATTTTTTTTTCTTGATTCCTCTTTGTTCTCCTATGTCTACCTCCACTGTGAAAGAAAATGTCTTCTCTATCCTCACACTCCCAGCTGAGCACAAACAATACTCAACTTTCTCCAGATCTAGTCCCCTGAACCTTTTGCCACCAGAAGTCTGTCCTGCACACCAACTACTCAACTCTGGAACCAACTAGAAGCTTGTCGAAAATGTAGACTACTGTGTCCCATCCATGACCTACAGACCCAGAGTCTGTATTGACGAGGTCTCCAGGGAATTCATGTAGACATTTAAGCTGAGAAGCACTAGGCATGCACCATCTCCCCGTGTGAATGCGTTACCTAACTAACTTACTGCAGTGCTGTCTCATGCCATTTCCAACATCAAGACCTTTGACCTGTCTTCTGACTACCAAGCCATAAAATGTTAGTATCTGTTAGGAATGTGCTTGGGACTTTGCAAATCATGAGGCTTTTTATTTGGCACTTTATCTAAGATCATGTGTAACTAACTGATCAATATTGTATGATGACACTCCAATGTCCCAAATCCAACCATTTATTAATAAATTAGTTAAGGTTCTCCATAGAAGAAAAAGAAGATATAGAATATAGAAGTAGAGGTTATATATATATATATAATGATATACTAATATAGTACATAATGTGATATGATAAAATATGTCAATATATAATATATTATATATTATATCATATATATTAGATAAATAGAGAGGAAAGAAAGAAGAGAAAGGTTCATTATAGGAATTGGCTTACAAAATTATAGAAGTAATAGAGTATCATCAACTGTGCAAGGAGAGGAATCATGGAAGGCAGTGGCATTGTTTCATTTGATTGAATCCAGGTCCTGAGCACCAGAGAAACCCAATGGCATAAGTCACAGTCCAAATTTAAAGGAGTTTGTGAGGCTGATGTCCCCAGGGAGGCCACAGAATGTGGGTATCCCAGACTAAACCAGAAGGAAATTATTGTCCATCACATTGTTCCATCCAGGCCCCCATCAGGCTGAATAGAGCCCACATTGAGGAGGAAAATGTTCCTTACCCAGTCTATGATTCAGATGCTATCTCCTGAAAACAACCATACAGACACACTCAAATGGAACACTTTATCAGTTACCTGGGCATCCTTTTCTGGTCAAATAGATACACATAACATAGCACCATGCAAGTATTACTGCTTCTCGGGAACCATCCTGGTGAAGCCATCACTGTTTCTTGCCTAAATTATTGGAACAATCTCCTGTCCGGCCTCCCCATTCTTGTAATGTGCCAATTACCTTCTCCAAGGCTAACGGGGTTGTTTCCCAGCCCTTTCTAAATGAGGCTGTGCTTCCTGGTGTCCTTAGAATAACGAAAATAAGTAAAAACACAAGCTGTTGTTAAGCTCTCCTGACTCTTGAGGAACCTATCTCCTCATTCTCGGCTCCTCACCCCACCCCTCTGTCAGCCTTTACACCACCCCTCAAATATGGGCTTGCTATACGGCTGCCTACAAGTCTCATTCTCTGGCTGTCCGCATCCCTAGCTTGTCAGCTCCCCATCTTCATCACTGACCACTCCTCAAGCTCACTGAAGGACCAACTGGGCTCTCTAACACTCGTCCCATTGGTCTTCACCTAGTATTTACCATTCACAGCCCTTTTCACCACCTGAAATCGCTACCATTTCCTTGTGTCAGCAGGTTCTCTGTACTAATGTGCCAACACTTTGAGCAGTGGTTCTCAACCTCCCTAACGTTGTGACTCATTAGTACACTTCCTCATGTTGTGGTGACCCCAACCATAAAAGGTTATCATTGTTACTTCATAGGTGTACTTTTACTGCTGTTATGACTCGTGATTTAAATATTTGATATGCAGGATATCTGATACGCAAGCCCCAAAGGGGCCGTGACTCAGGTGGAGAACTTAGAGACTAGAACTCTGGCTCCCTCAGTAACCCCATAACCTGGGTACTGAATTAATATTTCTTGAAAACTTTGGTGGAAAATGTCATTTCTTTTCCTTTGAACCTCAATGAAATGACCACTAACTCAAGAATTGCCCCTCTACTGGGAGAATTTTCAACTGTTTAATAGTTTGTCCAGAATTAGTTACCTAGTAAACTATAACATCATACCACAACCCATATACCACTATCTCATATTAGATATTAAGTCCAATATTTAAGGATATCTATCACATTTATCTGATTTTCCATCCCTCATCTTTAAAAAAGTTTCCAACATAATCCCCACATGACAACAAAGTTGTGCCCCACATGTCCTTGACTATGCCCTGCACCCTCTTTAATCCTTTCTTCTATTGCTGATGGACTGGCTCCCCTGGATGCTTCCTTTTCCTAATACCTCATCTATCAATACATGTTAAAATTCATGCTCCACCTAGAAGTTGCATAGACTATAATTGCCCTTCTGCAAGAGTACTGAACTCAAGTGTTCCTTCTCTTCTTGGGTTCCAACCCTTCCCCTTTTAAATTTTCCTTATGGTGTAACATTACAATCTGCTTTTACTTACAGGTATAAGAGAAAAGAGAAAAGGAAAGACACATCAAAAGAACATTACACCCAAATGTAGTCCTCTTCGGCTATCTTGCTAACACCATGTCTCTCTGGAAGGCTGCTTTGCTTCCTTCATAGATAACTAAGTCTAGTCTTCACACATGTGACATCCTCAATTGAAATCATGTGGATCAAGTGAATTCAGAAAATCTGAATGGCATTGAGTAAAGAGCTTAACCAGGAATTTGGAGAAACTATCCATGGTGGTCTGAACAGGTTTGGCCCCCATAGACTCATGTGTTTGGATGCTTGGCCTATAGAGAGTGGCACTATTAGGAGGTGTGGCCTTATTGGGGTGGGTGTGGCTTGTTGGAGAACGTGTGTCACTGGGGGGCTTGGGCTTTGAGGCCTCATATGCTCAAGCTATGTCCAGTGTGGCACAGTCTCTCCTTGCTGCCTGTGGTTCAAGATGGCCAACTCTCAGCTCCTCCATGTCTGTCTGCAGGCTGCCATGCTTCCTGCCGTGACAATAATGGGTTAACCCCCTGAACTGTAAGCCAGCCCCAATGAAATGTTTTACTTTTCATGAATGCTGTGATCACAGTGTCTCTTCATAGCCATAGAAACCTAAACCAGGACACTGCCACAGGCTCTTGGACATGAATCCAGTGACTTGACTTTAGGTTTCAGAGAGACAGAAATAGCCACACATTGCTCACTTCTGTGAGAAGACAAAAAACAGGAAGATGTAGAAAGAGAGATACACAGAAAGAGCAATTGCTCTTACATTACCCTCAGCTGTTATTGACAAACAGATCAGAGAGCATTTGCCTAAGACATGATCTGCTATCTGTCTCAAGGTAGGATGATGGTGGCTGCCGAGACATGGTTGCCTGACAAAACCCACCAGCAATCAGCTGGAGAAGGTGACATTTCTTAGCCTGCAATGGCTCACTCACTTGCTGAATGTCTATTTTTGAGCTTCATTACGAATGCACTAATTTGTAAACTAAATATTTAACAGGTTTGCAACAGTAAAAATTATATCAAAGTCACAATAACAATAAGGCCAAGGTAATCAATGTATTGGTTTATTAATTCATCCAGTAAAGACCGGCTACGTGCTTATCAAGAGCTAGAAGACACATCCACAAAGAAGATAAGATCACTTCCTCATTGGAGATGACACCTCAGGAGAAGGGCTATGAGATGGGAAAGGCAGCATGCACCAGAGATCTGAGGCATCTGATGAGCAGATGCACCTCCCCCACCCCTCCTGGACAAGTGCTTTTCTGTCAGTCATCTGCCATACTTCAGAAGAGCAACAGCAAGGTTGGGATCCAGTCATGCAAACAAAAGTAGGGAACTCACACCTACAAGAAATACCCAGAGGCATCACATGAGGACCCGGTAGCTCAGCAGGCCCCTTGATGTGCTTTCTCAACTGCACAATAAATAGCTACTTTCTCAAATGAGATTTTTCCAACCAGAGAAAGATTTCATTGAGCAGCACTTAAAGTAGATTTTCATTTCATGTCCTTTAACTGACTTAAAAATCAGTGGCCATAAATTCCATTTACTAGGCGGTTCCATTGGAGAGGACTGGAGGGCCAACTGTCAATTAGGTGTTGCATGAAAAGATGCAAAAGTCTCATAAAAATGATGGAAGATCATATTAATATATTAACCATGTCATTCTTTCCACGCTGTTACACACCATAGAATACTAACAGACACATTTAATAGGTGGGAACCATTCTGAACGTGCTTTTTAAGCTGTCGTAAATGCAAACTGTCTTGAATCTGGCCTTAACACCTTTGTCAGACACTTTCAAATCCTCAAGTGCCAGATAAAATAATTTAATACATGATGTGTCTCATAGACGAGGTTATAGGCTCCAAAAAGACACTTTGCAATTGTGATGTTTTGCAATTGTTTCCTTCAAAGCTGGGTTGTCCAATCCATATAAATACAAAACTGATTTATCCCATTCATAGAGATTTCTAGGGGTTCTATGCTTCAACATCCACCCTTTGCCCAGCTTCTATGGGAAAGGATTTCAAACCGTCAGCAGAATACTCTGATGGGCAAGTAACCATGAAGTAGATAAGGAAGAGCAGATAGTAGCAAGAGCTCGGGCTAGATAGAGACTAACAGTCTTAGATGAAGAAATAATGGCATAGAAATGTTCACAATAATTTGCCCAATAGTAAATACACACACGGGAGTCATGAGTTAGGGAACGTGTTGCACCCTGAAACCTGGTTGGTTAGAGGTTCTGTTTGAGATAGTCTTATTTTATGTTATCATTACAAAACTGTGTTTGTTTCTCTTAGTTTATTTCTTAATCCATCTTTCACACAAATAATTGAGACTCTTTTATATTTGTTTATAAGGCTTTACAACACATTCTTTTTTAAAAAAAGATATTTATTTATTATGTATATGAGTATGCTGTCTTCATGTACACCAGAAGAGGGCATCTGATCATAGTACAGATGGTTGTGAGCCACAATGTGGGTGCTGGGAATGGAACTCAGGACCTCAGGAAGAGCAATCAGTGCTCTTAACCACTGAGCCATCTCTCTAGCCCACAACACATTCTTGAGCAGTTTAAGTCAGTTCTTAACCCTCTGTTCTATCTTGACTCCATCTTTGCAAAAGCTCCCTGTTACTTGCTTTTTAGTTCTTTCTTTGCTCCAGCTGAATTTTCATCTCTCCTGCACCTGTGCTTGTGCCTGAATCCCCTATTTCCTCCTCTCAATTCCTCCTTCCCTGGCTGGCAAGAAGCCCAGCCCTATTTTCTTCCCTGCTCAGCAATTGGCCAGAAGCTGCTTTATTAGCATACAAGGCGACAATTGGGGAGCAGAGTTCATACAACATTGAGACAGAAGATTCTCAGAACAAGGCTTGCCACCAGATATGGAGGATACAGAAATCAGCGTTTGAATTACACAACAACCTTATGCCAACAGTCATAGGAACTCAATTCAAAGGAAACCATTTTGTTGTAAGAAGCAGAGCCATAGTACGTCTACATACCAAGAACAAATGTGCCACTTAGGACACTTTCGGTCCTTAAGGAGATGCACACATAAATGTATATATATATAAAAAAGTTAAGATTAGGGATGTAATACTGACAAACTCTCTGTGCCTGTAGGAGGGAAAAAGAAACTTAACAAGCAAAACATTGTGTAATAGATATGTGTCAGTCAGAAACATGGCATACGGAATGAGAACAGGGTGGTAACTAATTTAGATGAAATTGCCTCAGGATCCCCGGGGGGGGGGGGGGGAGAGACAGCACTTGAGCATGTGGTGGTTTAAATAGAAATGGGCCCCATAGGTTCATATATTTAAATACATGACCATTAGGGAGTGGCACTACTTGAGAGGGACTAGGAGGTGTGGCCTTGTTGGAGGAAATATGACAATGGTGGTGAGCTTTGAGGCTTTGGATGCTTAAGCCAATGCTTTCTCTATTCCTGCTGCCTGCTGATCCAGATTTAGAATTCTCGGCTCCTTCTCCTGTACCACGTCAAATGAACTAAACCTCTAAAACTGTAAGCCAGCCCCAGTTAGATGCTTGCTTTTACAAGAGTTGCTAGGGCCGTTGTGCCTTTTCACAGCAATAGAACACTGACTAAGACACAGTAGAAATGGCAAGGAGACAGACTAAGCCATGCCAACATCTGCAGAGTGGACTGAATGGTACGTACAAAGAGGCTGCATATGGCAAGAGTGTGGCTAGCAAAACTATGGCACAGCCAAGCAGATGGTATGTTGGGGACAGAATAGAAATGGTGGAAAGGCCCAGGAAGCCCTGGCAGAAGACACAGGGGTCAGCCCTGGAAGAGCTTTGTCAGTTCTGGGAAAGACTCGCCATAGGATGGCTGCAAGCAGTAGATGGCTATTAGATTGAGGATGGACTGAATGGAGCAAGAGCAGGGACCACAGCTGCCACATAAGTAGCTGTGATGGCTGATCTTGGGCGTCAACTTGACTGTTTTTGGAATAACTAAAACATGAGTCACCTGGCTCCTCTGAGGGGCTTTCTTGATCATGTTATTTGCTATAGGAGGAAGCATCCTAAAATGTGAGCTGCACCTTCTTGCAGCAGCCAAGGGGAAACGATACAGAAGGAGAACCTTTGCTTCCCCCCCCCCACTTGCCTTTGTTCTTGCTGGACAGTTCATCTCTCCTGTTGCTGCTGCATCCCTTCCCCAATCCTGAAACCCAGTTTGTTCCAATGTAGACTGAAGAACAGCAGAGCTCCAGGAATTATCTGCTGGTTTAGAGTACACTGCCTAATACAGTAGGTTATGAGGGAGATGTGAGAATGGCTTGAAAGGACAGTGTGGAGGCAGAAGGGCACATTACTCCAAAGCCAGAAGAGATAAAACAGTCTGCACCTCAGCAAACTGCATAGAAGTCACTGACATCATTAAAAAAAAAAAAAAAAAAAAAAAAAAAGAGCCAAGCTTCGCTAAAGAAGTACATCAGAAGATTCTAGAGCAGTAGAGATACTGCCAGTCTTTTTTAGTAGCCAGTCAGAGCTCCCAGGGGCCTGGCGGAAGAACACAGAGGGTACTAAGAGTAGGAGAGATCAGAAAAGGAGATAATGGACCCTGAGGTCAGAAGAATCAAGCAATGAGAATTGACTGGCAAGTTCTTGATTTGCATGGTGACTGATAAAGGTAAGAATAATGAGAAAGGCATTTCGTCTTGAAGATAACCTCAAGGTGGATGACAGCAGCCACCCTTTGAGTGTTGGAGAGAGCCGCTGTCTTACTAATGAAGGTGGCATATAAGGAGTAATAAGAGTATGGAATCTAGGCAGGAAGCTAAGCACCAGATGATGGGTCCCTCTTCACTATGGAGACCGAGGAAAGTGTGAGGTTGCACAAGATACATCCCTCATGCCCTTGATGCTCATTAAAGAGATACAACAAACCTGCTTGCGATCTTGCTGCAGCTCCCTGTGCTCTGAATCAGCAAAGGTCACTAGAGAGTCTTAGCCTAAGAAGAGAAAGATCTAGAAGGCTGAAGCAAGAGGATAGCAAGTTCCAAGCCAGCTTTGATGATATAGAAGGATCCTATCTTAAGATAACAATAACGAGTAAAGGATGAGGGGTGATGGCAAAGTGCTGTTGAGAGAAACTATACTACAGTATGCAGAGCAATGAGCTTTACTCCAGCTGCCTATGTATTTACATTTCTATCAACCATTGAGCAGAAGTGAGTTTGAGAGGCGCTCAACACATATGGAAGCCCTCTTTTGAGTTGTTGGTCAAGGTTGTTGAGGAAACTCCTAAAACATTGTAGGCTATTGCTGTTGCCCTTTGTTGCCTCCCCAGAGGTAGAAGGTAAAACCCTATTGCAGAAGACACCATGCATGTCAGACATGGGGCATAGAGAATCGGAGGGTCTGACCTGAAAGCCTCCTTCCTGAGGACAAGCTTTCATGGTACCATGACATACCACATAAGCCTGCAAAGGAGAGACATAACCAATAGTCCTACCCAGGTCTGACATCTATGTCCTCCACAGTTCAATCACTGTAAGCATGCAACAGTGGCACACATACCTTGACATTAACCAACAGCTCTAATTAAACTTAAGACAAGAGAGAGAGAATGCCTGGTACTGGAAACCTAGCCAACTTCAGAGCTAGTGAAGTCATGAATCTTGGAGGACAGCCTACATAAGCTAGCATAATCCCCTAACTACATTCTAAATATTTATACCCACAGATTGTGTTAGGGCAAGGCAGTTCAGAGGTTCATCCATCTTGTATTCTTGCTCGGGCCATTTTAGGTTTAACTAGAATTTGATCTCCTTGATGGAGAATCCCACGGAAAATTACCCAACTCCATCTTAGGAACCCCAGGTCAAGATGCCCCAGCTAACTTATCTTAGCTTCAGTTAAGCGGCTTGCTTGCACAAAACCTCCGCCTGCAGCTATGAGAAAATACCAGGATATAGCTTTTGCCTTAAAAAAAAAAATCTTACCCTAAACCTTTGGCACTATACTTGGGCCCTAAATGTCTGAGTGCAGCCCCATATGGCTATAATAAAGACATTTAATTGCCCATAAGCAAACTGTGCCTGAGTGGTGCTCTTTGGTGGGCGTCCTGCAACAAGCTCCAAGTAGTTCTCACCCTCATCAAGGAAACTTCTCTTGCAACAGGTGGAGACCATTGCAGACAACCAGAACTGATAAAAGGGCAGGCGTACGGAGCCCAATCCCAACTGACAGATCTACAGCCCAACTCCTGCACTTAAGGCTCAGAGACCACACCGGAAGAAGAAGGGCTTGAGAGACTGTAAGAGGCAAAGGAAGAGAAAGTCTGTGGTAAGACTGTGTCTCCTAGAAATTTCACAAGCCGCATCCATGAATTCTCACTACCATGGCTGCTCGAACATGACCTGAACGTAGGCATCACCAATAGACATTCTAACGTGGACGTGGGAAGAGCATCTGTCTATGTCTCAACCCTAGACAAAAACAAAACAACAAACAAACAAAAACTACAGGCTACTAAGGAATTGTGAAAGCAGGAAGAATAGTCTTCCCCAGGGAACAGAGTACCAACTAATTTTCCAATGTTATATGATTGGCCTTGGAAACATATACATACAGATAACACCATAAGGACTGAGCAAGTTGTATTTACATATTTAGGAATACACATGTGTGTGCACACATGCACACATGCACACATGCACACACACACACACACACACAAATAAGGAAAGAAAAAGAGGTCATTAATTTATAAGAGAGGAAGGAGGAGCACAGGGGAAGTTTTGGAAAGGAGAAGGGATTGGGGGAAAATTATATAATAATATAAGAATTTCAAAAAATACCAAAAAAAATTTAAAAGGAGCTTCTTATGTGTGTGCGTGTATGCATCTGTGGAGGGGAATGTGAGTGTGTGTGTGTTTGTGTGTGTGTGTGTGTGTTTGCATGTGTGTGTGCACACGCACCCATGTATGCCTACACATATGCATGTCCCATGGAAATACCTATTTTCACAAACTGCTAAGACAAGAGCAACGCCACTGAAAATCATTAACAGCCCCTTCGGATCAGAAGTCATACCCCTCTCCCCGTCCTTTCAGGAAAGTTGAGGCTGGCTTTTATCTCGACCCCGCAATGCCTGCTGCTTGATATTACTGTTCTAATTTCATTTTGTTTTGATTCCTCTGAGACACTCAAAGGATCATAGAAAGGTTCATTGTAATTCAGCAATTAGTGTGTCTGATGCTTTCCTCTCCTCCCGACCAAAAAATGCAAGGTCACTCCGCCCTGTGAAAGTCATTTTCTGCCAACATCTTACACATTAATTTGTTGGCATTAAAATCCAGAAACAAGGAAGAGCAAAATCTCAAAAGTTCCAGCAGCTGTTGTGCAGGGGACAGTAGGGAAAAGCTGGTGAAAAGAGGCCTCCCAGGCAAGGCCCTTCTTTGATGCAGAAAGAGCACTCCTCCAAGTTTTATGTCTAAAACAACAAAAAGGAAGAAAATGAAAGGCTTCGGCTTCTGAAAGACAACGCACTGAAAATTAATCCTCCTAAGAGGCCAAGTTCACCTTGTCTCTCTCTGCTCTCACACAGTTCCTACAAGAACGATGCCCGCCTCCTCTGTGTGCCTTTCAGAGCCATCTCCTGCTAACACTCAGCCTTCCTTACAGGATCTGCTGTCTACACAGCCGGCCTTGAGTATAAAGCTTATTTCTCCCATTTGGTACTGTTTTTTAGGGCCCTTCTGTGTGTCAGTGGCCAGGGCAGCTGCACAGAGATCTGTTTTCAGAAGTGAATACTCTTGAACTTTTTTTTTTTTAAGATGTATTTTCTTATGGGTATGAGTGTCTTGCCTACATGTTAGGTCTGTGCACCAGATGCATGCCTGGCGCATGTGAGGCCAGAAGAGGGCACCAGATCTCTTGCAACTGGAGTTACAAATGGTTGTGATCCACTATGTGGGTGCTGGGAATTAAACCTGAGCTCAGTTAACTAATCAAGTGCTCCAAACTGCTGCATCATCTCTCCAGGTCCATTCTGAACTTCCAAAAAAATACTTATTAGGTGTGGTAGTGGAAGGAAATAATGCTACCATGTGTATGTAGGAGTCGGACGACAATTTTGGGGAGTTGTCTGTCTTCTCTCACCACCTATTTTTGAGGCAGGATCACATGTGTTTCTTACCGCACCCTGGCCAGTGAGCATACAGGCAGCTGCCCTGTCTTGTCTCTGCCTCCCATCTTCCCAGGGGAGAGCTGTCACTCTTTGAATAGATTCTGAAGACTGAACTCAGGCCATCAGGCTTACACAGCAAGCACCAATGCCTGAGCCTTCTCCTGAGACTTTCACCTATTTGAGTTTTGGGGTTTGGGTTTTGGGTTTTGGGGAGGCGCTCAAGGAAAGGCTCCAGGAGAGACCAAAGGTGTGAATAGGCCCACTGTGCTTCTGATAATACGGGCCTCACTTGCACATCGAGACTTGGTGGCAGGGACTCTGCCCTGGATGGTTATAGTCCAGGGCCCGGATAAAGAATACTAGACTGGAAGATGTATTTCAAAAGGACAAGAGAAAGAACTTACAATCCAGTTTTCTCAGGTGACCATGATGGGAATGGGGTGAGTCAGGGACACACAGGTAGGCTTCTCTGGGAAATATACAGTAAACTGAGCTTCCTCGGGTAAGTGTTTAAGAGCCTTCCATTGAGAGTTGTAGGGGACTGCCTTTGGTCCAGTTGCCTGAGGAAGGGCCGGTGCTGCAAGGATTCTGTCACTCCTAGAGTTTCCCTCGTCTATAGTCTTATTCCAGTGCCTATGAGTTCTACCAGAGTAGGCTGTCGAAGGATGTGATGGCCTGCTGCTAACTACTCCCTTTCTTGACCTTCACTTCCCATGACTCCCTTGCATCCCTTTGGTACCCAGGAATCCACTCAGGGATTCTTGCCTTGAGTTCCTCAGGTTCTGCGATTCTGTAATACTCTTTCTGTGGAAATGAAGCCTTGCCCTTGTCGTCTTGGAGGCAGTGGCAGGGCAGACTCTGGAGAGCTTTGTGGAGACAGCATTTTCTGACCCCTGCCAAAACCTTTGTTACCAGTGCTACTCACCCCCAGGGCATACCCTGTCTCTCTAAACAGCAGTTGTGGGGCTGCGCTTGGGACTAATTCACCTTCTGTACCTTTCCCACTGTCCTGGTTAGTTATGTTGTCAACTTAACACTCTTGGAAAGAGTGAAGCATGTCAACTAAATAATTGTCTCTGTCGTACTGGCCTGTGAGAATGTCTCTGGGGCATTTTCTTGATTGTTAATTGCTGTAGGAAGGCCCAGTCCACTATGGGCAGCGCCATCCCTAGGCAGGTAGGCTTTGGCCATATAAGAAGGCAGCCTGGAGGCAAGCCAGTACCCGCCATTGCTGCATGCTCTCCTCTTCAGTTCCTGCCTCCAGGTTCCTGTCTCCAGGTTCCTGTCTCAGTTCTTGCCTTGACTTTTCCCTCAATGGTGGACCATGACTTGGACGTGTAAGTCAAATAAACCCTTTCTTCTCCCACACTGCTTTTGGTCATGGTGCTTGTTATAGCAATAGAAAAGCAAACTAAATACCCACCTTATCTCCTCTGTCACCCACAAGGGAAAGTGGCACTCGGAGGAGGGTTTTCATCACGTAAATAATGTGGGAAGTTAATAACTGCATTTTCATTTTGTTTCCATCATCTGCATCAAGGATAATGTGATTCAAACTGGAGGAAACTGAAGCCCCAGGGAGATCAGAGACACACAGAGAATGCTAAGTAGCTTCAAATGAGTAGAAGCCTAGGGCGTTCCCAAAATTGCCACCGAACACACTGAGGAAGCGGTCAGAGAACATTAATGTCTTCCTTGTCCCCTGCAGATTGCAGGAAGTGCCAAACAACTGCAATGACCACTTTTCTGGTGGGCACGAAAGGGAAATAGTTGTCCACAGCAGGGCAGGCAGTAAATAAAGGTGCTGAAATAATCACCCCTGTATCAGCAAAAAACAGTAGAGGTAGGGGAGCCATCTTCATGTTAATTTATATTTAAAGATCTAAGTTAGTTTATGTTTTTTGCCTTCACAGTCAACATAAGGCAAGAAGCAAATTACCAGTGTTTATCCCAATTCTGCCATATTAATCAATACCAAAGAAAATAAAATAAAATGAAGGTAGATATGAGATCCAATATTCTAGGCAAGTCTGCATCTGGAGTGAGACTTTGGCGACTTTAAAATATCATACAGATCAGGAAAGGTTGTTCTTTTTAATTAATTTATTCAGATTACATCCCAATTGTTATCCCATCCCTTGTACCCTCCCGTTCCTCCCTCCCTCCCACTTTCGCCCTATTCCCCTCCCCTATGTGACTGAGGGGGATCTCCTCCCCAATTATATGGTCACAGCCTATCAAGTCTCATCTTGGTAGCCTGCTTATCCTTTCTCTGAGTGCCACCAGGCCTCCCCACCAAGGGGAAGTGGTCAAATATGGGGCACCACAGTTCATGTCAGAGTCAGTCCCCACTCTCCACTCAACTGTGGAGAATGTCCTGTCCATTGGCTAGATCTGAGTAAGGGTTCAACGTTTACTGAGGAAACAACTCCTACATTCAAGAGGGAGCATGGTGAGGGATAATAGAATTTTAAACTTTCAATTGTTAGGAGTGGTTAGGTTGAAATCAGAAGAAAATTCATTTTAACTCACTTAAGAAAACAGGAAAAATGATTATTTCCTTGGCTTAAAAGCCCAGGAATGAGGCGAAAGAGAGATCCCAAACAATTGGCTAATTTCTAAAGCCAGAGACTTGGAACTTCTGGACTTTCCGCCTCTTCCTCTTTCCCTTGAGCCTTCACTCATCCAGCACTCTTATGCTTTACTCTGAATCGGAATTGGCCATGTGCAGAGCCCGGAGGAAGGGGGTTACGTGGGAGCACACAAGAAGTCCATTACAACTCGAGGTCACTCCAGACTATGTGTCTGCAGCAAGCGGTCCTCCATGAGAGGGAAGAGAAGATATGCTTCAAGTGAGAGAGACAAAAGAGCTCTTCACCACTCCCTGGGATGAAAGGAAAGAATCTGACATCTTTTATAAATGGTACCCAAAAAGAAAATCAAAAACAAAAACTTAATTTAAATAAGTACAAGAAAGTAGGCATAGTCATGGACGAAGCTTACCTTATGCTATAGATTAATAAGGACTTCTTTGTCATATATCATTGACTGAATTTTATTACGGTATAGTTTATGCCAAAAAAATGAATTCAGTAGTGCTCACCTCAAAGAGTTTTGGCAAATGTATATATTCTCTGCCTCTACCACTGAAACAAAGTATAGATAAAGCATTATTTAAAGTCACTTGGTTTTTTTGAGGGTTGTTTCATTTTGTTTGTAATTCGTAATGGCAACTTCGGGCCATGAATATGTCAGTTAAGCATACATCTTTGCTTCACTTTCCCTTGTATAACTGCCTGAGAGTGTGGGATGGCCGGGGTGTGTAGCCTGATTAAGTAGCCTTTGACTCTTCAGCTACCAATATGCAACGTTACTGCTCTTTCAGATCTTCACCAATGCTTAGGATCATTGCATCTTAATTCCACTTCATGGGTTTGTTGACACGTCCACCAATGACTGCTCTGTATGCATCGGCTTACTTCTCAGCCATTGGCATAGCTTGATAAACAATTCTTTTTGTCTACAATTTTGGACAAAATATCTCTACAAGATCTATGTTTTATATATGTGCTCTCGCAGTCTGGTAGGTTGTTTTTGTTTTTATAAAGTTTTAATTTTGATAAAAATCTACTTTATCAGTTTTTACTTTATGGTTTTAATTTTTGTGTCTAACCTAAGAAATCTTTGTCTATCTAAAGTCACAAATGATTTTTCTCCTGTCTTCTTTTTCAGTTTTATCATTTTAGTTTTCATGGTTAGATCTAGGATATGCTTTGAATTAATTTTGGTTAACCATGCTAGGTGTCAAAGTCCCAGTAGTGGATGAAATAAATTAAATTGGCATCAGCATCAAAAAGCAATTGGCCATATATTTGTTGGTCTGTTCTTGTATTCTATATCTGCTCCGCTGATCTTTATAAGTGTCCATACACCAATCTTTCGCTATCCAGGATAGTTTAGTTGTGTGACATAGCTCAGGGTCAGGTTGAACAAGTCTTCCCATGTTGATCTTCTTCCAAAATGGCTTTAAAACGTATGTGTTTGCTTATTCGTGTCCCTATTTAATCTTAGGTGCCATTCCTAGTTCCTCAGCGCCCAGGTCTCCATCTTAGGTCAGGCCACTTTTGAAAGTTTCTTGGGCCTGGCAGTATGGCTCAATGGGTTAAACAGTTATCGTTCGAGCATGAGGTTCTAAGTTCAGATTTCCAAAACTCATGTAAAAAGATAGTTGCATCAGTACCTGTTTGCAATCCTCACATTCTGACAGTCGGTTGGGAAGCCGAGACAGTAGAAGCCCTGGAAGCTTCTAGATCAGTTAGTCTGGCAACAAACAAGCTAGAAGATAAGGACCGAAACATGAGGGTGTCCTCAGACCCCCTTACAGATGTCATGGCAGGTACACACCGGCACTCCCACCCACCTCACACAGGCCCACATGCACACACTCAAAAGAAGTAAAGTGAAATTTAAACTTAAAAGTTTCTTATTTGTGTCTTTTTGTCGTGGGCTACCACTAAATTTTTAAAACTCGTGTCAAATTTTATAGGCCTGTGAGTCACAGGCACTTTAAAGGGGGAAAATAGAGTTAGTGCCCTCATGTTGTTTTCTACATTTCCAATAAGCAATGCTTGTCTTAATGGAGGCTAGTCAGATTTGGAAAATTCAGCCTTTGCTAAGGATGCATTTAATGTTATCAGAGGGAGAGAAACATCTGTGTGAGTTACATGATCACTCACTTCTTCTAGAACTGTCTAAGCTTCTGCTTTGTCTTTAGTTTCATGGCACTGTGAGTATGTAACAATTGTCAGAGCCTGGTGACATGAACTGATCTCCAAGATGACGCCTTTAGCATCATTTCAGTGTGCACAACTCAGTTATCATCAACTCTCTTCGATCAAGCTAGTACTGAGCTGCTAGTACCTGGACAAACTCACTCCCACAGAGTTAACGGGTGTCACGTGACAATAAAATCATGCAGTAGGTGATGTGAGAGAAGGTACATCCTCCCTAGTGGTGTACAGTCAGCAAGGGGAGGCTGGCACAGGTACACACATCCCTAATCCTATTAAAAGTTCTAGAACTAGGCCTGGAGAGACGGGGCAACAGGCAGAGCTCACCATGTGCAGGATTGGCATTTAATCCCTGGAACCCACATGAGAGCTGAGGGAATCAACTCCGCAAAGTTGCCCCCTGATTTCTACACACATGCTATGACACTGGCACATCTCACACATACAAAAATAATTTTAATTTAAAAAAAAAAAGCACAGTTCTAGTACTGATATTTCAGGGAAACAAGGGCACTAGAAGGAGGTTTGCTCTGGGAAGAAGATGAAAATAGCACATAGATGTTCGCTGAATTCAAGCCACTCAGCAGTGTATAACTCCTTGGATTTATATTTCATTCTTATTAAGAAGAATTCTTTGGTTTCTAAACTAGGTCACTGGTTCTTCAGCATACAAGAGTGTAAAAAAGAAGAAACTGGCAAACCATTTTATTTAATTTTTAAATTTGCACATTGATTGTATTTAGTTTCTCTTCTGGGAACATGAGGCAAAAGTAACAAAGCTCTCTTCCCTCTGGTGAAATAAAAACTGGATTGGTAACTTGGTTTCTTGTTTTCTTTGGAGGAAGAGACACAAGAAAAAAAATCCACTGCCAATGCCAAGATCGCAGCAGGGAGAGGAGACAGTAAGTCAGGCTCCAGGGGCAAACTCTAGCTTCCCCTAAAACTTGGCGTTTTTCTCTAGGTCCTCACCAAACTGTGAAGGCCAAACACAGACTGGTGGTCAGAGTCACACATCTGACATGGAAACCAAAGCTAAACACAATACCAATGGCACCGTTTGTAGGTACGTTTGCAATGTTGGCTCAAATATGGTCTTAATTATCTGTTACTAACAGTAATCAATATTGGGTTATGAAGTACTTCCTACCAAATTCCTTTTAACCTACAGGAAGTGTTTTCTCTATAGCAAAGGTGTTCCTGGAAAGAGAAGGCCTACTTTGTTAAACAGGCTTCTCTTTCCTGAGAAAGAATTCAACAGAAATACATCACTTGCTTGTATAACTTGATGACACCCTTTTGATGCGTTAGCTCTCCCACAAGAATCACAAAGGTCAGAGTCTACTTTTTCTGAAGCCTAATTTCCTATTTTATTGACATATTTATTGGCCAAATAGATGAAAAGGACAACTTTCCCTCCTAAGCTAGGAAGAAAGTTCAGTGCAAGCACAAAGACCTGAGTTCAAATCCCCATCACCCATGTAAAAAAAAAAAAAGTTGGGCATAGCCATGCATACCTGTAGCCTCATCACAAGGTGTGAGCCTGGGGTGGGTAGGAGTGGGTGCAAGGGACAAGAGGAATCCTAGTGCTTTCCTCCTCCTCAGCCTAGTTCCAGGTTCAGTGAGAGACTCTCTCAAGGGAATAGGCAGAATACCCATCTTCCAGTTCATCCCCTACCGAAGACAGGAAGGTTACATTGCTATGTAGTGAACGACAAATGTCTTCAACCACAGTATGGAATCACATTACCCTTGTGTGAATTCAATGTTCACAACAGCAAAAGCAATCATAAAAGTCATCGTGATTATAACCAGATGAAAAGAGAGAAAGAGGCAAGTTGCCCAAACACAGATCAAACTGAACCAGTCACGTCTTTTGGTTTAGTGGAAATAATGTAGCTCTCTCTCTCTCTCTCTCTCTCTCTCTCTCTCTCTCTCTCTCTCTCTCTCTCTC
>OU015751.1:89283467-89305789 GCA_907169655.1 Acomys percivali | reverse complement strand
CTCTCTCTCTCTCTCTCTCTCTCTCTCTCTCTCTCTCTCTCTCTCTCCCTCTCTCTCTCTGAATGCAAAGATAACTGGCCTAAGTCAGAGCACCAGGGGCCATGTTTGCTCTGCAGCTGGAAATGAAAAGCCTGAAATAATACAGAACCCCACGGCAGGCCAAGCTGCTTATCACCACACCACCAAGGCAGTTCAAAGCCTGTGGATTGGGCTGTAAGCCTTTGAAGCTTTTTAGTCCCAAACTGAAGCATCTTCCCGGCAAGTCTCTGATTTTTTTCACATGCTCAAAAGCGCATTGCATTCCTGTGCACTCAGTGCTGAGGAGACAGTGCTCTTTTGAGTCTATAAATGTCTGCGGTTGCGGACAGCCTGATTCATTCATGTGATGATAGTAGTAATGGCTGTTGATCCAGCATTTTGGGAAACTGCTGCATAAAGGTGCCAAGTACAATCAGATTTATTTCCTGCTATTCTATACATACAGGGCTCTTCAATATAATGATAGATAGATAGATAGATAGATAGATAGATAGATAGATAGATAGATGAAAGATAGTAAAACAGGAAAATTTAGTCAGCAGACAACATATAGAACTACAAAAGATAAGTTGTCTATATACTTGAGGTTTTTTTCTAGAATAATAACCAGGACTTTTAGAGAAGTCAGTGATATAAAACAGTGAGGGGAAAATGCAATGTAGTGTGGACAGACTCAACAGCAACAGAGACACAATAAGCAGAAGAATGTGATGTATAAAGTAGTATTAAAACCTGGGGTTTAGCTGGACTGATAGAAAGAGAGAAAGAATGAGAAAAGGAGAGATGGAGGGTGAGAAAAGAGAGAGGAAGAAGAGGAAAAAAGAGAAAAGAATGAAAATATCAACAGTGTTCATTTTATACATTAACTTGGCAAGAAGACAAAAAAAATAGTGCATATAGCTAATTGGTCTTTGGAGATCTACGCTTCAAAATGCTAGAGTGATGGTGTATTGAGGCACTTTGGTCAATTTCTCTCCAGCATATATAACACAGCCTCAGTGTAAGTGGATTCAAAACACTTTATAATCTTTGTTACCACCCCGAAGGTGGCTTAAGTGCAGGAGAGACATGACTGTTTCAGTAATATATATTGTCCATACTGGTTCATCACAACAGAAAAAAATAAGGAAGGTAAATATCCTTTCATCTTAAATGTTAAGTGTGAGATTGCAATTTGCATTTAATTATTACCATGTACAAATACCAGTATGCCAGCAAGTGGCTTTTCACAAAGTAAGGAGGTCTCTACAGTTTGATTATACTTGACAATATGAGTATATTATGGGCAATAATGACTGTCAGAGAAAAAAAACTGTGATAATTAATAAATTTGTGCATACAAACAACTGAGACTATAGAATGATAAATACCATCTTCCTACATCTGTCTGTCTTGCCAGGAATGTAGCATTCTCTTTAGTGTTTTACTCACCAGCATCAGAGTTACTGTACAAATATGGTAGTAGAGTGGAAAGAACACAAACAATTAGAGAAAAAAACAAAGTGCACTATGTCTTCCCTGTGACCTTCTGTCAATCATTTCACTGCCTATGCCTCGGTCTCTCCATTTGAAAACTGAAAAATTCATAGCCCAACATCTCATTCTGTCCAATGAAACAAAATATGAGCGAGGTATTTGGCAAACAGCAGATATTCAGTGTAAGGCATCTGTGGAGGTGTGTGGTTCCTCTCTGGGTGGCTGCACTAGTGACCTTCCCTCTGCCTCCAATAGCTCCCCAGCAGTGATAATGCATCTTTTGTAAAGTTACCAGCCATGGTTAGAATTCTCAGTATTGCAGCTAAACTTACCAGTAGAGACTCAAGGGGTCTATACAGGGACTGCACTAGCACCATCTTCTTGTAATATAATATTTTATTAATTCACAATATTTTTATTAATATGTTTATTAATTATTTGCCCATTTCATACATGCATACAATGCATTTCATGATATTCATCCCCAAGTCCTCCTAGATCCATTCACCGCCCCCTCTTAACCTCATGTTCTCTTTTTTTTTTTCTTTTCTCCTTTTATAAACCACTGAGTCCAGTTAATGCTACCCATATATTTGTGGGTGTGGGGTCATTCACTAGCTCATGGTTGACCTAATAAAGGTCACACCTTAAAGAAAACTGACTGTCTCTCACCGGTAAGCCATCTGTTGTCCATAGCTCCTCAGCTCAAAATAGGAGCTCCTAAGTCCCAGCCTCCCAAACTCAACTGTTGATTGGATCGACTTTGGCAGGTCTTGCGCGGGGCATCACAATTGCCATGAGCATGAGCCAGTTCATAAGTGCAATGGTCCTGTTATATCGGAAGACACTGTTTCTTCCTATTCCTCCCCCACATCTGGCTCTTACATTTCTTCTATCTCTCTTCTGCCATGGTTCCTCCCAGGGGAGGAAGGGGTCATTAACACAGTTCTTTAAGCCAGGAACAGCTGGCCAAACTGGTTTCTGTGAATTAGTGTTTTCTTTTTTTTTTAGAAATTATTCCAAAATAAGAAATTTTAAATAAACATGGAAACACAATCCTTTCATACTGTTCAGCAACCCAGATTTGCTCTTTACAAGCAGGTGCAAGCATCTAGCCACTTCATTATATACTTTTGTATAGTTTTTTATTGAATATATGTAATTTTATTATAAATCAATGTTCTTTTACATTCTTTCAATTACATATTTATACTGGATGGACATTTGAAGCTTTATGTGCAACTTATCTTGTCAAATTATCTAGGAATTTTACTTCATATGAAAAACTCGAGGCCAAGAGAACATGAGTCCTTACCCAACTGGGGTGCCATGGAGTGCTGCTTTTGAGTGCTAGCTAAAGACAAGAACCCAGACAGAAAGAATGAAGGGACTCTCTACATGGGGCTCCAGCTTTTAGAGGTCAAAGAAAAATAACTTCCCATGGAAATTTATGGAGGAACGTTGAGGGTTTTCAACAACTGACTGATGCAAGGTGAATTACTCTGATGGTGGTATAAAACTTAGAATGCTACACAGCTCTGTGACCTGGACAGGAAATGAAAAACTGGCATGAAAGGGGTGGCCTTGGACAGAAGATGAAACAGATAATGAGAACATTTGGGACAGCAGAATTCAACAGATTTGCTAACTGGAAGCATATTCCAGGTTGAAGGACGGAGAAAGACGTGACGGTGATGCAGGCACCTGGTTTGATAGAGAGTGATGAACCTCTTCACTAAAGCAGATGTGGAGGAGGAGGAGGAGGAGGACCATTCAAGGGTGACTGATAGAAAAGATAACTACAGCTTGAAATGTGTTGGGGGAAAAGGGACACAGCCATCTGGTGAAATGGAGATCTCACATTCAGAAGATAGGTCAGGACTAGGGATACCAAGTACCAACATAGAAAGCATTGATGTGATTATGACCATGTAACCTCTACAGCAACTCTGTGGGGAAGCCATGGCCTCATTTCACAGCCAAGAAACCAAAGCCAGGCCAGTCACATGGTTGCTGAGCCAAGGTACCTTTCTTGGTATCTGAAACCCACACTCTTTTGCACCATATTGTCTTTCAAATCCAGAGCCCACGACTCCCAACTAGGCATTCTTCCATTAGTCCAATCTGTTCCTCACCACACATGAGGCATTCAGGGATGTCTATCAGAACGGTTGCAGGGAAAAGCATATCTACTCAGAAATCATTGTAAATGTCTTCGAGACTACTTCAGAAACCTTCCTTCGGAACCAAGGCTATATTTTGTGCAATAACAGAAACAAGAAGAAATAACCTTTCCAAAGCCATCCTGAAGACCTCAGGGAAGCCTCTGGTACACATTCTTTGAGATTGTTTTACCAAATCACAGCTCTAGGCAGAGGCAGGATAAAGGAGAGCCCCAATAGCTTTCACACAGGCCCCCAAGACTCAGGAGAAACTACCAATCACCGTTCTACAGAAGTAGCCATCATTGTGTATGATGGGAGGTAAGACCCATCCCACACAACAAAGGGCTCCATTTATTAATGACTAAGGAGATTTGTTTTAAATGTGCCAAATCAAAGAGTAGCCTAGTCATTTACCTGAATTTCACATCAGGGAAAAAAAGAGATAAAGATGTAATAATGAGGGGACCTACTTGAAGTCCCAAAGGGGTTTGGTGATGACATCGGAACTAGCCCACAATCTCCCAGAAAGAGCATACAGCTAAACCCATGCACTGAGCAGAGCACCAAGTCCCCAGACAGATGCAAGACTGGTGCTAACATAAGCTACACATGTAAATCATATGCCTGAGTAAAGAAGTTGCATGTCATTGAAAACACTTTCAAATTACGTGGACACAGCAAGCCAAACTGTGAGTGGAAATCCTGGTCAGCCACAGCCCCATATTTTCAAAGAGCACAGAGAAGAATTGGCTACAAGGATCCACCCACACAAGGTTTAAACAGTCCATAAGCACCCTGGAACCACCAAGACCCGCAGTGCAGCCTTGGCCCTCAGCTGACTTATAAAACCTGGCAGCAGCCTGGCACAAGGCCCCTCTGAAGCTGTGTGACTACCGTCAGGTAACCAACCTCCAGGCCCAGCCAAAAGACCCACAACAGCAAGATGTACGATATGGGCTTGGGCATACCAGTCACTTGATGAAACTCAACAAATGTCATGCCTTTAGTTGTCACCCAGGGGATAGTCCATCACCGCCATGTCACCAGATGCTGTGTGAGCATATGGGACAAGTCACAGCTGCTATATATGTTACTCAGAGACACCATTCCAAAGCTTCCTGAGGCCCAGGATCTTCTGGATCTGAGATCAGTAGTCAGGGAAAAAGCGGACATGCATAGATAAAGGTTTTCCTTGTCATTATTTACACCTGTCATTCCCTGCGCCGCCCCCACCCCCACCCCAGTCCTTACTCACATCAATAGCCATCCATCCCGCTAGGCCACTATCTATAGATAGAGCCAGTGAAATGGCCAAAGGTGTGGGGTTTTCAGTTAAAACAGCCAGCCTAGCCTGATGGACAGGCAGTAGGTCCCAGTAAAAGATCCTGTCTCAAAAAATAAGGTGGATGATTCCTGAAGAATGACACTGAAGCTTGACATCTGACTTCAACATGTAAATGCACATACTCCTGCACATAAACACACACACACAGAGTCTATATATATATATATATATATATTGGCCTTTTGAGACAAAATTTTTCTGTGTGTGTGTAGCCTTGGTTGTCCTGGACTCACTTGTAGACCAGGCTAACCTCAAACTCACAGAGATCCTCCTGCCGCTGCTTCACTAAGCGCTGGATTACAGGTGTGCGCCACTGCATCCGGTTCACATGGTATCTCTTAAGCTATTCAGGGTCCCAGAGACTAAGACTAATAAGCAAGGCAGTAGTGTTCATTCTTAAATGCCTAAAATGTCCAGAGCCTGCTATGACCAAGACACATGAAGAGGCTCCTTCATCCCTTGTGGATCTCAAGGTGGTGTGGGGACACTACAGTCAGTCCCTGCCACTTTAGCAGAGGGGATGGAGTCCAAATATTGCTCAGGGTCAGATAGGCTATTGTGTAGACTAAGAAAGGAAGAATAAGCCAACCAATCCTCTCTGCTCCCCAACCAACATGCACAAGCCACAGAAAAGGGCCAAATGTGGCTTGTGCCCCTCCTGGGATAAGCTTGTTTGTTTGAATTAAAGACCATCCCCAAAAGGCAATGATATTTTCTTGGCTTTCTACAGAACTACACTGCTTGAAGCAGGGTCCCTGATTTCTTGCTTTTTATGACCAAAACTGGGAGGACAAACCTCAGATTCCTTCAATGAGAAGGAAGAAATTGAAGTTTAAAAAAAAATAACTTGCTTGTAAAAGGCTTATTTCCAAAGGCATGCACAGATGAATTCGAATCTGGGACTGTATCCAGGCGGAAATCTTGCCTGGAATTCCTAATGCATTTTTTTCTGTTATTAAAATAATATAGGGAGCCAGTGGCTCCTTGCTTTCTCCCCCCCCCCCCACCTCCGGTAAATCATCAGTTCGGCCCCCTGCTGTGTTGGCCATGTGCATTCTGACCTCAAGTGGTGCCGGTTTAAAGACCTTTTCATCCTGGCTGCTTCCATTGCACAGCAAGCTGCTGCCTATGCTGTTTCTTCAAGCAAAGAGCAGCTCAGTAGAACCAAGTCCTTGGCCAGAAGTGACACCAGCAGAGAGCTCCGCCCCACAGCCCTGCCCCGTTGACTGATCCACTTTTCTGGACTGCCTCTTTTCTATTCACACACAGACCTCCTTTTGTCATTCAGGAAAGGTATTTCCAGGTGGCTGGACACAGGTGGCACTTTCCGTATCCTGGCACAAAGAGGAGCCTTGACCTGTCTTTCCCCACTGAGCCTGTGAGTCATCAACACACTGGGACAAAGCCTTTCTCAAACAGGAATGATTGGAGAGCTGAGAGATGGAGGGGGAAGAGGGAGGGAGGAAGGGTGGAAGGGAGGGAGAGACCTAATTTTGCCCTCCAAAAGCCAGTTTGTGACTCTTCTTAGCCTTCAGTGCCCCCAAAGAAACACAGAGTAAAGTATGCAAACCCCCTATTATACCTCTGTTGTGATTTTTTTTTAATTAAAAATTAAAAAATAAAAAGAAACAAATGGGCTTATTTGGTTCAGAATTCCAGGTTACCATCGGTTCCTCTGGGGAAGTCAATGCAGGAAGTTAAAGTATCACGCCCACAGTGAAGAGTGGAAAGACGTTAAACTCATAGGTCTTTACGTGCTTGCTTTCTCTTAGCTAACTTTTTCCTCTCTTACATTATTCAGAACCTCTTGCCTAGGGAATTGGTGCTGCCCATGGTGGGATGGTTCGTCTTACATTAATCCCTGCAATTAAGTTGATTCCCTACAGACATGGCACAGCTAGCCCTATCTAGACACTTCCTCATGAAGACTCCATTCCCAGGGTATGTCAAGCTGGCAGTTAAAACTAGCTATCAAAAACGCACCATATTTTTCATGAAGCAATTGGCCTTCCAAGAAGGTCGCCAACAGGATAGGTAACTCTGGCCTGCCCGTCTGTGCTTTTAGAAGAATTCGGTTTGGGGCTTTAGGCATCTGGAACAGTGATTGTCACCCCTGGGAGTTCCAAGAGCCGAAAGAAACAATCTTATGGGAAATTAAATCTGCTGATCTGGTAACTTTCAGAAAAGCACCCAAAGTCAAAGAGGGAAGCGCCATCACCATCTGCCGCTCTTTCAGACTTTGACTGGGTCATTCCTCTGGCCCACTGAGGACATCCTATTTTAAGCTGAGGCTCAGAGCAGATGAAAACACAATTGTAACATTTACAGCATCTACTGAGGAGCAGCCAGTTGTCATGGTCTCTGAGGAGGAGGAAATAAGATGGTACTTTATTTTCAAGTAGCCCGGGAGACTTCAATGATTGCATTAAAATTTTAATCACAAACTCCTTAAGTTAGGAAGAAAGAGGGAGGGAAAAAAGCCCACAAAGGACTCATTGTATGAAGGAGTTTCACCATTTGGAGTTCTTTTATAAATTTGTGTCAGATCACAATTTGCTGTCTGGGAAATGTAAATTAGTTATTAATGAGCCAAAATTCTAACATCAAAGGCTGTGCACCCACATGCCAGAGAGACACAAAGAGCTCTCACAGCACAGCGGCTGCGCTTAGCCGACCTGAATTCTGCATTCACTTTGACATGCTCTGCTGACTTATCAAGGAGATTGCTCCTTGCAGATGTAATGGCACAGTCACCTGCATCATTACTGTCACCTCCACCTGAGCATGGCCAGTCTGGCAGAATCTTGGACAGCGGGCAGCATGCGTGTGCCCAAGGGTGACTCTGCAGAGAGTATGGCTTGGTGACTCCCTTCTGTCCAGCCTCGTCAGCTGACCATGTTCAAAGAACATTTCATGTTTGCTGTATGGCTGGCCCCCGATGACATGGGGGATGCTGATCTGACTTTTAAATATTCCCATATCATTTTTTCATCTCTAAGACCCTTTTATTTTGATGGAGATCAAGAGCCTAGCTAAAAAAAAAAAAAAGGCACAGAGTTTTTGAACTTGTAGAAGTGACAATTTCCAGTAGTCTGACTGAAGTCCTGAAGGCCTTTGGCTAGGCTTATTTATGCATCCTTCTAAAAGACCCTGCTGTTTCCTGCCTGGATGTCTATAGTGAAAAGGAAAGCTCTCTCCATGGTGAATGAGAAGGTAAGGAATAGACAGCCCTGCCCTCACTGCGTTCATTGTCTGGAGAGGACAGGCAGGTAACCGGTGCTCACATAATTCTTCAGTTGGCTCCAGAGGCAAGAAGCATGACCCACAAGGGCACAGAGCCAGGCGAATACATCCATGAGGGGGTGACATTTGAGCAGAGAGCAACAGGAGGAACAGTTCACTAGGCAGAGAAGCTCAAAATGCAGATCAAAGCTATCTATGGTGGCCCAATGTAGACATAGCTAGGAACACAAAGCTACTCTTCTCCTGACTGAGATTCTTTCTCTGCCCAGAGCGAAGCCTTTGACCTCTATGTCCAGGAGAGGCTTAGAGCAGGCTGTCTGGCTGTCTTGCTGTCATGAGCAAGCAGAAATTGGATGCATCCCAGGCTCCTGATGGTAGGTGTATTCTGACATTCATAGAAAGTTGTATCTTTCTGACATCTGCACACATGATCCCAGGTCTAGTTTAAAAAAAGAAAAAGAAAACTCCTTACACAATGCCAGCACGTCTACCCTTCACCAAGAGACTCTCTGTCTGAACTTCCTCTCATTGTCCCTATTGTCAGGATTTTGTCTATCCCCTGGGTAACCCTCACTCTCATGGAATATTCCTGAGGGAGCCACTGGCCCCAGTGGATGCTAGGAATGGAACTCAGGTCCTCTGAAAGAACAACAAATACCCTTAACTACTGAGCCATCTCTCCAACCCAAGAAAGTTAAGTTCTTACAGGTCATGTTTCTAGAGGACAGTTGTAGCCAATTTTTCCAAGTGTTCTAGCAAAGCAGAGCCAAAACGGCTCCCTCTTTCTAGAAACACCTATCATGCCTCGAATGCTCAGGCTGAGGAGCTCCTGAAGCAGCTGTGCCCCCTCCCACTCAACCCAAGCAACTTTTAGTTCTTCTAAAGGGCCCTCCTGTCCCTTCCAGCCTTGCTGGCAAGCTTTCCAAAGTGTGTGTCAGAGATTGAGAGCCAGAAGCAGCATCAAGCTGAGCTCCCAGCCTCCTGAATTAGGGGAAGCAGGACATAGGCCAGCCCACTCTTGGTCATCACAGAACATGGGGAGCTCTCCAACATTCTGCAGTACACACGTGGTCCAAAAAGCCCATCTTAGGCATGTTTCTCTGTACCATACACGTGCCTAGGAATGACAGGTAAGATGTATATGGAGAAAATTATGAAAGAGCCGGGCATAGAAGTAGCCACTTACAGTCCCATTGCTGGGAAGGCTGAAGCAGGAGCGACAAGAGTTCCAGGCCAGCATAGGCCACAGAGCAAGACCTTGTCTCAAAACAAAAGACAGATAAGAAAAGAAAAGGCTCAAAAACAAAACAAGCATCATAGTGAACCAGTGATGGAGTGGGAATACAAAGCAATGTTCATTGCTGGAGACACAGAATCTCCAGCCTCCTGTTCAAAAAGCAGAAAGTGGACACTGAGCATTCCTCTCCTGGGGAGCCAGGAGAAGCAGCCTCTTATGTAAGAGAGTGGACAGCTGTTCCCAGCTTGTTGAGCATCTGCTAACGCTCTGAAGAAGTATTTATGCAGAACACGCTTGGAGACTTGCTGCCTTTTAGTGCCTGTGCCCACCTCACATTGTTTAAGGTTCAGGAGAGATCCAGATGTGGTAGTTAATTTTGGCTGTCAACTTGATTAGATTAAGACTCACATACAGGACTAATGATGCATATCTGGAGGGGTGCATGTGTGTTTGTGTGAGAGAGAGACAGAGACAGAGAGACAGAGACAGGCAGAGACAGAGACAGAGAGACATTCCCAAACACAGCTGAATCATGATTGCTCTGACCTAATGAGTTTATTACCCTTGAGAAGCTGGTAAGATGAGGGATGGAGTCATTGGGAGGTGGTAAAAGGTAGGAGGCCTCTTTCTTGTCTTCACTTCTTTCTGAAGTACCACTCTCCACTTCCTTTCTACTCTAACGGGAACTGTTCCTGCCATGGTAGACTGAATCTTCTGACACCATTGTCCAAAATAAGTCCTTCTTCTTTTAAATTGCTTATGTCACATAAATGTAACTAACCTACCATATAAGAAAATAATGTGCTCTGAGCCTAAGCAGGAGGACTGAGGTGTCGCACCCAAGAACACATGTGGACACTCTTAAAGATGAATAGAAAGACTGTATTGCCATCCAGCAACTGCACAAAGAACGTGCCCCAAAAGTGTAGCTGCAAGCTTCACCATTATTTGCCCTTTATGCACTAAACCCACATCCTGGTTGACACACTTCAACTAGAACAGTTAGCAAGAAGCAAAGCTGTGGAAGCCACAAAGCAAGGTACATTTAGGAGCTAACCCAGACCCTGCAACTATGGACCAGGTCTTTGATGACTTAGGTCTTTGTTCCTCTTGTCATGTCCTGGGGCCTACGAGCTGGGTTCTAAGGTCAGAATGGTGCCTCCAACATGGCCAAGTGCACTGAGATCTCAGGCTTGTTACAGAGGCATCGTCACTGAAGGCAACATCTGGATTCAACCACTGTCAAGAAAGTGACAGTCCACTCTATCCTAGTATGGTTGGAGTAGCATCAAGGACTACTGTTCATTGAAATGGAACCAATTTAGATCAGTTGAAATACTCCATAGAAAAACTAGTCTCCCTTTGCCTAAACCTGTCTGAGCCCAAACTTTTTGTTAGGTTTCATGATGAAAACCCCCTGGAACCAAGCAGACCTGGTTCCACATCTAGTCTCTTACATTCTTTATCATCGTCACTGCTGTTGCACCTACTAGTAATGGTAATACTTGCAGCCGGAGGAGAGAAAGGTGTTTTCACCATCTATCCATAGTGTCTTTCCATCTGTAATTTGACTTATAACATTTACTTCACAGTTTTGTAAGATACCAGGAGCTCACATGTATAAACTTCACAGCACAGAGCAGGTACCCAGTCTTGATGCCTACATGTGTTCTGCAGATACCCAGTCTCATCTCTGGAGCAAGAAATTGACATGGTGCCATTCTACCTGAGCAACAAATCTGTTGAGTGTGTGATAACCCTGGCAAGTAAGTTAGAAAACTAAGTCCCAGTCTGTGATATTAAAGACCACACCCCGAATTCTATATGACTCAGAGAAGTATGGTAGCTTTATATACAGAATGACAGAGTGAGAAACTTTGAGTTCTTATCGCAGAGCCTCAGTGTCCTCATCGGTAGGACAAAGGGCAGGACACAGCACACAGGAACTTGTGGGGCTAAATGAACTAATGTTACCTTCAGATGTGGCAAACATCTGAGTGAAACAACTCGTGGAAAAGGAAGAACTCTTGACTCAACATTCCAGGTGTTTCCGTCCTTCGTGGGTAGCTAGGAGAAGATGGTAAAGTAGAGCCATTCCTATCACAGCTCCCAGAAAGAGTGTCTGTGCTTCCAGCCCGCCTCATTCTACCCATTGTATCCCACCCAGGTCTCCCACCCATAGTTGGTGTGACTCATGTTCAAGGTGGGTCCTCCCCCACCTAGTGAATCCTTACAGACATCCAGAGGTGTGCTTTACCATCTCCCGGGCACTTCTCGTTCAAGTTTACAGTCACGACAAACTATCACACAGCACAACTACCAAAACTACCATTTACCCAAGGAGAAACCGGCATTTGGAGTTATGCAGACCAAAGCAGGCTAGAGACTGGTAGAGCTAATGTTCAAATCCAGGTCTATAAAACTACAGAGGTTGACCTTTGACCCACGTGGCACAATCCAGTGACCTTGTTACCTCCAGCCCTGGACAATTCACTGTTCAAGCCCAAGTCTTTGCTACTCCTCAAGGTGTTGAGAGTGAGAATGATATGCCTCCTCCACCTCCATTTAGCATCTGGGCTTGTATTTTACTCACTAAAACCTTCCTTAAGCTAAATTTGAAAGGCTGATCAAATAAATGAATGCACTCATGCATAAAATACATGAAGAAAAAGATCCTTATTAAGGAAGTACAGATCAAAAATCCTCAGTCAAGAGCGGAAGGAACAAAGGTGAACAAGAGGAGAAGGAGGAACAAACTGGTTTTGGACTTGATTTGTCAAGTGACAGTCGGACCCTCTGAAGGACAAAGGAGAAAGGTTGTCTCCTTGAAGGTAAAGGAAGGCGCGGCAGGAAAGGAAGGAGGGACAGCTAAGGACCAGGGACACTCTCAAGGCCACTGCTGTGAAAAGGGGGCACTGTGTAGCACTGTCACTGCAGAAGCAGGAATTGTGTTTGCTTTCTATGAGACAGCATGAATCTGATGGTCCTAAAGCAAGAGGGAGTGGGGTGCAGCGGAATGACAAAGAATGGGATAAAAATCATTAGAACACGATGCATTTTAAAAGACTCTTGGTATCTGAGTGTGGGTGTGTTGGGTCTGATTTCTTAATGATTCTGCTTTGTTGGGGATTTGTTAAAGGCACGTGCCTCCCTTACAACCTGACTACCCTAAATAGGAGGGAAAGGAGATTAAGGAGAACAAGAGTGAAACCTTCTGGGGATCAGTTCTGCGGGGCAAATCCCCTGGCGTAATTCTCAGGAGTCCAGCAGATCATCTATGTGACAGAAGAAGCCACACCAACCATGGACCCACCCTGGAGGTCTCTACCAAGCTCACCGCTGGTGCCAAATCCTCCAGCTCCAGGCCAGAACCTCAGATTTCTCTCTCTGGTTCCCCAATGTCCTTCTCCTCTTTCTCTCTCGCTTCCTCCTCCTAGCTTCCTCCTCCTAATCAATGATCATTTTGGCAATACAATACCCCTCCTGGCCCTGTCTTTTGTCTTGGGCTGATCCTTCCTCTTTCTCTGAGTCTATCTAACATCTTTATCAGTTTGTAGAGACAAAGTCTCAGTGGGGACAAGCAACCCAAGACTGTTTTCACCTTGGGCCCAGACCAAGGCAAGGTTACATTCTCTTCACATGGGTAGGTATGGATTTGTTCTGGTCTTCATGCAATGCCTTCCCCCTCCCTTTTTTTAAACTGTGAGCTGTGGGCAAATATGCTTAAAATAATAGTTATTGATAAAGAAGCTATAGTCAAGTTTTATATGATGCAAACCCCATCTACATCAAGCAAAATAACACTCGAGGCAAATGCTAAAGTGAGGGTAGTTGATACATATGATTTGGGGACCAGTTGAGGGAAATTTGACTTGACTTTTTGCTTGTGGGTCTAGTCTTCAACAGCTGTGCCATATCCCTGGCCCAGAAATTTTGCTAATATTTGTAGGTTACATGGAAACATATCCTCAAAACTTAGATATATGAAGTGATGAGTGAGAAGCAATGGTCCTAGAGCCCTGCCCAGACCTGCTGCAACTCAGGTTAAACTCAGCCATGCCATTCCGCCCCCCCCTACTTCTGTCAACCTCCCTTCCTTTAATAAACAGACTAGCCATTTGCAACCTACATTTATTTCCTTAGGTTAGCGGAGCTAGCCACAGTACAGTGTTTCTTATGTAGTTAGAATTACCTCTGGGCACCTGTGACCCCTCATGATATAGGCTTGAGCCCAACTCTTTTCTGCCTTACACCCTAACCCCCAAGCCAGCCCTGCTTTCTCCCTCCATTTTTCAGACCTGTTCTTCTTCTGAGACAGGGAAGACTAAACGTGGCCTCTCATGGCCTCAACATTCATCCTCCAGCATTTATCCATTCCCTTGGTTCATGGGATTCTGGCCCAACCTGGTCCCAGACTTAGCTCCCACCCAAGAGTGCCCCATCTGCTCGCTCTGCTGCTACATGTGGGCACTGGATGGAGTCTCTCACCCCAGACAGTGAAGGCGCTGCCCTCCTCCACACACAAACGCATATGCCACCGAGAGGCACCAAGCCGACTTCACTCATGACAGGACACAGAAATGCTTTGGGGACAGTTTTAGGCCTGACTTGGCAAAGGCTCGGAGAATGGGCAGGGCAGCTGTGCACGCTTGCTGACAGGCTAACCCCGGCTTCTGTGCTTTGTTCCCTGTGGAGGTCAGATCCTGGTTTTGCCACCTTTCTTCCATTTCACGGACAGGCCCCTCCAATTGTGGTTCTTTTTGCTTCAGGCATTCGTATCACAGTCTCAGATGCAACTTCTTGTATTGAACTCATTGAAACAAAGGAAAGACTTCTGTTGGGAGGCTGGGAAGGGGGGGTGGGGACAGGGAAACTGCAAAAATCTCAGTGGTTTGGCACCACAGGTAAGGAGAAGCAGATAGCTTGGACAGAGCTACTTACAAAACCCTTTGTCATAGATGACCATGCCAAGGTTTATGTAGTTAATAAATTGACCCGAATTGAATAGTTCATGGCACTGTAACCATCCAAGGAGGGCCTTGGAGAGCACGCTAGGGAGCAAGAGCAGCCCCGTGTCTCCTTCATCCCAGGAAGCTCTGTTTTGGTCTATTTTACACCCATGGTTTTTAACATGAGTGTTGGTTTGGAAAGAGTTTCACTATTTCAATAGCAGAAACGCATGCAAAAATGCTGTACTATGCCAAGATTTTTGCGACATTAAATTTGAACTCCATTTGTATCAAGGGAGGAAAACACTATAGACAGATGCTAACTTCTGGTTACTTGATATGTATAATTTGGGTCCAGTAAGGGGAAGTTTGACTTGACTTTTTGGATGTGAGTACAGTCTTCAAAAGTTGTGCCATCTCTCCAGCCTACAAAGTTTACTAATACTTATAGGTGACATGGAAATATATGCCCCAAAATTAGATGTATGAATGGATATGAGAGAAGATGGATCAACAGACAGGTCTGTGATAAAACAAATGAAACAAAACATTAACATCAGCTCTGCACATCTATTTCAAATATCTTAGTAGATTCTCTCAACTTTGTGGGTATGTCAAAGTTTTCCTAATAGGGAGGAATGGCATGCCATACTTGCATGGCATGGTCTAATAAATGTTTGTGTTCCTTTCACTTCCCCATTTAAAAAAGGAAGTGTAAGTTATGTCTATACTACATCATTATAAGGCTAATTTTGTTATTATGAAAAGAAAAGACAAATAATTGATATAGCAGTTTTGGGGAAACAAAGCCATACCGCAAATGTTTCATCTAATTAATCATTAGCTTATTAACTTTAAATCCCATACCATGCAAACTTCTAAGAAGCCATGCAATTGGGTTGTAACTTCTTACATTTCTCTTATATTTTTGCTTGTGAGCCTAGCCTTTAATGGCTGAGCCATCTCTCCAGCCTACGTCTTACATTTCTAAGTACGACAACCTCTTATATAAATAAATACTTAAGATCTCTCACACACGTTGCTTATTTGAGCCACGAAGTTCTATAAGAAGGGCAGAAAAGAACTGCTTCCATTTTAAAGACAATGAAACTTAAGGCTCAGCTTCACGGGGCTGTCTACAGTTGCACAGTTAGGTCTGAAAACAACTCATCTCTTCCTGTTCCTGAGTCAGGTGACAGTGACAGGAGGAAACCACACCGCATAAGTGAGATCCTGTAAAGCCTGGAGAATCAGTGGTGGTGTTTGGGATGTGTGTTGATGGACAGATCGCTAGGACAGATTGGTGAGGGAAAGAAGCAAGTTGCAGAATGATAAGCACAGTTGTTGTTATTTATGTCATAGACACCCACCCAAGAGAGCAAGGCACACCGCACACGCTTCTTAGGTTCATATGTGGATACGTGACCGCTGAAGTGGGAGGTGGAAAAGCATACCTGTGCTAACAATGGTGGTGGTGTCTGAGGAAAAGCCAGAAAGGACCAGACTGGGTGAAGGGCTTGTCCAAGCACCTCTTTAGATCAACATCTTACTGAAAGACTGTCATGTCAATGAGCACAACTGATTTGCAGAGACAAGGAAGGAAGGAATATTAGTGCGAAAGCAAAGGGCTGGAGCAGGTGAGAAGAAATAGCATGGAAAGGAGACCAGGAAAGAGAATAATTCAAAGACTGAGGACCAGAAAGAAAAAAAAAAAACTCTAGTTCCAGAGGGTAAGCCCTTTATCTGGAACTCACACAAGAAGCTACGCTGGAGGCTGGTACTTGAGTGGATTGGACGGAGAAGAAGAAATTGTATCAAAAGCCACCTGAGCCAAAAGCAAGACAGAGAGAAGAGAGGCTGAGAAAGATGTGAGAGAGATGACGTCTTCTAAGTATGTTTGATGTGATGCAGGCAGGTGGTTTGAAGAAAGCAATACTTGAGACAGGGGCATTAAAGCTTTTAATCCATATGGTGGGTGTAGTGTTAGTTTCAAAGAATATTTTTTAAAATGAGTTCAAGTAGTAAAAATAACGATTTCCCCCCAAAATTACCTTCCTCATTTACAAAAGGAAGCAGATCATTTTTTCCTCCACTGATGAGCTGAGTTAGATGCACAGAAATCATTTGGCATAGTACCTGTCACACAGTGATGCTGACGATGATGTATGTGCTCAGTTGGTTGACATGTCACACATGGTTTTAAGTGCTTTTATCTACTATAACGTTTAATCATCATGACAGTTTTATATAACACATGTTGTTACTGTGCCCATGCTACATCTGCAGAGTCATGTTCTGCCTTGCCTGAGGGCCTCTCAACAGCAAGCTCACAGGGCAAGAAGGAACATCCTGTCAGCTCATCTCTATCCATCCTAACTGCCTTTCAACAGATGAGAACACCAGAGTCTCAGGAAAACCAACAGTAATGAAGCGCCATACTAGTCTAAACACTGTGGCAAGCGTTGTCTTTATACCCTATACCCCAGCATTTTAACTCAGTCGCCTACAAACCATGTGTGAAAGGCAAAGTAAAAACCACTTCAAACAGCCGGGCGTGGTGGCGCACGCCTTTAATCCCAGCACTTGGGAGGCAGAGGCAGGCGGATCGCTGTGAGTTCGAGGCCAGCCTGGTCTACAAAGCAAGTCCAGGACAGCCAAGGCTACACAGAAAGACCCAGTCTTGGAAAAAAAAAAAAACCACTTCAAACTTGATTAATCAAAAACATCCAATTAAATACCAGAGAGAGAGAGAGAGAGAGAGAGAGAGAGAGAGAGAGAGAGAGAACATTGGAGAAAGACAACTGAGACAGGAGCACCAGAAGGAGGCCAAAGAGAGAAGTACACTCTGGGTCTTTAGTCCCTATTAAAATCCTACTTTCCCCAACTTTGTCCCAGGCAGCTCCAGGCAGGCCACAGGCCAAAATGGTTCCACCAAGAGATGGCTCAGTGGTTAAGAGTGCTGCCTGCTCTTCCAAAGGTCCTGAGTTCAATTCCCAGCAACCACATGGTGGCTCACAACCATCTATAATGTGATCTGATGCCTTCTTCTGGCATGCAGGTGTGCATGCAGGCAGAGCACTATACATAATAACAAGTAAATACATCTTTAAAAAAAAAAAAAACTACACTCAATAAGCTAAAATTAGCGGAGCCCAAGCCAGTTACACAAACGGCAAACAAGGACATGAGGAGATTGTTACCAAGTCAGGGGGGATATATCTGGCCCCCATAAAATGCGCACAGTATGTCCCAAAATCAACTCAGATGTCAAGCGGGCAAAGCAAAATCACAGCATTTGCTTTTGGTTGACTTTAAGATGACTGATTTGGAAGCCACACAGCTAGCTTACATTAGTTCCCCACTGGCTTGCTGGAGAGTGTCAGGTGTCACAGTTCCCATGCAGGTTAAAATGACAGCTGCAGTCACTACGTTTCAGAAATCTGAAGCTTGTGCTTGCTGAAAACACTGACTCTTCTCTGAGCCTACAGATCACTCCTAAAGTGACTAAAGAGAGAGAGAGAGAGAGAGAGAGAGAGAGAGCCTTAAGGTAGAAATGAAAGCAAGCCATACAGTACCCCGAGACAGGCAAGACTCTGTCCTTGAGAATTGAACATGAGCTGACAGTCGCCAACAGGAGCCAAGGGGTTACAATAATGACAAAAATAGAGGCAGGATATGCTTGGTAGACTATATATATATGTATATATATGTATATATATGTATGTATATATATGTATATATGTATATATATATATATTCTGTAATGAGCTAAGATTTGGTGATTATCTATTGCTAAAGGGCACTTTGCAAAAGACATTTTGCCTGTTGTACTCAAACATCTTCGGCTCGTATCTGGTGTGTACTGGGGTGGTCAGCTTAGCTCACACATTGCCCCGTTACCCAGTTTCTGTGGCACTTATGAGATGCTCAAGATGCCAAGCTCTCCTGAGGGTAGTTTACATTGAGTCAATTATTTACCCATCATGTGACGTCCTTGGGGTAAATCTAATGGCTTCCTAATAGATGAGGAAGCTGAGGCACAAAGTGGCCAAGCAAAGGTAAGGGACATTCCTAGTATGAGTAAAACCAAAAGCAACTACAGGCTCAGAGCTCTAAAACTCAGGCCCTTAACTACTACAATATACTTTTTTAAAAGTAATTCTAAGAACTATCATTTTTACTATCACAGCATGCATTTATCTACGTAGTATATTTATTTCAAGGCAAAACAATTTTTTTTCTCTTATCATAATATGAAATCAGAAGTGAAAACTGAAGAATTTCTTCCTTGGAGACAAGACTCATTCTTCTGGCCATTGCTGAAGGTATTTACTCAAAGACCTTGCCCTGTATTTCTGTGCCCTCCACTTCCCAGCCCCTTCCACCTTCGGGCACAACTAGTCCTAAGCATAGCCTTGGTGTGTGCAAGCTTATAGTGTGTGTTTCATTGTAGATTCTATCACGAATACCTTCTTTTTCACGAGTCACTTATCTCGTTCTACCTTACTTATTTCTGCCCGCCCCATTCCCATTGCCAGGATCTTAGAAACAAGAGCCCCTGTCTTATCAATATTTGCTGTCTGGAATGCATTTAGTGATAGCAACGGATTGTGCAGGTGCTTGCTCTGCCCCCAGACTCCCACAGTAGTCTGCACGCATGCTCTCAGTTAAGGCTCCCAGCAACTGTCTGAGGTATGAGCCATGATTACCTTTTTTTGCTCAATGAATACGTGGCTGGACACATGCCAAGCGTCTAATAAGATTCGAGAGATTTATATTCTACAGCTTTGTAACACTGCTTTGATGGAAAAAAATAAAAATCATTATGAAATCCTTGAAGGGAAACAAAACCCAGCAGAGATTGCCGAAGGCTGAACTACCTGGAGATTTGCATTTGTGCCCTGAGACCAAGGACCTTTGGGCTCTCAGTGAAGACAAGTTATGCAAAACCATAAACAATGGTAAGCCACCTGTGTCCAGCTCCACAAGGGCTGTGACCGTAGGCAGGCTTCCTTTGCCTGGAATAGTTGGTTTGGGCCTAACTTCTGGAAAGAATGAGTTCCAGCCTCCATTACTCTCACATCCCCAGTGTGGACTATGTGTTAACTGTCACTCCATCTGTGAGTGTAACCCTGTCACACCAGTGCTCCCTCCTGCTAACTGCCCTTGTCAGCCGAACCCACAGTCCAATGTGGATGTATTCTGCAGCGTGGGACATCTCTGCAATCATACCAGGTGAGACACCATATTCTTCTGACATAGGGCCACCAGTTATAATATGGCCTTTGGTGCTCACAGAAAATGCCACCTTTACTAATGTGTGTACCTTTTCAATTCATACTTTGAAAGAGGCGAACACTTTGCTTTCAGTGTCCAGATGTGCGAGCATATTCTTTTCTTTCAACAAGATGAGATTAGACATTTGCATTATTTAACAAAAACAGAATTTATATTATTCATATACTTTCTTATCATTATTTGAGATAGGGTCTTGCTGTACATCCCTCACTGGCCTGACGTTCATTATGTAGCCCAGGCTGGCCTCACAAATCCCCCTAATCCTCCTGCTTCGGCCTCCGTGTGCTATGACGGCACATGAGCACCTTCCCCCTCAGCTTTATTACTCTTTTTAAACTTTAAGTCTCACGTGTATCGTGTGTATCTTTCCCTGTTTGTTCTTAGAAGGCCGCTGTATCAGACAGGTGCTGTCAAAGTCATAGAATATGACAACTTACCTTCAAACTGGGGTGACTCTGAGAAGCTCTCTTTTTGACACACCCTCTACTCTGAACTCTTAGCTGCTAAAGCTCCAAAGTAAAGTATTTTTTGGACCATAAGATGCACTTCCACCCCCCCCCCCACAAAAGTTGGCGGCAGGGGGAGGGGGGAGAATTAGGGTGCACCTTATGGTCCCATTGCTGTTTTTCTTGTTTTTCTTGTTTTTACTGCTTTAAAAACTGGGTGCGTTTTATGGTCAAGTGCATCTTATGGTCCAAAAAATATGGTAGATATGATTTTTTCCCCTGTCTAGTATTTTCCTTGAGCCAGGAAGCAAGGGCTCACATTCCTATACTGACAGCAATGCAAAGGAGGTATACAACACACTGTCATTTTTGTCTACATGTCTGTCACAGCCAAAGCAAATCCTGTGGCCATTACAATATGAGTAGTATGGGGGAAAGACACCACCAGATTGAGAGCTGCAGGCTCATTGACAAAGTGTGGTTAGGGCGAGGCTCAAAGAAGACTACAGTATGTATGGCTTTGTGAAAAAACTGCATCATGCTTGACTTAGCCATGTCCCTGGCAAAGAACTAAGCTGATCTCAACTATTGCTGATGCAATATACACTCTGACAAGCTTCCCATCCAATCCTCGTGACTCACAGCAGCCTTGAGGAAGGGTTCCTATGAACCCTATTTAACAAGAATGGTTCTGGACTATGATGCAAAGGGCTGGTAATTCGCTTTGGAGCATTCTTCCGTGAAGGAACACAGGTGGACCTCAGACTCAAAGCTTAGCGCAGGCCAGTCAGATCTGCCTCCTCCAGTGTGAAGCATGGTATGATGTCTTTTTTTTTTTTTTTCGCCCTCAGTTTTCATTCCCCTTTTTTTTTTTTTTTTTTTTGTTTTTTTGTTTGGTTTCTCGAGACAGGGTTTCTTTGTGTGTTCTTAGCTGTCCTGGACTCGTTTTGTAGACCAGGCTGGCCTCGAACTCACAGCGATCCACCTGCCTCTGCCTCCCGAGTGCTGGGATTAAAGGCGTGCGCCACCACGCCCTGCCGGTATGATGTCTTATTTACATTTTTGGCTGGCCTTCCATGGAGCCTAACGCAAGATTAAACCTCCATCAAAGCAAATTACTTAAAATTACCATGCGCGTAGACTCATTTTCTTAGATTCAGGATTTTTCACTTTTATTTCACTCAAACTCAAGTAGTATCCTTTTTTTTTTCTTCTTCTTCTTTCTTTTTTTAAGCAAGCTTCTTTAATTTTTAAAATAAAGAATCAAGGTATAATTGGCACAGACTTAGATGGATCAGAATCTATTCAGTGTTCATGCCGCTGAGTCGTCACTCTTGGGTTTTAACTGTGGTCAGTGTCCTGGGCTCTATGTCATAGGCTATTAAAGGACATTGTGGATCCTGGATTCTGGGTAATTACCAGGCATATTCACTGCCACCCGACAACAGAGTGAATGTGAGTGACACACAGAAGAATGCAAGTTTGGGGGAGTGGAAGCTCCTTAGTGGACAGTCGTCAGCCTCACAAGCGTGACATGAAAAGACAATGAAAACTACCAAGGCCTCAGCGAGGGATAGCTTCTCCCCTCCAGTGCCACTGCACCGCAAACCCAGGTCACAGACCATTTCTCCAAAGACCCCTGCACTTGATGAGTCATATCAAAAACGTATTCTTGTCATTTTAGTTAGCAATGCCACAGAACTAAGTAAATCTGCATGTAAAGGCGATGAGGAAATAGTCCAGGAATATAGTTTAGCAAAAGTCAGCACATATATGTGGTGAGAGCTGGACCCTGAGGCAAATGAAAAGGTGTGAATGAAGACACATCAGTTAAGAACACACGCGTGGCTCTGGGTCTCCTGTTTCATTTCAGCAGCACTATTAGCACTATTTGGGATTGCCAAGCTGGGGCCTCTGTCTTCTCGCTTGCTTGTGTTCACAAGAGATGCTGCCCACAGGTTCTCTATAATCACATCTATGTGACCTACCAAGGGAAATAAAACAGAAAGATGACATTTTGTAATTACATTATATAAACTATACAAAATAATGACACACACACACACATACATACATACACACACACACACACACACACACACACACACACACACACACACACAC
>OU015751.1:89168338-89209032 GCA_907169655.1 Acomys percivali | reverse complement strand
CCTCCAGTGTGTGTCCTCCCAGCCCTCCAGTGTGTGTCCTCCCAGACCTCCAGTGTGTGTCCTCCCAGACCTCCAGTGTGTGTCCTACCAGACCCCCAGTGTGTGTCCTCCCAGACCTCCAGTGCTTGTTTTTTAAAACGAAAAGAAGTTCTCCTATATCTTTCCAACAGGGTATGACTGAAAATTTGGTCAAGAGAATTCATTTTGCGGAACAGTCTTTTGCTTTTTGGATCTTATATTACATTAATTTCATGAGAGAGAGAGAGACAGAGAGACAGAGAGAGAGAGAGACAGAGACAGAGACAGAGACACAGAGACAGAGTACTTTAATACGTGCCATGGTGTGAGTGTGGAAGGCAGAGGAGTCAGTTCTTTCCTTCCAGTATGTGGGTCAGGCTGTTAGGCCTGAATACAGGCTTCTCTATCCACAGTGTTGTCTCACGGGCCTTGCTTTTTAAACGATTTTTTAATATTCTGTTGCTGCTGTGGAACAGTTTCACATGGAGCAGGCTCGCTAGTATCCTAGGCTCCCCCCTCATCTAAGGGGTTGAAGCTGAAGGTTCCCCCACATTGCTATGCCCATGTGGGTATCACTGAACATTGGCCAGATGGCCTATCGTCCCCAACAACCAGGAACTCAGCTCTGTAAGCAAGGCCCCAGGAAGTGGGTGACTGCTGAGCCTGTGACAACACCCCTGAGCCTGACCTCTTCAAAGCCACACTAGAGTCACCAGACCACAGCTGAGGTAGCCGCGAGCCTGCTGCATCACCACGATCAAGCTGTTTGGCTTCCTTTAGGCCTCAGTTTACCCTCAGTAAAACAAGAATAATAATTCTTCCTCACTCCGTGAGGCTTCCGTGGGACTCAAATGAGGCACCGCAAAGAAGGTGCTTTGCAAATACACAGCACCATTCATGGTATTACTCCCCTGTGTATGCAAAGACAGTTAGTTGTTTCAGCCTTTAGAAGGACTTACCATGGAAACAGAATAAAAAAAAAAGCAGAAAGCTCAGGCATAATGCATCCCAGTAAGGCTGCTTCTTCAACAGCCTCGTGGTGATGGCTTGGTACTCTGTTCCCACTGAGATTCCTACATGGGTTTCATTAGTCATTAGTGTCAAGGTAATTGGTCAGCTTCAACTTATAGAGGAGGGTCAACCAGGACCTTTTGGAGCCCCGTAACTGAGAAAAAAATCACTTAGTGAGCCCCACATGCCTTTCCTTTTATGCAAGTGATACTCAAAACTTTTAGTATGTCAGGAATTAAGGTCTGAAAAGTTGCCTCACCCAACACCATACCTGCACTAGGTCCAGATGTTACTACCTTGACAATTCTGTGTTGTTTCCAGACTTTTGAAAGGTTTGGACTGGGACGGTTATATTTGATTGTCAACTTTATGAGGTTGTAGTTACCTAAGAAACACAGTTCTGCGTGTGCCCTTGAGGCTAGCTCCTGAGAAGGGAGGCCTACCCTGGATATGGCAGCAGGACCCTCAGCTGAACTGTAAGAAAAAGGGAAGACAATGCTGAGCGCCAACATCCATCACTCTCAGCTTTCTGTCCAGGGACATGCTGTGACCAACCACCTCATGTCCCTGCCGCCATGTTTCCCCACCATGATGGCCTGTATCCCCTCAAACTGTGAGCCAAACAAGCCTGTCCTTCCTTAAGCTGCATCCGCCAGAGAGTTTAGCTCAGGCATGAGAAAAGGACCCAGTTTATAAGAGTTATGACTCTTGTGGAAAAGAAGAATCAAGATGCTATCACTTGGGCCTCTTTGCCTCCTAGGTCACCTGAATCCATGAGAGAGGGAGTGGAAAGAATGTCTTTCAGATAAATAGAGAAAAATTTCATTCCAACCTAACAGCTAAGCAGAGACAAGATTTCTCTAAGGCCTGGATCCTTTTAAGGATAGAGTGAAAACCAAGTGTGGTGGTGCACCCCTTTAATCCCAGCACCCGGGAGGCAGAGGCAGGTGGATTGCTGTGAGCTCGAGGCCAGCCTAGTCTACAAAGTGAGTCCAGGACAGCCAAAGCTACACAGAGAAACCCTGTCTCAAAAAAACCAAAAAAAAAAAAAAAAAAAAAAAAAAAAGGTTAGAGTGGGAATTATTTATTTCTCTTTCTTCTATTCCTCAGTCCTGTGTACACAGTATCCTGAAACAAGAGTCTTTCTAGTGTTCGGGGGTTGGGGGATGTTGCTTTAGTAGACTTAGAAAGCATTTGGCAGAATAAAATCCCAGACAATCCACTAGCCCCCACAGCCCCACTCCACCCTTGGCAATGTACCTAGTTTGGGCTAAATAAAATGTGTGGTTCAAAGAGAAAATGCACAGAATGATATGGCTAGGCCCTCAGAATACCCAAAGGATTCCACATGGGAAGATCTGATATAAATAAAAAGTCCACAATCCCAAGGCGGGTGTGGTGGCGCACGCCTTTAATCCCAGCACTCGGGAGGCAGAGGCAGGTGGATCGCTGTGAGTTCGAGGCCAGCCTGGTCTACAAAGTGGGTCCAGGACAGCCAAGGCTACACAGAGAAACCCTGTCTCGAAAAACAAAAAAAAAAAAAAAAGTCCATGATCCCATTTCTCTGCATACATACTTGGACTTTGGAGGGCTGGAAGGGCACTTAGCTGAAGACCAGCTTTCTTTCTACTTCAGAAAGAAAAAGCGCAAGAATATACAGACCCAAAACTCAGCTGCAAGATCGTCGACTCAGATGAAGAAAATATCAAACAGCAAAAGAAAAGGCTAAGTGCCGCTTTCACCCTCACACACACCAAAGGCACAGGAAGGCCAGGTTGTTGAGGCTCCCTTATGGCAGTAGGGATCTTGCCATTTCACTCCCTGACCTGGGGACATCCTGTGGCTTATATCTATCATGATGCCGTGTCCCTAAGTCCATTGCCATGGAAAACGAAACCGAAGGCCATGAACAAACTGCCGACAACAGCATCAGGAGAAAGGGAACAGGTTAAGTGTCTCTCCACGACTTCCCAGGACCAGAGGCTTGGGCCAATGAAGGAACTGTCAAGTAAGCAATTTACAAGAGAGTGGAGCATATCTCCCCATGGCTGACGTGGGGTGGCTTGACACAGCCAGCCCACTCTCGAACAAAAGATCCAGTTTTGAGAGCCACGGAGCTAGTCGTCAAACATAAGACTCCCCCAAGTCAGTTGAAACAACTTTGCTATGTGCTCTCTGGCCACATAGAGCCAATCAATCTCTCGAATTCTCAGACCTGACATTTGTCTAATATAATCACGGTGATGATTTCATAATTTTGGCGTGACTTAAATAAGTAGCATAGAAAGAAGTGCTTAGCACACAGCCCTGTACAAACTAAGCTTTTGTATATGTTGGTTACGATTGTCACTGATATTATCTTGAAAAGCAGTAAGAGGAGAGGCACGTGAGACACCTGGTCTAAACCCTTGTACTCCTGACTCTGCTTGCAGCTACATGCTTCATCACGGTGTTAAATCTGCCTCTGTTCCCTGTGGGTCTCACAGAGTTAGGGCTTCACTGGGCATCCCCCAGGCTCCTGGCTGCATCAGGACCAGCCCAGGTGTTGTGCTGATACAAGTTACAGAACCAGACATTCTCCTTGGGGCAGAAACAGCCTCACTCTGGCCAGCACTGGGTAACCAAGAGCTGACCAGAGGGCTGGCTGGAGGCAGACACTGGAAAGGCATGTGGTGGTCAGTTTTCTCATCTATTTGCTCAAATAACAGAGAAAGCAACTCAACAGAGAGCTGATGTCTTTTGCTCGTGGTTTTGCCCAGTTTGTCCATGGTTATTTGGCCCGATCTAGGTGATCGCTCTTTCCCTGAGAAGTGCAGCGAGCACTCCTAAGCACCAAGCCATCTCCCTAGCACCTAAAACATTATTTTGCGGAGCTGGGCAAAGTGATGCATGCCTTTAACCCCAGCACTCAGGAGGCAGAGGCAGGTGGATTTCTGTGAGTTCAAGGCCAGCCTGATCTACAAAGTAAGTCCAAGACAGCCAGGACTACACAGGGAAACCCTGTCTAAAAAAAACAAAAACAAAAGCAAAAAAAAAAAAAAGTATTTTGTGTTACAACTTTTAATGAAAAGGGAAGACAATGCTATGGAACTAGCTGCTCTTCTGTACCATTAAGGGAATAAAAAGGCAGAGAATCTGTACATGTTCAGTAGAGGTGCTTATTTTTTCCTCCCAATACTTTTCACTTGCATTTGGTTAAATCTGTGTACTCAGAGAAAGAGGAGATGGAGGCTTGATTGTCTATCTGTCTCCTATCTATCTATCTCTCACTCTCTCTCTCTCTGTCTGCCTCTTTCTGTCTCTGTCTCTCTGTGTCTCTATCTCTCTGTCTCTGTGTGTCTCTGTCTCTGTCTGTCTCTGTCTGTCTCTGTCTCTCTGTGTCTCTGTCTCTGTATCTGTCTCTCTCTGTGTGTGTGTGTGTGTGTGTGTGTGTGTGTGTGTGTGTGTTGTGTAGATGGAAAGGCAAATTTAAAGTTTTCTCACATGGCTGTGTACAAGGGCAAATCCAAAATCCAATCATTAGCAGCTAGAAATTCAAACAAGAGCTGAAATTGGGCCTTGAGTTCAAAGATCATAGTCTGAGCTGGAGTTCAAAGTTCATAGTCTAGGATGGGAACACACGAAGAACTTCTGTTAGTCTTAAGACAAAATTTCTTCTCTGGGAAACCTCTGCTTTTGTTCCTAAGGCTTTCCCTGAATGAACGTCCACACGGGGGAGGGGGGGTGTGGTTGGAGTTGAGACAGGATCCTACCTGTGACCCTAGCTGTCCTGGAACTTGCTTTTTAGACCAGATTGGCCTTGAATTTCAAATAGCCACCTGCTGGCATTACAGGTATGCCCTGCCCTGCCTTGCACGCTCACACTTTTAACCAAGAGCCGACCATAGAACTGACTCAAGGAAACATTGGGAAGGTGTGTGTCAGGCACTCTTCTCATTGCTGTGATCAAACAGTGGAGAAAGCTTACTCTCTGTGAGCTCCTTTTCTGATAACCTCCTTTTCTGAAAGTCAACTGAGGGAAACATAAAGCACACCTGTAAGAACATTACACACATCTGTGAGAGTAATTTCACAGCAGTAACTAGGCAAGTATTGGACCAAGCAACTGGGTGCTCTTCTAGCCTGGAGACGCTGGCCCACGATTATCCACCACACTAGAGATGGAAGTCTTTTATTAAAGAGCTCAGCAAGTGGATTGAAGAGTAGCCAAGGGGAAAACGCTGAGCCAGAATATTAAGGACAACAACATGTGTTCCCAGCAGACCTCAGAAGTGACAAAGGCATGGGAAATGTTAAATAAAAGTCAGGTGTTCATAGAACACACACTGCCCGTGCAGACAGCGTCTCTAGTGCAGAGGCTGTAGCTAGGTGGTAGTGTGCAGATGTTCTTAAAAGGAGGTGAAACAGGGAGAACAAGAGATCCAAAAAGATCACCATTAGCAGGTTCTAGAGTTGAAGTGAATGTGTAACAACACCTCATGCAGTACTGAGAAATTAATTGAGATTTTTAAAAATGATATCTGGACTCAGGTAGGTAAAATTTAAGGTGAATGGAGGCTAAGAGATAAGTCTAATAACTTCCAGAGAGTTGGTTCTAGGTGGGGTAAAATGAAGCAGGATGACAGTTTTTCCCTCCTCAGCAGCCCTGGGAAGACACAGGACAGGATGCTTGGTGAGTCACAGGTAGAAAGATGGCACCTGGGGTCTCATATCCAGCCAAGTGAAGGGACGGTTCTGAACATGGCCCCACATACCTATAATCTTAGCACTCAGGAAGCAGGAGGATCAGCAGTTCAAGGCCAACCTGGGCTACATAGTGAGATCTTGCCTTAGAAAAGAGGGAGGGGAAGAAGGGGAAGGAAGGGAGGGAGGGAGGGAAAGAAGAAAGAGGGAAAGAAGAAAGACAGAGAAAACATTCTCAGTAACACGAGCGTTTAGATGTTTGATCATAGAGAGCCTGTCTGGGAAAATACTCTTGGGAAGAACACTCTCAGCTAGAACAGAGGCAAGGCCAGCGGCATGTACAGCATCAGCGGAAGACAGAGCATATAGCACACTGAATTCTTTAAGTGAATAATCACTGGATTTGTTAAAATATCGAAAGTATAGTCATAATGATCCAGAAATAGAATTCCAGATGCTATCACAATGGTACTAGGAATTAATTTAAAAAAAAAAAAAAAAAAAGAATCTAGGTTCCCAAAGAGAGTGAAGAGTATATGATGAAAATGAGTTTACTTTACCAATCAATTGCCTTTCTAAAAATCTACTTTATTCTATTTATAGGATCCAACATTTTTAATTATGAATACAAATTAAAAGACAACCAGAACTATCTGAACCAAATATAAGGCCTTATACTTAATTCCCACTCCCAGCAGCCCAATGTGCAAAGCACAGTAATGCACAAGGCAGGGCATTATACAAGAACAGGAAGATAAGAATGCGAATGCACGACCTTGGCTTTGGCAACCATCCCTCAAGCACATCACCAGACAGACAGACAGACAGCAGCAGCAGCAGCAGGAAAGCCAGCCCAGAGAAGATATGTGCAAACCGAAGACCATTCCACACCCAGAACACAAAAGTAACTCCCACTAGCCAACAACCGACTTCCTCCTAAAGGATACATTACCCTCGAATGGACATCCCTCCAAAGACGACATAGAAATAATAAACACACAAGAAGAAATCTAACACCACTACGAAATAGACCCTCTCACCAGTGAAGACAGCAGTACTGGGGTTGGTTTGCAAGCATCCACAAAGATGTAGAATCCCCTATATTGCTAACAGAAACGTAAAACTGACTTGATGCAGCAAAACTTATTTTCCTGCTCCCAAAGAACTTTAATATAGAACTACTCTATGATTCAGTCAGTCCATTTCTGTGTACAGGCCCCCAAAAATAAAACCGGGGACTCAAACATATATGTATATATTACTGTTCATAACAGCATTTTTGACAATACCTGAAAGATGGGAACTGCCCATCTATCAGCCAGCAGATGACTGGATGAGCAAGATAGAAGAGCAAAACTACAATGAACGCTCAGACACACACACACACACACACACACACACACACACACACACCGCCATGAGAGATGACCTTCTGATACATGCTTTAGCATTAAGGGGCCTTTAAAACATACCATGTAACGTGTGTGAGGCAGGTACAAAACAACAAATACTGCATGGCTCTCCTTAAGTGACTGATCTACACTAAGCCAATACAGACAGGCAGAAAGCAGATCAGGGGTTCACCTGGGCAGAGGAAAGGGAGGGTTATTGCTAAGTAAAGAAAAAGTTTTCACTGTGTGTGTGGTGGCTGTACCTCACTGTGAACTGCACTGAGCTATACACTGAAATTAGTTAAGATGGAAATATACTTACATCTAAATACACACAAATATATAAATAACCAGGCAAATGAAGAGAAATGAGTTCTCAGGAACCTCAGAGGAAATGACAAAAACTAAACTAGAAGAAAGACAATTTTCATAAATTAAGTTCAAGAGAACTATACTTAACATTTTTAAGACTATACCTTCAAGGATCCTTCTTATATTCATTAATATAGTTTCAAAACAAACTGAAATAGGTGAGGAATGTTGGTTAGGAGTTGAAAATGTAGACGTTGTAAAAAAAAAAAAAAAAAAAAAAAAAAAAAAAAGCTTTAAAGGAGCATGTGAGAATTCCAGAAGTGGAAACTGTGGACTTACTTCTAAAGAGAATTGGTAAATTAGAGGGTATTAGAAAGGATACTCAGACTAAAAGGAAGAAAGAACAAGGAGGAGGAGGAGGAAGAGGAGGAGGAGGAAGAGGAGGAAAAGGAAATGGAGGAGGAAGAGGAGGAGGAAGGAACTACAGAAGAAAATGCCCTGATGTGTGAAAACATAGGAAAGAGAGGACTAGCTAAAAATTCCTCCCAAAGGTGACAGAACATAGCAACCTGCCGGCTGAGAAAATACATGAGCACCAGAAGGAAAACAGGAAAGAAAACCTCATCTTTGCATAAGGCCATGTAAAAACCAAAGCTACAGTCTGAAGCGCAGTTGGGTTCAGGGTGCTGGGAGAAGATGTAGTTAAACCTTCATTCTCAGGAGAAACAGTAGATTCCAGAAGTCACTGAAACAACATTTTTAAATAGACAAAGAAAGTAAATGACAATCTCTAATTCTATATCCAGAAAAAGTAAGTTCCTCAAAAATAAAGGGTTAGAAACGATATCATCAAACAAAGCAAAGGAAATTATAGCAGCATACCAATTCAAACTCATTGGTAAACTGTCTTCTTACACAAAAGAATAGCAAGCTTAGTCAAAAGCTCAAAAACTAGAAAAGAATGAAGAGATGGCTAATGGTGACCCAAGGGTGGCTCTAAGCAGACATAGTAGACAAGATCACATGAGTATCAGCAATCCCACTGGGCATGTAGCATTAAACTGCTTAATAGACACCCTATTGGGACTCTAGATGAGAGAACCATGGGAGAATAGCATTGAAGAAGGATCCAGTGGGTCCTAGAAACCTACAAGTAGAACATTATGATAGGCAGATTTGGGCCAAGGGGTCCCGCTCAAACTAAGGCAACAGCCAAGGACAATACAGGCGGTAAACTTTAAACCCCTATCCAGATCTAGCCAATGGTCAAAACAGTCTCCACACTTGAGTGGAGAGTGGAATATGACTTTCTCACGTACTCTGGTGCCTCACATTTGACCATGTCCCCTGGAGGGGGAGACCTGGTGGCACTTAGAGGAAGGACAGCAGGTCACCGAGAAGAGACTTGATACCCTATGAGCATATACAGGGGGAGGTAATCCCTCTCAGGAAGTCAGAGGGGAGGGGAATAAGGGGGAAATGGGAAGGAGGGAAGAATGGGAGGATGCAAGGGATGGGATAACCATTGAGATGTAACAAGAATAAATTAATTTAAAAAAAGAAAAGAAAAAGAAAAAAAATAAACTGCTTAATAGTAAATAAGCAAAGAGTAAGAACTGACAGGAAACAAAGTCACAGTGCTATCAGGCCACTGTGCCAAGGAAGTGGTACAATTATGTAGCTGGATCTAAAATGTTGAGAGTGCTTGCTTCAAGGTCTAAGGTTAAGACTAAACTATTGTGAAAGAGCAGCTAATCCATTAGCCATGTGAGAACGGAGCACGTGACTCTTTATGTCTATGTAAGCAAAGGCAAATCAGGAAAAACAAACTGAAGTATATTGAAAGTGAAGCCAATGTGCGTAGTTCCTAGGATACTCATAGTCACACCAAATGCAAACCGACTGAACACCCAGAAGAAATTGAAGAGAACACAACTATGTTCTGTTCATAGGAGGCCCAACTAACATAAGAAAAACTCCACATGGCAGAAAAGGTCTATCACACAAATGACCGTCCCCTTGAGAAGTAGTGCAGAAGTCACAGCAGACATAAATACAAAATATTTACCAAGAAGGTATAGCCTCTATGTCTACATATCCTAAGTTCAAAATGCATAGAGCAAAAAGGCAAAACTAAAGGAAAGATAAAGAATCACTGTGGGAGATTTAAATACAGTTAATGTTTTGACACGTGGACATAAAACCAATAAAGAAATGAGAGGTACAAGCCATACTGATAGTTAATGAGCTCTAACTGGGCATCTTAATCACCCAAGAACTAAAGAATACATAGTTTTTGAAATAAGATTAGAAATCTGTGAAAATAAATCATCCCTGAGTCCACAGCCTTAGTAAACGCCAAAGATTAAAATCTGACAGTGAATGCTCTTCAGTCAGTGACAAAGGTAATCAGTATGTTTTGGGGGCTCCGGCCTCCAACTCCTAAATGCTGGGATTGTAGTGAGCTCCACCACACCAGCCTGTGTTCGCTTTGTCTGTCGCTTCTCTTTTAAATGATCCTCTTCTCAGTTAGTGGAATGTTCCGTAAGGAAGGAGAGAAGGTTCGGTGGTCAAGTGTGTACTGTCCTTGCAGATGACCAGAATTTGGTTCCTGGAACCTCCATGGGTAGCAAAGGAAAGAGAAACATCATGGCATCATGTCAGAATTGAAAGTGGGCAAGAGAGATGGCTCTGCTGGTGAGAGGGCCTGCTGACAAGCATGATGACCAGAGTTGGATCCCCAGAAATCCCCAGTTCCAGAGAAGCTGGTGCCCTCCTCCTCCTCCTCCTCCTCCTCCTCCTCCTCTACTTCTTCCTCCTCCTCTTCCTCCTCCTCCTTCTTCTTCCTCTTCTTCTTCTACTTCGTTTTGGTTTTTTGAGACAGGGTTTCTCTGTGTAGCCTTGGCTGCCCTGGACTCACTTCCACAGACCAGGCTGGCCTCGAACTCACAGTGATCCACCTGCTTCTGCCTCCCAAGTGCTGGGATTAAAGGCATGTGCACCACGCCCAGCTGCTGGGCACCAGGTACCCACACAGTGCACAGACGTACATTCAGGAAAAACACACATACACATAAAAAAGAATATACCCTTTAAAAAAATCTAATAAGTAAAATAGGCCTTAAAAATAAAAATGCCAAAGGAGAGGAACAAAAAGCAAACGCAGCCTCTAGAATTTGTAACAGATGTAAAGAGCAAAGGGAACTTGCCCGGCCACCTTCCCTAAGAGCCCCGCTTCTTCCCTGTCACCACTTTTATCCAGGGAGAAGTCAGATTGTCCTTGCAGGGCCATGGGTCCTCCTTTAGGAAAAGCTGCTTTGCTGGGCTGGTCTATTTAAATGCTAGAAAATGCCACGCCAAGGCCCACAGTTCTCCACATCTGCAGGGCTCTCACCACATCAAATCAGGTACGGGAAAGTCTGTGCCATGCTTCCAGGATTTTCCAACAAGAACTAGTAGCATGGCTGATGTAGCTGGGCGCAATTAGATGGACATTGAGGTTACTCTGGATTTCCATAACTGGTGCATTGTGGGTAGGAGGCCATACATTCTCTGTGCCTCAGTGAAGGCAAGGAGAATGGTGACCAGCTGCTGAGTTCAGCACAGACATTGAGTGGGAGTGAAGAGTTCATGAGGACCAAATGTCCATCAACACGTTGTCTCCTTCAGACCACAAACAGAGTAATAGCCTCCCACCCTCAGCCAATCCCTTACACCTCAGACCCCTCTGTCTTCCTCTCACTTCCTTCAAGTCACATCAGCTATCTTGATAGCCATTGATTCTGACCCTGCCTCCTCCGGCAGTCAGTTTTCCATCCAAGAGCCAGGATGGTCAGGACATGGTCCAGGAATGGGGTCATGTGAGGAATATTGTGAGTGCTTGTGGGAAAACTTCAAGACACCAAGACAAGAGTCTTGTGACCTCAGTTTCTTCACACATGGACTTGTTCTCAGAGTATGCTTCCGTGTTCCTCCCACGTGTAGAGGACAGGAGTGAGTTTACTTCAGATGATTCATTACAACCAGCTAGTGTTGTTTCTATGCCTCTGTGAAAAACCACGTCTTCCCACATGCAGCCTGTCCTTGTGATTGGACACGTTCCTCCTGTGGCTCTTCCTAACACTCGGAGAATAAACTGTCTGATGCTCTGAATAACGTTGGCTATTGCATGAGATTTTAGTCGGCCTCGTTTGTCGGCTCCATTCTCCCAGGTCCCACGCCCTCTAGAGCGGAAACACAGGCTGAATCTTTTTAAAAACATAGCTTTATAGTGGTGGCATCCTTAAGTCAAAACCCTCCAAAGACTTCACCATCTGTTTTGAAACCAGGAAAGCCCCGTCTCCTTGTCGATTATTCTGCTTCTTGAGGTTTTAGGTTGCCTATCGTCAAATACAATCTAAAAACATTCAGTAAAAACTCCAGAAATAAATCTTAATTCATAAAATTTTAATTGCATGACATGATGAAATCTTACCATTCTGCCTCATGCTGCCCAGTACACAAATCATCCCTTTGTTGGGTGTTACAATACACTTACTTCTATCCAGCCGCAAACTTTGTTTGTTTTCTTACCTCCTAGGTCAAAGGGACATCCTCCCCTCCCGCTTCCTGCCCTGGCTTGGGCTACCTTGGAGGGGTGTCCTCCTGTGGCTTCTTCATCAGCAGCCAAGTCTGCACCTCACCACTGAGGAGAACAAATACATTGCACCTGAGGAGCCAAGGCCTCTCTAGGTCAAGCCCTAAACACAGCTCAGGACAGGAGCTCTGCTCTCTGGGTGAGGTGTTTCAGCTCGCTCCCGTGATGCTAACAGTGGCCCCTTGAGCACATTTCAAATTGCTAGCTAAGGAGCAGGTGATATGTATACCTACAGCAAAGAACCCATGATACTGCTTTATCTGGAAAACCGTCTCTTCAGCTCGCATGCAGTTTCAGGAGACCCTGGCTGTGACAGAGCAATTCTGAGTCAACACAGTGACCAAAGTGGAAGCTGTATTATCGCTGGAGCCTTTTCTAGTTAACAGATAAATAAATAAATAAATAAATAAATAAATAAATAAATAAATCATTCATTCATTCATTCTTTCTTTCTTTCTTTTACGGTGTTTTCTTTTATCTTGGTCTCGAAAGCTAGGCATTCGGTTCTATGAAATTAGGAGATGTATCTTATATGTGTTTTGTGTGTTTGCTAAAATACATTCCCAACAAGCATCTAGACTTTGGTAATAGGGTTGATATGGTAACCTCTTTACAGCTGGAGACGACTGGACACAAGCAAGGTTGTCTGGGTACTAACCTAAAAATGTGATGAGTAAATGATACCTCACTAAGTGAAATATTGACTAAGCAAACGGAGGACAAAGCAATGACCATATAAACAGATCTGAGCTGTGACACATAGTAGGTAGAACAACAGAGCACACCCTTACTCTAGAGCAGTGTTTCTTCAACCCGTGGGTCACTGCCTCCTTTCACCGGGGTCACCTACTACCATCAGGAAACACAGATATTTACAATACGATTCATAGAAGTGGCAAAATTACAGTTATGAAGTGGCAACAAAAACTACTTTATGGTTGGAGGTCACCGCAACATAAGGAACTGTTTTAAAAAGAGTCTCTGCACTAGGGAGGTTGCAAACCACTAGAGCACAAGGAACATCCCATTTCCTTCTTGTCTTCTCCACTTCCTGTCTCCGTGAGACTACGCCACGTTTGGCCTGGCCACAGCTGACACTGTCCCTCTATCTAATGGGAAGAATGAAAGGAAACATTAAGCGTCCACAGGGAAGTGGCGGGATGGTGGGACCAGCAGTGTCTGAACATAGTACACATATAAACCATCAAACTAAAACACTAGTAAATATTCAGAACTAGTGTCCGTGAATGTGAACTGTGGCCGAGCACTGTGCGAGCCTCTAAAACTTCTCTCTTAGGTACGTCCATCCTGACCTCGGTCATGATTTCTGCACGAGTCTTGTGAAATCCCAGATCCAGCGCAGACTGCAAAGAGCTTTATAACTCCAAGCATGTAGTGCTACAGATAATTGCCTGCTCCCCCTCTCATCTCAAAAACACACAGTTTTAGCTCTCGGTTCTTCATAAATTCTAAACAATATTAAGTATTTGTGGGAAAGTGAAGGATAAGATGAAATTCTGTGACATCTCTAAGTCTAATGGCACATGAGCTGCTCAGAACAGGGTTTGCGAGCTCTTAATACTTAGAAAACGTACAATTGGGAATTGTATTAAAATGACTCATCAGGCTGATGGGCTCCTTGTAGGAGGAAATCATTTTGAGTCTGCAGACTATTTGAGGGATGCGTCCCAAACGTGATCAGGCTGGGACAGATTCCTGTGCCCAGAGTCACCCATCACCTCTTCTATTTTGTTTTACTCTCAACACCAGGCAGTAAGTGGCTCAAAGTACACCATGCCCTGGCTTACTCAAAAATTACTGCTTGTCTTTGATAAACAAAACCATCTTGCACGAGCTCAGAAGAGAATCTGTTCTGCTCCCTCAAAAACAAAACAAAACACCCACTCTTTGATACTCACCTGTTCTCTCACCATCTTACCCAAGTGCATCGACCCTGTGTAGAGCTTGCACGCTCATGTAGTGGGTACCACGGTCTCAGCACTTAACATGCCTAAGATAATAATCTACAGTCTAAGTGCATGAAGTAATGTTCTTTCTCATTTTACAAATGAGGAAACTGAGGCTCAAAAAGTTTGCAGAAGTTGGCCAACATCACCTGGAGAGAAAAACGTGGGACAGGCATCCCAAACCATGTACCTGGCCTTCCAGATTCAAGCTGGCATGGAGTCCTGCCGGCCTTTTGGAGTCAGTATAGGTGTGGGACGAATTTCAGGGGATCTGAGTTTGTAGCTGGAGGGAAACTTAACAGCAAGAAGACAGGTGTCAGCCGGGTGGTGGTGGCGCATGCCTTTAATCCCAGCACTAGGGAGGCAGAGGCAGGCGGATCGCTGTGAGTTTGAGGCCAGCTTGGTCTACAAAGTAAGTCCAGGACAGCCAAAGCTACACAGAGAAACCTTGTCTCGAAAAACCAAAAAAAAAAAAAAAAAAAAGACAGGTGTCCCTGCCCAAACCAAGCCCTGCAACCTGGATGGACCGACTCACTGGGACTCCTTGAGTCCCAGAACCCTTCCTTGAGCCACAGAATATGTTTCATGGTAGAAGAAAAGGAATGAGTAGAAAACAACAGCTAGGGACAAATGACACCATTGTCCTTTCAGCAACATTGGATCTGCTCCCCTAGCACCAGCAGGAAACAAGCCACTTAGCACTGCCAGGACTGTCATGAAGAAAATGCCAGAAATGCTGTGTTTGTCAGACTTGTATTACTATAGTGAAGTTCTTGAAGCAGGATAGGGCATTTTATAGACGAAAAAGAGAAAGGAGAAAAAAGGAAGGAAATGCATTTAGCTCGCATGGCCACAGTATGGCAATCAGCTCAGCTCTGGGGCCCAGGCGGCAAGAACGCATGAGAAGGGAGAGGCCTTATCATCCGGAGTCAGTGTTGGAATTCTATACTTCTTTCTGGGAAAATGTCTCTCGGGGTCCAACAAGAGCCGCTTGAACACCTCCTGAAGGCATCACCCGCAAACACCTAAAGATCTTCTGCTAAGTCCCTCCTTTCATATGTGCATGGCACTAGTACATGTGTGTGTGTGTGTGTTCACATACATGTGTGTCTCTGCATGTGGGGGCCTGAGGTTGGCATCAGGTGTCATCTTTAATATGTTGTTGGTGTTGTTTTGTTTTGTTTTGTTTTGGGGGGTTGTTTTTTGTGTTTTGGGTTTGTTTGGTTTGTTGTTGTTATTGTATTTTTGGTTGGTTTGGTTTGGTTTGGTTTTTCGAGACAGGGTTTCTCTCTGTAACTCTGCCTGTCCGGAACTCAGAGATCCACCTGCCTCTACCTCCTGAGTGCTAGGATTAAAGACATGAGCCACCACTCCCAGCCTAGTCAGAGTTTGCCATTTTAGCTAGTTGGGCTAGCCTGCTGTCACCAGAAATCCTCTGTCCCTATCTCCCACTATGGGATCACTTGCAGGCTGCCACAGATGGGTATCTTTTATTTAGGTTCTGGGGATCCAAACTTGGATCCTCACACAGAATCAAAGTGTTTAACCTGATGAGCCATCATCAGCCCCTAGCCCCTCTTGTCAGAAGCCACCTCACCTCACAGCCATCAGGCTAAGGACCAAATCTCGAGACCACAGCAGCTACCTCATCCCCCATGACACAGCACCTCGAGCCTGAACTCCATTCGGCTCAGGCTTCTGCTCACTGGCTCCTTGGGGTCCTTTCCTGTCTCTCTTCCTCATCTGTCTCCAACTAATGAACAGACGGGCAGGGGGGACTTGCTATCACCAGCAGAGAAGGAAAAGCAAAGCCTTCTGTTTCTTGTTCAACTCCCACCTCCCCCGTTGGCAGGACTGTAGAGCTTAACTCTGGTGACTACTACATACTTGTCCTTATGTGTCCTTGAAAGCTCACACAGTAGTCAGCCAATACAAGGATCCACTCTGCATGCACCATGGAATACCAGACTTGGTAGTAGACATTTGTGGATTTCAGGGCCCCTATCCTGAACAGGATACAAGCTCTATGTCTTAAGAGAATTGATATGGGGCAGAGGAATCTGTGTCTTTCTTCCATGTCTTGCAGCAGCACTGCCATCTGCTCGCTTCAGCCTCCTGGGCATCAAGACGCAGTTAGAGAAGCAAGCACTCATGGCAAAAACCAGTGACAAAACCAAGAGAATGGGACAGGAAGTGACAGAACAGAGGTGGGAGAAGTGCTGGTGATCACGTGCGAAGAAGGGCAGGTGGTTTAAAGAGAACTCACTTTCTTTTGCAAGGCCTTGAAAGCTTCTAAATGCAGCTGGCTTCCACCAGACAGCAGTGATTGATGTGCGGGGAGTAAAGCCATCTTGGAATACTAAGAAGAATTTTTGGATGGCAGTGGGTGCTCACAAGGTCTTTGGAGATGAAGAGGAGTCATAGACCGTTCCCGCAGGCAAGCTGAAACTCCTTCCTCAACTGTTTTCAAGAGCCAGTCCTGCAGCTCTGACTCAGGGACCTGACGGCCATAATCAGGGGACGCTGTTTCTACTTCTGCGACTGGATGCTCAGGAAGCTAAAGAGAGCAAGTGGCAGTGTTGCTGCAAGACAGCCTCACGGGAATAAAAGAGAGAAGGAAGGGGGGGCGACAGGGAGGAAGGCAGGTTTCTGTGTCGTTTCCACTTCCCCAGTCCAACGCTGAAGTGCCTGTCACTAATAATCCAATTCTCTCTCCTACCCTAGCTGCAAGGGAATCTGGCCTGCATCCATTTCAAGTTTCCTCTCTCCAGCTAGATGGAGAATGGAACAGAGACTGAGCAAGCAGACCTCTGCGCCAGCTGCTGCTAAGACATACACACTCCACAGGTTCTAACTGATTTGGCCCAAGTTATCCCTCCCACCACCCTTTATTTACTTTTTAGTGTTTGAATCGTATATATTATTAATATATATTAATATTATGTTAATATGATACTAGATATTAGTATATTATTAATTTTATATATTATTATTCAGTGTATGACTCTGGCCACCTTATATAGTCTAGCCATTTTTCTCTTTGTATCTCATGCCTTTTAGTTTAAAAAAAAAAACACCTTTCCCATCTTAATCAAACATATCTTTTCTCTTTCATCCTATGTGATTTGACTTATTTACTTGGTGTATGAATTCCAAGGTCTAACTCCAACAGGCTTCAAGTTTACCCTTGTAAGTTAAATTAGCATGCAGTTCATATAAAAGACACTACACAATCTTTTCTTTGGCTAATCACACACAGTAGCATCGCTGACCTTCAGCTGGTTCAGAGGGAAAGAATGGGGTTAGAATATTCTCTGCTTTTTTATTGGGTTGATATAAAGAAATATATTGTTTAATGGGATCATTTCTGTGTATTTCTATTCACTTGGCCTAAATAAATTCATGTAAAAGTTTTGCTTTTCATGACTAAAAACTTCAGTGTGAGAAATAGTGCTTATAAAAATAAAACAACTTTCCTTCAATTTCATCATAGAAGTTAGGCATTTTTGCTTTAGTTATTCTTTCCTGCTTCCTTTGTTTGTTTGTTTGTTTGTTTTTGTTTTTCAGTTGCAAGCCAGCCTATGGTTTGGTGTTAAAGGTTTTCATTTGTTTGCTTGCTTTTGTTTCTATAGTTTTTATTTGCTTGTTTGCTTTTTTGAGACAGAGTTTCTCTCTGTAGCCCTGGCTGTCCAGAAATTCACTCTGTAGACCAGGCTGGCCTCAAACTCAGGGATCTGCCTGCCTCTGCCTCCCAAGCTCTGGGATTACGGGCGTGTGCCACTTCACCTGGCTGCCAGCCTATATGTAACTGTAAAGTTGGAACGTTTTCAAACTTACACAATAATGGCCACTTTCATTTTAATTTTGTTCCCACAAAAACCAACTACTGTGAGACATGCCAAAGAAACTATCCTTTAAAATATATAAGTCCAAATTAGTATTAACTTCTTCAAAAAGTAACTTTTTTGTGTAGGAAGCGGGTAGAGAGGTGACTCAGTAGTCAAGAGCATTTGCTAATTGGTCAGCTCTGAACACATACCATGTAAGTTACATTGTACCGGGTGAAAAGGATGCATTTATGTATTTAGGAATATAGCGCCCATGTCAGCCAGCTGACACCCATCTGTAACTCTAAGTCCTGGTCAAGGGGATCTGACACCCTCAACCAGCCTCTGTTGGTACTTGTGCACTCATACACACATGCACACATGCACCCATGCACCCATGCACACACATAAATCATTTTTTTAATTCCTCAATAAACATAACACTGGGCCAGAACGTGACTTGGGGTAGAGTGCTTGCTGACATGAGCAAAGCCCTAGACACCATCCCAGTACTACAAACAGTAGTAAGTTCCCAGACAACTAAACACTGAGTCAGTGTTTACATTTCCCTATCTCTCTTTTTAAGTTTCTTATTGCTTAGAATTTAAATACCAACAAAGTAGACTGAGTAGTAAAAGTGACTGTGGCGTGTTCGTCTTCTGACCTCAGTAAGCATTGGCCCTTGGCTTTTTTCATCCCAAAGCAGGTCACTTTTCCTCTCTGCTTTGGACACACTTCATATGCATTCTACAAATGTTTGTATATGATCTTGTAAAAGGGCAAAGACCCTGACATAACCACAAAACCAGCATCACCGGCAGCAATACTTAAAGCTCACCCATAAATGTGAAAAATAGTTTTGCCATGCCTTTTTGTTTTGTTTCATTTTTGCTTTTTGTTTTTCAAGACAGAGTTTCTCTGGGTAGCCTTGGCTGCCCTGGACTTGCTTTGAAGACCCAGCTGGACTCAAACACACAGAGATCTGCCTCCCAAGTGCTGGGATCATAGGTGTGCACCACCACCCCCTGGCTTTTCCACTACATCTCAAATGAGGATACTTTTTAAATGATCCGGAAAGATCATTAAACATCACTCACAGTGAAGTTGCCTGATGCCCTTCAATTCCCCGTTAATCACCTTTTATTTATTATTTATTTATTTTGAGGAACTGGTTTGCTTGTCTTTAAAACATTCTTCTTTTTGGATTTTGGTATAACTCAGCATGTTTCCCTATAATCTGTATTTCCTACATTTTGGTGACTCAATCATAATATTTCAGTGTTTTTGTTTTGTTTTCAAGGCAATGTCATAAAGGATTTACAGTCCCCCACACACACACACACACACACTCAGGGATGTATAGTATATGGTTGTGTCTATCAGTTGGTTGGTGGTCACATACTGGTACTAGTCTCCCTTCAAGTATTAACTAGGAAACTGTAAGAAGAAGCATCCTCCATCTCTACTCTGACTATTTCATGGTACTGTTCATACTAGAAAAGCAAAATAAATGTATGTTTAATTCCTTACACTTGTGCAACAGGCTTCAAATAATAAATTTGTTTCTTGGCATCCTGCATTGGGGGTCTGTTTGTTTTAAGTTTTGCGACTGCAGTAATTATTCTTCTGAATGCTCAGATGTCCTGATCTTCAGCCATCAGCCCTCGGGTTCCTCTGATCTGGCCCTAGTAGTACCAATACCTCCCATGCTATCTAACATAACAAGAATTTCTAACATCTGGCTGCACATCGTGCCTGAATAGCAAGAAAAACTGTTTCCTTTTAGCTGGCAGTGGTATTAGATCATGGTCTAATGGTTAGGGTGCCTGCTGCTACTTTGTGTGCTAAAATCGTCAGAGTCATTTACACAGCTCACTGTTTGAGCTGGGGCACGAGCTAACTCTATTAATTGTTGTATATCTTAAGTCTTAATATTCTGTCATTTGCTTTTGGTTTTGTTTCCTTTTATTTCACTGCGTAGCCCAGACTGGCCTCAAACTCTCAGCCCTTACCTGCAAGCAAGTCAAGAGAAGAATTTGCCAACAACTAAATGCTCGTAGGGAAGAGTATGAAGCAACAAGAGTTTGTCACAGTTAAGTTCTGTTGTCAAAAAGGGTGCTCAGCTGAGCACGGGAGGACTCCTCCACCCCGTTAACCTCAATAAAGCCTATCCCACCTGCCAGGCGATGTGAGAGGGTTATCCATGCACCGTCTCAGCCAGTCCCCACAGGACACCACCTACGCATGAGGAAATCACCTCAGTCTGCATGACGAGCAGGTGTGGGAAGGGCGATGGGCCTTTCCATTTTACTGTTGTTGCTGCTGTTGTCTTGTGTTGTTTCCTTGTTTGGAGAGTCTCGCAATATAGCTCTGGCTAGCCTAGAACTCAGACCAGGCTGGCCTTGAACTCAGAAACCTTCCTTTTTCTGCTTCCTGAGTGCTAGCATTGAAGGTGTGAGCCACAACAGCCTTTCGTTTTAACCACAACTATGAACGGTGGGCTTAAACCAATAACTTTTCACTTCTGCTGATCCATCATCCCTCCTTGTACATAGTGGCTAGCATAATGGGAGGAGGAGGCGGGAGGTAAAACTCCTAAGCGCTCGTCCAATGATTCTGGTTTTATTCGTGACTCGCTGTTACCATCTTGTTTGTGAATCCATCAGACAGATCCAAGCACAAGAGCAGTAGTAAGTGCACAAAGTGATGCAAACCTTTTGACTGACACTACTAAAAAGCTATCACGAGCCGGGCGGTGGTGGCGCACACCTTTAATCCCAGGACTCAGGAGGCAGAGGCAGGTGGATCTCTTTGAGTTTGAAGCCAGCCTGGTCTACAGAGAGAGTCCAGGAAAGCCAAGGACACAGAGAAACCCTGTCTCGAAAAAACCAAAAAATGCCGGGCTGTGGTGGCGCGTGCCATTAATCCCTGCACTCAGAAGGCAGAGGCAGGTGGATCACTGGGAGTTCGAGACCAGCCTGGTCTACAAAGTGAGTGTAGGACAGCCAAGGCTATATGGAGAAACCCTGTCTCGGAAAAACAAAAAACAAAAAAAAAAGCTATTACGAGTAACTTCTTCTCATGGCTGGAAAATTAAATATCTTTAGACACAATGTTTTTGTATCTAAAATGTGACTATAATAGTATCATAGAATGGGCTGGAGAGATGGCTCAGTGGTTAAGAGCACTGACTGCTCTTCCAAAGGACCCAATTTCAATTCCCAGTACCTACATGGCAGCTCACAATTGTCTGTAACTCCAAGAGCTAACACCCTCACACAGACATGCATGCAGGCAAAACACCAATGCACATAAAATTAAAATAAATAAATTTTTAAAATAGTATCATGGAATATATAAAGAAACACATATACATAAAATATGCACATAAAATACAAGAAGATGGATTATATACATGTTCTATATGCTATACATTCTAGTATATAGATAAAATGGGATATTCTGCAGCCACTAAAATATTTAACTGTGCCAGGAGTGGTGGCACAAGCCTGTAATCCAAACCTTTGGGTTCTCTGTGAGTCTATGGCCAGCCTGGTCTACAACACAAGTCCAAGATAGCCAAGGTTACACAGAGAAACCCTGTCTTGAAAATACCGGGGGAAAAAAAAAAAGTAACTGCACAGAAATGAAAGACTGGGACACACTGCTCAGAGAAAGAAGCATGAATTATAGTACAGCACACATAAAATCATCCCATGTTTGTAAACAATAAACCATATGGCTGCATATATTTAGGGGGAAATCTGGAAAGTTATTCGCCAGACTATTCACAGTGGCTACTTTTCTATTTCGTATCTTCCTATTTTAGGAATTCTTATTTGCATGTATATTGTTTTTATTATAAAAAGCAATGCTTGTCATTCTGCCGTCCATTTGGGGTTTGGCATTAAGGATATGAGAACCTAGCCTGCTTGCTTTCAAGTCTGGAACTAGAAAGAACGAACAAAGAAAATTGAAATTCCCAAAGCCTCATTCTCATATGAGAAAAAAAATATTCATGAGCACACACCTGTCAGTAGCTTCCACACAAAAAAAAATCACTAGAGATACATACTTTGTTCAATTCAGAATTTTCTTTAAGGTTTCTCTAGAAATAGCAGAGCCATGATAAGTTGGAATGACTCCTCTCTCTGAACATAGCGACGCTGTTTATGGTTAGGTCTACAGGGTTGGTTTTTTTGTTTTTGTTTTTGTTTCTGTTTTTTATTAGTAGGTCACATTTTTCCCCAAAAGGGTGATTCTGTGATGGTCAGCTTGGGGTTTCTCATTATATCATATATACAAAGTAACCTAAAGTTTGCATGTGAAACACACAAGTCTCACTGCTGCAAAACTGAATAACAGTGCCTAGGCCAGGTCTTTGACTGGCTACCCAAAAACCTTATAAAGTGACCTCACAGTGGCCTCCACAACTGGGTCTCAAATGTGCATTTGCACACCAGTTGGAGAACAGATCCATCCACCATAATTGAGCCTACTGCCCTACAGAGGCTGAGACAAGTAACCAGACAGCTCCAGAATCGATACATAATATTCAAACAGACAAACTCGTTCTTGTAGCAAGTAAGAAAGCTGAGGTAGTGCCTGGGTGAAGGCCTTCTAGCTTGTCAAAACCACTAACATCAAGTTATATATTATCAGGATGCTGTCAGCCAAGCATAGGTTCACAAGAGTGAGGCCTTATTTACCCTCAATGTGTAGTGGTACCCAGTAGACACAGCCTGGAGCATCCCCCACCAAAGCACAGGTACATCCTCCAAGAGGTTCAACCTCTGCTTCTCCCTGCAGCCAGGACATCCTCTCTCAAGGACATGACCAAATCTTGGCTCTCTGTCTCCCTTTGTATGTTCTCCTTAGAAACCCAGTGATTCACAGCCAATTACATTTCCACTGCTTGCATACTTACAATCATATTCTACGTCTGCCTCCATGAGCTCATCCCCTGACTCACCTTGGATCTAACAACGGCTAACGCATATGAGTCCTGAAGATAGACCGTCTCCAACTTCACTCTCCGAGGCAGCTATTCACATCCATCACGTGGGAGTTTCCCTACCCTTTCTTTGAGAAGGCATCATCAGGATCCGACATCCTCTGTAGAACTAACAAACAACCCAAAACTCAGGAGGTTAGCACAGGATTGCCTCCTCGGTCCTACAAAGCCAGGAAGGGAGCAGCAGCAAGACTCTCCTCCTTCTGGGGAGTCAGGATCCAGCTTCTGTGTGCTTAGTGACACATATCATCCCATGACATGGATTCCTGCAAAGAAAAACAAAGATGGGGTCGAGTACTGGCTCCGAAGCACCTCGCATGCAGTTTCAGTAGCCAGAGCTAATTATACAGCCAACTTGAGTGCGAAGGAGGCTGAGGAGGCTGGCAGGTCACTGGATAATATGGGGAGTGTGAGCAGCTATGGAATTTCTAGGTTTTTACAAAGCGCGCCCAGGGACTAGCGAGATCTCTCTGTAGTTTAAGAATTGAGCTTCAGTTCCCACCACTCACAGGGTGGCTCACAACCCAAGGTAACTCTAATTCCAGGGGATACAATGCCGTCTCCTGACCTCCTTGAGTACCAGGTGCAAACATGGTGCATGTGCGTACATGTGAGTCGATAAGCACTCACGTATAAAATAAAATAATATTTGGGGGTTTTTGATACAGGGTTTTTCTGTGTAGCCCTGGCTGTCCTGGAACTTACTCTGTAGACCAGGCTGGCCTCAAACTCAGAGATCCACCTGCCTCCGAAGTGCTGGGGGATTAAAGGGGTATGCCACCACTTCCCAGAATAAAGAAATCTTTTTTTAAATGCAAATAAATGCACATAAATGCACATAGAAATAAAAACTTTCATTAAAGTACATCCTGGTCACCTCCATCTACCGGCACAGGCTGCAATCAGGATCCCGGAATCGTCAGAAAATGTTCCCTTGGCCCTACCTAACTTCCTCCATGATTCCATCATCAACCAAGACACCAATGATGTGGCTTAGATCCTGTAACTGTGCATTGGTAAACTGCCATGTGCTGTTTGAACTCACTGAGAAGTCAACTCTAGAATCAGGGTTGCCTCTACTACTGTCCCCAGAGCCTGTTTTTGCCCCTTCACGATCAATCATGTTCCTGTCAAGTACCCTCCAAAACCCCTTGCTCTGAGTCATGCTGGCCCCTCCCTCTGTAACAGGGGGAGGGAGAAACAGAAAGCAAATAAGGATGTCACTAGAAGGTTAACTGTTTCCAGCCAAGGTTACTACGGTTCATCCTATGATGGAAAGATGCCTTCAGTGGGAACAAGAAGCTGGAAGGTCGTCCACATAGAACACAGAGGAGACCCCCTCTGTCCAAGACTCTTTCAATCAGGAATTCTAGCTGGCTGCCTCAGTTTCCTCAGTCAGTTCTACTGGATGACTATAAGCTCCCAGTTTGATGTTACCTTTGTTTGATCTCTCATTTGAGTGACTCGGGTCATCTCAGGCGGTAAGGACACTGAATTGATGATATTTTGATGCCTCTTTACATTACTCATCAATTGTTTGTTTACTTATTTTTTTAATGTCGACATTTGCTTTTATTTTAATTAATTGTAAAACTATATAGTCCAAAGAGGTGTTATGAAATATACAGATATATGATTTGTTGTCAGCGAATGTTTGATTTGTGTACAGATGTTATTAATCCAAGACAGTATAAATATTTTTTTAACAAAAAGAGGTCATTAGCGGAAGGCGTGTAAGAAGCCATGATTTGAATATCTTAAAGATCCTCTCTGTTATATGGGAAATCTGCAATATTTTAATAAACAAAGAAAGCATAATTTACATTTTTCCTTTCTGTTTGTTTATTTACTTCTATTTGTTAAATACTTAATAAACTCACTCATTCAAAACCAAAAGTGCAGTTATTACAGCTCATTCTCCAGGTAACACAGAGTAGATGCAGGTACAGAGTAAGACCTGACTCCGAGCATGAGGAGGATCAATCCATGGGGAGATGTTTCATTCATAAACAGCAGTACAATCAGGCTCTGTGGCTGTAAGGCGACATGTGGCAAACAACATATAAATGCATTACACCAGACAATGTCTAACTAGGCAGGCACAGTGGCACATGCTTTTAGTCCTAGCACACGAGAGGCAGAGGCAGGCAGATCTCTTTGAGTCTGGGGCCAGCCTGATCTACATAGTGAATTCCAGGACAGTCAAGGTTAGCAAGGAGAGCCTGTCTCACAAAATGCAAACACTATTTAATTATAGCACAGATAAAAAAAAATTAAACTGGACTAGAGTAAACGTACAAGTCAAGTTTCATTAGAAAACCATGTCCCTGGGAAGAAATCAAGACATGAAGTTAGAAAAGGCAGAACTGGGGCTGGAGAGATGGCTCAGAGGTTAAGAGCACTGAGCTCCTCTTCCAGAGGTTCTGAGTTCAATTCCCAGCAACCACATGGTGGCTCACAGCCATCCATAATGAGATCTAGTGCCCTCTTCTGGCGTGCAGGGGTACATGCAAAACACTGTATACATAATAAATAAATAAATATTAAGTTGTTTGCAGACTCATTCTCTTAGCTGCCTTTAAAAAAAAAAAAAGGAAAAGGCAGAACTGTAACTTACCAAAAAATAAAAAATAAAAAAATTTTAAAGTAGCAAAGTACAGGAGATGGAAAAGCACAAGAGCAGAGGGTGTAAGGTCATATGCATGGCTGGGAAGGGAAGAGTCACTTGATGTGCCTGGAGTGTGGGTCAGTGTGGAGGTGGAAAGGGCTGGAGACAGGCTGAGAACTCCCATGTCATGAAGCTGGCTTGGACATAAGTTAAAGGGACTCATAGGAGAATAACTAAGGCTTCTGTTGGATCCAGCCAGCAAGCTGGAGCAGCATCTCCACAGAAGGTTCTATGGCTCACTGCCAGGAGACACCCAGTATGAACCTCCCGAAAGGTTAACAGCCACTGAGCCTTCCATGATGGTCATGTTCCAAGCACGGCAGTTTGCTCCTTCACTTAGCCAACCAGCAAGCGCTGTTGTCTCTGCCTTCAGAACAAATCCTAAATCTGACCATTCAACCTCATCTCCTCATCTACCACCACCATCCTTACTGCCACCCCCAAAAGTGATCCCTTAAGGAACTGTCATAGCTCCCTCCCCATTCCAGTGACTCCCCAACATCAGACTAGAATGGAACACAAGGCCGACGCCCAGAGCCTTAAGCATCTTTCCCCAGCCTCTCACTGCACATCTCCGCTCCATGCCTGCTTCTACCACAGGCTTCTGCATGGACAAACCTTGCCTGTCTCCCTCCTTGAGATTACCAGGAAGCAGTCTTCCCACTTCCCTTCCTGCATTCTGGTCTTGCAGGGTCTCTACATCACATGTCCGTTCTATGAGCTCTCACCCCCTATCTGCAGCTCTAGAAGCTACTCCAGGACTTGGCGGTAGAGCGAGCACTCAGTAAGTGTACTACACCACGCAGTTAATAAATGGCAAATTTCTTACACCCCCTGGGATGAAAAGGTCAGTAGGCTGAGGAGTATAGGACAGCCATGATTTTTCTTGTTTTGGCCCTTACAAACTATCTCAGACCATCTTCCCAATCAAAGTGCCTCTAGTAATCCTCGGTCATTACACAGGGATGAGGTCCTTCCTCCCAGTAAGACAGGGACATTTATTAAGTGAAGCTAGAGCCAATACTGTTTCAGGGTCTGCTATCTCTGAGGCCATTTGGGGAAGACAGAAGGTGCCAGAAAGAGTCCAATACATATACCGGAAACCTGGGTTTTGACAACTATGTCGCACTGTCTCAGATCATGTGACCTGTGGGAAGTTAGGTGGTTTGCAGTGCTATGAAGACGTAAGGTTAGGAGCCCAGTCAGTCAGGAGGCAAAGGAGGCCAAGGCCTTCTACATGCCACACTCACTTCACAACTGCCAGAATCCACGCTTCTGCAATGGTGGCAAGGAAAAGCTCATGACCGGTCAGTCTGAGAGTCATTGGGGAGACATGAAGGTTTGCAATTGCTATTTTTCACACTGTTTTGACCAAAAAAAAAAAAAAAGTGCATGTGAGAAAGGCAGGAAGATATGCACGTTCACAGAGGCCAGAGAAGGGTATTAGATTCATCCCTGCCTTATTTCTTTGAGACAGGGTTTCTCCTTGAACTTGGCACTCCTGTTCTATAAGATAGCAGATCCTCCTGCCTCCAATTGCTCATAGTACTGGGATTACAGGACACGCAACACTGTTGTCTAATGATGATGTGGATGCTAAAATGAGAAGACAGGTCTGGGCTGGAGGGACGTCCAGTGGTTGAGAGCACTTGCTGCTCTGGTACAGCACAAGGTTTGGCACCATCATCCACACTGTGGCTCACAACCATCTGTAACTCCAGTTCCAAGGGATCCAAGGCCCTCTTCTTACTTCCATGGGCACCAGGCATGCATGTGGTGCACAGACATGTGTGCAGGCAAAGCACTCATAAAAAGAAAAAGAAAATAATGAAAAAAAAATCTTCAGAGCTTATGGTTATATACAGCAAGTGTTTTTCAACCACTCAGACATCTCATCATCCCCACCCAAAAAAAAAAAAAAAATCGAAGCTTAGTGAAGAGAGTAGAGATAGAATGGTCACTACCCTAACATTTTAATAATGGTGCAACTTTGCCATAAGTCCTGGTCAGAGATTCAAATCTCTGAATCCCCAGACCTGCGAGGCCACCATCTACCCAGAAGCCGGTAGCTCCACCATGTCCTGAGTCACTCTTAGGTCTAGGCTGCCCTTCTGCCTCTTAAGGCATCTATTCCATGTGGTTCAGGTAAGAATGACTGCAGAAATGAAAAAGAAATAAAATGGAGATAAATGAGAGAGAAAAAAGTCCTTTTTTTTTTTTCACTTAAAAAATGGATCCATTTATTCTACCTGAAAGATACATATGACCACGCTGCCTAAACACAGATTAAGAATGCTGAGAATTGGCTGGGGAGTGGCTGGAAGGAAGAAAGCCACAATCAACACCCCTGGACATAGTCTTGTGTAAGTGGCTCCTTCCGCTGTGATGTTCTGACTCAGAGTATGACCATGGAAGGGGTAAGGGATGAACATCTATATTTAAATGCCTAGGTAGTGCTGACTCACATAAGATGAAAGCTGTAAACCACTCTGACCTATTTCACAAAGGGATCTGCCACCATGTCTGTCTCATTAGAGTCTTCCCCACTGGTCCAAATGCCTTCTGGGAGGCCATCACTGGCTCCAAGACAGAGGAGGACTATGGCCATCAGAGTATTAGCAAAGCAGACTATCTCCAGGGGAGCTGCCCACAAGTTGTGCAATACACTGCAAAGATACAGCTTCTGTGAGTCACTGCCCACACTAGGGTAGCCTTCTCAGCAATACAGCTACCTTTGACTAGCCGGTGACCTTTGAGTAGCCTGTTACATATGTTACTGTCAGTGACCCCATAAATTCAAGCTAGACTTGGTGGAATTGTTTCTTTGTTCTGTCATTGGTATCCTGTCTAGGGTAAATAGGGAGTTGCTCTTATTTCCTCAGGACATCAGAGAAGCCATTAAGAAGCCTCTTCAGCCACCTCACATTTTAGCCACACATGGTGACTGAGGAGGCAAAACTTTGCTTAGATAGGAAATTCATTCATCACCCACTCCCTCGTTTCTGAACTGACCTCAGACACTTGGGCAGTGCGGCCAGCTGACAGTGCACAGCTTAGTCAGTCTCAACCAGTCACAGTTTCTAGGCTCTAGAAGCTCACTCTCCGCTGGGGGAAGGTACAGTTTTTGGAAATCTTAAAACAGATCCCAGAACAAGAGCAACGCAGTTAACAAGCCCTAAAAATGTTGTAAACTCCCAGAAGCCAAAAAGCAAATGCTAATCATGAAAAACACAAGGCAGGAGAAGGTTTCTGTCCCTCACCATCCTTCCGTCCACCCACACAACAACACTTTTGATTTAGCAAGTGTCTACTCCACACCCAGGACACCTGTGTCAGATGGAGCATGTGACACGTGACCTTTAAAGCTGGAAAGAACCACAGCCCGCATTGGGCCACTCAGAGTTATCGCCATGCTGTGAAGTACAAGACCCAGGTGATCTGCACACATTTCAAAAGCAACTAAGCAAGATTCCAAAGATAAGGAAACCTAAATCAGAATGACCAGACCCTGAGATTTCACATACCAGTAAAAGAAAACAAAAACAAACAAACAAAAGTACTGGTAAGAAGGGCAATTTTATTTTGTTTGTTGACAATATAAAATGCCAACAACAGCTGGGCATGGTGGCGCACACCTTAATCCCAGCACTCAGGAGGCAGAGGTAGACAGATATCTGTGAGTTTGAGGTCAGCCTGGTCTGTAAAGAGAGTTTCAAAACAGCTAGGGCTGTCCTTTTTTGAAAAACCATCTCAAAAAAAATTTTTAATTAAATAAAGTAAAATTCCATTGACTGTCACCATTATTTGAAGACGAGTTTTAAAACAACAAAAAGAAAGTAAAGATCCTTATCTCTAAATTAAGAAAAATCCTTAGAGTTGAACTTATTCTTGGAGAAAACTACAGCCATTGTTTTTATTTTTCTACATTTTAATGCAGAAGGTCTCAGAAACCAGTATAGTTCTGGGAGCTATTGAATTCCAACATTTTAGAATTACACATCTCATAAATAATCAGGTCCGGCCACCCCTATCATGCAATTCCCTTGTGACTAACATGTCCAGTTAGCTATAAGGACAATATTGTAGTGAGACCATTTTGACATACGGGCATCTTGACATGTGAAGTGTGAAATTATAAGTGAGGCTTTAGGGTAAGAGCAGAAAACGTCAACTCCTTTGAAACACAACTAAAACTGTTCATCCCTTTAATACTTTCAAGTCTGACCCCAGCATGCACCTCTGTGTCATCCACTCACCAATGGTAAACCAATCAAAAGGGCCAAGTGATGACATGAGTCCCAAGACAGGAGCCCAAGGGAAGGAGAGAAGGACATCAAAGGAAGCAGTAGGGAAATGGGCCAGAAATATCAATTTCCCATTTAGTTTTTTAAAAAATAAGAAAGGGCTAGAGGTGGAGCTCAGTCATAGGGTGCTTCCTGGCATGCACAAAGCTCTAGTGTTGCCAAAGTTGAGTACACACCTGCAATGTCCGCACTCCTGAGGTGGGTGCAGAGGATCAGAAATTCAAGGTCACCCTCAGCTACATGTCAAGTCTGAGGCCACCCTGAGATGAATGGCACCCTGTCTCAAAAATAAATTTAACTAAGCATTGAAAGCTCTGCTGTTGCCTTTAAAAAAAAAAAAAAAAAAAAAAAATCCATTTTCCAGTATCCAAATGGCCACATCAGTAGCCTGTGCTAAAATGCCCAGAGCATCAAACAGCAGTGTCAGACTGTAGAATTTGCTAGTTATCAAAAACCATGTACCCTGAAGTATGTTGAGACAACTGTGACTGGTGGGCAAGTGCAACAAATTTCTCTGTAGTAGTGACCTACAGACGTCCATCCATCTTAGGCTGTGGGGAGGCCCTTAGGGTGCTGTCTGAATAGAAAGGGGGTATAAGCTACCATTACTGGTGGCCATTCTAGAAAGAGCCACTGAGGTTCAAGTGGAAGTGCCTCCAGGCATCCTGTCCTCCAGGAATTAGCAGGCTGGCCTTCAGCAAACAGACCATCCTTCACACACACACACACACACACACACACAGACACACACACACACACACACACACACACACCACTCCAGCCTAAGTCTCTGTGACAGAGGTGTCGCTGAGAGCAACAGGAAGTGATGCAACCCTCAGGGGATGGCATAGGGTCTGCAGCCTCCTGTCCCCACATGCCCTTACAGTGTTCTGTCTCAGGATCACTTACAGGTGTCTCAACTCCTCCCAGAGTGACAAACAGACCTGAGAACTGTAGGGAGATGTGACATAGTGACATTCTTGAGTAGGCAGGGAAAAAAAAAACAATTCAGAGAAACCTCCAGAATGAAAAGGAGTTGGCAGGAAATGCATCATTTTGCTGCCTTCCACACCATTCGAGTTTTCTCTTCTGCTATGAAAGAAAGTTCCTCTGGCTCCATCCCTACTTCCACTGCCTCATTTATCTTTAAAATATTTCATAGTGAGATAGTCTCCAGGACATTAGAACTATTAAGTATTTATGGATATATATTAGATAGTACAGCCCCAAAGCAAAACACCTCAGGGTGAACAAACTCTGATTAAGTTCTCATTGATCACAGATGCAGGACCATGAACATCACACACACACACACACACACACACACACACAAACAAATGCACTCACATATGCAAGCACACACACACATGCACCCATTCATGCACATACAAACATACACACATACACACATGTGCACTCACACATTTGAGCATACATACGCATGCATGTGAGCACACACACACACACAGGCACACGTGTGCACATACATACACAAAACCAACCATAAAGTCATCTCAGGATAGATTTCCTCTAGAGCCAGGCTCCGTCTAAGCATGTGTCCCTGTGAGTGTGAACAGTCTGGGATGACAGTGGTTCATGACACCCCTCATTGAGAACTAAACAACTCTTAGGAGGGTCCCAGGAGGACATAGTTAATTCACTATCAAAACAGACCTGAACTGCCCAACCATTTATCTTCCATTTCTTTTGCCCCCATTAATTCTGGGGTCTGCCAGAAGCCATCCTATCTAATTCTCTTCATTACTGTTAATATTAATAAAGATGGTGGGGCTAATGAGAAGAAAATGTGTTTCAGTGCAGGGAGACCATCCCCCCACTGCAGAACACATCTTCGGCATTAAGATTTCATTAGCATTAATGTGAATTCTGCCAGGGAGAGGCTGGCAAGTGGAGACAAGAGTCTGCCAAGACGCACATTGTTTTCCTCTCATTAGATGGACATGCTCAAGGGTATTAAAAACACAACACAAATTAGGTACGTCATGAGACTACAGAGCCCTACTCCTGCAGAAGTGTCAGATACCAAGTTGGATACAGAAAAGCAGTTTTGTGGCAGGGCAGGTTCCTGTCCTGCACGGCAGAGATTTGTGTTTTGACTCTTTGTTCATAGGGATTTCTTTGTAGTTGGACAGGCTTAGCAAGGACCTTGCCCAGATACCCTGAACCTGAAGGAAACCAGATGGCCCGAAGCAATCCCAATCTCCAGTGTAACCCCAGGAAAGGAGGAGATGTGTCCAGGAGATCTTCCAGGCCCATCCTCAAGTAAGAGCAGCTGCACTTGCCAGGGCTTCCCTGAGCTTCCGGGCCAAAAAATACCTGCCCAGGAGGCTGAGGCCAGGACCCTGTGGCATCCAGAGGAACTCTCCAGTGGGAGCTTGGACTTTTCTTTTTTTTGGGGGGGGGTTTCGAAACATGGTTTCTCTGTGTAGCCTTGGCTGTCCTGGACTCACTTTGTAGACCAGGCTGGCCTTGAACTCACAGCGATCCGCCTGCCTCTGCCTCCCGAGTGCTGGGATTATAGGCGTGTGCCACCACGCCCGGCTCTTGAACTTTTCAAAGAATCTTCAGCTCTAGATGATGCTCTCGGAAGTGGCATGTTAGTTAGCTTCAAGAAAAGGAGCCTGTCAATGCCTGTTCAGAGGGTATGGCTAAGCAGACAACAGGATGTTACAGCCTGCTTCACTTTCTCCTGATATATGCGAGAGTGATGGGCAGGCTCGTTGATACAGTTAGTGATGGCAAAAAGTGAGTGACTCAAGTAGTCAACTGCCAAGGCACTGGTTTGCGGTGTATGCCAAGCTCTGAGACTGGTCCTAGCACTGCTATGTGCATACCACACATGTGAATGTCCACATACAGAAACTGAGTAAGAGAGACATTTTTGCTCCTATGCTCTTGGCCTTTAAGAGGACGGAGACGCATGGGATAGAAGTGAATTGAGCATGACAGCCTCTGATCTGATTTCTTTTCGTTCTCAGTGCTGTATCCATGCATGGTCTGTAGAGTCACATACCTTTTTTATGATCAAAAAAAAAAAAAAAAAAAGAGTCACTTGTGAGTGTAGCAACAATAGTGTGTCTGCCTTGGTGCTGCTAAGAGCTCTTGTTGGTCAGAATCTCCATATTATTTATACCTCTAGGTCTTATTCCAGCTAATGATTTCTTTCGCCCCTACCTGGGAATCCAAGAAAGCTGAAGAGCAAAAGCAGAATGGCTTGTAACCTCCTTCTTAAGTAAATAATTCTTTTTGTTCTTCAGCACTCTACCAAACTATGCAACTGACCACATCTGACTTCTTGGAAAATTCCAAATGGACTGTACCAGATAGTATCAGAACAGTGACATTATCCCAATGGATATGTGCCTTTAAATAAAAGTCTATTCTGTGGTGGCTCATGCCTTTAATCCGAGCACTTGGGAGGCAAAGGCAGGTGGATCGTTGTGAGTTCGAGGCCAGGCTGGTCTACAATGTGAGCCCAGGTCAGTCAAGGCTACACAGAGAAACTCTGTCTCAGAGAACAAAAAAAAAAAAAAAAAGGCTATTCATATTCTTAACAGCACTAAAATGAGAATTTCATTTTCTCTACACTCTCACTCCTTATAAAAAGTTGATACAAGGAGAATAAACTAAAGAACTCAGTTAGTTCTATTTTTGCAAAATAAAATAAACAGAAGCCAACACCAGCATACTGTCACTACCACCACCTTATCCCCAGTCTTAGTCAGGGTTTTATTGCTGTGAAGAGATACCATGGCCACGGCAACTCTTATGAAGGGGGACATTGAGTTGGGGCTGGCTTACAGTTCAGAGGTTTAGTCCATTATTACCATGTGGGAAGCATGGCGGCACGCAGGCAGACATGGTGCTGGAGAAGGAGCTGAGAGTTCTATGTCTGGATCCGCAGGCAGCAGGAAATGACAGTGACACACTAACCAGACTTGAGCATCCGAGACCTCAAGGCCCACGCCTCCCCTAGTGACATATTTCTTTCAATAAGACTAGACCTCCTAATAGCTCCACTCCCTATGGCCCTATGGAGGCCTTGTTGTTGTTGTTGTTGTTGTTGTTGTGGTTGTTGTTGTTGTCATCGGTGGTGGCAGTGGTGGTGGTGGTGGTGATGGTTTTTCAAGACAGAGTTTCTCTTTGTAGGCCTAGCTAGCTGTCCTGGACTTACTTTTGTAAGTAGACCATGCCGGCCTCGAACTCACAGAGATCTGCCTCCCTCTGCCTCCCTGAGTGCTGGGATTAAAGGCATGTGCCACCATGCCCATATGAGGGCCATTTTTATTGAAATCACCACACACCCCCACCTTCCATATCCCCCAACCTACCACAGCCACTGCCACCATCCCCTGTGCTGGAAAGCTGTACCCCCAAGACAGCTTTGTGTTTTGACTGTACCTGAACAGGCAAAGTAAAGACAGTATTTGAAATAGTATCTAGATATTCTGCAATCCAGAAGCCATTGAAGTGTTTCCCTACAATTCTAGCTTAGTATCAAGACAGGCAACACAAGCCAAAAACAAATTAAATAGTAATATATACATGTATTTAAATTATATATACATATATACACTGATTCATTAACTTTCTGGAGAGTTTTTAAGGGATTAGCAGTTTAATCAGTCTCTATAAAGCAAGATGGAGCATAAATTGTATTTACAATGTTATAGCTCAGAACTCACTGAGACAACTGCCACAGAGAACACGGTTTTCCTGCCACTCAGTTCCCCTGCCCCAGCTGAGACATTTAACTGTACCTGCTGGATACATCACAGCCCAGGTACATCACAGCCCAGGAAATCACAGCCCAGGTTCACACAGCCCAGGAAATCACAGCCCAGGTTCACACAGCCCAGGTATATCACAGCCCAGGCAAAGAAGAAAACAACCAAAGATTGGAACAGAAAACATGTTCTCACCACACACAACCACAGATGCTTGAGTGACAGTAAAGGAAGAAGCCAAAATGCCCTCAGGTTGGAACTCACCCCAGCCCCAGCCCCACCCCCGGGAGGGTCAGACCTTGTCTACACTGGGAAATTTGCTTGACTTGGTCTAGGTCAGTAATCATGGCATTCCAGCTGCAAGATCTGCTCACATCTAACTGCAGCTGTTGAAGGCCCCTGATTTTCTCCTCTAAAATGTATCACACCTCTTTTCTCAGGGAAGTAGCAAATGATGTTTTCATTATTCTATGGAAAATGCAAATATGGCTCCAGTGCAGCAGGGTTCCGCTGCTCTGGTGCATCTTAGGACTGACTTCCGGTCTCATCCTCTATGGCTCTGGTGCGTCTTAGGACTGACTTCCGGTCTCATCCTCTATGGCTCTGGTGCGTCTTAGGACTGACTTCCGGTCTCATCCTCTATGGCTCTGGTGCGTCTTAGGACTGACTTCTGGTCTCATCCTTTAAGGGCTTTTGAGCAGCTGAAATGCATAGTTATTCAACCACTAGTACTGGGGGGGTCAGAAGAGAGAAAATGACATAATACTCGGCTCACACCAACTTGCTAAGAGAGGAAGCTCACTAAGGAAAAAATTTATTCAGGACTAGAACTTTAGCTTACTGGTATAGAGCTTGCCAGGCAGCCAGGGGCTTTGAGTGTGACGTCAGGTACTGTCAAAAATATGGACAGAAGGAGGAGAAGAAGGAGGAAGAAGAAGAGGGAAAGAGCAAGAATAAGCTGAGAGAGAAGCAGGATTACTACATGATCCCAAAATGAATAGGGACCAAGTAGCCCAGGTCTTCCTGGTCATCTGACTGACACTGTCCCAGCTGAAACGAGGGACAATTAAGAAACTTGTCAAAGGTCACCCAGCAATAAATACCAGAGCCATGAGTCTAGCTCTGCTGTGCTCCAAAGTGCACGCTCCTCTGCTTTATCACTGTGCTTGACACTTTGTAATGCTTCTCCGGGGTTGTAACAGGGTCCCGTCAGCTAGCAACAAGCTCCAGACAGCAAAAAGGCTCAGAGGACATGGAAGGCTGTTTCTCCGACACACAAAGCCTGTGATGAATACTGTGGTAAGAGGCATATCTTCCCTCCACCCCCTCTCCAACTCCACCCACCCCACCCCTAGGCTCCTCCCTCTGCACTGGGCTCTGTCCCTTCAACCCAGAGCCTTATCAAGGTCATGCCTATTTTCAGTAAAAATAGAGGCCGTGGCTGGGGTCCAGTTCAGTGGTAGAAAATCCCTTACCTACCAAGTGAGTGCCCTCAGGTTCTACCCCTAGCACCCCCAAATAAAGCAAGTAGAAGGGAAAGAATATAGGGAGTCATATATAGGTTGGATCCAAAAAAAAAAAAAAGCAATCTATGGTCTCCCTTTGTCTACAACACAGCAGTACATCCTCTTTGAAGATGTATACTCTGTGTGTCTGCAGGAAAAGGGGAGAAATGGCTTGGTGAGCAGCTAACCAGTATTTGTCACATGGCCTTAAAAAAATAGAACTCAAGAATGCATCTCCAACAAAACCTTGTTGGGTGAACTACTTTTTTTGAAAGCCTAGGTTCTTTCAACAGGATTGTGTACATTGGTCAAAACTAAGAATTATAAAACAGGCAAAGGGAGAGATAAATTAATTGGCTATTTTTCTAGCACTGAATGTACTTTGATGTGTGGCAATAGAGGTGGTCCTGAAAGTCAACAGGCTCTGAAGGCAATGTGGAGGGTCAGGGTGATGCTATGCATAAGAAGAGCTGTCTTCCCATACAGATAGATCTTATGGTCTGATATTGTTTGCGTTTTCAGGTATTGGAACCTGGAACCTTCCCAATGCTATGCAAGTGCTGTACCCCCTAACCCAGACCCTGGTGTTTTAACCAGAAAAGACGTGTGCCCCTGCCCAAGAGCCAAGTGCCTGTGGCCTGCGCAAACTCTTTAATGTCACTTGTGGCCAAGCAAACAACTGTCTCAACAGGTGCAGCACTGAGTGTAAGCATCTGGGGATGCACTTGCTGATGCTCATCCCCTCTGGGCCAGTGATGCCTTCTCGTCGTCACGCAGTCTACAGCAACAAGAGAGGTTAGGGAAAGGTGCAACGATGACAGTGACATTTTTCTCCGTGCACAAAACAGGTGTGATCAAGAAAGAGCAAGCTGTATCCCCTCCAGGCTGGGCCCTGTGGCTACTCACTGTCCTGGTTTAAAATGCTCCAACATACAAAGTTCTGAGGCCCCTGAGCAGTTGGCTAGATATCTCCTTCCCACAGGCAGATAAAGCGAGGGGAGGAAAACAGGTTTTCTGTTCCTGGCTTCTTAGCTGTGGTTGAGGAAGGTGTCTCTTCTATTGTTGGCAGCTTTTCCTCACACTACCCCTGCTTTAGCTTTCTACTTGGCCTTCTGCAGAAATTAAGGACATAAACAGAGTTTAACAGGAGGCCTCACATGCTCTAGCTACTCAGCTCCACAAATATTAAACATCATGGTTTAAACATCAAATAAAACAATTGTATCATTTGAAAGGAAATATGAACAGAATTGAGAATTCAGTATAGTCCCACCTTAAAGAAGATCCCATTCTTTGTGAGAAAACAAACATACTCAAATATAGCAGAAAGTAGGAAACTATTTGCTGCATAAATGAATTAATGATCAAGCCCTATTGCCATACTTTTAAAAATTAAAAAGTATATCAATTTTGCTTTGTTGTTGGCTAATTTCATATAATCAGTAGACTTGACTCCAATAGAGGGGTGGATATATTCTTTTATACGAAGAACAAAGTTTTTTATCCAGCCCTAGTCACTCAGAAAACATTCCAGGATGAATTCTTAATTTTTATCCAAGAAAGGGGGAGATGGAAGAAAGGAAAGAAGAGAGAAAATGAAAAGGTGGAGAAAGAATAAAGGAAGAATGAGTTGGGGAAAGGAGGAAGAGGAAGAAAAGGAGAAAGAAAAAGTCAAGACCTCATGTGAAACAAGTAAGAACAGAGTCCATGATGAGCAGAAAGACTTCCTAGATCAACCTTCCCCAGGGTGTTTTAGGAACTTGTGTCCCAAGGCGTTCTGTTTAAAAAAAAAAAAATCAGTGGCCTCTTAAGTTTGGGAAACAGTAAATATTTTATTTTTTTTCTCTCAGAGGTTCACAGAGGAACTGGGTATATTCACAACTCTGGAAATACATTTTTTTTTAAGGTTTTTTTGTTTGTTTGTTTTGTTTTTTGTTTTTTCGAGACAGGGTTTCTCTGTGTAGCCTTGACTGTCCTGGACTCACTTTGTAGTCCAGGCTTGCCTCGAACTCACAGCGATCCACCTGCCTCTGCCTCCCAAGTGCTGGGATTAAAGGCGTGCGCCACCACACCCGGCTAAAAAGTTTTTTATAAGTATCTAACATAGCTTTTTGCAAATCCACTTGGCCAAAGAACACTTCATGGCACATATTACATATTAATATTCCTTTAAAGCAGTGGCTCTCAACCTCACTAATGCTACCACCTTTTAATACAGTTCTTCATGTTGTAGTGACCCCAGCCACAAAATTATTTTCGTTGCTCTTTCATAACTGCAATTGTGTTACTGTTATGAATCGTAATATAAAAGCTGTTGGAGGCAGAGAGTTGCCAATGGGGCTGCAGCCCACAGATGGGTAGGACTGCTACTTTAAAGAGTATCCCAAGATAGACTCTAGTCAGCATTGTCCTTGATGCATGAAGCTGAGCCTCACCTGACATAGAGATGCTGACAGAATTCTACAGCTGGAAGAGACTAAGTGACCCAAAAGGTGATAGATGACCTTAGAGGCCTCATCAAGACAACCTAGAAACCAAAGGCAAGCCTGGTATATGCCCACTGAGCATACAGATGACATCAGAGCCTGCACACTGACCTCAGGCAGTCAATGCTAGGAGGTGAGTCACATAGACCTCTGCTTCCAAGGGATTCACCTCCCTGTGTTTCCAACTCTACACACCCAGCCCTAGAGGGTGACTACTCATATAACTCCATTTGCAAGAATATTCTGTGGATGTTTCATTAAATGTGCAGGTTAAGTAGAACAGCTGTCAGCACACTCCCTAAAAGTGAAGGGGGACTGGAGGGGTGGGTTAAGCGTGGGCTCAGAGCTCTGTCTTCTTCCTGCTAGCAGAGTGGAGGAAGGGTCAACTCAGCTGCCTCCTTTCTTTCATCTGGAGAGTGAGGAAGTTAAACCAGTGCCGAGCCCATCACCACACATAAATTCTAGTTACTCCTTAGAACATCCCAAGAGTTATATATTGGCTTGCAAGAACGTGAAGGCCCTGAGGCTCAAAAACAAAAACAAAACAAAACACCCTGAACATCCCCAGGGCTACTCAGTAACTAGGAGAAGGGCAGAAATTGAAGGCCTGACCATCTATCCACCTCTGACACTCTTTACCCCCACTGGTAGCACATCACATGCTCTGAGGGTGACGGGCCTGGGGAGTTTTCTCTGATAAGGATGCATGAGAGCCATATTAGCAAAGGCTTTTTGTGGTTTTGGTTTTTTTTTTTTATTTTGTTTTTTTGTTTTGTTTTGTTTTGTTTGGGGGTTTGTTTTTTTTTTTTTTTTCTCCCCCCCCCCCCTTTTTTTTTTTTGGTTTTTCAAGACAGGGTCTCTCTGTCTATAGCCTTGGCTGTCCTGGACTTGCTTTGTAGACCAGGCTGGCCTCAAACTCACAACAATCTTCCTGCCTCTGCCTCCCAAGTGCTGGGATTAAAGTCATGTACCACCACGCCTGGCTTAGCAAAAGTTTTCTATTGAAAGTTTTAGAAACTATTCTCAAAAGTAAAAATAAAGGAAAATATTTACATATTCTTTAATTTTGAGCTTAGTCTATTTTTCTTTTAAGTATAAATACATATTTAAAAGACAATAGTCTCAAGGAGTCCTACGTTATTTCAAGCATATGAACACCACTAGAAGGCTTTTAGACTAATATTCAAAGTCAATAGGAGCACTACAGAATCAAAATTCATTTCAAATTTCACCCTAAATGTACTACCTTTTGTAAAGTAGTGAGTCCCCACATAATTCTTGAAATCCATTTGTCTTCAGATATATTCTGCTATGAAATTAAACAAGGAACAGGGATGGCAAATGAAACACAGCGGGGCCATGATACACAAAAAAAGAGTCAGTCCAGAAGGAGGGGCAAACGCAGGAGCTGATGGGACTGTTGCCCAGTTCACTCATGACTATCTTGGACAGCCATGGTCTCTGAAAGGCAAATACACTCGCCCAGCTAAAACCCCTTGATCACAGGGACAGGACTTCTCCATGTTGCATAGATAGAGACTCCTAACTGAAGTGCAGAGCACGGTGTCAGTCAGCCTTCCATTACGTAACAAATATTTCAGATGCTCAGCAAAGAAAGATGATTTGTCTTGGTTCATGTTTTTAGAAGTTTCAGTTGGTGATTGGTTGGCCATGTAGCTATGAACATGTGGCAGCATATCAAGGGAGAAGCACATGGTGTTTAAAAAAAAAAAAAAGGAGGGGCTGTAGACATGGCTTAGTGGTTAAGAGAACTGGCTGTTCTTCCAAAGGTCCTGAGTTCAATTCCCAGCAACCACATGGTGGCTAACAACCATCTATAATATGATCTGGTGCCCTCTTCTAGTGTTCAGGCATGCAGACAGAGAGAACACTATATGTGTGATGAATACATTTTTTAACGTGCAAGGAGGGAGGGTGGAAAGGGAAGATAAGAGGAAGGAGATTACAACCAGACATAATGTGATATATATATATATATACACATACTGTGTGTGTGTGTGTGTGTGTGTGTGTGTGTGTGTGTGTGTGTGTTTAAGTGCAACTCAAGTCAGGGAAGTAAAAACAAAAGAAAAAAAAAGAAAAGACCAGGCCTGCACAGCCCCA